>CM077078.1:268804741-269404741 GCA_039513925.1 Platanthera zijinensis
CCAATTATAACAATCCTACCCCTTTCTCGGGGCATTAGCATTCTTTCCCTGCATAGCATGGCATCATCATATAGCAACTATGTGCGCGCAGGCACATTCAAGCCATCACAACTATCGGCCACACGGCCCGACAGTCCGTGCACTCAGGGCACATTCTTGGTGTACCGGAATACCAGGGTCAACACCACCGTCTACACGGTATTTGAGCATTCTAGTCTTTCCGGCGCGCGGGCCTAAGACTCTCATTAGGCGCTCCAACAAAACCCATCACTAGGCTTCCAAGTCGGACGGACCTAATGCAGGTACGGATCAGCCACCCCGCGTTGCTCAAGTCGCCGTGCCCCCTCGAATACGGAAGTATCCATGGCAATTTATAGGCGCGGGTCGGTTTCACCTTTCCTGTTCGGCAATCTGCCTTTACATCGAGTTGCATCCCAACGGCTCAACCGCACACTAAGTGGCAACGCACTACCACAAGAGTTGCATCCAACCCTCTTCATTTCCTGGACTTCATCCAGTACTTCCTGCTGCACCAAGCAACAGGTAGGCACAAGGCAACACAAGCCATAATCACGGAGCCTTCTCCGATATGCAAACAAGCATCACCAATCCAGACTAGCATGTCCAGATGGGCTTCACACAGCATGCCTAGATCCGTACTCCAATTCCGGACTCTAACAAGGGGGACTTCACATATCTACCCCAAGGGACACCACAACCCACCGCACACTCGCGCGGGCCTAAGACTCTTATTAGGCGCTCCAACAAAACCCATCACCAGGCTTCCAAGTCGGACGGACCTAACACAGGTTCGGATCAGCCACCCCCCGTTGCTCAAGTCGCCGTGCCACCTCGAATACGGAAGTATCCATGGCAATTTATAGGCGCGGGTCGGTTTTACCTTTCCTGTTCGGCAATCTGCCTTTTCATCGAGTTGCAGCCCAACGGCTCAACCGCACACAAAGTGGCAACGCACTACCACAAGAGTTGCATCCAACCCTCTTCATTTCCTGGACTTCATCCAGTACTTCCTGATGCACCAAGCAATAGGTAGGCACAAGGCAACACAGGCCATAATCACGGAGCCTTCTCCGATATGCAAACAAGCATCACCAATCCAGACTAACATGTCCAGATGGGCTTCACACAGCATGCCTAGATCCGTACTCCAATTCCGGACTCTAACAAGGGGGACTTCACATATCTACCCCAAGGGACACCACAACCCACCGCACACTCGCGGGGAAGGGTTTTCCCTATGCAATGCAGAAAAGAAGGACTTCATATGTCCAAGAAGGGAGATCGTTACCCTTGTCGATCTCTTGGGAGCCATCGAAAACTAGCCGGTGAGAAAGAACCGCAGCAGCTTTGCCTTCACAACGCTGGCCTCGGATCACGAATCGGACCACGGGAGCTCCGCCGGTGGCTTGATCTCCTCCTCCTTCTTCTTCCTCCTCTCTCTTTCTCTCTTCCTTATCCACATGAAGAATGAATTCTTCATCAGCCTCTACTGATTAAATCTAGCCAGGAATCACCTGAGCCCTTGGATCCAAAGAGAGAAATTGAACGACCACGATTTTCCCAAAAACCCATTTTTTTGGCTGACACGGCCTGTGACACGCCCGTGTCACAGGCCGTGTACCCTTAAGCGGCACACGCGGTATTCGTACCGACTGATATTTACCAGAACACAGGCATCGACACGCCCGTGTCGAACCTGACACGCCCGTGTCAATCATGAGACATGCCCATGTCACCCCTGCCTCATCGAGCTGCAAGGATGGGTGACCTCCTGGGAAGTCCCCGTACGGCCCAACTTAACTGTCGAGTTCGCTCATCAAAGGGAGGCTGTGGCCACCAACAACCCGCCTGTGGAGGGAGAGGGGTTGGGGTGCTTGGGCTGCAGCCCGGTAGCGATGCCATGGGGGGCTTCGGGCCAAATCCCGGGTCGTTACATAGTCTTCAAGGGCTAGCCGCAGCAGCAGCAGCAGCAACAGCAGTAGGGCTTCAGCCCTTCATTTACCACTTGGCTCTCCAGCACCTGCATAGGGCCAATCCACCCAAACGGTGGCAAACAATGCAACGGTCAGCATTCAGCTGACCCAATTATAACAATCCTACCCCTTTCTCGGGGCATTAGCATTCTTTCCCTGCATAGCATGGCCCATAACCCACAGGTCGGAGGATCGATTTGCTCGGGCGAGGTGCTTTATCCTCCGACCTGTGGGTTCGGTCTTCCTCTATCGAATTCGTGGTCGAATTCTTTTATGGGGTGGCGAGCGCGTGTTTATGCGCCCTGCTGTAACGCCAATGAACTCTGGAATGTCCACTAAGGAATGTACAAAATCTTGTTTGAGGAATCTGCGCGTTCCTTTTTGTGTTGTTTTGCTTGCATACGTTCGCTAATGTGTGTCTTGTCCACCTATAGGTGACACGTAGTGGTGCTGGGCAGTCTGAGCCCCAGCGCTCTGATGAGAGTGTGGCACCAGCTGAGGTGACAACACCTCCTCCATCTGCGGAAACTGTTTGCTTAGTTGCTGAGGCTCTATTTGCCATGATTCAGCCGACCGGGCAAGTGCATCCAGCAGTAGAACCAGTTCGTGTTGTTGTACGACCCGAGCCGGTTGAGGCAGTCGATCCACGAGCAGCTGACCGACAGTTGAAGCAATTCATGAGCTTCAGTCCGCCTACGTTTACGGGAATGGGATCCCCAACGCAGGCAGAGGACTGGTTGTCGCGTGTCAAGCGGATAATGACAGCGATCAGGGCGGAGGAAACTCTAAAGGTCACCTTGGCCACCTTCATGCTTGAAGGAGAGGCGCGGTTGTGGTGGGACGAGGTTGAGGTACACCATTTGGCGGGCAGGCAATTAACGCAAGTATCGATTGAGGAGTTCTCTCGAATATTTCTGGCGAAGAATGTCCCAGCGGCGCAACGCATTGCCATGGAAAATGAGTTCCAACGGTTAAAGCAAGGAGAAGATAGCGTGAATAGCTACTTGCATGAGTTTACCAAGTTGGGACGGTATGCGGGAACAATCTTCGCGGATGACCAAAGGAAAACGAATCGGTTCTATGAAGGATTGCGGGATGAGTTGAGATTCCTGCTTTCGAGTTCAGTGAACCAAGGGTTTCAGGCGTTGGTTGATACTGCGTGTGCGTTGGAGAAGGACATGCGGCGGGTGCAAGGGAACAAGGGCTTGGTTGTGTCGAAGCCAGAGGTTCAAGCACCTCGCCCGAGCAAATCGTTTTACCAGAAGAAAGGGGGCAAGAGGTCCAAGCCGTCTGGGCAAGTGACTACGACCGTTGTGTCGGGGGCGACATCAAGGCCGGATTCTCGTACATGCTATAACTGTGGCCGGGTGGGGCATATAGCCCGTGACTGTAGGGTTGTTCAGCCCAAAGGGGAAAAGAAGACGGGTGCGTCTTATGCTGAGAAGGGCAAAGCGGTGGTTGATTCCTCTGCGTCCCAGGCATAGCCCCGAATCTATCAGCTTGGCCAGCAGGAGGCGATTAAGCAAAGTGACATCGTCACAGGTACGAGTTGATTATAGTTTACTTGCTTACGTGCTATTTCTTGTGGTTATGTATAGCTTGTGCATGATGTGTGTGCTGTAGGCTTTGTCCTGATTCGGAATAATTTGGCGAGAGCCCTGTTTGATACGGGTGCTTCGCATTCTTTTCTGTCTGAGGATTTCGTATCTCGCATTGGGGTACCGAGTCATGTGACGGTTGATAGTACAAGGGTGCTATTGCCGAATGGCTGTGTGATGCTTGCGGATAGGGCTTGCGATGTGGATGTTCAAATAGGAAGTCGGGATTTCGGTCTGAGTGCAGCTGTGCTACCGTTATCGGAGTTTGATGTGATCTTTGGTATAGACTGGCTCTCGGAGCAGCGTGCCTTTATTGATTGCAACTCCAAGGAGATTACACTGGGCCAGAATACCGGACTTGTGACGAAGTTCGCTGGTATGCGAGGAGTTGGCGGGACTCTGTTGTCTGCACTCCAAGTCGTCAATGCTGTTCGGAAGGGCGCGGAGTTATTCTTCACGCTAATTCAGGCTGTTGAGCCAAAGGCCAGTGTCGGTGAAGTACTGGTTGTGTCAGAGTTTGCCGATGTGTTTCCTAAAGATCTTCCTGGGTTACCACCACAGCGGGAGATTGACTTCTCTATTGAGTTGGTGCCAGGTGCTAAACCTGTGGCCCGCTCACCATATCGCGTCGCGCCAAAAGAGATGGCTGAGTTGAAAGTCCAATTGCAAGAGTTGTTGGAGCAGGGATACATACGCCCAAGTATGTCACCTTGGAGCACGCCTGTTCTATTTGTGAAAAAGAAAGACGGTAGTTTACGGTTATGTATTGACTACCGCGAATTGAATAAGCTGACGGAGAAAAACAAATATCCGATTCCCCGGATTGATGACCTATTTGATCAGCTGGCAGGATCAACAGTCTATTCCAAGTTGGATTTGAAATCGGGATATTATCAGCTGAGAATTCGGGAAGGTGACATTCCCAAGACGGCGTTTGGAACACGCTACGGTCATTATGAGTTCACGGTAATGCCGTTTGGCCTATGTAACGCCTTCGGTATTTATGGACCTAATGCATCGAACGTTCCGAGAGTACTTGGATTTGTTCGTAATTGTGTTTATCGATGATATCTTGGTATACTCTCAGTCGGAAGAGGATCATGCAAACCATTTGCGGTTGGTCTTGCATACCCTGCGGAGGAATAAGCTTTATGCCAAGTTCTTAAAGTGTGAGTTCTGGCTCTCTTCAGTAGCCTTTTTAGGCCATGTGGTAAGTGGAGAAGGTATCGCGGTGGATCCGTTGAAGATAAGTGCCATTCGAGATTGGCCAGTGATGTCTTCAGTGGTCGAGGTCAGGAGCTTCCTTGGACTTGCGGGCTACTATAGACGGCTTGTGGAAAACTTCTCACGGATTGCTTTACCTCTGACCACGCTGACGAGAAAAGATCAAAAGTTCATTTGGATGCCGGAGTGCGCGCGAGCTTTTGAAGACTTGAAGAGTCGTTTGACCACGGCGCCTGTGTTGACATCGCCATGTGGTACAGATGGGTATGAGATCTATAGTGATGCCTCTGGGAGCGGCTTAGGCAGCGTTCTTCTGCAGTTTGGTAAAGTGATTGCTTATGGCTCGTGCCAGTTGAAAGTGCATGAGTGGAATTACCCCGTCCATGATTTGGAGTTGGCGGCAATAATCTTTGCGCTCAAGTTATGGCGGCACTATCTATATGGCGTTAAAGTGGATATCTATACAGATCACAAAAGCCTAAAGTACTTGTTGGATCAGAAGGATCTGAATATGCGACAACGAAGATGGATGGAGTTCCTTGGGGACTACACCTTCGAGATTCACTATACTCCCGGGAAGGGAAATGTGGTCGCTGATGCTTTGAGTCGGAAGACTCCGGTACGGGCAAGCTGGTTGCAGAGGCATGATCAGCGTTTAATCCAGGAATTGGAAGCGTTGGAGATATCTTGTGTTGACAAGGTTTCTTCGACCGATGCATGCTTGAACTGGACAGAGGTGCAATATGACCTTACGGACAGAGTTCGGCGAGCAACGGAGCTTGATGAAAGTCTCCAGCACTATGCTAAAGATGGGCCGGATGACCAATTCGCTTGGGATAACGGTTTGTTACGAAGAAATGGTCGAGTGTGCGTCCCGAACGTGGGTAAATTGAGGGAAGAGTTGATGTATGAAGCTCACTTTGCAAAGTACTCAGTTCACCCAGGGAGCACAAAGATGTACAGAGATCTGAAGAAGCTGTTCTGGTGGCCCGGACTAAAGAAAGATGTAGCACGTTATGTGGCGGAATGCCATACTTGTGCATTGGTGAAAGCGGAATGCCAGAAGCCTGGCGGTTTCCTGAAGTCGTTACCCATTCCGGAATGGAAGTTCGATGACATTTCGATGGATTTCGTGCACGGGTTGCCGAGATCTCAACGCGGTCATGATTCAATCTGGGTGATTGTGGACCGGTTGACAAAAGTGGCGCACTTCCTTCCAAACAGAAGAGACGATTCAGTGGAAACCTTGGCCAAGCTTTATGTGGAGCAGGTTGTTCGACTGCACGGTGTTCCTCGGAGCATCATTAGTGACCGTGATGGGCGGTTCACATCGAATGATTGGCGGCTAGTTCATCAAATGTTGGGTACAAAGTTAGCGTTTATTACGGCCTTTCATCCCCAAACGGATGGCCAGACTGAGCGAACCAACAGGACGATGGAGGACATGCTCCGCATGTGCGCCCTAGACTTTGGTAAGAGATGGGAAGATTATATATTTCTTGTTGAATTTGCCTATAATAATAGCTACCAAGCGAGCATCGGTATGGCACCATTTGAGGCTTTATATGGTCGTAAATGCCGTATACTGTTAACTTGGGCAGAAGCAGGCGAATCTAAGCTGAGTGGGAAAAAGGAAGTCGAAGAAGCTACCTCGCTTATACGCTCTATTCGGGAGAGGCTATTGATAGCCCAAGATCGTCAAGCAAAGTACTACAATGCCAAACATCGGAACGTGGAGTTCGCGGTGGGTGATTGGGCATATTTGAAGATCAAACCCTTCAAAGGCGTGTCCAGGATTCGGCGTTTGAAAAAGCTAAGTCCGAGGTATCTTGGTCCATTTGAGGTGGTGGAGCGAGTTGGGGAAGCTGCTTATCGACTAGCACTTTCAGCAGACTTGGGTGGATTACATGATGTATTTCACATCTCAGTGCTTCGTAAGGCTACTAAGGATCCAGCTCAAGTAGTGGAGAATGATCGGGTACCAGTCGAGTATGGGCTAACGACGAGGGTTCGACCCATTCGGATCGAGGATCGAGCCGAGAAACAGTTGCGGAACAAAGTGATCGGGATGGTCAAAGTCCGATGGGACAATTGTGGTCGTGAAGAGCTAACATGGGAGCGAGAGCAGACCATGCGAGCTGAATTTCCCGAACTGTTTGTATAAACTGTAGACCGTGTACCTTTTGTTATAACAGAGTTATCAAGTTATAGCCTTGTTTTTCCTTGTTTCCTTACCGTGCAAATTTTGGGACAAATTTTTGTTAAGGGGGGGAGGATTGTAACACCCCAAAAAGTCTCAAAAATGGTTTTGAGGTGCAGGTTGGTTTACACGGCCTGGGACACGGGCGTGTCCCAGGGCATGTCGGGGGTACACGGCCTGGGACACGGGCGTGTCCCAGGGCCTGTCACTCAAATAATATGTGATCTGAGTCAGAAGATTACACGGCCCGAAACCAAGCCTTGAACACGGCCGTGTCAGATTGGACACGGGCGTGTCCGATGCCGTGTGCCTACCCGTGTACTGCTTGCAGCTCGATGAGGCAGGGGTGATACGGGCGTGTCTCATGATTGACACGGGCATGTCAGGTTCGACACGGGCGTGTCGATGCCCGTGTTCTGGTAAATATCAGTCGGTACGAATACCACGTGTGCCGCTTAAGGGTACACGGCCTGTGACACGGGCGTGTCACAGGCCGTGTCAGCCAAAAAATGGGTTTTGGGGAAAATCGTGGCCGTTCAATTTCTCTCTTTGGATCCAAGGGCTCAGGTGATTCCTGGCTGGATTTAATCAGTAGAGGCTGATGAAGAATTCATTCTTCATTTGGGTAAGGAAGAGAGAAAGAGAGAGGAGGAGGAGATCAAGCCACCAGCGGAGCTCCCGTGGTCCGATTCGTGATCCGAGGCTAGCGTTGTGAAGGCAAAGCTGCTGCGGTTCTTTCTCACCGGCTAGTTTTCGATGGCTCCCAAGAGATCGACAAGGGTAACGATCTCCCTTCTTGGACATGTGAAGTCCTTCTTTTCTGCATTGCATAGGGAAAACCCTTCCGCACGAGTGTGCGGTGGGTTGTGGTGTCCCTTGGGGTAGATATGTGAAGTCCCCCTTGTTAGAGTCCGGAATTGGAGTACGGAATTAGGCATGCTGTGTGAAGTCCATCTAGACATGCTAGTCTGGATTGGTGATGCTTGTTTGCATATCGGAGAAGGCTCCGTGATTATGGCTTGTGTTGCCTTGTGCCTACCTGTTGCTTGGTGCAGCAGGAAGTACTGGATGAAGTCCAGGAAATGAAGAGGGTTGGATGCAACTCTTGTGGTAGTGCGTTGCCACTTTGTGTGCGGTTGAGCCGTTGGGCTGCAACTCGATGAAAAGGCAGATTGCCGAACAGGAAAGGTGAAACCGACCCGCGCCTATAAATTGCCATGGATACTTCCGTATTCAAGGTGGCACAGCGACTTGAGCAATGGGGGGTGGCTGATCCGTACCTGCGTTAGGTCCGTCCGACTTGGAAGCCTGGTGATGGGTTTTGTTGGAGCGCCTAATGAGAGTCTTAGGCCCGCGCGCCGGAAAGACTAGAATGCTCAAATACCGTGTAGACGGTGGTGTTGACCCTGGTATTCCGGTACACTAAGAATGTGCCCTGAGTGCACGGACTATCGGGCCGTGTGGCCGATAGTTGTGATGGATTGAATGTGCCTGCGCGCACATAGTTGCTATATGATGATGCCATGCTATGCAGGGAAAGAATGCTAATGCCCCGAGAAAGGGGTAGGATTGTTATAATTGGGTCAGCTGAATGCTGACCGTTGCATTGTTTGACACCGTTTGGGTGGATTATCCCTATGCAGGTGCTGGAGAGCCAAGTGGTAAATGAAGGGCTGAAGCCCTACTGCTGTTGCTGCTGCTGCTGCGGCTAGCCCTTGAAGACTAAGCGAATGTTTTTGCTTGTTTTCTTTTACTCATGTATGGCCGGCCTGCGCGCCGAGGTTTGTAAACCATACGCTGTGGAAAGAGGAACTGTAAGGCCTTAAGGCCAAACTCTATGTATTTATTGTACATTCCGTGGCTATATATATAAAGGTGGTTTATATATTGGACATTCCTGGTTAGAGTTCAAATTACAACTTAAAGCTTCCGCTAGAATGCTCTGAGTTAGGATTCGTGTATGGTTTGGTATTATCCTGTGACCTCACCGTCTGTTTGTGGCATATAGTGTGGGGCCCCGGCCGGACCTTCTACTATACGTCATGTAATGGATGGGGTCGTTACATATGTTAACACCCCAAAAAGTCTCAAAAATGGTTTTGAGGTGCAGGTTAGTTTATACGGCCTGGGACACGGGCGTGTCCTAGGGCGTGTCGGGGGTACACGGCCTGGGACACGGGCGTGTCCCAGGGCGTGTCACTCAAATAATATGTGATCTGAGTCAGAAGATTACACGGCCCGGAACCAAGCCTTGAACATGGCCGTGTTAGATTGGACACGGGCGTGTCCGATGCCGTGTGCCTACCCGTGTACTGCTTGCAGCTCGATGAGGCAGGGGTGACACGGGCGTGTCTCATGATTGACACGGGAGTGTCAGGTTCGACACGGGCGTGTCGATGCCCATGTTCTGGTAAATATCAGTCGGTACGAATACCGCGTGTGCCGCTTAAGGGTACACGGCCTGTGACACGGGCGTGTCACAGGCCGTGTCAGCCAAAAAAATGGGTTTTTGGGAAAATCGTGGCCGTTCAATTTCTCTCTTTGGATCCAAGGGCTCAGGTGATTACTGGCTGGATTTAATCAGTAGAGGCTGACGAAGAATTCATTCTTCATTTGGGTAAGGAAGAGAGAAAGAGAGAGGAGGAAGAAGAAGGAGGAGGAGATCAAGCCACCGGTGGAGCTCCCGTGGTCTGATTCGTGATCCGAGGCCAGCGTTGTGAAGGCAAAGCTGTTGCGGTTCTTTCTGACTGGCTAGTTTTCGATGGCTCCCAAGAGATCGACAAGGGTAACGATCTCCCTTCTTGGACATGTGAAGTCCTTCTTTTCTGCATTGCATAGGGAAAACCCTTCCCCGCGAGTGTGCGGTGAGTTGTGGTGTCCCTTGGGGTAGATATGTGAAGTCCCCCTTGTTAGAGTCCGGAATTGGAGTACGGATCTAGGCATGCCGTGTGAAGCCCATCTGGACATGCTAGTCTGGATTGGTGATGCTTGTTTGCATATCGGAGAAGGCTCCGTGATTATGGCTTGTGTTGCCTTGTGCCTACCTATTGCTTGGTGCAGCAGGAAGTACTGGATGAAGTCCAGGAAATGAAGAGGGTTGGATGCAACTCTTGTGGTAGTGCGTTGCCACTTTGTGTGCGGTTGAGCCGTTGGGCTGCAACTCGATGAAAAGGCAGATTGCCGAACAGGAAAGGTGAAACCGACCCACGCCTATAAATTGCCATGGATACTTCCGTATTCGAGGTGGCACGGCGACTTGAGCAATGGGGGTGGCTGATCCGTACCTGCGTTAGGTCCGTCCGACTTGGAAGCCTGGTGATGGGTTTTGTTGGAGCGCCTAATGAGAGTCTTAGGCCCACGCGCCGGAAAGACTAGAATGCTCAAATACCGTGTAGACGGTGGTGTTGACCCTGGTATTCCGGTACACCAAGAATGTGCCCTGAGTGCACGGACTGTCGGGACGTGTGGCCGATAGTTGTGATGGCTTGAATGTGCCTGCGCGCACATAGTTGCTATATGATGATGCCATGCTATGCAGGGAAAGAATGCTAATGCCCCGAGAAAGGGGTAGGATTGTTATAATTGGGTCAGCTGAATGCTGACCGTTGCATTGTTTGCCACCGTGTGGGTGGATTGTCCCTATGCAGGTGCTGGAGAGCCAAGTGGTAAATGAAGGGCTGAAGCCCTACTGCTGTTACTGCTGCTGCTCCGGCTAGCCCTTGAAGACTAAGCGAATGTTTTTGCTTGTTTTCTTTTACTCATGTATGGACGGCCTGCGCGCCAAGGTTTATAAACCATACGGTGTGGAAAGAGGAACTGTAAGGCCTTAAGGCGAAACTCTATGTATTTGTTGTACATTCCGTGGCTATATATATAAAGGTGGTTTATATATTGGACATTCGTGGTTAGAGTTCAAATTACAACTTAAAGCTTCCGCTAGAATGCTCTGAGTTAGGATTCGTGTATGGTTTGGTATTATCCTGTGACCTCACCGTCTGTTTGTGGCATATAGTGTGGGGCCCCGGCCGGACCTTCTACTATACGTCATGTAACGGATGAGGTCGTTACATTTTGGTATCAGAGGGAGGTGTCGATCCTCCGACCTGTGGGTTAAGCGTGCTTGGGCGATAGTAGTACTGGGATGGGTGACCTCCTGGGAAGTCCCCGTACGACCCAACTTAACTGTCGAGTTCGCTCATCAAAGGGAGGCTGTGGCCACCAACAACCCTCCTGTGGAGGGAGAGGGGTTGGGGTGCTTGGGCTGCAGCCCGTTAGCGACGCTTAGAGCGGAGCTGTGGCACTGCCACGTTGGATCGGCTAGGGTCGTTACAGCACTTCCTCATAAACGTCCTCTACTAGTCTCCTTAGCTAAATGGCTTCCCGAGCTGCCAAGGCCGAAGCCTTGTACTCTGCTTCTGTAGTAGAGACGGATACTGAGTCCTGCTTCTTGCTGCACCGCGAAATGCCCACTGATCCACAAGTGAACACATAACCATAAGTTGACCTTCGGTCATCTAAGTCACCACCATAATCAGCATCCGTGTACCCTAGAAAAGAGAAACTCGCATCCCTTCTGTAAAGAAGTCCCATGTCAGAAGTTGCCTTGACATACTTCAGAATGTTCTTTGCCGCTACAAGATGAGATTTCCTTGGCTCTGCCATAAACCGACTTACTTGACAAAATCATAAGCTATATCTGGTCTAGTAATTGTCAGGTAGATCAAGCTCCCAATTAGAGCTCTGAACACCAACGGATCAGGAAGAACCCTTCCTTCATCTCGACGAAGCTTTAGTCCTTGATCTAGAGGAGTAGATCAAGTCTTCCCTTCAATCAAGCCAAACCGGTTCACAATGCGTTCAGCATATCCCTTCTGGCAAATGAGTAACCCACTCTCCTTCCTCTTCACTTCAAGACCAAGAAAGTGATAAAGCTCTCCCAGGTCTTTCATCTCGAAGCGAATAGCTAGCTCAGCTCTGATCCTAGCTACCTCCTCCTCCGAATTCCCTGTGACGATCATATCATCAACATACAGCAGGACCAAGACTCGAAGCTCACCCTTCTTCTTGATAAACAAGCTTAAGTCTGAGTTTGAAGCAGGGTATCCGCAGAATTGCAGATATTCTGCTATCTTCCCATACCAGGCTATAGGAGCTTGCTTCAACCTGTAGAGAGCCTTCCTGAGCTTGCAGACGTAGTCCGGATGAACTTCAGAAACGAATCCAAGTGGCTGATCCATGAAGATGTCCTTGTCAATCTCTCCGTAGAGAAAGGCGTTCTTTACATCAAGCTGTCATATCCTCCATCCTTGGCAAGCAGCTAAAGCAATCACAATCCGAACTGAAGTCATCTTTGCAACTGTACTAAACGTCTCCTCATAGTCTTCTCCATACTTCTGAGAGAATACCCGAGCAACCAGGCGAGCCTTGTATCTCTCAATGCTATCATCAGCCTTCTTCTTCAACTTAAACACCCACTTGCAAGTTACTGGAGTAATGCCATCAACTTTGGGCACAAGATCCCAAGTTTCATTCTTCTTGAGAGCATCCATCTCCTATCTCATGGCATCTTCCCACTCCTTGACTCCAGTGGCCTCATTGAAGCTAGCAGGCTCCCGCTCATCAAGAGGACCTGCAAATAAATATTAGACATAGCTCACAGTGTTTCCTTCGCAGTAGCGAGCTGGAGGCTTGATAACCCTCTTTGATCTCCGAAGAGGCTGCTCCTTGCTGACCACCTCCGCTACTTTTTCTGGTTCACCTCTGTTCTCCGATAAGCTTTTAACAATGCTCCCCCTTCTTCCTGACCCAGAAGCTTCTCCCCCAGAACTTGAAGCAACTAGAGCTGTTGGTGACACAGCTAGCTCCTCTTGATCAACAACCTAAGTCACCTCCTGATCCTCATCAACCCTGCTCTCCGGTAGCTCAACCGAGCTTCCTCCATATGACGTCGGTTCGTTAAAGACAACATCTCTTGACACCATGAACTTCTTCGTCATCGGATCCATGCATCTCCATCCCTTCTTCCGCTCATCATAGCCAACAAAGACAAGCTTCCTTTCCTTTACATCAAGCTTAGTCCTCAGAGCATCAGGAATATGCACATAGCAAGTTGATCCAAACACCTGAAGGTGTTCAACGCTCGGCTTCTCCTTCAACAACATCTTGAAGGGAGACTTCATGTTGATCGGACTGAGAGGCATCCGATTGATGACATAAGCTGCACAAGACATTCCCTCCACTAAGAAGGACCTTGGGATACTCTTGGCATGAAGCCAGCATTTGCAGGTCTCCGTCAGATGACGGATCTTCCGCTCCGCTACTCTGTTTTTTTGTGGAGTATGAGCACAAGTGAGCTCCCTTTGGATCCCGTGCTTCCTGAAAAAACAGAAAACTCAGAGGAAACAAACTCTCCGCCGTTATCAGTTCTAAATTTTTTGATCCGCAGGTTAAGCCAGCCCTCCACCAGCCCCTTGAACTCCACAAACAATCCGAAGGCTTCAGACTTCTTCTTCAAGAAATACACCCAAGTGTATCTTGAGTAGTCATCAATCAAGACTAGCATGTACCTTCTCCCGCCAAGGCTAGCAGTAATGGTTGGTCCCATCAGATCACCATGGATAACCTCTAGTTGTGCTTTGCTTCTCGTTTGCGACTTATCAAATGGAAGACGGTGAGACTTGCTATATTGACATCCAGCACAAACATGACAATCATCGAAAGAAGATAGCTTAGGCAAGCCTCTCACCAGGCTCCTGTTTGCCATAGCCTTCAGCTTATCCATCCCAACATGCCCCAACCTCTCATGCCACATAACAGCGCTATCATTGGCCCTCATGCGATCAACATAGGAACTTGTTGATAAAACAAACAAGTCCATCACTCTCCTTCCAATGTGAGCAACATCAGCCTTAACCGCTGATACGTTGCGAAGGAACTTCACTTCTGTTGGCCCAAACAGAACGTGATAGCCGGCGTCGACAGCATTGGTCACAGAGAAGAGGTTCTTCTTCATGCTTGGTACGAGATAAACACTCTTTAACGTGAGCGGCCCCTTATCACTACCCAACGTTACTATACCCTCCTTCTCTACTGCATGAACAGTATTATCAGCAGTTATAATAGCTTCATTACCTGAGTAAGCCTGCAACTTGGAGAACTTTGACATATCTCCAGTGAGGTGATGACCACACCCGGATTCAACGATCCAATCGTACTCCATGTCAACGGTGGACAAAGCTCGGAAACAAGTGCCCATCATGAATGCTCCACCCCAAACAACCTCCTCCTTGCTAGAGGAAGCTTCCTCCTTCCCTACAGCATGCCCAGGCTGCAGCTTGACCTTGCAGTCTCGCTTGAAGTGACCTGGTTGATGACACCTGTAGCATTTCAGGTTCTTCTTCCAGTCCTTCTTAGGAGCAAAGCTCCCCTCCTGCTGTTTAGAAGATGAAGATTCATCTCCAGCCGCAGTCTGCTTTTTCTTCCCTTCCCATCTCTTCTTCTTCTTCTCAGTGAAAAAAGCTTCACTAGCTCCTTCAGAGACAGTCATCCCAGCCATCTGCCTTGCCAGGCTCTCCTGCGAGGCAAGCAAATTTTCCAGCTCCAGAAGAGAGGGCTGAGTAGCCCAGCCTTGAACAGAAGTAACAAAGGCCACATACTCCTTCCGCAGACCGCGGATTATGTGCCTCTTCAGCTTGTCCTCGGAGATCGGCTTATCAGGATCAAGTGCTGAAAGCTCAGCACACAAGCTTTTCATCTTCAAGAAGTATTTGGAGATAGAAAGGTCTCCCTGAGTTGCCTTAGGCAACTCATTCTCCAAGAACTGTAGCCTTGCTACATTCTTCCTATTGAACAACCCATCAAGAGAAGTCCATATCTCAGCAGCAGATTCACATCCTAAGATGTGATCAAAGAGCTCTGGTGACACCGCCCGCTTGAGAGCAAACTCAGCCTTGGCATTTTTCTTCCTCCACACTCTCACCTGCTCGGCTGTTCCAAACTCAGTTGTTATTTCTACTTGATCATCGCCACCGATGACCTCCCATAGCTCCTCGCCCAGAAGATAGCTCTTCATGCACGACTTCCACTTCTTGAAGTTAGTCGGTGTCAAAAGCTCAATTCCCAGACCTCTTGCAAACCCACCGTCCATTGCACTAACTTGGTTATCCTTTCAGAAGCACACAGAGCAACAACAAGGCTTGTTGATCACCGCTCAAGCAACTGAACCTTCCTCTGATACCATGTTGAATTTTATCAAGTTGCTCAGCAAGGTAGTCCAAACACCAAATCAATATCTTCGGAGCTACCCAGATCAAAACATGAACTTGCGGAAAGAAGGAAGCAACTCAGATAACCAAAAACACAGATAGAAGCAAGCAGATCAAAATTTCATTAATCTTCTTTACAGGGTGAGGTATACATGGCGAGACATTATTTTGCCAGTACATGAAAAAATAGAAACACAAAACAACTCGGGCGGATAGACCACAGAAACCGCCAAGATCGTCGAGACCGCTGAGGTCGCCGAGACCGCCGAGCCGAGCTGAAACCAAATAGAACACAGAGTCCGCCATGACCGCGAGGTCGCGCGGACACGCCGTTATTCGCCGAACTACTGTTGAACAGAGGAACAAGCCGCCTACCCGCCAAGACCGCTGAGGTCGCACGGACAGGTTATTGAACTTGAGAGAAGATGCTAAAGCAGGTAACCGCTGGAAACAGTCTGCTAACTCCACTGAGGTCAGAACCAAACTCCTGCTTTCACAGTGTTTGCCGCGCCACCTGCACACAGCCACCAGTTAAGCAAGCAACTCTTGCGGATACAAAAAACTGAGTCCGCAGCTGAAACTCAAGCCCAACTTATTATTCACTCTGTTGTAAATGACTTGCCGGGGGGTCCTATTTAAAGGCCAGGTGAGGAGTATGATCACCACCCTATGAGATAGAGACACCGCCCCTTGGACGCAGCTAACAAAGTTAACCCTCTTAGTCCGCCCGCACAAGGCAAGCCAAATCGCCAAGTCTAGGCGAGATGGAGAACTGCTCAAGGCAGTCTGCCCAGTCCGCAGAAGCAAAGCAGGACTAGCCGAGATGCAAGAGCCACTTGCCGAGTACAATGCCAGTCCGCCAAAGAGACGACACCGCATCTGTCCACTAACACCAGTCCACGACCACAGGCAAACTGCCCGGTCACAGCAGACTCTGCGGATACCAACCCAGCTCGTAATGTCCACAACCACAGACAGATCACCCGGTCACAGCAGACACTGCGGAAACAACACCACCTCGCACTGTCCGCGACCACAGGAACAAATGCCCGGTCACAGCGGATACTGCGGAAACAACTCCACCTCGCACTGTGCGCAACCACAGACATAAATGCCCGTTCACAGCGGATACTGTGGAAACCCTGAACTTCACAGAAGTGCAAGTCCAGAAAAGGAAGCGCGAGCTCGGCGGATACCAAGCAAGTCCGCCAGCTCCAAGGCCAGACCGCTGCTCACCGCAACTCCAAAGAAGAAGTGCGGACTCCAAGCCCAGGCCGCACAGGCCGCACACACCACCTTGCAGAGCTCAGCTCACTGCCGGACAAAACCAGTCCGCGCAGTCCGCAAAACCTGACTGCAGCAAACTACGTAGGTCGCCAACCACCAACCCGCCGGACTAGATACCAGTCCGCGCTGTCAGTCCGCCTAGACTGCCCGGAATGCCCGATCACCCACTTCCACTTCACCAATTTCAACAGTCTTCTCTATCAACAATCAGATAGAAGCACAAGTGGATGTTGATGTTGTTAAAGCTCCCCCTGAGATTAGCAAGAGTTCAGGAAAAGAAGCTTTGCAAGGGTGATAGGTCTTCAATGAAAAGAATGCTCCAGCAAAAGATGATTTCAACAAGAATGTAAATGTGTGTTGTCTGGAGTATGAATGATGAAGACTTGAGAAACTTTGAATCAGAAGGAATCAGAAAGAATAGAAGCTTGTTCTCTGTTCTGTGTTATTGATCTTCTTCTTTCTTTTATCTATATTTCTTCTTCTCTGAAAACATAATATGAAATCCAGTCTTCAAATCTTCTAGATAGTCGTTAGTAAAATCATAAATGCTTTCCTTAAATGACAACTGTCTCTGGAGGAAAAACCTAAATAACTTTCCTTCTTTGTTTCCTTGAAACTTGCTCCAGATTTAATATAACGGCTAAAAATCTTCTTCAATAAATGCTCTGACTTGAAGACATTTGAAATCCTTAACAAACTGACAGAATTCCAGAAATTGTTGATCTCAAAAGATAATCGTCGATCTGAGCTCAGCTATCGTCAAACTGAGCTCAGAGATATTGGAACTAGTCTTAGATAGAAAGCGTCGATCTGAGCTCAGCGATCGTCGAACTGAGTGTGACGCCTCGTCGACCTGAGCTCAGAGATAGTCGAACTGGGTTCGACGCTTTGTCAATTTGAGCTCGACGAAAAGTTGAACTCTATATCTGGGCTTCTCATCTGAACTAGGAGGTCTTGGGAAAAGCTTCAAACCTAAGTCCTAAGTCTTATACCTTAACTAGTTGACCTTTACTCTATACAATAAGGTCAATGCATTTATCCTATAGACTTAGTGATCCTGACCCAAATTAGTAATAGGTTGTTCCAACAACCTCCCCCTATTTGGGTTAGGATTACTATTTACATGAATTATAGGAAATAAAATCAACAAAAACAGAAATACATAAAACATTGCAGAACTACAGATATATAAATATATCACAGCAAACAGTTCAGCAGAGATGAGATTGTTCAGCTTACATTAACTTTCCTTGTTAGTACCTTTCTTGAACAGAATTTCCCTGTTAGGATTTTCAGAGTCTTTCTTTGATCTCATATCATCAGCAGCACCAAGACACTTCTGGCTTCTTCCTCTAGGGACTAAAGCTTCAGGATGTAGTTGCATATACTTCTGAGTATTGATAAATTTCTTGGAGCTGTACCTTTCAAGTTCTTGTCTTCTTTGTTTTGATAGAGTAGAAATGTTGGAAGAATCTTGGCCTTTTTCTCTGGCTTTCTTGATTTGATCTAATGCAGCCATCTCTTTTAGTCTTACTGTCCAAGAGACTGGGTTATTCTCTGAATATTTAAATGGAACTGATGGCTCATACTTATTGATGGTGTCAGTGGGAGGAGCTTTTTTATGAAAACCTTCTTTGAGCTTATAAGGAAAAGGACCAGAAGTGGAATCACTTGGGCTTTGTCCTTTCCTTTGATAAGGTTCATACCTGGACTGTCCTCTGGAATAAACCTTATAACCTCTTTGAGTACCTCTATACTGACTGCCTCTTGACTGATTACCTCTTTACTGATATCCTCTAGATTGAGATCTTCCTTGAAACTGGGATTGAGAGGATCTTTGAGAAGAGATATTGGAGGATTGAGGAGCTGAGTCTCCACCAGATCCTGCACCTGGAGAAGGAGGAGGATTATAGTGAGAGGTTCCTTTATCATATTTCCTTTTCTTCCTCATGACCTTCAACTGATTTTTAGAATATTGCATCCAGTGCTCAGTTATAGGGCAGTTGTGCAGAATATAATATGGAATATCATTATCAGAAGTAGTCTTTCCAATTGGGACTCTTTTCATAGCTTTACTTCTAGCTTTCCTCTTCTTTGCAATAGTTACAGAAGAGTCATCAGAGTCTGTCTTGAATTCATCATCATAAGAGCTCTGAGGCTCATCAAATAAAGCATCTATTTGCCTTAACACTTCTTTAGAAATGGAGACAGGAACAGAAGCTGAAGCAGGAGGTGCAGTAGAGATAACAGGAGCAGCAGCTGAAACAGCAGGAGCATCAACTGAAGCAGTAGGCTCAGAAACTAAATAAACTGGCTCTATCACAGCCTCTGAGAAAACAACAGCAGTAGCATCATGAACCAAAGGAATACTTTCCATAGTCTTAACAGAATTGATATACATCTGTAGCAGATTGGGATCACAGCAGGAGAAGGAAACTATAGCCTTGGTTAAATCTTCAGCAGGAAGAGGTGCTGAAAGATAACTGCTATAAAGTGATAAAATAATGACAATAATGAATGGATGTCTACTGCAGGATTGATGGTTGGAGCTGGAACTGGAGCTGGAACTAGAACTTTCTCTGAAGCTGGAACTTCTGATACTTGCATTTCTGAAATCTCTGAGGGCAGCACTTCTTCATATGGCATCTCCCCCTGCCTAGATTTTGTGAGAACTGAATGTAGGCCTACAGAAGAAGGGATGGCCTGAAGGGAGAAGGAGGAAGAGATCCTAGCAGATAACTCATGTAAAGTCTTAACTAAAGGAGTCAAGGTGGCATACAATAGAAGAGTTAGCCTTGGGGCCAATAACTTATATAGCTTGTTTACTAGGGGAATAAGATCTACTTGCTCAAGATTAACTTGAGTAGAGGTAGAGAAAGTAGTTGTAGAGAGAGATGGAGTTGATGCGGATTGAAGTGGTATGGATGGTTGAGATATTGGGATGGATGTAATGGATGGAACTAGGATAGTGACTGATGGTAGGAATGAGGAGATGGAAGGGGGAAAGGATGGTTGAGATATGGTATCATGTAGGATTTGTTGTAAGGATTTTGAGGTGGATGGAATGGCTTGAGGTGAAGATGGAGAAGCATCCATGAAGGAATCATCTAGAAGGTTGAATGATGGAAGATGGGGGGATGATTCTAAATCAATGGATGGGAAGTAATGTAGTGGATGGAAATCTTCTTGATGGGTGGCTGGAGGAGGTGGAGAAGCTATTTGAGGTGAAGGTATGGATTATGTAATTGGATGTGGAGAAGGAGGAGAGGATATGGAAGGGGATGACAAAACTTCTAATGGGGCAGTGGACTGAGGAGGAGTGACTGTTTCAGTCCTTGTGCCTGAAGAAGCTTTAGCTGCAGGAGCCCTGCTAGGTTTGACAATATGTCTCTCCCACTTGCCAAATAGGGCATAAGAAAGACTCTTTGATGCATTAATATGCATCACATTGGACACCAACAACTGTGGGCACCTATTCTGCAGGAATAGGCCCAAAATCCTTCCAAAGTTTACAAAATTCTTATTTATCTTTTTCTTAAGCAAATCAAAGAAAACTGCTCCTTAATCCAGGTGCTTCTTATCCACTATTGTAGCCATTAAACAAAATTGATACCTGGAAATTGTATCATGGGCTGAATGCTTGGCCAAAATGACTTTTCCTACAACATCTGCTAGAAATCTATATTCCATGGATAAATTCTTCTTCAGCAGTTTATTAGGGTTCTCAAAAATATGACTCATTCTATCTAACGTTGCAGAAAATTCTACTCCTGATAGTTCTATGCTATCATTACCAGTACTTAATCCAAAAACCTCTGTAAGAATACCTGGGGTTAAGGATACCTGTGTCTCTGAGATGGTTCCAACAACTGTATTCTGATCCAGATTATGGGCAGTGTAAACCCATTATTTTATTTCATCTGCTGCTAACTTGATTCTGGCAGACATAATATTTATAAGTTGTTGTTCCTTGAAGAGTTCCATAATATCCTTAAACATCTGATCAGTCCCCTCAAAATATTCCATGTCAATATCAAAGCCGGTGTTGAACTTCATTGCGGCTAGAACGGCGACTGAGACCGACATATTTCCTGCAAAAATAAACAAGATCAAGTGTAGAAGAGTTTGGAGGGAAAGAAAATTCTTGCAGAAGGTATGAAAGCGCAAATGAGAACGACGCCTGAAAAATGATTTTATATTAGGGTTCGACGCAGAAAAGGAAAGATCGTTAAACTCAGTTTGATAATCTACGGCTCTAGGGGAAACTGAAGGGTCTCAACATCGTCGATCTCCGTTCAACGATATTTGAGATCGCTGACCGAGAAGGATAGTCAAGCACTATCTGGAAACGTCGAGCTCCGTTCGACGATCTTCATGAAAAACGTCGAGCGCAGTTCAGAGTTCAGAGAAAACCTATAGACACTAGGAAACTCAAATTTTTAACCTATTCTTTGTCAATTTTTATGTTTTTAAGATCTTGGAACTTAATTAAGACTGTCTCCATCTAACATTCCTAACTGATTAAGGAAGAAAGTGTGTTTCTTTTCATCCAAGGGTTTGGTGAAAATATCTTCCCTTTGTAAATCAGTTGGGATGTATTCTAGTTCAATTTTACTTTTCTCTACATTATTCCTTAAGAAGTGATGCCTAATCTCTATGTATTTAGTCTTACTATGGAGGACTGGATTTTGAGCTATTGAAATAGCACTAGTATTATC
Organism: Platanthera zijinensis; assembly: GCA_039513925.1. Taxonomy (NCBI): domain Eukaryota; kingdom Viridiplantae; phylum Streptophyta; class Magnoliopsida; order Asparagales; family Orchidaceae; genus Platanthera; species Platanthera zijinensis. Next base: position 268,826,027 of record CM077078.1, read on the forward strand.
ACAAAATATTTTGGACTTCTCTAAGTTGTAGCCATAGTCTAGGAGTTGATTTTGAATCCACAATATCTGTGAGCAATAACTACCTGCTTCCATATATTCAGCTTCAGCAGTTGTTGTAGACATAAATGTTTGTTTCTTGCAAAACTAGGAGACAAGTCTGTCACCAAGAAACTGACAAGTTCCACTTGTGCTTTTCCTGTCTATTCTACATCCAGCATAATCAGCATCAGAAAATCCAGTTAAATCAAATCCTGAATCAGCTGGATACCAAAGACCTTGATTTGGATAACTTTTCACATACCTAAGAATCCTCTTAACTAATGTGAGGTGTGACTCTCTAGGGCTGACTTTGAATCTAGCACATATGCATGTAGCAAACATTATATCAGGTCTATTAGCTGTAAGATATAATAAGGAGCCAATCATTGCTCTATATGTGGTCTGATCAACTGGTTTCCCATGTTCATCAGCATCTAATACAACATTAGTAGGCATGGGTGTTTTCATAAAGGATGCATCAGACATACCAAATTTCTTAACCAATTCTTTTGCATACTTGGTTTGAGAAATAAAGATGCCATCAGCATGTTGTTTGACTTGTAATCCTAGAAAGAAGGATAGCTTACCCATGCTACTCATTTCAAACTTGGAATGCATTAAGTTGGAGAACCTTTTGCACAAATTTGAATCAGTAGAACCAAAATAATATCATCTACATAGATTTGTACTAGTAGGATATTGGAGTTATGGGTTCTAATAAAAAGAGTTTGGTCTACTCTACCCCTTTTAAAATTATTTTCCAAGAGAAAGCAAGCTAGGGTCTCATACCATGCTCTAGGAGCTTGTTTGAGACCATATAATGCTTTATGCAATTTATAAACAAAATCAGGGTGAGTTAGAGAGATAAAACCTGGAGGTTGTTTTACATAAACTTCTTCATTGATATCACCATTGAGGAATGCACTTTTGACATCCATTTGATATACTTTGAACTTCTTGTGAGCTGCATATGCTAGGAATATTCTTATTGCCTCTAACCTTGCAACTGGTGCAAAGGTTTGGTCATAGTCTATGCCTTCCTCTTGAGAATATCCTTTAGCAACAAGCCTTGCTTTGTTTCTTACAATAACTCCTTGATCATCTAACCTGTTTCTTAATACCCATTTTGTTCCAACAATGGGATGATTCTTTGGCTTTGGCACTAGCTCCCAAACTTTGTTTCTTTCAAATTGATTTAATTCCTCTTGCATTGCAATGATCCAGTTTGGATCTTGTTCTGCAACTTGTATGGATTGAGGCTCAATTTGAGAAATAAAGCAATTGTGCATCAGATGTTAATTGATCTGATTTCTGGTTTGCACACCTGTTGAGATGTCTCCAATCACTTAAGAGATTGGATGATCTTTTATTGTTACTAAATCAATAATGGGTGTTGATTGTTCACCAACCTGTATTGTTGTTTCCTCTTATGGAACAACAACTTGCTCTTCATTTTGATTGTAACCATGACTTGCCAAAATCTGACTGTCATCTTCATTTTCACTATTTTCAGCTTCTTGTTGAGTGGATGAAGGTGATGGATCTTTTTCAATGATATTCAGTTTGTCCAAATTCTCTGATAGAGAATGCACCTGCAAAGGGTCTATGGTAGAAGTGCTCTTCTCCTTGTAAGACATATTAGTTTCATCAAAAGAGACATGCACTGTTTCTTCAATTTTATGAAATGATTTATTATAAACCCTATAGGCCTTACTGATCATGGAGTATCCCAGAAACACTCCTTCATCAGCTTTGGCTTCAAATTTTGCCAAGTATTTCTTGTCATTGTTATGAATGTAGTAAATACAACCAAAAATTCTAAGATAATCAACTTTAGGTTTCTTCCCTTTGAGTAATTCATAGGGAGTCTTGCCCTTTAGCTTATGTATCAAACTCGTATTCAGAACATAATTTGAAGTGTTCACAGCCTCTGCCCAAAAGGATAGAGAAAGGTGAGCATCTGTCAACAATTTTGTGGCAGATTCAATAAGGGTTTTATTCTTCCTTTCAGCTACCCCATTCTGTTGAGGAGTTCTAGGAGCTGAGAAAGTGTGCCTGATCCCTTCCTTCTGACAGAAATCTTGAATAAGAAGAGAATCAAACTCTGTCCATGATCACTTCTGATCAGGGCTATGTGAGTATTGAACTCAATCTGTATACATTTGAGAAACTCTGTCAAACATTTGAAGTTATCAGACTTCTTCCTCAGAAAGAACACCTATGTGAATCTAGAGAAGTCATATACAACTACTAAATTATAAGATTTCCCTGCTAGGCTTTATACAGTAATGGGTCCAAACAGATCCATATATAACAAGTACAAAATCCTAGGTGAATCACTCTTATTAAGTGACTTAAAGCTGTTTTTAGTTTGCTTGCCTAATTGACAAGCCCTGTAGAGTCCTTCCTTCTTGTAGGGGCCAGAAGGTAGTCCTCTAACAAGGTTATCCTTGGATAGCCTAGCAATGGTTCTAAGGTTAACATGTCCTAATCTCTTATGTCATAATTCATTAGGTTTGCTAAGAGAATTAAATAAACAGATATCTACCTTGGTTGAATGAAAATTTACTAGATAAATTTTACCTCTTCTGTTACCTGTCAACACAGTTGTGTGGTCTTCTAATTTGATGATGCATGAAGACTTGTTGAATGTAACCTGGTAGCCTTCATCATATAGCTGACGAATACTAATAAGATTGTGCTTCAGTCCTTCCACATATGCGACCTTCTTGAATGTTACTGACCCTATTTGGACTGCACCATATCCTTTGGTCTGTCCAAAGTTTGAATCTCCAAACATGACTTTGGTCCCATGCTTTGCCTTGAAGGATACTAGGTTACCCTTGCTTCCAGTGAAGTTATCTTCTCCCTACAACATTCTAACTCATCTGAGAGTTTGAGGATATCTGAACTTAAGGTACTGTATTCAGATAACTGATTTCTGAGAGAGATAATTTCTTTCTCAGACTTAAGTAAATCTAAACATAGTGCTTTTAATTCAGATTTGAAGTCCTCAGAATTAAAATCAAATGAATCAATTATCTGGTCTTCTTCTATCTCTGGTTCAGATTCAGATTCATGTTCTGAATCAGTGTTTTTCTGAGATGCATTGATTGTCATCATGCAGAAATCTTTTTCTTATGCATCATCCTCATCATCACTTGAACTTGATGATGCATCAGATTCTTCTTCTGTTTCACTCCATGTTTCAGCAACAAATCCCTTCCTTGTGTGCTTGTTTTTGCTGGAAGAGGATCTGTCATAGTGATTTCTTTTGGAGTCTTTATCTTTTATATTTTCTCTCTTGTCCTTCTTGTCCTTTTTTGACTTTCTGGACAATCAGGCAGTATGTGTCCTGGTTTCCTGCAACCATAACAAATAATCTCTTTATTATTTGATTTATCATACCTCGTCTTTTCTTTGCCTCTGGATGACCTTTTTCTGAAATCCTTCCTGTCCATTTTGTAGAACCTCTTGGCTAGGAGGCTCATCAGTTCTTCATTGCCTATTACTTTGTCTTTAGGTTGTTCTTCTGTTGCCTTGAAAGCAATTGACTTCTCCTTCTTGACTGCTAGAGAAGTTGTCTTCTGCTCTTCTTATCTATTCTTGATGAGCTGCTCATAAGGTTTGAGCTTGCCCAATAGAGCTTCTGTAGTGATTTCATTTAGACTTTTGGCATCCTTGATGGGCCAGATCCTTGAATTCCAAGTGCTGGGGAAGCACATTAGGATTTTATCATTTATCTCTGTGAGAGAGATCTCCTTGTCCAATGTCTTGAGTTCACTAACAATCAGACTTAGTCTGTTATACATGTCAGCTACTGATTCATTTTCTGCTTTCTTGAAATTCTCATACTGAGTGATGAGATGAGATCTCCTATCTTTTCTCTCATCAGCTGATCCTGGCACAAGCTCCGATAGCTTGTCCTAAATCTCTTTGGCGGAGTTGCATTCAGCTACCTTCTAGAAGATGTCATCAGACATTATTTGAGCTAGTATGTTCATAGCTTCAGCATCAGCAACCTTCCATTTCTTTATGTCAGCATTTGTTCCTGAAGGAGGTGGAACAACATTTGTGCTTGTGTTTGCAGGAGGCTTGGGGAAATCTCTCAAAACAGAATTAAAAATATCTTCATCAATAGAATTCATGTATAATCTGATCCTTGCCTTCTTAAGTGCAAACTTGGAGAGATTACACACTGGAGGTCTGGTGCTAGCATAATCTTTGTTCTGTGCCATGAATTTAGATTAAAATAAATATAATGAAAATAACCCTCTATTAAGGATAGATCTTAAGAGAGATCTTTTGGTTCAGGTGTTAGCCTGTATGAACAACCAACCTCCCTCTGATACCAATTGAAAGTGAGTGTAAGATCAACCCTTCACTCTAGAGGGGGGTGAATAGAGTGTTTTAAAATAATTTTGCAAATTTAAAAATTACTTTAGCAGTGGAAGACTTAATTTACTTAGTGTGGAGTGCTTAACAGTAATCAGAATAAAACAAATACAAGAAGCAAATCCACAGCACACAACAAACAAAATAACAAGCAACCAGAAGACACAAGGAACTATAGTGGTTCCCCAAAACCTGGGTACATCCACTCTTCTACCACCCATGGTATGAATCCACTGCAGGATGAGTTGATTAGGTGTCTTGGGCACCAATGAGCTTTTGATCAGGTGCCCAAAAACCAAACCAGATTTTTTGATCAGGTGTCTTGCCACCACTGAGTTTTGATCAGGTCTCAGAAACCAAAACAAAACTTTTGAAGGGATTTTAAAGAACCCTTTTACAGGAAAGAAAAAGAATAAGATTAGGTTGTCTTCTCTGTAACCAACCAGATAGAAGCACAAGTGGATGTTGATGTTGTCAAAGTTCCCCCTGAGATTAGCAAGAGTTCAGGAAAAGAAGCTTTGTAAGGGTGATAGGTCTTCAATGAAAAGAATGCTCCAGCAAAAGATGATTTCAGCAAGAACTTAAATGTGTGTTGTCTTTAGTATGAATGATGAAGACTTGAGAAACTTTGAATCAGAAGGAATAAAAAAGAATAGAAGCTTGCTCATATTTCTTCTATCTATATTTCTTCTTCTCTGAAAACATAATATGAAATCCAATCTTCAAATCTTTTAGATAGCCGTTAGCAAAATCATAAATGCTTTCCTTAAATGACAACTGTCTCTGGAGGAAAACCTAAATAACATTCCTTCTTTGTTTCTTGAAACTTGCTCCAGATTTAATATAATGGCTAAAAATCTTATTCAATAAATGCTCTGACTTGAAGACATTTGAAATCCTTAACAAACTGACAGAATTCCAGAAATCATTGATCTCAAAAGATAATCGTCGATCTGAGCTCAACTATCGTCGAACTGAGCTCAGAGATATTGGAACTAGTCTTAGACAGAAAGCGTCGATCTGAGCTCAGCGATTGTTGAACTGAGTTCGATGCCTCGTCGACCTGAGCTCAGAGATAGTCAAATTGGGTTCGACGCTTCGTCGATCTGAGCTCGACGACAAGTTGAACTCTATATTTGGGCTTCTCATCTGAACTAGAGGTCTTGGGGAAAGCTTCAAACCTAAGTCCTAATCCTTAGACCTTAACTAATTGACCTTTACTCTATACAACAAGGTCAATGCAATAATCCTATAGACATAGTGATCCTGACCCAAATTAGTAATAGGGTGTTCCAACAGCTTCAACCAGCTAACTGTATGTGAATCAAAAATGACTTGAGAGCAGGTTCTTCTTCCTTCTATCCTGAGCAAACTCAGTTTTGAATTCTACTTCACAGCCTCCAGAAAAAGTTCTTAAGGAAATTACCTGCTAGAACTTTAAAGTAACTGTAGTTAGGGTTAGCCCTTTTTGCTACTTCTTTCTCAGAGAAATTTCCCTGAACTTGCGGTTGACGGTGAGGATGTCAATGGCTAACTCTAGAACTTTCAGATCAGCTGTCTAGAACTTATTCTCCAAAGCTCTGCAACAATGGTCGAGGAAGAAGACGAATTAAGTCCAGCAGTTTTCCAAAAGCTAATTTCTTCAATCTGATATCCACCATTTCTCTTACGCCGATCAACGACTATTTTGACCCATGGGCCCAACTGAAGTTGACAGCTGCAACTTTGCTTTAACCACAAAAAGACATACAGTAGGCCTGCGGTACCGTTTGTCACATATCGTAGCCATCCCGCCACATTTTTAATTTGTTGACTTTTGTTGACTTTTGCTGATGTCAGCATCTGTTGACTTAGTCAAATTCAAGCTCTTTAGTATAGGCATTGAGTGAAGAAGCTTCACTCAATGCCAAAACACTTAGACAAATATCTGTCTTACTCAGGCGTTGAGAGGGTTGAGTGAACAAGCTTCACTCGACATTTTTTGCCTTAGCCAATCTTTTTGTACCAGTAGGCGTTGAGTGAGCCTTCATCACTCAACGTCAAAGTACTTAGACAGTTTTCTGTCACTAGGTGTTGAGTGAGCCTTCATCACTCAGCGCCAAAACACTTAGTCGCATTCCTGAATAAAAGCATTGAGTGTAGCTTCTTCACTCAACGCTGTCTACTTTAGCCTATTATTTTGATGAGGTGTTGAGTGAATAAACATCACTCAAGGCTTCTGTACTTATACAGATTTTTTTGTCATCTTAGGCGTTGAGTGCATTGAGCGAATCTTCATCGCTCAACGCCATCTAGACTTTTGTAGTCTTAACTGCTTAGGCATCGAGTGAGCCTTCATCACTCGATGCTTCTGGACTTAACCAAATTTAATTATTGTCCAAGATAAAGCTTTGAATATCTGAGCTTTACTCAACATTTTTTGTAGTATGGCATTGAGTGAACTTCCTTCACTCAATTCCTGTGGACTTAGCCACTTTTCTTCCTTGCAAATAGTCAGGCTCTGACTGACTTGTATTCTCTCAATGCTTTTTGGCATCTGGAATTGAGTGAGCTTGTTACTCAAAGCCTGTGGACTTAACCACATTTATTTACATCTGGCATTGAGTGAGCTTGCTTCACTCAACGCATGTGGAATTAATCGCCTTTCTTTGCATCTATCATTGAGTAAGCTTGCTTCACTCAACGCCTATGGACTTAACCACATTTCTTTGCAACTAGCGTTGAGTGATCTTGCTTCACCCAATGCCTGTGAACTTAACCACATTTCTTTGCATCTGGCATTGAGTGAGCTTGCTTCACTCAACTCTTGTGGACTTAACCACATTTCTTTGCATCTGGCGTTTAGTGAGTTGTCCTCACTCAACACCAGTGGACATAGATGGATTTTCTGTCTCTCCACCTGCCTACCTTGTGATCACCTGTCACCATCACTTAGACAACATGTCTAACCTTGTTCCAAGGAACATCCTTCACATGTTGAGCTTTACCAACATCAAATACAACTATGCTCTTAGTGTTGATGGTGATGCCTCTTCAAATCAAATCTAGGGAACATTGAGGGCAATATTCCCAATACAAAGAAAGCATGCAGGGTGGTCTTGTGACTTCCGAGCGAGGGAGGCTAGTAAGTCGCCTCGTCATATTATTGGGGAAAAAGGGGATGTTGCCGAAATCCCCTGCTACGAAGATGAATTTTTGTAGCCAGTTGTGGTTCTTGTTGGCATGACCGCTAGTCTTGATCGACTGGCCAGAGAAGAAGATGATCCCACTTTTGGCTTGGAAATTAAAGACCTTGTGGAAGACCGAGAGATTGAAATCAATACTCTCCTTGCACATATAGCAAGTGAAAGCAATGATCATCACGATGGAGTTAGGATTGAGATGTGTGGGGAACGATCCCGAAATTTCGGAGCGCCTGACACACTTCTGGCCACAAGGTGAGGCGCAGTCCCACCTCGAAATGCTCTAGAGGAATAGCGAGTTCCCCTTCCGGTAGATAGTTGATCCTCTCGGAGCTATTGGGATGGTGCCCGATGAATTCGGGTGGCACAAAGTTGGCAATCTCCGACAAGTACTCCTCCTCAGTTAGCTTGCAGGGAGGGAAGTCGTGGACAGTGAAGGCTCGGGCGCACTTTGTCCGACCATCGGTATCTCCCGGCATCGTATGAGCGAAAGGGCCAAGGAGGAAGTTGCATGAGTGCAGAAGACGATGCAAGTTTTAATGAGCACAGAGAGGGTGATGAACGCAGTGTAAAGAAATAATAAATGCGGTAGGTAGGGGCTTATTTATAGAAAAAATCGAAAATTTAAGGTCTCCTAGGCTGGAGGAGTGTAGATAACAATCATGCCACCCTAGTACCTCGGAAGTTGGGTCGGCCCCACCTTCACCCCTCTCACCCGTGAATGGCGGATGCCACCTAAGAAAGCTCTAGGTAAGGGCGGGAAAAGCAAGGTAAATAGTAAAAGATAAACTTTGCATGAGATGCCAGCATTCGACAGGACGTAAAATATTACGCAGGGCGAAAGCACTGCCTAAAGTAAATTAGCCACTCGCAAAACAAAAGCAAGCCCAGTGTTCTTTATTACAACATTGGTAAGATAAAGTAGCAGGACAGGTAAAAATAAAAAAAAAGTGGGGGCTAAGGGGCGCGAATGTCGGTAGCCTCAATATTAGATCCACTGTTAGCGACCCCGGTCTCACCTCCTCATCCTCAGTAGCACTCGCGGGTAGTAGTATGCACTTATGGTAGTGAGCTCTTGATTAACTAGGCACATCTGGTCACTTGCCCGCGCGATGTGTCTCCTAGGAGAAGTCTCCGCACATCCGCCTCCCTGACACTCCATCTCTCCAATAAGATGCGAGTAGTCCCTCTCAAGAATGCCTAGTCAACGCTTTGTAGCTGCCTGATGCTCATTGGTCTGGTTAGCGATTTCCCGCTAAATCCAGATGAGTTTCCCTAGGGATTCCACCATTCTCTCTTTCATTGTCTCAGCATCCCAAGGGTCACCAAGGAAGTCCACAAGCTCGCTTGGGGGAAGGGGGTGGAAAGAACTACTCCTCATCGGCATCTAGGTCGGTCGTCGGAGCTTCCTGATAGCCTGGCAAGGAAGTGATTAGCTTCTCGACACCATTTCTAGGTAAGAAGGTGGGTGCTCTTACTCACCTGGCACAGGTATTGTACCTTCACTTGGGTGCAGGCGAGAAGATCTGGGTCTCCCTTCAAAGGGTCTTTCGAAGACAGACTGATGCAACTTCCCGAATCCTAGACCAGGTGACGTCTTTCCCAAGAGAGGGATCTCGGCATATAGAGTAAGGTCGATGGCCTTTTCAGCTGAGAGCCGTATACCTGTTGTGAGGTCAGGAAGGTTCTCGGCGGCAGGAGTTTTGGGCGGTGGACTGGTCAGGCCCGTGGTCCCAAAGGGGGAGCTGTGAGAGGCACTATAAGAAGGAAGTTATAAAGAAACAAAAAATGCGTGAAAGGTTAATGAGCAGCTCACCAGGCGTGAGCTGGTTTCCAGCAGTGGCGTCTAGAGGCGCGACCTCCTGGATCATCAGTATTTCTCCATCTTGCCATTCACCAGGTAGACCCCCACGCTATTTCCTACCGCTTGCATTTCCTGCAAATGATCCAGATGATCAGGGGTATGTACTTCTAAAGTCAAAAACAAGCTATAATAAAATACCTTTCCCGAGTCAGCAGGGATCTCGCGATGAGGGGCTGGAGTCGGCGAGGTGGATTCACACGCTGTAAGGTTTCGCCGGATCATTTTGGCTTTCTTCGACCAGTAGGGCAATCTCGCGGGTCTCTTATACCTGAGCCAGTGGGCGTATCGACAAGACTGGGAGGACGTATTCTCTTGTGTGGCAGCCTGGCTATCCATCAACTCTTGAGAGAGCGGTTTCGAGATCAGTTTGGCAGACCTCGTCGAAGCAGCGGGAGACGAGGAGGAGAACAGTAGAGGAATAACAAGATCTTCCTCGAGCCATGTCCCAGGATATATATAACGCGTTGTAAAGGGGCCTGCCAAATATTCCCTCCAGGTCAGCAAACACTCACTGAATACTAGGGGTTTGAATTTTCTTTCTGAGCGTGGGACTAGCTCGCAAAGAGCGGGGATTGTGTACAACCCCATTTTCGCTGAGTTGGACCCTCCGACGAGTCCAGGGTATAGCAAGAGGACCCTCAGGTTCCAACTAGTCAGAGTTGCGAGTAGGGTAGGTAGACCCGCACTCACCCAGAGCATCAATAAGCTTCCGCCCAAGGCGGGAGAGGCAGGCAGGCCCTCAGGCGAGTGAGGTCTTCATCACTCACTCGCCCAAGGCTCGCGCCTTAGTGCGCAGGTAGGAGTGTTTTCATCGCCTCGTGGGAGCGGTGGGCTAAGCTTGCACTCGCCCTTTGATGAGGCTAGGAGGCAAATGCTTGACTCATCCAGCTTCTGCCGCTTCAAGTAAATGGTGTTTTCAAAGGCCACTCTCCCACTGGGGTACAGGGGTGAAGTTACCTAGATTCCCCTAGGCGCCAGTGAATAACCTTTTTCGACAGCAGAGTTACACTGTTGGCAGACAAAATTGGGCTGTGTATATGGAAGTGTGATAGCAGAGTTATGATGTTGGCAGACCAAGTTTGGAAATCTATAAATAGACCCGAGGGGGCACCTTTGAGGAGGACAAATTCTTTTAAATTCTTCTTCCTCGGGATTTTCTTAGTGAGCCGGGTAGTGAAGGATACCGACTGTATGAAATTCGTCAATCAATCGATCAATTCAGCTTCTCATTTTTGCCCCCTTCATGTCGAGGTTGTTATTGAAAGGCGACACTCATTCCGAAATCTGGGAGCTGTCGTCCCGGGGAGTGCCATTCAGCATGGCGAGCTCTCGCAGCTGCTGCTTCTTTATCACATCATACTATTCATCCTGCGGAATATTTTCATTTCTTTTATAACGAAAATTTGATGTTGAGGGAAGTGCTCTTAACATTATGTTAAGGGAAATACTTGTTTCAAATTTCTATGATAATTTCGTTTTTTCCATTTAGGATCGGTTCGTTTGGACATAATTAGATTTGAATTTGAATCTTAATTATCAATTATGTTGTTCAGCCAAACAATGGAATTGAGCAAGAAAAATGAAAATAGTTCTGTGGGTAATTGTTGGAGATCGGGTGATAAGATCGACAAACTTTCATCACGAGCAATCTCAGGGTGATGAAAAGAGGCCTTCTCAAACAATTGAGGATAATTTGACAACTTATTTTTTTTACGACGACAAAGGTCTAGCGGAGATAGATTACAGTAAATTTGACAATCATACTGAACTGGCACCATCAGTGGTGTAAGGTCTCAAAATGTTGCTACTTTAAAAAATTGATGATGATCAGACGACTTTTATTTTACATTCCTAAAATTGGACCATCAAATGAATCTGAGCCCATCAATTTCAATAATTCGAATTTAACAAAAATCATAATTTATATTAATAGTGCTAGCATTGAATGCATGATAAGGTTTGGCTACATTTCACTCTGGTGGTGGGACCCCTCCTGGGACCCTTGCTGCGCTGGAATGCCTTTGCGCACCGGGCTGCCCTTTTTTGTGTGTGAGCTTTGAATAACAAAATGTAATTTGTTAGACTAGCGGTGGTGCACATACCCCTCCCCCATCCTCCCACTATGTGCAAAGACCATAGCACTATACCATCACTCGAATGATGATCAGATATTGTCGAAGTTACACGTTGTGTACTAAGGAACCATGCAAGAACACTAGAAGAAATAAAGAGAAAAATCTTTTTTTTTTCATTTGAGAAATGATCAAATTCTTAATGCAACATCACTATTAGGTCAACAATTTCGTCAGGTAGTGCAGGAGATAGATTATAGTAAATTTCACAATCAAAATGAATTGTCACAACCCGTATTTTCTCAAAAAAACATTATATCAGAGTAATAGAAAACATGTGTCCTGATGCCACGCCGTGTAGGGAATAACTGCAAACTCTTAAGAAAGAACATACTCCTAACACTTTTCATAGAATTCTCGAGTTTTTCACGAAGAAAACATATTTTAGTTAAGTTTTGATGGTCGTATCCCTCGGAGCTATGGATAAACTAGTCCACAGATAAAAATATAAATATACGTCGCGGAAAAATACTTTATTTATTCCATTATTATCCTACATGAGCAGAAACATCCAAAAGGACAACTCATATTATGTGTTGGGTCCATTGATCCTAATGGCCCTGATTTGATGATGTTGAACGTGTCAATGAGATAGAAATAGTTGTATTTGATGTATGGTTAAGTTCATGCATACAAGTTAGTCTTTGTCACAAAGATTGGATGCTAGTTCAAGAGACAACGATAGCTGGACTCAAGGTGGAGATGGAAACTCAGAAATCTACCTAAGTCCAAAAGCGTTGAGTGAGGCAAGCTCACTCAACGCCATTTAGCCAATAGTGTTGAGAGAAGGCAGGCAGTCAAGACTGACAGTATTACAAAGGCAAAAATCGGCTAAGTCCAGAAGCGTTGAGTGAGCTCAACTCACTCAACGCCATACAGCTAGAAGAATTGAGTCAAGGTTATCCTGTCATAGCCTTACTTTGAAGAATCCAGAAAATCGGCTAAGTCCAGAATCGTTGAGTGAGGCAAGCTCACTCAATGCACTAAACGCCATCAAGCAGAAAGCTGAAAAATATGGCTAAGTCAAAAAGCGTTGAGTGAAGCTTATACACTCAACGCTCTCAACGCCATCAGGAAGAAAGCTGGAGAATATAGGCTAAGGGAAAAAGCGTTGAGTGAGGGATATACACTCAACACTCTCAAAGCCTAGCAGAGCAAAGAAATTTCTAAGTTCAGAATCGCTCAGTCTATCATTCGTCGAGCAGAGCTTAGCTTTCGTCGACCGGAGTTCAGATAATTCGTCGATCTCAGCTTTTATCTATAAGAAAAACTCAGCTATCAGAATCGTCAACAAGAGTTTAGATTTCGCCGGACGGATTTCAGAGATTTCGTCGAACTCAGCCTTCACCTTAAGAAAGAACTGGGCCGAGAGAATTCGTCGATCTCAGCTTCACTGTTTCATCAAGCTGAGCTCAGATTTCGTCGAGCTGAGCTTGAAGTTCATCAAACGCAGGATTTCAAAAAAGTTAGTGGATTTTATCTAAGTTCAGAATGATGCTGACTCAGCAAAGTCAACAAGTCAATAAAGTTTAGATTCGATGCAAATCGACATTAACATCGTCGTCAATCTATAGTGGATCTCAAGTTAATAAAGCTAAGATTTTAACAACCGTTAAAACTGAGACACATGTCGATCATCTCTCCAATATGACGGGATTATAGATAGAAGAAGAGATCGAGATCTAAGTATGAAAAAGATTATTTGATTAATTTTTGATTAACTTTCAAAAAAACAAGAAGCGGAGTTCATTGTCTTCATCTGCCTTTGTTGCAGAATCCAGGAACCTCAAATTCAAATCTAAAGGGCTTTTGAGTTGCTGGTGCAATCATCATCCACTCCAGTAGGTTCAGAGTAATCCTCTGAGATAGACGAATCAGCCTAGGCGTGCCCTAACTGAAGTTATCTTCTCGATCCAAGCCGAGCCAGAATCTGGCGATCAATTCACTGGATCAAAGAAGAAGGAAGGGCTAAAATCTGCTCAGTCCAGATTTGGAGATATTCCTGAAAAAGAAGAAGCAGATTCATATGCTAGTTGATTCCAGAACAAGCCGTGCATCATTTCAAGAATGATGTATCATCTTGTTGCTGTGAAGATGAAGTTAGGGCTTACATCTGCTCGGTCCAGGTAGACAGGCACAGAGAATTTTCTCTGGTGTCTGTAATTCATTATCTTGAATATTTCTATAAGATTCATTTTGAATCTAAGTGGTAAGGCTAAGGCCTAAGTTGTAAGCCTGTGTTATAAAGGCTGAGATAGGGTAGGAGTTTCCTGAGTTGTAGGTGTATGGATTCACACTAAGGTAGGGTAGGATTTCCTGAGCTGTAGGAGTGTGGAGTCACTCTAAGGTAGAGTTCTTGGAAAGAACTTGAGTTGTAGGATCTTGGTAATCTGAGTGATAGGGCTTGTGCCAGAGTTGTAGGAGCCAGTTGGGCTCTGAGCTGTAAGATCTGAGGATCTGAGAAAGATAGAAGGAAGTTTGGTCGAATCTAGTATATTGCTAGATAGGCGAAGGGGGAAAGTGGATGTACTCATCAATTGGGGAACCACTATAAATCTCTGTGTACTGTGTTGTGTATTATGCTGGTATTAGTTATGATTAGATTGTTGTGCTGTGATTTTAATCAATAAGTTTCCTAAGTTTTAAATTGGACCTATTCACCCCCCCCCCCCCTCTAGGTGATTAGTTGTTCTTGAATTCAAGACTTATCAAAGGGAGGTTCCTCAAGATAGACTTTATAGTCTGAGTTGATCTCCAGGGTTAGAGATCAGAAGGCCAAAATTGGTTCAAGTGAGAATCATAAAGAGCTTGGATCCATGAAACTTCCTCTTTGTAGGAAGGAGACCTTTAGCATCTGGACGGAGAGGGTCAGACTTTTCATGGAAGCATCTGATCCTAGGATATACATCACAGTACAGGAAGGACCCTTCATCCCAATGAAGACATCAGTCCTTGATGCAAATCTGAAGACTCCAAAGCAGTATTCTGAGATGACTAAAGATGAAATCATCTTAGCTACATTAGATAAGAGGGAACAAAACATTATTGTTAGTGCCATAGATGACTCAACATTCCAAAACCTAGTCCACTACAAGACATCTAAGGAGATGTGGGACACACTAGTTGTCTACATGGAGGGGACTGGAGAAGTGAGGGAGGACAAGAAGTCCATGCTCAATCAAGAGTATGAAAGCTTCAGGCAGGAAAAGTCAGATGGAATTGCTGAGTGTTATGAGAAGTTTTCAAAATTATGAATGAGCTGATGAAATATGACAGAGTCTTCAACACTTATGAATTGAATGACAAGTTCCTCAGGTCTTTAACTAAAGACTGGGACACAAAAATCTGAGCCATCAGACAAGTGGCCAGACTTATAGACACTCCACCACCAACCCTGTTTGGAAAGCTGCTATCTTATGAAATATAGCTGACTGCTAGAAGGAGAGAATCAGCAAGCCTACAGTCAAAGACAAGTCAGTGGCCTTCAAAGCTGAAGCTATAAGGAATAGCAGGAGAAAGATTCCTTCTCCACCAAGGAGAGTTGCAGATTCTGAGTCAGAAAGCTCAGAAACCAGCACATCGGACTGCCATATTTCTGATGAAGACTTTGCTGCCTTCTCTAGGCAATTTATGAAATATATGAAGAAGAAGCACTAGAAAAGCAGGCCATCCTCTTCTTCTTATCCCAAGGAAGATTACTATAAGGGCAATAAGAAATCCTCTAAAGAGGACAGGTATGGCTCTAAACCAAGTAAACATACTTCTTCTAAACGGGTGTGTTATTGTTGCAGCAAGCCAGGGCATGTCATAGCTGACTGCGCTGTAAAAAGAAAGGATGCTGGTGGAAAGAAGGAACATCAGCAGAAGGGCAAGAAGGAGAAGTCTTTTATTGCCAAGAAGCAAAAGAGCTGGACTGACTCCTAATCATCAGAGTCAGAAGAGGTAGATGAAGCTGAAGCCTACATTGGGATATTTACTGCTGAAGAAGAATCTGTAGAAGCAGACTTCTTAGAGATGCTGACTGCAATCACTGGAGAAGCTAATGATGCTGCCAGATCTGATGAAGGAGAAGAAGTAAGCCATTGTCTTGGGCTGATGGCTTTGACTGAGGAAGGACCCAGCTAGGAGTAGCCTGGCCCTAGTAAGGTACATTCTACACCTTCTGTGTCAGATTATGTAACTAGTCTAGAATCAGAAGCATCTGCATCAATAGATGAAGATGGTTCTAAATCTGAAGGAGATGTCAATCAATTGATTGATGATTATGGTGAACTCCTGCAAGCACTGAAGAGAAGCAGGATCCTAGCCAAAAAATAGACTGAGGAGATTGCCTCTCTGAAGATGGTTGTTTTAGACTTAGCAAACATGTTGAACCTGAAGATAAAAGAAGTCAGCAAGCTGAAAAACATCACTATTATTCAGATGGGAATGATCACCTTCAAAAATAATCACATTAGGAATCTTGTAGGAAAACTCCAAAAGGAGAAGGAGCTAGTGGCTAAGTTCTCAAAGCCATGTTCAGTATTGCCTTTGATTGATTCCTTCTCCTCCCAAAAGGGTAAGAAGGGGTTAGGTTTCAAAGGGAGAACTAGAGCTGTCTATTCCAAAAGGAAGGGCAAAGCTCCAGTGCAGCCACTAGCCTCCAAGCCTCCAATTCCTTTCATGAAAGTGGTGCTACCATCTAACAGGTATGACCATGAGAGCATTCATGGTCACTGGGAGTATGGTGTTAGGAATGGCAAGGGTGTTAGTTCCTACAAGGCAGCCCATGAAGAAATCCAAATAACATATCCTGGACCATTTGTGTTTGGTGTACCAGCCCCAACACTCAAAAATAAGGTAGCAGCCCATTCTCAAAGTCTGTCAGTCCACAATCAGACTAAAGGAAAGTTTGTCAGCACACCAGACTTGGGTATATCTGAAGCTATCAGGAGCTTGCACTCTAAAAATTAGGTAGCTGCTTATAGGGTCCAAGATATCCCTAGTACCTATGCTGCCAGACAAATCCCAAATCAGGCTGTGGCTGGAAGACTTAAGCAAAAGGCTGTTGTACCTACTGTAATGAGAGCTGCTGACTGATATGCTGTAAAGCCAACCCTTAAAAGAAGGTACAATATTTATGAGTGATGATGTTGTGGCAAAGTGGGCCACTATGCTATTTATTGCTGGCACAATAAGAGTGTCCAAAGAGATAATGTCAGCTTACCTGTCAGAAGAGCTGCAGGTAGGCATGTTCAATTTCAGTCTAACCTGCACCTAGGACCCAATAAAAATTGGGGTCCTAAGGAAAGATGATTTATTTGTTTCAGGTAAGTCCAAGTGGCCATACCCCTATATGGTACTTGGACAGTGGATGTTCCAGGCACATGACTAGAATAAGGAACATGCTGAAGAAATACACTCTAGTTAAAAATGGACCAAAAGTCATCTTTGGTGGTTTAGAAAGAGGAGTAACCAAAGGGTTTGGTAAGATATCTAATGGCATAATCACTATCACACAAGTAGCTTATGTGAAAGGTTTGTAACATAACCTGATAAGCATAAGCCAACTATGTGATCTTGGCAATGACATTTCTTTCCTTAAGGATGAGTGCTAAATTAGGAGGTCAAGTGACCAAGGGGTCATCTTGACAGGCACTAGGAGAGGAAATGTTTATTGTCTCAATTTTGTTTGTGAAATTAAGGACTCTCCTATATGCCTAGTTGCAGATGAGAAAGCTTCACATTGTGTCCAATGGCACAAGAGGCTAGCTCATCTGAATTATAAGACCATAGGCAAACTCTTTAGTGAAGAGTTAGTGAGAAATGGTCCTAAGGTGAAGTGCATCAAGGAGGGTATCTGCTCAGTATGCCAAAAGGCAAGCAGACCAGGACCTCCTTCCAGAGCCTTGATACCAAAGACTCTGTAACATGTTTATACCTCCTACATATGAATCTATTTGGTCCTATGTCAGTTCATAGTGTAGGTAGGAAAGTCTACACCCTTGTGTTTGTTGATGACTTTTCCAGATTTGTCTGGGTGTTCTTTCTAAGGATGAAATATGAAACCCCTGATGTCTTCTAGAATTTTGTTAGGCAAATTTAGAATGAATTTAACAGTGCTATGGTCAAAATCAGAAGTTATCATGGGACTGAGTTTCAGTCTGAATGCATGACAAGATTCTATGAAGGGCTTGAGATTCATCAAGAGTTCTCCTCTCCTAGAACACCCCAGCAAAATGGGATTGCTGAGAGGAAAAATAGAACTTTCATAGAGGCTGGTAGAACCTTGTTAAGTGACACATTTCTCCCAGAATATTTCTGGGCTGAGGCAGTAAACACTGCATGTCATGTCCTTAATAGGGCTTCCATCACCAAAAGCCACAAGAAGACTCCCTATGAGATTCTGAAAGGAAGAAAACCAAACTTATCCTACTTCAGGATTTTTGGTAGCAAGTGATATGTTCTAAACAATGGTAAGTCCTATGTGACTAAGTTTGTTTCCAAGTCCCAAGAAGGGATATTTGTTGGGTACAACAACAATAGAAGGGCATATAGGATCTATGACTTGACTACTCAAGTTGTAGAAGAATCAGTACATGTTATCTTTGATGAGGTAAACCTAATTAACTATGAGCTGCCAAGCACCACTTCTAGTTCTGCAGATTTAAAGGATGTGATGGACAAGCTTACCATCAGGGAAATGGATCCAGCAGGACAAGATAAGGAAGAAGATGGGTGATGTCCAGTGGGAGCTCAAGACTCACAAGTTAAGGATGAAGAACAGTCAGCTGAAGACAATACAGTATAACCAACATAAGACAATGAAGTTCGGCCAGCTGAGAACAATGCAGAACAACAAGCTGAAGCAATGATGCCTCCAGCTGAGAGACATCTGAGGGACCATCTAGCACACCAAATCATTGGTGATGTAATATATGGTGTACAGATAAGGAGTAAGAGCATCAACACAGCTCTATGTTCAAGATTCCTATCTCAAATAGAGCCCAAGAAGCTTGAAAAGGCTATCAACGACTCTTACTGGATTGGAGCTATGCAGGAAGAGCTGAACCAGTTCAAAAGGTGTAGAGTATGGAAGCTGGTTCCTAGACCAAAGGGACATAATATCATAGGAATAAAGTGGATCTATAGGAACAAGCTAGATGAGAATGGCATTATTATCAAAAACAAGGCCAGATTGGTGGCAAAAGGATACAGGTAAGAAGAAGGAATAGATTTTGACCAGTCCTTTTCCCCAGTAGCAAGGCTGGAAACAATACAGTTATTCTTTGCTTTTGCTGTCTATCCAGGATTCAAAGTCTTCCAGATGGATGTGAAGTCAGCATTCCTGAATGGAGACTTAAAAGAGGTAGTATATGTGGATCAACCACTAGGTTTTGTAGATCCTCACTTTCCTAATTTTGTTTATAAGCTTAAGAAAGCTCTATATGGGTAGAAGCAAGCCTCTATAGCATGGTATAAAACATTATCTACTTTCCTCATTGAGAACAAATTTTCAAGGGGGGAAATAGATAAGACCATATCCCTAAGGAAATCTAAGGGTAAGGTCATCCTAGTCCAGATATATGTCGATGACATTATCTTTGGATCAACTGAAAACAACCATTGGAGGAAGTTTGCCAAACTTATGCAATGGAAGTTTGAGATGAGCAGCATGGGTGAGCTAAAATTCTTCTTAGGACTCCAAGTAAGACAAACTGAAGATGTCTTGTCCATATACTAGTCAAAGTTCACCAGGGAGTTGATTAAGAAATATGGTATGGAGAATGCCTCCACCATGAGAACTCCAATGGGGTCAAGTATGCCTGTAGGCAATGATGAGGTAGGGAAACATATTGATGAGTCTTTGTATAGAGGGATAATTGTCTCCCTTCTATACCTTACTGCTAGTAGGCCTGACAACATGTATGCTACATGTGTCTGTGCTAGGTATCTGGCATGCCCTAAAAAATCTCATTATTCTGCTGCAAAGAGAATTTTAAGGTATTTTAAGGGGACACCAAATACTGGTTTATAGTTCCCTAGAAATAGAGATTTTGAGCTAACTGGATTTTCAGATGCAGATTTTGCAGGATGCAAGGAAACAGGAAAAGTACCACTGGTACATGTCAATTCCTAGGTGGAAGACTGGTGTCATGGAGTAGCAAGGAATAGACTAGTGTTGCTATCTCCACTGCAGAATCAGAGTACATTGCAGCGGGTAGCTATTGAGCTCAATTGCTGTGGATACAACATCAGCTTGAATACAATGACATTAAGATAAGTAGAACTCCTCTATATTATGATTCTACTAGTGCAATTTCTATTGCTAGGAATAATGTTTCACATAGCAGGACTAAGCACATAGAAATTAAGTATCATTTTATTAGAGAGCATGTTGAGAACGAAGACTTTTGCCTAGAGTTTGTCTCCACTGACAAGCAAGTGGCTTATACCTTAACTAAGTCACTAAATGAAGCCAAGTTCAACACCTTCAAAATTTATTTGGGTATGTTGAACTTAGAATAGCTTCAGATACTCCCTACGGTATTATGCTTGGTACAGATTTGTTATTTTTGCAGGTGTTGCAGACATGGTAGAAAGCAAGATGAGAGAAGATGCTTCTTCTCAAGTGGTATCAGCAGCTGCATAACTAGAGACTTTCAAGTAGTCTTTTCAAGTGGTGTAGAGAATTTCCAGTGATACTGAATTTCAAATGAGGTCAAGTAGTATCAAGTGATATACAAGTCAGCCCTGTATAAGGGGCATGTTGGCAGCTGCAATCCTGGCTTCATCTACATCAGCTAGGGGAGAATACAAGGGGAGAAAAAGACCTGATGCTCCTTCCTCACTATCTGAAGAGGTCAAAAAGGGGGAGAGATAGAGGCCATGTTTACCTTTGGTTGATCAAGCTCAAGGGGGAGAGATAGAAGATGAATATCAAAAAGGATCAAGCTCCTTCATGGCAGAAAATCAAGGGAAGAAAGTCATGTGGAGACAAGGTTGATCAAGCAAGAAAGGATCAAGCAAAGAGGTAATCCTCTAAGGTGTAACTCACCCTGCAGCAATCCAGGGGGAGTAGGTAAAATTCATTTCACTAAATTTAATATGAATATGTTTTATTGCCTGTGTAATATGTATCTCATTGACTAAGGTAATTGATCAGTGGTTTTTACATCTTCAAATAGGGGGAGATTGTTGGGTCCATTGATCACAATGGCCCTTATTTGATGATGTCAAATGTGTCAATGAGATAGACATAGTTGTATTTGATGTATTGTTAAGTTCATGCATACAGGTTAGTCTTTGTCACAACGATTGGACAGCTAGTTCAAGAGACAATGACAGGTGGACTCAAGGTGGAGCTGGAAACTCAGAAATCTACCTTAGTCCAAAAGCATTGAGTGAGGCAAGCTCACTCAATGCCATCCAACTAATAGTGTTAAGAGAAGGAAGGCAATCAAGACTGACAGTATTGCAAAGGAAAAAATCAGCTAAGTCCAGAAGCATTGAGTGAGCTCAACTCACTCAACGCCATACAGCTAGAAGCGTTGAGTCAAGGTTATCCTGTCATAGCCTTACTTTGAAGAATCCAGAAAATCGGCTAAGTCTAGAATCATTGAGTGAGGAAAGCTCACTCAATGCTCTCAATGCCATCAGACAGAAAGCTGAAAAATATGGCTAAGGCAAAAAGCGTTGAGTGAAGCTTATACACTCAACGCTCTCAATGCCATCAGGCAGAAAGCTGAATAATATAGGCTAAGGGAAAAAGTGTTGAGTGAGGGATATACACTCAACGCTCTCAATTCCTAGTAGAGCAAAGAAATTTCTAAGTCTAGAATCGCTGAGTCTAGCATTTTTCGAGCTGAGCTTAGCTTTCGTCGACCGAAGTTATGAGAATTTGTCGATCTCAGCTTTAATCTATTAGGACTCAGCTATCAGAATCATCGACCGGAGTTCAGATTTTGTCGAATGGAGTTAAGAGATTTCGTCAAACTCATCCTTCACCTTAAGAAAGAACTAGGCTGAGAGAATTCGTCGATCTCAGCTTCACTATTTCGTCAAGCTGAGCTCAGATTTTGTCGAGCTGAGCTTAAAGTTCGTCGAACGCAGGATTTTAGAAAAGTTACTTGATTTTGGTTAAGTCCAGAATGATGCTGACTCAGCAAAGTCAACAAAGTTCAGATTTGATGCAAATCGGCATTAATGTATCGTTAGTCTACAGTGGTTCTCAAGTTAATAAAGTTGAGGTTTTAACCACCGTTAAAACTGAGACACGTGTCGATCATCTCGCCAATGTTACGGGATTATAAATAGTAGAAGAGATCGAGATCTAAGTATGAAAAAGATTATTTGATTAATTTCTGATTGACTTTCGAAAAAACAAGAAGCGGAGTTCGTTGTCTTCATCCGCCATTATTGCAGAAGCCATTGTTGTGTGCTCTAGCTGAATTTATCTTCTCGATCCAAGCCGAGCCAGAATCTGACGATCAATTCGCTGGATCAAAGAAGAAGGAAGGTCTAAAATCTTCTCAGTCCAGATCGGGAGATATTCCTGAAAAATAAGAAGCAGATTCATCTGCTAGTTGATTCCAGAACAAGTCGGGCATCATTTCAAGATTACAATATCAACTTGTTACTGTGAATACGAAGTTAGGGTTTACATCTGCTCGTTCCAGGTAGACAGGCACAGAGAATTTTCTCTGGTGTCTGTAATTCATTATCTTGAATATTTCTGTAAGATTCATTTTGAATCTGAGTGGTAAGGCTAAGGCCTGAGTTATAAGCCTGTGTTATAAAGGCTGAGATAGGGCAGGAGTTGCCTAAGTTGTAGGTGTGTGGATTCGCACTGAGGTAGGGCAGGATTGCCTGAGTTGTAGGAGTGTGGAGTCACTCTGAGGTAGAGTTCTTGGAAAGAACTTGAGTTGTAGGATCTTGGTGATCTGAGTGGTAGGGCTTGTGCCTGAGTTGTAGGAGCCGGTTGGGCTCTGAGCTATAAGATCTGAAGAATCTGAGAAAGATAGAAGGAAGTTTGGCTGAATCTAGTATACTGCTAGATAGGCGAAGGGGGAAAGTGGATGTACCCATCAATTGGGGAACCACTATAAATCTATGTGTACTGTGTTGTGTATTGTGTTGGTATTGGTTGTGATTAGATTATTGTGCTATGATTTTAATCAATAAGTTGCCTAAGTTTTAAATTGGACCTATTCACCACCCCCCCCCCCTCCCTCTAGGTGATTAGTTGTTCTTGAATTCAAGACTTTCACTATGCATACCTCTAGATTTAATATAAGTACAGGAAGATCTTTTACATTTGTTAAAATATAATGACTTTGAGTTTAAAATGTTGTTATGAGTATGAGATAAGCATAATGATATTTTTATACCTTGAAAATAACTAACATGAAATCCTAGCATAAATCCTTCCCATAGAGCAAGTTAATTTAATAAACCATCCAGAAAATAGTACAATAGCTAGCAAATAGACCAACATTCTACAATAATCTCTAGTGGGCATCAACAACCTGACATGAACCCACCAAACATCATGCATATCTGAACTAAAAAAACAACAAAACTACCTCACAACGGTGAGGGGAGAATCACTATAACAATTACAGAACACCCGCAACTACCAATGCTAGCTGCTCCACCGACTTCTGCTCTGAGCCTGAGGCATTCAAAAGAAAAGAATGCCTCAGCAAGAATGTACAAGTGGCGATTAATGATCATCAGCAGCAATAATCAAAAGGAGACAAATGGGTTACCAACCCTAAAACAAGAATAGTTGTCAAATCTCAGCAAATAAGTCATAATATAATAAGCAACAAAGAGTTCCCAAAAAGTGTAAGTCTGAGAAGTTTCACCATGTACGATACGAAGCCATACTTCGCTAACATCTGCAAGAGTAAGCATAATGACATATATATATAAGAAGAAAGAGATTGAACAGCTCTAAACACATGAATCATTAACACTTGTCAAAAACAGTTCTGAGTCGGTGACCCCATTGTCCAACACAAACAATCAAACCAAACATGTAAGACCCAATTTTTTTTTCTTTAAAACACCGAGGTCTCAGGCCCAGAACCGCCGCTTTGCGGTGACACCTTCACGCCCGGGAAGGTCGCCACTACAAAACGTCGATTCTACCGGCCAAACTCGATCACAATAGTAGCAAAATAATAAGAGCAAGTCCACAGAAATCACATATAAGTAAATAGTCTCCACAAAGGGAGTGTCCACAGATATAATAAAAGTACTATAATAAGGGCTCATGCCCAATACATCCAAATCCTCACTACATATATCACTCATAGTGGAAGCAAAACTAATAAACTACTAGCGATCTTGACTCACAGTCTCAGTAGTCTGAACTCCGGTACTAGACTGCCCCATCTCCAAGCGTGCTGACCTCCGGGGCTGCTCCTCCATGCTGGGCTCCACGGTCCCCTAAAATGATGTGGTTCAAAAACCGTTAGTCTAAAATACTAACCCATATCATCCCCCGCTCCTTCCCACATGGCTCCTAGGCACCGAGCAGGGAAGAAGAAAGGAGAGGACATGATAGTGGAGAATAACAAATGCAGGTGACGGGGGAACTAAACTAGCGGATTAATGAGCATGTATAAATATAGCAATAACAAAGGTAAGAAAAGCTACTCAAGAAATAAATAACCTTAGATTATATGAAAATACATAAGCCAAGGGATCTTTTGTAAGGCTCCTATCGTATAAAAAGTCTCATACCAATTTATACGATAGGGTGTCGGTTTTCTAGCAAGCATACATATATATTTACTGAATAAAAACCTTAACTTATAAGCACGCTCGCGCGAACTTATAAACCAAGGGGTCGTTTTGCAGGGCATATTGTATAAAGCGTCCCATACCACTTTATACAATAGGTGTCAGGATTATATGCAATGGTTATGCTATGACATGCAATTATGCCATGATGTGAACATGCAACTGCAACTCACCAACTCGACTCTGTGTACACAGACCTTTAGTTATCCCTTTCTGGAGCCGAACCTCCCAGGATACCTCCGTAGTGGCAAACGGAAGTGGTGGGTTGGGCCTCGCCCACCTCTAAATCGGTAATTGCACTACCAGTCAGACCTATCGTACTCATCAACGTTGGTGCACTAAGCGAAGTGTCTGCGTACTCTTACTGGCTAGCGCACCGGACATTTATGGCGAAGTGCTAACCACACTTGCCGAGTCGACGTATTAGCGTCGGTGCATCGACCCTCCAATACCGAAGACCCACCACCTTATACCTTATGCACATGCAACCTTAATGTATCATCCGCCGAGCCAAAGCTCCCCGGACTATCCCGTCCGTCACAACCATAAACCGAGCCAAAGCTCCCCGGACTATCATGTCTGTCACAATCAATTACCGAGCCAAAGCTCGTAGGGCCAACCTGCCCATCACAAAAATCCCCCAAGCCTACATCCCATGTGAACCAACCTAACATCCCGAGACATCGAAGTAAATGAAAGTGAACTCCTAATTATGCTAGTTACTCTTGCAATTCAGTTTTACCTACAGTTTAGGTTAGCCCAGGACTGCCCCCGGCATACCCCGTGAAGAGTTCTCAAAGGGCACTAGGAACTACGATGGGTTGAAGCCCAAAGCTCCCTTTCGCAAGGCACTTATTGTTATTGGTTAAAACCCGATTCCCGGTCCCTTAGTATTACCTTGGATCTAATCCTAGTTTGTTTTGACCTTTCTCTCTCTCTACGGGGAAGACGATGTTTCGTCGATCCCGAGCAACACCTAGGCTTAGACGACTCCACTACCTACTCTTCCCAACTTCCAATGGTATCCCCTATCCACTTACCAAGTCAATACACTAACATCTCAACTCTCTGGATTCCTCTTGAACCATATCATGATTTCTGTAGTTTTTACTAAATGCAGACCATCCTAAGCTATATGATGTATACATTGGGAGGTACTCAAAATTATCATCCAATATCCCTATAATTATTATTGGGGGTCTACCATGCCATGATTAGCCTAAATCCAGAATTTCATAATTTTCCTAACTTAATTAGTAATTTATTTAATTATTCCTAAGTAATCCAAGACCCAAGTTTGAACATGAAGTACCCCTTTCAAAAATGCAAATACTCTACAAAATTTATGATAATTACATTATGACTATTGAATAGTAAAATCAGAGTATCCCAATTTTCCAGCAAGGTCTAGGCCTCTAAATCTAAATTTAAATACAACCTACATTTATCATTTTAAAGAGACAAGTACTGCCAATATACTTCCAAAATTTCTAAGAAAATTCAAGGATGATCATAAATATATATAAACACTCCAGGTCTTATTTCATAATTTATTAGTGAATAATAAACTCTAAACTTGATTTTCTCATAGTAATCCAAATTAACAGGTTAATGAACTAAGTACAACAATTATTTATCTAAAAATTGTAATAAAATCCCCAAATGAGCATATTGACCTAGGAACACTACTGATCGAGTTTCACAATTTTACAACAAATAATGAGCTATGAATAAATTATTGAACAAGTTTTTATTTTGATGAGCTTGTGAAGTATGTACTGGTAATATACATCTAAAAATTATAGTAAAATTCATGTATGAGTGTAATAGTCTAAAACTTCCTCTGCCTCAATTTCAAAACATTCCAGTGAATAGTGAGGATATAATAACCGAATAAGTAATAGAGGCTAATTCATGTATTGCAAAGGAGATACTAAAAATATGCTTCCAAATTTTCCAATAAAATTACCAAAAGCTCTTACTGACCTTATGACTACACCACCCAAGTTTTACAACTTTTCATACCACCCAAGCTTTGAGGTGTTTAACCCTCACTAAATCCAATAAGATTTCTACCAGAGAACTCTAACTACCCTAGAGTCCTCTCCACTAAATTTCAAATCATTTCAAGGTCTTTTGACAACATGCCCTTCTCAAACCCCCAAAGCCCAAACATAGGTTTGAACTTGGGTCCTAAGGCAATTCAATTCCAAACCACCCCATATCCCATATGAGGGTGTTATATGTCATGCCAAACCAGTGGCCCAAATCCCAACCTCTGTTGAGGTGATTTGACCACTCAAACCTCAAAGTGCACTTTTGACCTAAATACCCTTATTATGCCAAGGCTAGGGTTTGAAAAAATTCAATCCAAATCATCTCCAAATGAGATGAAATTTTATCCAGAGCCTTATGATGACCTCAAAGACCACTCACCAAAATCTGGAGGGTTTGGAGGTCAGTTGGTCTCTTAATTAATTTATCATTTTTTATTAAATAATTACAAAAACTATAGGAAGATTATCACCAAAAATACTCATTTTTGGGCAGGACCTAGATATAGATTAGGGTGACTCCAGGTCCAAATTTAAAGCCATTTGGACAAGAGATGAAGTAGGGGCACACATTTTAATCTCTGTCTTGCCCTAGGTATAGACCCCACCAAAATGGGTGCCCTGGTCAAACCATTCGACCAAATTGTCCTAAATTAATTTTAAACTAAAGTAGACCCATAGGGATACAAATTATATGTTGACCATTTCTTCATATAGAGTCTCTAGGTATTTTTCATTAATTTTCTAATGTGACTATTATCATAATACAGAAAATTCATTTAAAAAAAGAAAAGGATTTAAATGATCAGCACAGATCTTGATGCAAGATACGACGATTGCTGGATCGTCTTCTTCTTCCAGCCAAGGGCCATGATTGGTCGAATCTGGAGCTTATTCCAAGACATTTTACTGGCCACCCGACCACCTCCCTGGTCGGTCACCGCCACCACCACCTCCGTCGAGGTGGTGGACATCGGCGGGCGGAAGCACGGCCGCCGGAGGGGCGGATTCCGGCGAACCCGACCACTAATTTTTTCACAGAAAAACCAGTGATTTTTCATCACCCGATCTGGATCAATTGATCCCATTCCATAGCCCTAACAATTCTTTCAATCTACCGATAAGGAAAGAGGAAGGAGAGGACCTTGCTCGCGGCCTAGAGACATGTCGATCGCCGGGATGCCATGGTCAGTGCTAGCGCTGCTCGATTTCTCCAACTGCACGGTGGGATTTCTCGGCTCCTTCAGGTTTGTGTGGAAACCGCCCATCAAAGTCCAGTGAGTCTTTTAAAATGATAAAATGGGGGAGGGGAGGGGTCTAACTGGCGGTGGCCACTATACCCCTTTAAGAGCTTTTCGACCATGGAGGAGGAGGATGAATGTGGGCTCAATCCAGCCAGGAAATGGCTGGAAACTCCTCCTATTACCCAGAGGAGTTGAATCCAGCCATAAAAGGGGGAGGGAAATGAGACCAAGGCATTCAAGTGCCATTAATGGCCATAAAAGCCAAATTTCGGCTATGGCTTTGGGTTAAACCGTCTGCCACATGGCACCCCACTACTGGACCACTATTATTGTTTAAATAAGTCCTAATGAAAGGACTGGGGCCAATTAATTCATCTTGGTGCAATTCCCGAAAAGATCCAGTTCAGCCTCTTCATACGAACCAGCAAACAGGGCCAAAAATTTCTCTAAGGCAAAAGCGTTGAGACAAGCCTCCACACTCAACGCCAAAGTCACCAGGAATTTTCTAAGTATAATGGCGTTGAGTGAGCTCAACTCGACGCCATAATTCCAGAAAATCCTTTCTCAGTATGATGGCATTGAGTGCACCCAACGCACACATCGCCATTCATCCCATGGCGTTGAGTGGACTCAGCGCACTCAATGCCCCGAACACAAAATTCTTTCCAAGTAAGATGACGTTAAGTGCATTCAACGCACTCAACGCCATTCAGCCTATGGCGTTGAGTGCACTTGACACACTTAATGCCCTGAGCTCAACATTCTTCCCAAGTAAGATGGTGTTGAGTGCACTCAACGCACTCAACGACATTCAGCCTATAGCGTTGAGTGCACTCGACGCACTCAATGCCCGAGCCCAAGATTCTTCCTAAGTAAGAAGGCATTGAGTACACTCAACGCACTCAACACCATTCAGCCCATGGCATTGAGTGCACTCCACGCACTCAACGCCCGAGCCCAAAGTTATTCCTAAGTAAGATGGCGTTGAGTGCACTCAACGCACTCAATGCAATTTAGCCCATGGCATTGAGTGCACTCAACGCACTCAATGCAATTTAGCCCATGGCATTGAGTGCACTCCACGCACTCAACTCCCGAGACCAAAAACCTATCTATGTAGATACCTGATCTACTCGTCGAGTCTTGTCAACTCACTCGATGCTTCCCGAACTTGAGTCAACTTAGCCTCTTTTTGTTGATCTCAATGGGTCCTTAGCGACATATTGGCCTCCCTTAGGGTTAGAGGTGTCATGATGGGATCATGGAACCAAGTTAAAACCCTAAGGTCATGCCTAAAGTAGTAATTAGGATTCTACTACTTGCAGACCAAGGTGATTTTCACCTTCATGCCTAAGCTCACTTGGTCTTCTTGGGCTTCTTAGGATTTTGTCATGATCTAGTAATGACAAAACCCTCCTAGGGGTCTAGCTGGAAATGGGATGTTACAAAACATCTCAATAAGGCACTGTGATGGTGGCCACATTGTCCAACACAACCTAACAGCCCACACATCTCAAAAAAGGCACTGTGGTGGTGGCCACAATTGTCCAACACAACCCAAAAGTCCATAAGAAAATACAAACCACCATGTGTAATGATTCACGAACCGACACTAAGTTGGTAGTATTTTATCCACTCTCAACCAAAGGCCATAACTAAACATCCATGAACACCGACAAAACCCCAAACAAAACACAGGATTTCTCCAACGACGAAAAGGAAAGAAAATCCCAAAAATTCTTCTAAGACGATACTCGACGAATCGGCGTATAATAATTTAAGTTTACGAGGAATTTATCGATAATACTCGACGATTAAACCAAACCTCAAGGCAAAACTCAAAGAATTTTACTTGGAGATCTCATGGCACTCGATGAACTCGACGTCACATCACTCGACGAATCAAACTCGACCAAAAAGACTTCACTCGAAGCCAACCGGTTTTACTCGACAAACTTGATGCAACAACACTCGATGAATCATACTCGACAAAAAAGATTTCACTCGATGCCAAAATCACTCGATGAAATGGTTGACCTACTACTGATATTCGACGAATTTCTCACAGGCTGAGTTACCCATACTCGATGAATTTCAAACAGTCGGTCTCCTTCACTTCTAAGTTTCTAGATCTACACACAATAGATTTAGCAACTTCTGAAATAATGATCATTGCAGAACCTTGCTCTGATACCACTATTGGGTTGTTCTATACGTCACAACACTTATGCCCAGCGGAATAGGGAAACAAGAAAAACCCCAAAAGAAATAGATCTTGTGATGAACATTGATCTAGAAGTAAAATCGCTGTAAATAAAATTTACCTTTGTGGGATTGAGTCACTACTCAACCAAGATGCTTCAAGAAATCTATCGATCACTAGGGGCTGGAGTTCTGAGCGCAGAATATTGTCCACGCCTCTACAGATTATCCACACAAATAGGAGAACCCTTAGACTCTTGTCATGCAATATCTAAGTTGGAAGAAAGCAGTCTGCGTCTTCACAGACTGCTAGGTCTTCTCTAGAAGAAACGATGGCAACCCTTGCCAGAAATAAGCTCGGCGACAGCGACAAGATCAGCACTTTCGGAAACGCTTTCCGTCGGTCCTTTTCTCTCGGGTTTAGAACAATGCTGCAGTTCCGTACTTATCACTTGGTGTCATCTATGACAAAAGCCTAAATCATCTCCTGTTTATACCCAAAGGGATAAACTGGAGAGGGACGTCGATATCAGTAGACTCGTAACACTTGGAACATATAATTCGATAAGTCAACACTTGATTCGACGAATCATCAAGTGATCATAACACACTCAACTCCTGGGAGTGTCCTAAACACCTGAATCGATGAATCAATATTTGACTCGACAAAGCGTCTAGTGCACTCAACGCCTAAGTCGATGAATCAACATTTGACTCGATGAAGCATCGAGTGGACTCAATGGCATCAATGTCAGACTCGTCGAATCATCACTTGACTCGACGAATCATCGAGTGAAATCAATGCACTCAGTGCCAGACTTGTCAAATCAACACTTGACTTGACGAATCGTCGAGTGAACTCGATGCTCTCAACGCCTATTTTGACAAGTCAATATTTGACTCGACGAAGGTATCGGGTGGTCTTGACGTACTCAACGCCATCATTCGACGAATCAATAATTGACTCGACGAATTGTCAAGTGGTCTCGACGCTCTCAATGCTAACTTGACGAATCAACACTTGGCTCGATGAAAGCGTCGAGTGGTCTTGATTCCCTCAACGCCTGGCTGAGTAGACTTGACACACTCAATTCCTGGCCGAGTCCAGTCCTTCACTCATCTCATATGAGTAAAACCAACATAATCCAATCTTCCAAATTCTCCAAATACTCTTATGTGTGACCATGATAGACTCATATTGCGTTGGCAGTGAGACTACATGCTTGATCACTTCCAGATCACAATGGTAACACCAATAGTCTCCCATTTGATATTGAAAATATCAAACAAAAGCTTCAATAAGCGGCATCTAGCAATGGATCATTTCTCCCCAAGCAGTAAGAGTTTAAAACTCGAAAGTCATTGTGATCAATGTAACAGTGTTGTCATGTCCCTTCGTCTCTTATATCCGGATAGAACTAGAGGTATAGACTGTGTCACCCTAATAATTATTCAATCCAAGTTTCCTGATCTAGAATGGACTTCCAGGAATCGGTGAGTCCAATATCACATATTGACTCAACCAAGCATGGTCATGCATTTTTCAGTCCCATTCAATCAAGGGGCCCATGGATGCAACTCCTGTCATATAGGAGGACAAATCTCATCTCTGCTCACACACAAACACCCAAATGATTCGTAACGTACCCAATAACCACCTTTATCATCCAACTTTCTCAAGACTTGACTTTTGATAGCATCAAAGCACGCTCTTCCTCACTCGATGATGTTGAAATTTTTCAAGCTGATCAACTGAAAGTTCTAGTATCAAGCAAACACTTCCAGAGCTATCAAGCTGATTACTTGATCAAGAAGAAAACGAGAACTAGGCGTAGGAACACTCCAACCATAACAGAGCTAGGTAATCAGAGACAAAGGAGAGCAAACACAGATCTTGTATTATCAACTATCTTCTTTACAAATCTCGGTATACATGGCGAGACATGATTTTGCCAAGTACAAAAGAGAAGCATACAAACAAGAAAAACAAGCCGGACGGACTACCCCTCCCAAACCGCCGAGTTCACCGAGTCCGCCAAAGCTAATGCTGCAACACTGCACTACGGAGTCTGCCAAACCGCGCGGACTACCCGTTTTTCTGCCGAACAACAGCTCTACAAGCCGCTGCCGAACTGACGAACAGGCTGCCTAATCCGCCGAGACCGGCGAACAGGTTATTGAATTACTAAAGAGAAAACTGGTCGGTAACAAGATGCAATATACTACAAACTGCAGATTGTTAACTGCATGCTCCATTGAACCCTGACCGCAGTCAGAACCAAACCTCTTCCTTCTCAGTGCTAGCTGCACAACCTACAAACAATAATCCAGTTAAGTCCTTCTCAACCCGCGCGACCTGCAAAACTGAGTCCGCAACAATTAATCAACGCTCAACTTACTGTTCATTCAGTTACAAAATGTAACGACCCCATCCGTTAAATGACGTATAGTAGAAGGTCCGGCCGGGGCCCCACACTATATGCCACAAACAGACGGTGAGGTCACAGGATAATACCAAACCATACGAATCCTAACTCAGAGCATTCTAGCGGAAGCTTTAAGTTACAACTTTGAACTCTCAACCGGAATGTCCAATATATAAACCACCTTTATATATAACCATGGAATGTACAACAAAGGTTTGGCCTTAAGGCCTTACAGTTCCTCTTTACATACACCATGTTTTACAAACCTCGGCGCGCAGGCCGGCCATACATGAGTAAAAGAGAACAACCAAAACATTCGCTTAGCCTTCAAGGGCTAGCCGCAGCAGCAGCAGCAATAGCAGTAGGGCTTTAGCCCATCACTTACCACTTGGCTCTCCAGCACCTGCACGGGAACAATCCACCCAACCGGTGGCAAACAATGCAACGGTCAGCATTCAGCTGACCCAATTATAACAATCCTACCCCTTTCTCGGGGCATGAGCATTCTTTCCCTGCAAGCATGGCATCATCAAATAGCAACTATGTGCGCGCAGGCACATTCAAGCCATCACAACTATCGGCCACACGGCCCGACAGTCCGTGCACTCAGGGCACATTCTTGGTGTACCGGAATACCAGGGTCAACACCACCGTCTACACGGTATTTGAGCATTCTAGTCTTTCCGGCGCGCGGGCCTAAGACTCTCATTAGGCGCTCCAACAAAACCTATAACCAGGCTTCCAAGTCGGACGGACCTAACGCAGGTACGGATCAGCCACCCCCCGTTGCTCAAGTCGCCGTGCCACCTCGAATACGGAAGTATCCATGGCTATTTATAGGCGCGGGTCGGTTTCACCTTTCCTGTTCGGCAATTTGCCTTTTCATCGAGTTGCAGCCCAACGGCTCAACCACTCACAAAGTGGCAACACACGGCCACAAGAGTTGCATCCAACCCTCTTCATTTCCTGGACATCGTCCAGTACTTCCTGCCGCACCAAGCAACAGGTAGGCACAAGGCATCACAAGCCATAATCACGGAGCCTTCTCCGATATGCAAACAAGCATCACCAATCCAGACCATATCCAGATGGGCTTCACACAGCATGCCTAGAGCCGTACTCCAATTCCGGCCTCTAACAAGGGGGACTTCACATATCTACCCCAAGGGACACCACAACCCACCGCACACTCGCGGGGAAGGGTTTTCCCTATGCAATGCAGAAAAGAAGGACTTCACATGTCCAAGGAGGGAGATCGTTACCCTTGTCGATCTCTTCGGAGCCATCGAAAACTAGCCGGTGAGAAAGAACCGCAGCAGCCTTGCCTTCACAACGCCGGCTTCGGATCACGAATCGGACCACGGGAACTCCGCCGGTGGCTTGCTCTCCTCCTCCTTCTTCTTCCTCCTTTCTCTCTTCCTTAAGCACAAATGAAGAATGACTTCTTCCTTGACGAATTTAATCCAGCCAGGAATCACCTGAGCCCTTGGATCTAAAGAGAGAATCTGAACGGCCACGATCTGCCCAAAAAACCCAAATTTTGGCTGACACGGCCTGTGACACACCCGTGTCACAGGCCGTGTACCCTTAAGCGGCACACGCAGTTTGAACCGACTGCAAAACACGGGCATCGACACGCCCGTGTCGAACCTGACACGCCCGTGTCAAACCTGAGACACGCCCGTGTCAAACCTGCTTCATCGAGCTGCACCCAGTACACGGGTCGGAACACGGCATCGGACACACCCGTGTCCCACCTGACACGCCCGTGTTTACGGCCGTGTTCAAGGCCGTGTACTATTCTGACTCAAACAGGCCAATTTCGAAATTTAATTCGAACACGCCCTGGGACACGCCCGTGTCGGAGGCCGTGTCCCAGGCTCGACGATCGTCGACTCCCAATCGTCTACTAACCTGAACATGCCCTGGGACACGCCCGTGTCCCAGGCCGTGTACCCCCGACACGCCCTGGGACACGCCCGTGTCCCAGGCCGTGTAAAATTTCCTGTACCTCAAAAATCATTTTGAGTCCTTTGGGGTCTTTTTGGGGTGTTACAACCCTCCCCCCCCCCCTTAACAAAATTTCGTCCCGAAATTTGCACGGTAAGGAAACAAGAACCTGCAATGCTATAACTATGTTATAACAAAAAGTACACGGTCTACAGTTTATACAAATAACTCGGGAAACTCAGCTCGCATGGTCTGCTCTCGCTCCCATGTTAGCTCTTCACGGCCACAATTGTCCCATCGGACCTTGACCATCCCGATCACTTTGTTCCGCAACTGTTTCTCGGCTCGATCCTCGATCCGAATGGGTCTAACCCTCGTCGTTAGCCCATACTCGACCGGTACCCGATCATGTTCCACTACTTGAGCTAGATCCTTCACCGCCTTACGAAGGACTGAGATGTGAAATACATCATGTAATCCACCCAAGTCTGCTGAAAGTGCTAGTCGATAAGCAGCTTCCCCAACTCGCTCCACCACCTCAAATGGACCAAGATACCTCGGACTTAGCTTTTTCAAACGCCGAATCCTGGACACACCTTTGAAGGGTTTGATCTTCAAATAGACCCAATCACCCACCGCGAACTCCACGTTCCGATGTTTGGCATTGTAGTACTTTGCTTGACGATCTTGGGCTATCAATAGCCTCTCCCGAATAGAGCGTATGAGCGAGGTCGCTTCTTCGACTTCCTTTTTCCCATTCAGCTTAGATTCGCCTGCTTCTGCCCAAGCTAACGGTGTACGGCATTTCCGACCATACAACGCCTCAAAAGGTGCCATACCAATACTCGCTTGGTAGCTATTATTATAGGCAAATTCGACGAGAAATATATAATCTTCCCATCTCTTACCAAAGTCTAGGGCGCACATGCGGAGCATGTCCTCCATCGTCCTGTTGGTTCGTTCAGTCTGGCCATCCGTTTGGGGATGAAAGGCCGTACTAAACGCTAACTTTGTACCCAACATTTGATGAACGAGTCGCCAATCATTCGATGTGAACCGCCCATCACGGTCACTAACGATGCTCCGAGGAACACCGTGCAGTCGAACAACCTACTCCACATAAAGCTTGGCCAAGGTTTCCACTGAATCGTCTCTTCTGTTTGGAAGGAAGTGCGTCACTTTCGTCAACCGGTCCACAATCACCCAGATTGAATCATGACTGCGTTGAGATCTCGGCAACCCGTGCACGAAATCCATCGAAATATCATCGAACTTCCACTCCGGAATAGGTAACGACTTCAGGAAACCGCCAGGCTTCTGGCATTCTGCTTTCACTAACGCACAAGTATTGCATTCAGCCACATAACGTGCGACATCTTTCTTTAGTCCGGGCCACCAGAACAGCTTTTTCATATCTCTGTACATCTTTGTGCTCCCTGGGTGAACTGAGTACTTTGCAAAGTGAGCTTCGTATATCAATTCTTCCCTCAATTTACCCACACTTGGGACGCACACTCGGCCATTTCTTCTTAACAACCCGTTATCCCAAGAGAATTGGTCCTCCGGCCCATCTTTAGCAAGCGCTGGAGACTTTCATCAAGCTCCGTTGCTCGCCGAACTCTGTCCGTAAGGTCATATTGCACCTCCGTCCAGTTCAAGCATGCATCGGTTGACGCACCCTTGTCAACGCAAGATATCTCCAATGCTTCCAATTCCTGGATCAAACGCTGATCATGCCTCTGCAACTAGCTTGCCCGTACCGGAGTCTTCCGACTCAAAGCATCAGCGACCACATTTCCCTTCCCGGGAGTATAGTGAATCTCGAAGGTGTAGTCCCCGAGGAACTCCATCCATCTTCATTGTCGCATGTTCAGATCCTTCTGATCCAACAAATACTTTAGGCTCTTGTGATCCGTATAGATATCCACTTTAACGCCATATAGATAGTGCCGCCACAACTTGAGCGCAAAGATTACCGCCGCCAACTCCAAATCATGGACGGGGTAATTCCGCTCATGCACTTTCAACTGACGCGAGCCATAAGCAATCACTTTACCAAACTGCAAAAGAACGCAGCCTAAGCCGCTCCCAGATGCATCACTATAGATCTCATACCCATCGGTACCACATGGCGATGTCAACACAGGCGTCGTGGTCAAACGACTCTTCAAGTCTTCAAAAGCTCGCCCGCACTCCGGCGTCCACATGAACTTTTGATCTTTTCTCGTCAGCTTGGTCAGAGGTAAAGCAATCCGTGAGAAGTTTTCCACAAACCGTCTATAGTAGCCCGCAAGTCCAAGGAAGCTCCTGACCTCGGCCACTGAAGACATCACTGGCCAATCTCGGATGGCACTTATCTTCAACGGATCCACCGCGATACCCTCTCCGCTTACCATATGGCCTAAAAAGGCTACTGAAGAGAGCCAGAACTCACACTTTGAGAACTTGGCATAAAGCTTATTCCTCCGCAGGGTATGCAAGACCAACCGTAAATGGTTTGCGTGATCCTCTTCCGACTGAGAGTATACTAAGATGTCATCGATAAACACAATAACAAACAAATCCAAGT
The DNA here is from genome assembly GCA_039513925.1 of Platanthera zijinensis. Taxonomy (NCBI): domain Eukaryota; kingdom Viridiplantae; phylum Streptophyta; class Magnoliopsida; order Asparagales; family Orchidaceae; genus Platanthera; species Platanthera zijinensis. Next base: position 268,862,876 of record CM077078.1, read on the forward strand.
ACTCTCGGAACGTTCGATGCATGAGGTCCATAAATACCGAAGGCGCATTAAATAGGCCAAACGGCATTACCGTGAACTCATAATGACCGTAGCGTGTTCCAAATGCCGTCTTGGGAATGTCACCTTCCCGAATCCTTAGCTGATAATATCCCGATTTCAAATCCAACTTGGAATAGACCGTTGATCCCGCCAGCTGATCAAAGAGGTCATCAATCCGTGGGATCGGATATTTATTTTTCTCCGTCAGCTTATTCAACTCGCGGTAGTCAATACACAATCGTAAGCTACCGTCTTTCTTTTTCACAAAGAGAACAGCGCGCTCCAAGGTGACATACTTGGGCGTATATATCCCTGCTCCAACAACTCTTGCAATTGGACTTTCAACTCAGCCATCTCTTTTGGCGCGACGCGATATGGAGAGCGGGCCACAGGTTTCGCACCTGGCACCAACTCAATAGAGAAGTCAATCTCCCGCTGGGGTGGTAACCCAGGAAGATCTTTAGGAAACACGTCGGCAAACTCTGACACAACTGGCACTTCACCGACACTGGCCTTTGGCTCAACAGCCTGAATTAGCGTGAAGAATAACTCCGCGCCCTTCCGAACAGCATTGACGACTTGGAGTGCAGACAACAGAGTCCCGCCAACTCCTCGCATACTAGCGAACTTCGTTACAAGCCCGGTATTCTGGCCCAGTGTAATCTCTTTGGAGTTGCAATCAATAAAGGCACGCTGCTCCGAGAGCCAGTCCATACCAAAGATCACATCAAACTCCGATAACGGTAGCACAGCTGCACTCAAACCGAAATCCCGACTTCCTATTTGCACATCCACATCGCAAGCCCTATCCGCAAGCATCACACAGCCATTCGGTAATAGCACCCTTGTACTATCCACCGTCACATGACTTGGTACCCCAATTCGAGATACGAAATCCTCAGACAGAAAAGAATGCGAAGCACCCGTATCAAACAGGGCTCTCGCCAAATTATTCCGAATCAGGACAAAGCCTGCAGCACACACACATCATTCACAAGCTAAACATAATCAAAAACAAAAGCACCAGCAAGTACTAATTCAACTCGTACCTGTGACGACGTCACTTTGCTTAATCGCTTCCTGTTGGCCAAGTTGATAGATTCGGGGCTGCGCCTGAGATGCAGAGGAATCAACCACCGCTTTGCCCTTCTCAGCATACGACGCACCCGTCTTCTTCTCCCCTTTGGGCTGCACAACCCGACAGTCACGAGCTATATGCCCCACCCGGCCATAGTTATAGCATGTACGAGCATCCGGCCTTGATGTCGCTCCCGACACATCGGTCGTAGTCACTTGCCCAGATGGCTTGGACCTCTTGCCCCCTTTCTTCTGGTAAAATGATTTGCTCGGGCGAGGTGCTTGAAACTCTGGCTTTGACACAACCAAGCCCTTATTCCCTTGCACTCGCCTCATGTCCTTCTCCAACGCGCACGCAGTATCAACCAACGCCTGAAACCCTTGGCTCACAGAACTCGAAAGCAGGAATCGCAACTCATCCCGTAATCCTTCATAGAACCGATTCGTTTTCCTTTGGTCATCCGCGAAGATTGTTCCCGCATATCGTCCCAACCTCGTAAACTCATGCAAGTAGATATCCACACTATCTTCCCCTTGCTTTAACCGTTGGAACTCATTTTCCATTGCAATGTGTTGCGCCGCTGGGACATGTTTCGCCAGAAATATCCGAGAGAACTCCTCAATCGACACTTGTGTTAATTGCCTGCCCGCCAAATGGTGTACCTCAACCTCGTCCCACCACAACCGCGCCTCTCCTTCAAGCATGAAGGTGGCTAAGGTGTCCTTTAGAGTTTCCTCTGCCCTGATCGCTGTCATTATCCTCTTGACACGCGATAACCAATCTTCCGCCTGCGTTGGGGATCCCATTCCCGCAAATGTGGGAGGACTGAAGCTCATGAATTGCTTCAACTGTCGGTCAGCTGCTCGTAGATCTACAGCCTCAACCAGCTCGGGTCTTACATCAACACGAACTGGCACTACTGCCGGCTGCGCTTGCCCGGTCGGCTGAATCATGGCAAATAGCGCCTCAGCAACTAAACGAACAGTTTCCGCAGATGGAGGAGGTGTTGGCACCTCAGCTGGTGCCGCACTCTCATCAGAGCGCTGGGGCTCAGACTGCCCAGCACCACTACGTGTCACCTATAGGTGGACAAGACACACATTAGCGAACGTATGCAAGCAAAACAACACAAAAAGGAACGCGCAGATTCCTCAAACAAGATTTTGTACATTCCTTAATGGACATTCCAGAGTTCATTAGCGTTACAGCAGGTCGCACAAACACGTGCCCTCTGATACCAAAATGTAACGACCCCATCCGTTAAATGACGTATAGTAGAAGGTCCGGCCGGGGCCCCACACTATATGCCACAAACAGACGGTGAGGTCCAGGATAATACCAAACCATACGAATCCTAACTCAGAGCATTCTAGCGGAAGCTTTAAGTTACAACTTTGAACTCTCAACCGGAATGTCCAATATATAAACCACCTTTATATATAACCATGGAATGTACAACAAAGGTTTGGCCTTAAGGCCTTACAGTTCCTCTTTACATACACCATGTTTTACAAACCTCGGCGCGCAGGCCGGCCATACATGAGTAAAAGAGAACAACCAAAACATTCGCTTAGCCTTCAAGGGCTAGCCGCAGCAGCAGCAGCAACTGCAGTAGGGCTTCAGCCCATCACTTACCACTTGGCTCTCCAGCACCTGCACGGGAACAATCCACCCAACCGGTGGCAAACAATGCAACGGTCAGCATTCAGCTGACCCAATTATAACAATCCTACCCCTTTCTCGGGGCATGAGCATTCTTTCCCTGCAAGCATGGCATCATCAAATAGCAACTATGTGCGCGCAGGCACATTCAAGCCATCACAACTATCGGCCACACGGCCCGACAGTCCGTGCACTCAGGGCACATTCTTGGTGTACCGGAATACCAGGGTCAACACCACCGTCTACACGGTATTTGAGCATTCTAGTCTTTCCGGCGCGCGGGCCTAAGACTCTCATTAGGCGCTCCAACAAAACCTATAACCAGGCTTCCAAGTCGGACGGACCTAATGCAGGTACGGATCAGCCACCCCCCGTTGCTCAAGTCGTCGTGCCACCTCGAATACGGAAGTATCCATGGCTATTTATAGGCGCGGGTCGGTTTCACCTTTCCTGTTCGGCAATCTGCCTTTTCATCGAGTTGCAGCCCAACGGCTCAACCACTCACAAAGTGGCAACACACGGCCATAAGAGTTGCATCCAACCCTCTTCATTTCCTGGACATCGTCCAGTACTTCCTGCCGCACCAAGCAACAGGTAGGCACAAGGCATCACAAGCCATAATCACGGAGCCTTCTCCGATATGCAAACAAGCATCACCAATCCAGACCATATCCAGATGGGCTTCACACAGCATGCCTAGAGCCGTACTCCAATTCCGGCCTCTAACAAGGGGGACTTCACATATCTACCCCAAGGGACACCACAACCCACCGCACACTCGCGGGGAAGGGTTTTCCCTATACAATGCAGAAAAGAAGGACTTCACATGTCCAAGGAGGGAGATCGTTACCCTTGTCGATCTCTTCAGAGCCATCGAAAACTAGCCGGTGAGAAAGAACCGCAGCAGCCTTGCCTTCACAACGCCGGCTTCGGATCACGAATCAGACCACGGGAACTCCGCCGGTGGCTTGCTCTCCTCCTCCTTCTTCTTCCTTTCTCTCTTCCTTAAGCACAAATGAAGAATGACTTCTTCCTTGACGAATTTAATCCAGCCAGGAATCACCTGAGCCCTTGGATCTAAAGAGAGAATCTGAACGGCCACGATCTGCCCAAAAAACCCAAATTTTGGCTGACACGGCCTGTGACATGCCCGTGTCACAGGCCGTGTACCCTTAAGCGGCACACTCAGTTTGAACCGACTGCAAAACACGGGCATCGACACGCCCGTGTCGAACCTGACACGCCCGTGTCAAACCTGAGACACGCCCGTGTCAAACCTGCTTCATCGAGCTGCACCCAGTACACGGGTCGGAACACGGCATCGGACACGCCCGTGTCCCACCTGACATGCCCGTGTTCACGGCCGTGTTCAAGGCCGTGTACTATTCTGACTCAAACAGGCCAATTTCGAAATTTAATTCGAACACGCCCTGGGACACTGTAACATCCCTCAGCCAACTAGACCCCTAGGAGTGGTTTTGTCATGACTGGGTCATGACAAAACCCTAAGAAGCCCCAAGGAGACCAAGTGGGCCTAGTGGTGTGGTTAAACCATTATGGTCTGCAAATAGTAAACTACTAAACTTTAGGATAGAGTGACCTAGGGCCCTCAACATACCTCCAAGACCTCCTTATGGTCACTCTAACCCCTGACAAGAACTTTAGGACTCATCAGGGTGAATCCTAGAACCTGTGTTGACCAAGGTCAACCCTAACCCTAATTAGGTCAAATTGGCCTGTTCAGGGTTGATTGACCCTACCTAGGTCAAGTAGGCCCTACCAAGGCCCCACTGGACCCAAAGTGAGGTCAATGGGTCACCTAAGACCCATTGGAGTCAACCCTAGGAGCTAGGTTGACCCAAGTCAACTCTAACCCCAAAATGGTCAAAGTGCCCTTATTAAGGGTCAAATGACCTACAAGGTGCCCTAACAACCCTACCCACCCCTACCTAGACTTTAGGGGAGGCTAATAGGTCACCAAGGACCCATTGGTGGTGACCCAAAAGGCCAATTTGACCAAGGTCAACCCTAGGCTAGGTTAGGTCAAATCTAGCTCAAATGGGCTAACTCAAGCTTGGACCCATTAGCCATTTGGGCTAACCACCTCTTAGACCATGCTTAATCAGATTAGTGGGCTGACATGGGGTTAACAAATTGATAAAAATCGGCCAGGGTGACTAGGAGAGAGAAAACTCAAAATGGGTTAATGGAGGAGAGAGAAAGAGGAGGAGGAAATGGCATTCAAGGCTAGGGAGGCCAAGGGCCTCCACTAATGGCTGGATTCAACTCCTCTGGGGAAGAGGAGGAGTTTCCAGCCGTTTCCCGGCCTTCCCAAGTCAGTTTCACCCCTCCCCATGCATGGCCGAAAACCCCCCTTCATGGCCATCAATGGCTTTGAAGAGAGACCCCTCCCCTCCCCATTCTCTTCCATTAAAAAGCATCCCCAGGACCAGAGGAGCCGTTTACAATCTTCCCCCATCAATTTTCTTCAACTTCACAGTGTAAACGCAGAACTCCGGCGATCTCCTCCACCACATGGCATCCCGGCGATCGGCGCGCATCCAAGCCACAAGAGAGGTCCTCCCTTACTCCTTCTCTCATGGATAGATCTTAGATATTATTTAGGGAGAGGATCGGGCTCAATTGAGCCCGATCCATAGTTTTGGTTTTCACGGATTTTGCCAAAAAAAGTGGCTTGCGGGATCGCCGGAAAAAGCCTCTCCGGCGGCCGTGCCGCCGCCTGGCGGTAGCCACCACCTCACCGGAGGTGATGGTGGCGGTGGCCGGCCGGGGAGGTGGCTGGATGGCCGGCGGCAATGAGATAAAGGGGCTCCAGGTTCGGGCAATCCCCACCCTTGGCTGGAGGTAGGAGATGAATGGATGCCATCCAAATCGCTTCAAGATCCGTGCAAATAGTGAAAATCATGATAGTATAGTTTGGATATATTATTTGTATTTCTGTCACAGTTTTACCTCTTAATGTTTGTATTTATTAAAAATACCTAGAGCCCTCTACAGAAAAAGTAGTGAACATGAAAGTTGTAGCCCTTTGAGTCTACTTTATTTTAGAATTGATTTCACCCAATTTGGATAACTGTGCTGACCTCAGCACTCAGTTTGGTGGAAGGTGTCCTTAGGCTAGGTCAGACACCATTTTGGTTGCCCACATCAAACCAGACCTCCAAATGACTTAAAATTTTATGTAGGGGTCATTCTTACCTACACCTATGACATATCCAAAAATGGTAATTTTTGGATAACATTTTTCTATAGTTTTTGTTAAAATTTAATAATCATATCTTAGAGTGATTAAGGGGTCTAATGACCTCCAAATCCCCCAAAATTTTGGTGGGAGGTCCTTAGGGACCTAGGGAAGCTCTGTATAAAGTTTCATTTAATTTGGAGATGTTTTGGGTGGGTAATTACCCAATCCTAGGTTAGCCCATTAAGGGGCAAATAGGTCAAAAGTGCACTTAGTGATTTTAGTTGACCAAACTCCCTCACCAGAGGCTGAAACTTGGTCCACTGGTTTGTAATGGGCTTTAACACTCCCTTATGGTGTATGGAGTGGTTTGGGGTGAGTATGCCCTAGGACCCAAGTCCAAACCCCTAGGTTGGACTTTGGGGGCTTGTGAAGGGCATGGGGTCAAATGACCTTGAATGGAAGTGATTTTTGGTGGAGAGGAGACTAGTGAGGTTAGAACCCCCCCCCTGACCAAAGTCTTGGAAGATTTGGAGAGGGTTACCCTCCCTTAAACCCTAACCCTAGTTTAGGACACCTCCTTTGTTAAGGTAAAATAGGTCACCAAAACTTGCCTAAAGGCCATGAAACTTGGGTAGTGTACTTCTTGGGTTTAGGGAAGTCTCTGGGAAGTAATATTGAGAGCCTTGGAATTCAATACATGATAGTTCCTTCATATCTCACAAAAATAGGCTTTTGGGTATTTTAATTAATTTGATTTCTCTGGTTGATTAATGGATATGAAATTTTGGCAGAGAGCTTTTTAGATTCTTATACATGTGCTTGAATTTTGCTGGAATTATTAACTGATTATTTTAAGTACTTCATTCACAAGCCATTGATTTTCTAAAGATAGTCAAATAATTATTATGGGTTGTTCCCTCACTGAAATCTGGTGTAACTTAGGCAAATGAGTTTTTATGACCTCTTACATCTCGGGTAATTATTGTAGAATTTTTGGATCTATAATCATAGGGGTTGATTCACAAGGCTTGCAATTTGTAGAATTTATAAATGATTTTTAAATAATATTTTTAGGCCTTGTAAAATTATAATTTTTGGTCAGTGAACATTTATGGACATTGTAGAGCCCTGGTAATTTTCTTATAATTTTATGATGAATGAATGTAGTACCTCATGCTCAAAATCACTCATGGCTTTAATTTCTGGATAATTAAATAAATATTAAATTATTTAGGAAAAATTTGGAAGTGCTGGATTTAAATTATAAAAGTCATGATAGGCCCTTAGTAATTATCTTAGGGTGTTTGGATGAGAAATTGATGCACTTCCTATCATACTTGTTGTTAGCTCAAGTTGGTCTGCATATAGTGAAATCATAGAAATTGTAATACCATGGTCATAGGGCGACAAATCATGTGTAAATGCCGTGGCAAGATGATTCGGAGGTTATCAATGAAATTGGGTATGGGATAGTGGTTAGGTTAACTAAGGATGGGTGGAGCTCGGGTTCGACGGAACATCGTCTTTCCTGGGAGCGGGTGAAGGAGTTAAAACACATTAGGGTTAGAACCAGAGTAACATTAAGGGTTTGGGAACGGGGTATTAACCAACAATAATAAGTGCCTTGCGAAAGGGAACTTCGGGCCGTAATGCACCGTCTTGGTTCCTAGTGCCCCTTGAGAGCCCTTCACGGGGTATGCCGGGGGCAGTCCTGGGCTAACGTAAATCTTAAAACAAACGGAAGAGTAATTAGCCTAATAGGGATTCACATTGCACACACTCATTAGTTAGGGTTGGTAATGGTTAAGTCGTCCCGAGGTGTTCAAGGGGACGCCGTCCCGTGGTGCTCTAAGGGATGAAGTCTGGGGATGAGCCGGACGGTTTAGTCCGGGGAAGTTGGTCTCGGATGTGGTTTATACGGACGGTTTAGTCCGGGAGTTTGACACTTTAAAATTGTTATATATTAAACGGATGCATGTGCATAAAAATAGGAAAGATTAAGGTGGTGGGTTTTCGATATCGGGGAGTTCGATTGCACCGACACCGATATCGTTGACTCGGCAAGGTGACTAGCACTTAGCCAAGGTTAAGTCCGGCGGACCAGTCGGCAAGAGTACGCAGGAGTCCGCCTCGTGCACCAGGCGTTGAGGGCGTACGATAGGTCAGACCAGTAGTGCTTTTACTGGTTTTGAGGTGGGCGAGGCCCAACCCACCGCTTCCGTCTGCCACTACGGGAGTATCCTGGGAGTTATCTCCAGAAAGGGGGAACTAAAGGTTTGTGTACACAAAGTTGGGTGTGTGAGTTGCACTGCTTGATCATCATACCCACCATATAGCTGCATGCCATAATCATTCATAACAACCTTGACACCTAAAGTATAAGTGGAATGGGACGCTTATACTTTAGGATTTGCAAAACGACCCCTTGGTCTATAAGCTTGTGTGGGCAAGTTTATAAATCAAAGGTTAATTTCAATATATATATATGCTGCTGTTTGATAGCCGACACCCCAACGTATAAGTGGTATGGGACACTTTATACGATGGGAGCCTTGCAAAAGATCCCTTGGCTTATGTGTACTCACATAAGTGAAGGTTTAAATTACCTTACTTATTTTCCTTCTTGTTTGACCTATTACAACACTTAAGATTTATATTGCTCCCCTGTTATAACTTGCTAGTTAGGTCCACCGTCATCTGCCTTGGAATTTATCTCCACCTTCATGTCCTCCCCTTTCTTCCTCTCCGCCCGGTGCCTTAGAGCGTGGGGGAAGGGGTGGGGGATGATAGGGCTTAGTCTTTTAGACTAACGGTTTTCGAACCATAACATTTTAGGGGATCGCGGAGCCCAGCATGGAGGAGCAGCCCAGGAGGCCGGTACGCTTGGAGATGGGACAGTCTAGCACGGGAGTCCAGACTACGGGGACTGTGAGTCCCGGCCCTTTAGTAGAGATTTAGTTTTGCTTCCGCATTGAGTGGTTTTGTAGTGAGGACTTGATGTACCGGGCATGAGCCCTTTTATTTCCAGACTATTTGTACTCTGATGATTTTCTGTGGACACTCCCTTCGTGGAGTTTTATTTTATGTGATATTCTCTTTTGGTGGACTTACTTCCCTCTTGCTTGCTACTTATTGTGATCGAAAAGGCCGGCAGAATCGGCGCGTTGTAGTGGCGACCTTCCCGGGTGCGAAGGTGTCACCGCAAAGCGGCGGTTCTGGGCATAAGACCCCGGGTTTTCAAAAAAAAAAAAAATGGGGTCTTACAAAGTGGTATCAGAGGGAACATCGATCGGATTAGTAGCAGTCCACAAATCCCTGGGTCACCCCCGCGCGAGTTTAGTTTGCGGACAAACTAAGCAGCGGAAGCAGTGGTGTGCCCATAAGGGGAATCACATATAATTGTCCACATTTAGTCCTTTCGAACCGTTTTCTCATAATAAAAATTTTCTTTTCGCAGCCCTCAGCGCAGCCTACTCCACAGGGTGAAGTTTTGCAGACTCCGGATGCTGCACCACCTCCACCAGCTCCCGCTCCTTTCCTTCAGACGGACATGGGGCAGACTTTGACAGCCATCCTAGAAGCCTTCAGGGCTCAACAGGCTCCGGCTCCGCAGTTGATTCCGGGAGCCAACTGGCTGAGTATATTCCGAGGACTTTCTCCCCCGTCCTACTTGGGGACAGAGACGGCAGTTCGGACAGAGGAGTGGTTGGACATCATGCATGAGATGCTGACTGGGATACGATGCCCGGTGGAGGAGAGGGTGGCGTTGGTGGTCTCTTGCCTAGAGTCCCATGCCAAGAGGTGGTGGAAGACACTCCTGGACAAGACTTATGCTGACAGGGAGGTTGCGGAGGTCACTTGGGGAGAATTCAGGGTCGCGCTGTTGGAACATTTTGTTCCGCAATCGGCCAGGGATGAGCTTGAGGACCGGTTCTTACAGCTAAAGCAGGGCACCAGGTCGGTGGTGGAGTACCATCGGGAGTTCGATCATCTAGCCCGATATGCAGATTCTTATCAGCTGGACGAAGCCGGGTACACCAAGAGGTTTTACAAGGGCTTGAAGGAGGATTTGAGGGAGGCCCTGTTGTTCGTGTCCGATGGGCCTATTCCTCGGATGCTAGAGATGGCCAAGAGGATCGAGGCAGACTGGCACGCTACCCGGGGCCGGAAGCGGCCAATGGAGGATCAGAATCGTGGAGCAAGAAATGAGCAGCGACGAGGTCGTGTTACAGATGTGGGCAGGATGGAGGATCAGCCTCGTCAGGAGGTGAGACAGGAGTCGAGGGAGCAGGTGACTCTAGCTCCCCAGCCCCTCCAGATGCGGGAGATACCAAGACCACAGATGCAGGATTTGCAGAGACCAGGAGGGAGGGCTTACCCTCCACCAGAGTGTTTTCACTGCCGTCAGGTGGGGCATATCAAGAGGAACTGCCCTATGAGAAGGGGGCCCCCACTAGCGCCACAGATTGCCCCACCTGCTCAGCACTATGGAGGTCGAGGACGCGGTCAAGGACAAGGATACCAGGGCGGAGACCGTAGGCAAGAAAGGGAGCAGGTATATGCACTGGACCTGGCCCAGCCCCGACAACCTGAGCAAGTGATCACAGGTACGACTATGTTTGTTTGCTTTGTCTTAAATCTTTTTCCATCCTTTCCTAGGAATTAACTGTTTTTAGCATTAGGTAGTAAAAACCAAGAATAAAACTCTAAGTTAAGTCACAATCTCAGGCATTGTCTTCATTTGCGGCAAACCCGCACACACTCTCTTCGACACGGGTGCCTCGCACTCGTTTGTGTCGGAGACTTTTATCCAAGGGTTGGATGGCGTGGAGAAATTCACGGGGTCGATGATGAAGATACGGCTACCTGACGGGTCGGAGCTGTTCACCTCGTCCCGTTGCAATATGGAGGCATGGATAGGCGGGAAACCTTTCGAAGCGTCAGCAACGGTCTTGCCACTGCCAGATTATGATCTGATTCTGGGTATGTCATGGCTTCATTGGAACCATGCCCAGATTGACTGCTTGGCCAAGAAGGTTACCCTTAGATATGGGGATTCTCTCATCGTGATGGAAGGTATTAGACCTGCGTCCTATATTTTCTTATCCTCTATTCAGGCCGTCAAGGCCCACCTACAGGGAGACATGGTATATCAGGTACTGTTCGAGATGACCGAGGAGAAGGACCGGATTGCCAATATACCGGTGGTTTGTGATTACGCCGATGTGTTTCCAGAGAAGCTGCCAGGATTGCCTCCGCACAGGGAGAAGGATTTCCAGATTCAGTTGGTGCCAGGGGCTAAGCCGATATCCAGGGCTCCCTATCGGATGGCCCCGAAAGAGCTGGCGGAGTTTCGGACTCAGTTGCGAGAGTTGGTGGAGGCGGGATTTGTTAGACCGAGTTCTTCGCCATGGGGAGCTCCGGTCTTATTCGTGAAGAAGAAGGATGGGACACTTCGCCTGTGCATCGATTATCGAGCACTAAATAGGCTGACCGTCCGAAATACCTATCCGCTCCCCCGGATAGACGAGTTGTTCGACCAGCTGGAGGGAGCCCACTATTTCTCGAAGCTGGACTTGAGGTCAGGATACTACCAGCTGCGGATCCAGGAGGAGGATATTCCGAAGACGGCCTTCAGTAGCAGATATGGCTTGTATGAGTTCACCGTGATGCCCTTCGGGCTCACAAATGCGCCGTCGGCGTTCATGAGCCTCATGAACCGGGTTTTTGAGGCCTACTTGGATGTGTTCGTTATAGTATTCATAGACAACATCCTGATCTACTCTAGGACGGAGGAGGAGCACACTCGGCATCTGGCACTGACTCTACAGAGGTTGCGGGAGCATCACCTTTATGCGAAATCCAGCAAGTGTCAGTTTTGGTTGAAGGAGGTGGCTTTCCTAGGCCATATTATCAGCGGAGCCGGGTTGGCAGTGGATCCGGCAAAGATTCAGGCAGTTCGAGATTGGCCGCCGTTGAAGACAGCCACTGATGTACGAAGTTTCTTGGGACTTGCCGGTTATTACCGGAAGTTCGTGGAAGGGTTCTCTCAAATTGCCCTCCCCCTCACATCTTTGACAAGGAAGGAGACGCCTTTCGTTTGGACCGCGCAGTGCCAGGCGGCCTTCCAGGAGCTAAAGGACCGACTCATCTCAGCCCCGATTCTGGCCCTTCCATCTGGAAAGGAAGGATTCCAGGTGTATACCGACGCATCATACCAAGGGATGGGAGCGGTGCTAATGCAGAACGGACATGTCATAGCATATGCCTCCCGCCAGCTGAAGACCCATGAGAGGAACTACCCGGTGCACGACCTCGAGATGGGAGCGGTCGTTTTTGCTCTGAAGGTCTGGCGCCATTATCTTTATGGAGTCCACTGCGATATCTTCTCCGATCACAAGAACTTGAAATATGTGGACACGCAGAAGGAGCTGAATATCAGGCAGAGGCGCTGGGTGGAGTTCTTAGCAGATTATCAGTATGAGATGCACTACCACCCAGGGAGGGCAAACGTGGTGGCCGACGCGTTGAGTCGGAGAGCGGCCACTTCCGAAGCCAGGCCCCAAGTTATGTCCATGGAGCTAGTTCGGACCTTCAGAGATATGCAGATATCCCTAGTGTCCGAGGATGACCCAGAGCTATATAGGGAGTATCTGGCATCGATGGTGGCTATTGATGATATTCGGGACCGCATCCGGGACGAACAAAGGACAGATGCATGGGCAGTGCCGATATTCCGAGCCTTGGAGGAGGGTTCGACAGGAGATTATTCCCTGAGAGACGGATTGCTACATTTCAGAGGCAGGGTTTATATACCCGCAGGAGGCCGGGTTCGGGAGGACATCATGGCGGAGGCGCATTGTAGTAGATATTCTATACACCCGGGGATCACGAAGATGACGGCAGACTTGAAGAAGATGATGTTTTGGCCAGGGATGAAGAAAGACATTATGTACTTCGTGACCCACTGCAAGACATGCCAGTTAGTGAAGGCAGAGTGTAGGCATCCCGCTGGTTTATTGCAGCCACTCCCGGTGCCGGAGTGGAAATTTGAGGACATCGCGATGGACTTCATCCACGGCCTACCTCGATCACGGACGGGAAACGATTCGATCTGGGTGATCGTGGACCGTCTAACGAAGGTGGCTAGGTTCATCCCGATCAGGAAGGACGACTCTGTTGGAGTGTTGGTTCGGAAGTTCGTGGAGCAGTATATTCGTTATCACGGCGTGCCAAGGACGATCGTATCAGATCGAGATGGGCGGTTTACGTCCAGAGAGTGGAAATCGGTGCAGGCGTACCTTGGCTCCCGACTGACTTTCAGTACGGCCTTCCACCCCCAGACTGACGGGCAGACGGAGCGTACCAATCGGACGCTAGAAGACCTTCTGAGACTATGTATTGTAGACCGCGGAGAGCCCTGGGAGAAGATGCTGCCATTGGTGGAGTTCTCGTATAACAACAGTTATCAGTCCAGCATACGGATGGCTCCTTACGAGGCCCTGTATGGGAGAAGGTGTAGGACACCGTTATCTTGGCTGCAGGACGTGGATCCGAAGATTCTGGACTCAGAGTTTGTGGAAGACACCGAGGCTCAGGTGAGACTGATCCGGGACCGGATGTTAGAGGCGCAGAGCAGGCAAGCGAAGTATTATGACGCTCGGCATCGTCAAGTAGAGTTTCAGGTAGGAGACCGGGTATTCTTGAAGATACGACCGATGCATGGAGTCTCGCGGGTGCGTGGCCGGAAAAAGCTCAGTCCGAGATACATGGGGCCTTACAAGATCCTGGAGCGGATCGGTCCCTTGGCATATAGATTGGAGCTGCCACCGGAGCTAGCGGGTTTGCACGACGTCTTCCACGTTTCCTCCCTCAGGAGAGCTCTACTTCGGCCGGAGCAGCAGATTACGACTACGGATGGGCCTATAGCTTCCGATCGATCGGTGCACCTAGAGCCGATCCGGATAGACGATACTGGGATGCGAGTCTTACGACGCAAGAAGGTTCCGCTGGTCAAGGTCTTGTGGAGAAATCATGGACAAGAGGAGCACACCTGGGAACCACAGGACTTGATGCAGCAAAAGTACCCGGAGCTCTTCAGTCAGGTACTTCTTTCCACCTCTCGGGATGTTACAATTTAGCTTTCTTTCTTGAAAACCCGTAGGCTTAACTAGAATTTCGGGGACGAAATTTTTGTTTATATATTGGGATTTGTAACATCCCTCAGCCAACTAGACCCCTAGGAGTGGTTTTGTCATGACTGGGTCATGACAAAACCCTAAGAAGCCCCAAGGAGACCAAGTGGGCCTAGTTGTGTGGTTAAACCATTATGGTCTGCAAATAGTAAACTACTAAACTTTAGGATAGAGTGACCTAGGGCCCTCAACATACCTCCAAGACCTCCTTATGGTCACTCTAACCCCTGACAAGAACTTTAGGACTCATCAGGGTGAATCCTAGAACCTGTGTTGACCAAGGTCAACCCTAACCCTAATTAGGTCAAATTGGCCTGTTCAGGGTTGATTGACCCTACCTAGGTCAAGTAGGCCCTACCAAGGCCCCACTGGACCCAAAGTGAGGTCAATGGGTCACCTAAGACCCATTGGAGTCAACCCTAGGAGCTAGGTTGACCCAAGTCAACTCTAACCCCAAAATGGTCAAAGTGCCCTTATTAAGGGTCAAATGACCTACAAGGTGCCCTAACAACCCTACCCACCCCTACCTAGACTTTAGGGGAGGCTAATAGGTCACCAAGGACCCATTGGTGGTGACCCAAAAGGCCAATTTGACCAAGGTCAACCCTAGGCTAGGTTAGGTCAAATCTAGCTCAAATGGGCTAACTCAAGCTTGGACCCATTAGCCATTTGGGCTAACCACCTCTTAGACCATGCTTAATCAGATTAGTGGGCTGACATGGGGTTAACAAATTGATAAAAATCGGCCAGGGTGACTAGGAGAGAGAAAACTCAAAATGGGTTAATGGAGGAGAGAGAAAGAGGAGGAGGAAATGGCATTCAAGGCTAGGGAGGCCAAGGGCCTCCACTAATGGCTGGATTCAACTCCTCTGGGGAAGAGGAGGAGTTTCCAGCCGTTTCCCGGCCTTCCCAAGTCAGTTTCACCCCTCCCCATGCATGGCCGAAAACCCCCCTTCATGGCCATCAATGGCTTTGAAGAGAGACCCCTCCCCTCCCCATTCTCTTCCATTAAAAAGCATCCCCAGGACCAGAGGAGCCGTTTACAATCTTCCCCCATCAATTTTCTTCAACTTCACAGTGTAAACGCAGAACTCCGGCGATCTCCTCCACCACATGGCATCCCGGCGATCGGCGCGCATCCAAGCCACAAGAGAGGTCCTCCCTTACTCCTTCTCTCATGGATAGATCTTAGATATTATTTAGGGAGAGGATCGGGCTCAATTGAGCCCGATCCATAGTTTTGGTTTTCACGGATTTTGCCAAAAAAAGTGGCTTGCGGGATCGCCGGAAAAAGCCTCTCCGGCGGCCGTGCCGCCGCCTGGCGGTAGCCACCACCTCACCGGAGGTGATGGTGGCGGTGGCCGGCCGGGGAGGTGGCTGGATGGCCGGCGGCAATGAGATAAAGGGGCTCCAGGTTCGGGCAATCCCCACCCTTGGCTGGAGGTAGGAGATGAATGGATGCCATCCAAATCGCTTCAAGATCCGTGCAAATAGTGAAAATCATGATAGTATAGTTTGGATATATTATTTGTATTTCTGTCACAGTTTTACCTCTTAATGTTTGTATTTATTAAAAATACCTAGAGCCCTCTACAGAAAAAGTAGTGAACATGAAAGTTGTAGCCCTTTGAGTCTACTTTATTTTAGAATTGATTTCACCCAATTTGGATAACTGTGCTGACCTCAGCACTCAGTTTGGTGGAAGGTGTCCTTAGGCTAGGTCAGACACCATTTTGGTTGCCCACATCAAACCAGACCTCCAAATGACTTAAAATTTTATGTAGGGGTCATTCTTACCTACACCTATGACATATCCAAAAATGGTAATTTTTGGATAACATTTTTCTATAGTTTTTGTTAAAATTTAATAATCATATCTTAGAGTGATTAAGGGGTCTAATGACCTCCAAATCCCCCAAAATTTTGGTGGGAGGTCCTTAGGGACCTAGGGAAGCTCTGTATAAAGTTTCATTTAATTTGGAGATGTTTTGGGTGGGTAATTACCCAATCCTAGGTTAGCCCATTAAGGGGCAAATAGGTCAAAAGTGCACTTAGTGATTTTAGTTGACCAAACTCCCTCACCAGAGGCTGAAACTTGGTCCACTGGTTTGTAATGGGCTTTAACACTCCCTTATGGTGTATGGAGTGGTTTGGGGTGAGTATGCCCTAGGACCCAAGTCCAAACCCCTAGGTTGGACTTTGGGGGCTTGTGAAGGGCATGGGGTCAAATGACCTTGAATGGAAGTGATTTTTGGTGGAGAGGAGACTAGTGAGGTTAGAACCCCCCCCTGACCAAAGTCTTGGAAGATTTGGAGAGGGTTACCCTCCCTTAAACCCTAACCCTAGTTTAGGACACCTCCTTTGTTAAGGTAAAATAGGTCACCAAAACTTGCCTAAAGGCCATGAAACTTGGGTAGTGTACTTCTTGGGTTTAGGGAAGTCTCTGGGAAGTAATATTGAGAGCCTTGGAATTCAATACATGATAGTTCCTTCATATCTCACAAAAATAGGCTTTTGGGTATTTTAATTAATTTGATTTCTCTGGTTGATTAATGGATATGAAATTTTGGCAGAGAGCTTTTTAGATTCTTATACATGTGCTTGAATTTTGCTGGAATTATTAACTGATTATTTTAAGTACTTCATTCACAAGCCATTGATTTTCTAAAGATAGTCAAATAATTATTATGGGTTGTTCCCTCACTGAAATCTGGTGTAACTTAGGCAAATGAGTTTTTATGACCTCTTACATCTCGGGTAATTATTGTAGAATTTTTGGATCTATAATCATAGGGGTTGATTCACAAGGCTTGCAATTTGTAGAATTTATAAATGATTTTTAAATAATATTTTTAGGCCTTGTAAAATTATAATTTTTGGTCAGTGAACATTTATGGACATTGTAGAGCCCTGGTAATTTTCTTATAATTTTATGATGAATGAATGTAGTACCTCATGCTCAAAATCACTCATGGCTTTAATTTCTGGATAATTAAATAAATATTAAATTATTTAGGAAAAATTTGGAAGTGCTGGATTTAAATTATAAAAGTCATGATAGGCCCTTAGTAATTATCTTAGGGTGTTTGGATGAGAAATTGATGCACTTCCTATCATACTTGTTGTTAGCTCAAGTTGGTCTGCATATAGTGAAATCATAGAAATTGTAATACCATGGTCATAGGGCGACAAATCATGTGTAAATGCCGTGGCAAGATGATTCGGAGGTTATCAATGAAATTGGGTATGGGATAGTGGTTAGGTTAACTAAGGATGGGTGGAGCTCGGGTTCGACGGAACATCGTCTTTCCTGGGAGCGGGTGAAGGAGTTAAAACACATTAGGGTTAGAACCAGAGTAACATTAAGGGTTTGGGAACGGGGTATTAACCAACAATAATAAGTGCCTTGCGAAAGGGAACTTCGGGCCGTAATGCACCGTCTTGGTTCCTAGTGCCCCTTGAGAGCCCTTCACGGGGTATGCCGGGGGCAGTCCTGGGCTAACGTAAATCTTAAAACAAACGGAAGAGTAATTAGCCTAATAGGGATTCACATTGCACACACTCATTAGTTAGGGTTGGTAATGGTTAAGTCGTCCCGAGGTGTTCAAGGGGACGCCGTCCCGTGGTGCTCTAAGGGATGAAGTCTGGGGATGAGCCGGACGGTTTAGTCCGGGGAAGTTGGTCTCGGATGTGGTTTATACGGACGGTTTAGTCCGGGAGTTTGACACTTTAAAATTGTTATATATTAAACGGATGCATGTGCATAAAAATAGGAAAGATTAAGGTGGTGGGTTTTCGATATCGGGGAGTTCGATTGCACCGACACCGATATCGTTGACTCGGCAAGGTGACTAGCACTTAGCCAAGGTTAAGTCCGGCGGACCAGTCGGCAAGAGTACGCAGGAGTCCGCCTCGTGCACCAGGCGTTGAGGGCGTACGATAGGTCAGACCAGTAGTGCTTTTACTGGTTTTGAGGTGGGCGAGGCCCAACCCACCGCTTCCGTCTGCCACTACGGGAGTATCCTGGGAGTTATCTCCAGAAAGGGGGAACTAAAGGTTTGTGTACACAAAGTTGGGTGTGTGAGTTGCACTGCTTGATCATCATACCCACCATATAGCTGCATGCCATAATCATTCATAACAACCTTGACACCTAAAGTATAAGTGGAATGGGACGCTTATACTTTAGGACTTGCAAAACGACCCCTTGGTCTATAAGCTTGTGTGGGCAAGTTTATAAATCAAAGGTTAATTTCAATATATATATATATGCTGCTGTTTGATAGCCGACACCCCAACGTATAAGTGGTATGGGACACTTTATACGATGGGAGCCTTGCAAAAGATCCCTTGGCTTATGTGTACTCACATAAGTGAAGGTTTAAATTACCTTACTTATTTTCCTTCTTGTTTGACATATTACAACACTTAAGATTTATATTGCTCCCCTGTTATAACTTGCTAGTTAGGTCCACCGTCATCTGCCTTGGAATTTATCTCCACCTTCATGTCCTCCCCTTTCTTCCTCTCCGCCCGGTGCCTTAGAGCGTGGGGGAAGGGGTGGGGGATGATAGGGCTTAGTCTTTTAGACTAACGGTTTTCGAACCATAACATTTTAGGGGATCGCGGAGCCCAGCATGGAGGAGCAGCCCAGGAGGCCGGTACGCTTAGAGATGGGACAGTCTAGCACGGGAGTCCAGACTACGGGGACTGTGAGTCCCGGCCCTTTAGTAGAGATTTAGTTTTGCTTCCGCATTGAGTGGTTTTGTAGTGAGGACTTGATGTACCGGGCATGAGCCCTTTTATTTCCAGACTATTTGTACTCTGATGATTTTCTGTGGACACTCCCTTCGTGGAGTTTTATTTTATGTGATATTCTCTTTTGGTGGACTTACTTCCCTCTTGCTTGCTACTTATTGTGATCGAAAAGGCCGGCAGAATCGGCGCGTTGTAGTGGCGACCTTCCCGGGTGCGAAGGTGTCACCGCAAAGCGGCGGTTCTGGGCATAAGACCCCGGGTTTTCAAAAAAAAAAAAATGGGGTCTTACAGACACGCCCGTGTCGGAGGCCGTGTCCCAGGCTCGACGATCGTCGACTCCCAATCGTCGACTAACCTGAACACGCCCTGGGACACGCCCGTGTCCCAGGCCGTGTACCCCCGACACGCCCTGGGACACGCCCGTGTCCCAGGCCGTGTAAAATTTCATGTACCTCAAAAATCATTTTGAGTCCTTTGGGGTCTTTTTGGGGTGTTACACAAAAAAGTGTCGAGGGGTCCTATTTATAGGCGGGGTGAGGAGTGTGGTCACCGAACTATGAGATAGGCTAACCGCCCCTTGATCGCAGCTAGCATAGCCAGTCCGCCGAGTCCGCATTGATTGAATCAACAACACCGGACTTGCGAATAATCCACCAACCATCAAGCGCAAGACTGCAACCTCAGACCACCAAGGCCGCAACACCAGTCCGCTCAGGCCGCGCGGTCTGCTTGATCAACCTCCACTTTCACTTCACAATTTTTAACACTCCCCCTTGATGTGAGAAGTGGTGATCAAGCCCAGCAGTCCCCGTAATCGAGTAAACTGCATCTTCGGCAATGGCTTCGTGAAGATGTCTGTGGTGTTTTACACACTTTGCACATGCTCCGCCATCAAAGATCCCTCAAACACCTTCTTCTGAATGAAATGGTGCTCAATCTCGATGTGTTTGGTCTGCGCATGATAAACTGTATTATTTACCAGTTTTAGGGCACTCTCATTATCATCGCGTAGCATAGTTGGACCGCGCACTTCTTCATAAACGTCCTCTACTAATTTCCTGAGCCAGTTGGCTTCCCGAGCTTCCAAGACCAAAGCCTTGTATTCTGCTTCCTTAGTAGAGACGGACACTGAGTCTTGCTTCTTGCTATACCAAGAAATACTCCTAGATCCACAAGAAAAGACGTAACCGGATGATGACTTCCAGTCGTCTGAATCTCCCCCGTAATAAGCATCCGAGTATCCTTGAAGAACAAACTCCGTGCCTCTCCTATAAAGGAGACCCATGTCAGAAGTAGCCCTCACATACTTCAGAATATTCCTTGCCACCTTCAGATTAGGCTTCCTGGGTTTCGCAATATACCGACTTACTCAGCCAACTGCATAAGCAATGTCTGGCCTTGTAATCGTCAAGTAGATAAGGCTCCCAACCAGAGCCAAAAACACTAGAGGATTTGGTAAAATCCTTCCTTCATCTCGCCGAAGTTTGATGCCTGAATCAAATGGAGTAGAGCTACTCTTCCCCTCCTGCATGCAAAATCGCTGAACGATTCGTTTTGCATTGCCCTTCTGGGACATGATTTTGTCTCTCTCCTTCCTCTCCACCTCAAGTCTAAGGAAATGATGGAGTTCGCCCAGATCCTTCCTCTCGAATCTAATAGCTAGCTCTCCCCTGAGCCTAGCTACTTCCTCCTTGGAATTTCCCGTGATGATCATATCATCCATGTACAGCAGCACCAGGACAAGAAGCTCCCCCTTCTTCTTGACGAACATGCTCGAGTCTGAATTTGAAGCCAAATATCCGCAGAACTGGTGGTATTCTACAATCTTCTCATACCAGGCTCGAGGAGCCTGCTTCAAGCCATAAAGAGCCTTCCGGAGCTTGCAGACGTAGTCTGGATGTTCTTCAGATATGTAACCGAGCGGCTGATCCATGAAGATGTCCTTGTCGATCTCCCCATAAATAAAGGCGTTCTTTACGTCCAGCTGCCATATTTTCCAACCTTGGCAATCAACCAAGACGATCACCACCCGAACCAAAGTCATCTTCGTCACAGGACCTAACGTCTCCTCATAGTCCTCGCCATACTATTGAGAGAACCCTCGAGCAATAAGGTGAGCCTTGTAATGCTCGATGCTCCCATATGCCTTCTTCTTCAGCTTGTAGACCCACTTGCAAGTAATAGGAGTAACGTCATCCACCTTGGGAACCAAGTCCCAAGTTTCATTCTTCCTGAGGGCATCCATCTCCTCATCCATGGCATTGTCCCACTCCTTTACTCCAGCAGAATCTTCAAACTTTGAAGGCTCCTGCTCATCCAGAGGGCCTGCAAAGAAATAGCAGACAAAACTCACTGTATTCCCTTCGCAGTAACGAGCTGGAGGCTTGATGATCCTCTTTGATCTCCGAAGAGGCTGCTCCTTGCTAACTACCTATGTTGCTTCTTCAGGCTCAGCTCTATCTCCGGGCAAGCATTGAGCACTGCTCCCCTTGCTTTCGGAACCAGAATCCTCTGCCCTAGAGCTTGAAGTAACATGAGCTGCTGGTGAAACAGCAAGCTCCTCTTGAACAACTTCAGCAACCACCTCCTGCTCTTCATCAACCTTGCTCTCTGATAGCTCAACCGAGCTTCCTCCATACGACGTCAACCCATCAAAGACAACGTCTCTTTATACAATAAACTTCTTCATCGTAGGATCCATGCACTTCCATCCCTTCTTTCTCTCATCATAGCCTACAAAGACAAGATTCCTTGCCTTTACATCAAGCTTCGTCCTTGAGGCATCCGGGATATGCACGAAGCAAGTTGAACCAAAAACCCGAAGGTGTTCAACACTAGGCTTCTCCTTAAACACCATCTCATGAGGAGACTTCATGTTAATCGGACTCAGAGGCATCCGATTGATGATGTAAGTTGTGCTGGCCATTCCTTCTGCCCAAAAAGACCTGGGAATGCCCTTTGTATGAAGCCAGCACTTGCAGGTTTCCGTCAGATGACGGATCTTCCGCTCTGCTACTTCATTTTTTTGTGGAGTATTAGCACAAGTAAGCTCTCTCTGGATTCCGTGCTTCTTGTAGAAGTTAGAAAATTCGGAAGAGACAAACTCACACCCATTGTCTGTTCTAAACTTCTTGACTCGCAGGCCAAGTCGGCCCTCCACCAGCTCCTTGAACTCCATAAACTGATGGAAAGCTTCTGACTTCTCCTTCAAAAATACACCTAAGTATATCTAGAATATTCATCAATCAGCACCAGCATGTATCTGCTGCCTCCAAGACTAGCAGTGACGGTTGGCCCCATCGGATCACCATGGATACATTCCAATGGTGCCTTGCTCCTTGTTTGAGATTTGTCAAACGGAAGGCGATGAGCCTTTCCAAACTGACACCCTTTTCAAACATGGCCATCTCCGTAGGATGACAACTTTGGCAAGCCTTTCACAAGGCTTCTTCTTGCCATAGCTTTCAGCTTATCCATCCCTACATGCCCCAGTCTCTCATGCCAAATAGCAACGCTATTGTTGGCCCTCATCCGATCAACATAAGAGCTTGTTGATAACACAAACAAGTCTCTTACTCTTCTCCCTACATGAGCAACATAAGCCTTCACCGCTGATACGTTGCGGAGAAACCTTACTTCCGTTGGGCCAAATAGAACATGAAACCCCGCGTCAACTGCGTTGGTCACCGAGAAGAGGTTATTCTTCATGCCAGGTACGTGATACACACTACTTAACGTGAGCGGACCCTAAGCACTCTTCAAAGAAACTACACCCTCTTTCTCTACAGTATGAACAGTGTCATCAGCTGTAATGATAGCTTCATTACATGAGAATGTCTGCAGTGAAGAGAACTTCGATTCGTCTCTAGTGAGGTGATGACCACACCCCGAGTCGACTATCGAGTCATCTTTGTATTCCGCAGTGGAAAGAGCATGAACACACATGCTTGTCAGAAAAGCTCCTCCCCACCCGGTCTCCTCAGCACTAGAAACAGCTCCTTCCTTGTCTGCAACATGCCCAGGTTGCAGCTTGACCTTACAGTTACGCTTGAAGTGGTCTGCTTGATTACACCTGTAGCACTTTAGCTCTTTCTTCCAGTTCTTCTTAGGAGAATAGACCCTCTCTTGCTGACAGTGTGCGAATAGAACCAAAACAGTCCGGAAACTGGAGTAATGGAAATTTTATTATCCAAAAAACTATCTATTACAAAGGTATAGCCTCCCTTATATAGAATGGAGGAGATGAGATAGAGTAGAAATACCCAATGTGGGACTAAATACAGAAATACAGCATATACAAAGCTAACCGCCTAACCGCGCGGTTAGTAAGAACACTAACCACTCGGTTACCACCAGGAGACGAGCCGCCGACCATCGATATCCCAGAGAGTAACCGGCTAACCGCCCGGTTACCAAACCGCCATGCCAACCCGCTATCGTTGCTCAGATATCAGACCGCCGGAGACAACCCGTCAACCCGCGCGGTTACCAAACCGCCCGGTCTTTAACCGCCTGTCCGCCCAGGCCTATACAGAAACACTCCCCCTCAAGCTGGAGCATATATGTCGATCATGCCCAGCTTGCTGCAAATGTGGAAAAAGGAAGCGGATACAGGCTTTGTGAAGATATCTGCTAACTCTTTCTCTGACGTAACAAACGGAGTGCAAATCTGGTTCTTCAACACTTCTTCCCGAATGAAGTGACAGTCAACCTCTATGTGTTTTGTCCGCTCATGAAAGACCGGGTTCTTGGAAATGTAGATGGTCGCCTTGTTGTCGCAAAACATGGGAAGCAGATAGTTGTAGACCTCTCCTAAATCCAGCATGAGAGCCCGCAACCATTTCAACTCGCACGTGGTTGACGCCATACTTCGATATTCTGCTTCCGCACTAGATCTGGAGACAACGGATTGCTTCTTGCTCTTCCAGCTAACCAGATTTCCTCCAACAAATGTGCAAAAGCCAGATGTCGACTTGCGATCCCCTTTGTCGTCCGCATAGCTAGCATCGGAGTACGCTTCCACTCTCAAATGGCCATTCTTCTGAAAGAGGAGACCTTTCCCAGGAGATGACTTTACATACTCCAGAATTCTTAGAGCGGATTGAAGATGGCATTCCCTAGGAGACTGCATAAACTGGCTGACCTTTCCTACTGCATAAGAGATGTCTGGTCTGGTCACCGTGAGGTAAATGAGTTTGCCAACAAGACGACGATACCTTGTAGTGTCCGATAGAGGAGGTGATTCGTCAGTCCATGTTTTGTCTTCTCCAGGAGCCATGGGACACCGAGCAGGTTTAGTGCCCGTCAATCCTGCCTCTTTCAATAAGTCAAGAGCATACTTGCGTTGGGAGAGAACCAAGGAGCACGGTTTCTGAGAGATTTCAATTCCCAAGAAGTATTTTGGAGAACCCATATCCTTCGTGACAAGGTGTTGGCGGAGATGGACCTTCGTCAGGGCTATACCAGCTTGGTCGTCGCCAGTGAGAAGTATGTCATCCACATAAACGGCTAGCACAACCAGACCCGAGGATGTCTTGCGAATGAACAAGGAGTGATCCGCCGAACTCCTTGTGAAACCGATTTCCCCAACTATGCCACTGAACTTGTCGAACCATGCCCGAGGACTCTGCTTTAGACCATAGATGGCCTTTTTCAACCGGCATACTCGAGTCTCCCCCTGAGCAACATACCCAGGAGGTTGCTCCATGTAGACATCCTCATGAAGATCACCATAGAGGAAGGCATTCTTGACATCCAACTGGGAAATAGGCCAATCCTTGTTGACCGCCACCGATAGAAGAACTCGAATAGTGCTGAGACGAGCAACCGGAGAGAACGTGTCGAAGTAATCAACACCGTAAGTCTGGGTAAATCCCTTGGCCATAAGACGGGCCTTGTACCGGTCCACACTACCATCCGGACGGAACTTGACAACAAAGACCCAGTGACATCCAACCACATCCGTGCCAAAAGGAGGAGGCACAAGAGTCCAAGTGCCCCGCTTAGAGAGAGTAGCAATTTCTTCATCTATGGCCGCCTTCCAGTGAGGAACATCAAGGGCTTCCTGGTAGTTGTGAGGAGTGGAAGTCGCCGAGATGGCTAGGGCAAAGTCCCTGTGAGAAGGTGTTAGCCGATCATAAGAAACAATAGCGGCCAGCGAGTGCTGGGTGCACGTCTGAACACCTTTGCGAAGAGCAATGGGCAGTTTCAGGTCATCTAGTTCCTCAGTCGTCGGTGCATCCGTGGCGGAGAAGGCTGGCCCAGGAGAGGAGAGAGACATCCGAGGAGAGGAGGAAGATGGCAGGGGATCAACAGACGGAGTGTGTGGTGGAGTTGGTGATGGAGGAATTTCAAGAGGAGTGGATGGGATGGAGGGAATGGTTGGAGAGGGCAAGTCAGCCGGAGAAAGAGTAAGGTCAGAGGAGAAGTATGAGGCATTTTCAAAGAACGTCACATCCGCCGAAACGAACTGTTTGCGATGAACAGGGTCAAAGCAACAATAACCTTTTTGAGTAGTAGAATAACCCAAAAAGATACACTTGGTGGAACATGGGGATAACTTGTCACGAGTTGTGGAAGGGTTGTGAACAAAGGCGGTGCAGCCAAAAATGCGTAGAGGTAAGGGAAAGGCATTCTTTGGCTGGATAGAGAATGGAAAAAGGTGTTTTGCCTTTAAGAACTGTCGAGGGATGACGATTGATGAGGAAGCAGGAGATGAGAACTGCATAGCCCCAGTAGCTACGAGGAACCTGCATCTGTTCCATGAGAGTGCGAGCGACATCGAGGAGGTGACGGTTTTTACGTTCTGCCACCCCATTTTGCTGGGAGGTATATACACAGCTAGTTTGATGAATGATGTCGTGTTGCATACAGAAAGAAGAAAATTCATTACTCAGGTATTCTTTAGCATTATCTGAACGAAAAACTTTCACAGAAGCACCAAACTGAGTTTAATCATAAAATAGAAGGATTGCCATACAGAAAATAGTTCAGAGCGTTCTTTTAAAAGATACACCCATGTACATCGAGAGAAATCATCAATAAAGGTTACAAAATAGGAACTACCCCGTCCTACGGTAAGGGTGGGGGCAGGACCCCATACATCAGAGTGAACAAGGTCGAACGGCTTAGAAGAGCCATGACCTTGCTTAGGAGGAAAGGGGGAGCGGTGATGCTTGCCTAGCTGACAGACATCACAGTTGATAGGAGAAGCATGTTGAGGTAGGTGGGGGTAACAGTTGGTGGATAAGACGTGATGGAGGATGCCCAAGACGAAGGTGCCACTGAAGAAGATCTGTAAAAGCGGATGAGAATGCTGAAAGTGCGGATACATCATCAAGGAAGTAAAGGCCGCCTCTCTCAGTCCCAGTAGCAATCATCCGCTTGGAGTCCGGGTCCTGAAAAGAACAAGAAACAGGAGTAAACGTGACTGAGCACTGAAGTTGCTTGCAAAGGGAAGTAACCGACAATAAATTGCACGGGAACTTGGGCACATAGAGAGTATCCGCTAGGCGAAGGGACGGAGAAACTTGAACCATGCCAGTCCCATGCACCGGAGAGGGAGAGCCATCCGCAACGAGAACCAGGGGCAACCGATCATGTGTTTCTAGGAGAGAAAAACACTGAGGATTGCCCGTCAAATGATTAGTGGCGCCAGAGTCGATTAGACATTTACCTTGAGTCACCACATGGGCGCTACCTAAAGTCGTGGCCACCGAGGCAGATGAGTTGGATGAGTGGGGGGGCATCACCAGAGGAACGAAGGTGCGGATGCTTTGTCCAGCAGTGGTCAATCAAGTGGCCTGTGCGGCCATAGTGAGAACAGAGATAGCGAGAAGGGCCACGCCCGCCGGACTGGTGACCACGTCCACCCGAGCCACCACGATGTGCTTGGTGGGCATAGGCATCCGGAGCAGGAGGAGCGGCAAGCAAAGGACGATTGAGTAGAGAGGTAACAGCGGCAATGCGGGCTGCGGTAGCATCCAGGGTGGGAGATTCAGCTTCTCCAAGAATTTGCTGCCGGATCATATCATAGGAATCCGGGAGCCTCAGAAGGTAACAAATAACCAGGAGTTCCTGGAAGTGCTTCAGTTGGGTGGCCACGTCCGCAGAGAGGGGATGATGTTGAAGAATCTCCGCTCCAAGGGCTTGGACCTATTGGTAAGCCGCAGCAAGAGACATGGATTGGCGAGCAAAGAGATCTGCATACAGAGTATAGATGCGAGATGTTTGACCCCCTTTGGAGTAGAGGGCGGCTAAGTGAAGCCAAGCTTGCTTGACTGTCTCATCGTGACGGATGACCGGAAGACATTCATCGGACAAGCTGTTTGCCAGCCACGTACGAACAAGAGCGTCATTCGCATCCCAGTCATTAAACTGGTCAGAGTCCGCAGGAGGAGGGTCATCGGTAAGATGATGACGCTTGCGCTGAGAGCGGAGAAGAAAGGTAAACGAGACACTCCAGTCGGGATAATTGGGGCCGAGAAGCTTAGAAATTGTTCCAAGGTTCTCGGACGCAGTAAAAGGAGGAGGAGGGTGGGTAATGACAGTAGTCGAGGTGGAGACATCAGAAGTAGTCATTCTGGAAGAGAGGTCGCGCGGTTAAGAAAGTAAACCGGGCGAGCAGCAGAAGTAGAAGATCACAGCGGTCAAAGGAGAGAGCAGCGGCTAGAAAAAGCCACGACCAACTGCGGACAACCAATGGGGAAGAAGGTCGTACGACAAGACAGGTCGTACGAGACAGGCAGATCGCACGAACAGATTGTTCGGGCGAGAAGAGGAGATCGCGAGAGAAGCAGAGGGGAAGGCAAACGAGAGAGATCGCGAGAGATCGCGCGAAAAGCAGATCGCACGAGCTAAAGGCAAACGCAAATAGGGGACTAGATCGCTGCCTCTGATACCATGTGCGAATAGAACCAAAACAGTCCGGAAACTGGAGTAATGGAAATTTTATTATCCAAAAAACTATCTATTACAAAGGTATAGCCTCCCTTATATAGAATGGAGGAGATGAGATAGAGTAAAAATACCCAATGTGGGACTAAATACAGAAATATAGCATATACAAAGCTAACCGCCTAACCGCCTAACCGCGCGGTTAGTAAGAACACTAACCGCTCGGTTACCACCAGGAGACGAGCCGCCGACCATCGATATCCCAGAGAGTAACCGGCTAACCGCCCGGTTACCAAACCGCCATGCCAACCCGCTATCATTGCTCAGATATCAGACCGCCAGAGACAACCCATCAACCCGCGCGGTTACCAAACCGCCCGATCTTTAACCGCCTGTCCGCCCAGGCCTATACAGCAACAGACAGGAAGTTGAAGGCTCATCCTCAGCAGCAGACTTCTTCTTCTCCCATCTCTTCTTCTTGTCAGAGAAGAGAGCATCACTACCTCCTTCAGAGATAGTCACCTCGGCCATTTGCCTATCCAAGCTCTACTGTGAAGCTAGCAGATTTTCCAGCTCCAGCAGAGATGGCTGAGTCGCCCATCCTTGTACAGAAGTCACAATGGCCACATACTCCTTTCGCAACCCGCGTACTATGTGCCTCTTCAACTTAGCTTCGAAAATGGGTTCATCAGGATCCAATGCTAAAATTTTAGCGCACAGGTTCTTAATCTTGAGGAAGAACTTTCAGACGGATAGATCTCCTTGAGTGGACTTGGCCAACTCATTCTCTACGAACTGTAGCCTTGCTACATTCTTCCTGTTTAACAAGCCATCAATGGTTGTCCATATCTCAGTAGCTGACTCACATCCTAAGATTTGATCAAAGAGCTCAGGTGAGATAGCCCGCTTGAGAGCAAACTCTGCCTTTGCATTAGTCCTCTTCCAAGCTCTCACCTGTTCAGCAGAACCAGTAGCAGCAATAACATCTTGAAAGTCGTCACCACCGACGACCTCACATAGCTCCTCACTAATAAGATAGCTCTTCATACACGATTTCCACTTTTTGAAGTTAATAGTTGTAAGAAGCTCAATACAAAGACCCCTTGCGAAAGCTCCTTCCATTGCAACACCACTGATCTACTAGCTTCTAGAAGCACCGAGCACAACTTAGGTTGAACACTGCTCAAGCCACTGTTCCCTCTGATACCATGTAGAAATTTCTCAAGCTGATGAACTGAAAGTTCTAGTATCAAGCAAACACTTCAAATGCTATCAAGCTGATCACTTGATGAAGCGGAAAGCGAGAACTAGGCGCAGGAACACTCCAACCATAATAGAGCTAGGTAATTAGAGACAAAGGAGAGCAAACACAGATCTTGTATTATCAACTATCTTCTTTACAAACTTGATATACATGGCGAGACATGATTTCACCAAGTACAAAAGAGAAGCATACAAACAAGAAAAACAAGACGGGCGGACTGCCCCTACCAGACCGCCGAGTTTGCCGAGACTGCCGAGTTTGCCAAAGCTAATTCTGCACCACTACACTACAGAGTCCGCCAAACCGCGCGGACTACCCGTTATTCTGCCAAACAACCGCTCTACAAGCCGCTGCCGAACTGGCGAACAGGCTGTCTAGTCCACCAAGACCGTCAAACAGGTTATTGAACTGCTGAAGAGAAAACTGGCCGATCACAAGATGTGACCTATTGCAAACTATCGATTGTTAACCGCAAGCTCCACTAAACCCTGACTGCAGTCAGAACCAAACCTTTGGCTTCTTAGTGCTAGCCGCACAACCTGAAAACAGCAAACAAGTTAAGTCCTTCTCAACCAACGCGACCTGCAAAACTGAGTCCGCAGCAATTAATCAGCGCTCAACTTACTGTTCATTCAGTTACAAAAGAAGTGTCGGGGGGTCCTATTTATTGGCAAGGTGAGGAGTGTGGTCACCATCCTATGAGATAGGCTAACCTCCCGTTGATTGCTGTTAGCACAGCCAGTCTGCCAAGTCCGCATTGACCAAATAAACAACGTCGGACTCGCGAACAATCCTCCAACCATCAAGCACAAGACCGCAACCTCAGACCGCCAAGGCTACAACACCAGTCTACTAGACAGTCCGCTCAGGCCACGCGGTCTGCTTGATCAATCTCCACTTTCACTTCACTATTTTCAACAAATGAATGCTATGAATTCAGGTCAATGGAGCACAAACACCATTGTAACTTGAGCCATACTTGTGACACATTCATATAACTATCTACAAAGTATTCTTATGGTGGGTCTATCCAGTACAACTTGTTCACTAACAAGTACCCATGTGATAACTTGATATCACAATATCATGACCTGTGAGAACCGATCATCAGTCAACACACATGCTAGTCTTAATGTATCATCATTGCCCGTAGCTTCTAAGATGATACACCGACCAGGGACCATTTAAGAATGAAGCTTCTAATAATATAGGCTCTCACATTCAAATCATCACTTGACTTCTATGAAAGCAAGCCTTTTAAGGGCATTTAATATGTTAAATGAATCAATCATAATAGAAATAAATTTACATAATAAATGAACTTGCCATAAATATAAAATGAAATATATAGTACTTTATTCATCAAATGAATTATTACAACAACTGACAAATATAAAATTCATAAGACTCCAATTAGGGTTGATCATTAAGGTATCGTATACCCATAGATCTAACATGGCCATCATGCTTTCTCTGTGCAAGAAGCTTTGTCAGTGGTTCAACTATATTTTCTTCAGTCGACACTCTGCAAATGTACACATCCCCTCGATCGACAATCTCTCAAAAAAGATGGAACCGCCGAAGTATGGGCTTGGAGCACTGATGAGATCTAGGTTCTAAAGAAAGTGCAATTGCACCGTTATTGTCATAGTAAAGAACTACAAGATCAACAATGCTAGGAACTACATCTAACTCACCGATGAATTTCCTAATCCATACATCCTCCTTCGCTACATTTGTAGCGGCGATATACTCATCCTCAATTGTAGAATCAGCAATTATCTTCTTCTTGGAACTTTTCCAGCTAACAGCTCCTCCAATTAGGTAAAATATGAATCCTGGCTGAGACTTTGAGTCGTCCCTATCAGTTTGGAAGATAGTATTCGTGTAACCCTTTACAACGAGCTCTTCCTCTCCACCAAATACCAAGAATGAATCCTTAGTCCTTCTCAAGTACTTCAGAATATTCTTAACATCAATCCAGCGACTATCACCGGGATCAGACTGATACCTTCTAGTCATGCTCAAAGAATAAGAGATATCAGGTCGAGTACATATCATTGCATATATAATTGATCCAATTGCCGAAGCATATGGAATAAACTTCATGTGGTTCTTATCTTCACAAGATTTAGGGCACTGGTCCTTTGAGAGACTCACACCATGAGATATGGGTAAGATTCCTTTCATGGACTCAAGCATGTTGAACCGTTTCAACACCTTATCAATGTATGTACTTTGGGTCAAACCCAGCTACTTCTTCGATCTATCTCTATAGATCTTAATACCAAGTGTATAAGTCGCTTTGCCCAAGTCTTTCATAAAAAAGCAGTTCCCTAGGTTATTCTTAATAACTTGTAGGGTCGGTTTGTAATTCTCAGTCAGTTGTATGTCATCTTAAAATAATATCAGGAAGACAACAATGCTCCAACTAATCCCCTTATAAACACACGGTTCATCCTCGTTCGTGATAAAACCAAACTCTTTGATCTTTTCATCAAAAAAAAATTCCAACATTGAGAAGCCTGTTTTAATCCATAAATGGATCTCTACAGCTTGCATATTTTATTGGCTTCACCTGGAGATATAAAACCCTCGAGTTGTGTCATATACACTTACTCAAGAAGGTTTCCATTTAGGAAAGCCATTTTGTCTTCCATCTGCCAGATCTCGTAGTCGTAATACACTGCAATAGCAAAAAGAATTCTGATGGACTTAACTATGACAATATGGGAAAAGGTCTCAGCATGTACAATGTTTCATTATATTAATTCTATAAATCTCTTAGCATTGTACTCCAAATCGTTGTGTACTTAGTTTCACCTATGTTGTCTAATTGTTTTTACTATGAAAACTCATATAATTTTCTTATGTGTACTATGCTCGTATATTTGACCCATATGCATCATATTCTCTGATTTATGTTTGGTCACACCTATTGTGTTTGCTTCATGTTTAACATTTATAACATGCCTTGTTTGTTCTTTATCATGTTTATTTATACTGCAATTTGTTCTCGTCCATACATATAGTCACTGTACGCTCTAGCCCACCCCTTTCGATAATATCCAAAGGGGGAGAATAGAATGTTCATGAGTCATGAGCTAGGGAGCTCACATGTAGGGGGAGATTGTTAAATTGTGTGCATGTCGATAAGAGGAGCAAGTAGAGCGCGTATATAGGGGGAGCGCGTGTGTAGGGGGAGTTACAAGTGACCTGAAACCTGACTATTTAAATCTTATTTTGTACTTACACTGTATCATGTGTCTCAATTATTATACCTCATGAACAAGATTTGATATTATTAAAAGGGGGATCTTGTTGGAGCCGACGGTTCGCATATACTTAGTTTGATAATATCAATTCCCATATTGCATTTGATCCCAGTTTGTGTTTGGTACAGTATATAGGTATACAGGTTCAAGCAAAGTGAGGAACTCCATTCTGTGACCTACTGTCGCGTGTTAGTGCTAGCCTGGTTTCAACCCGAATGAGTGCTCTGAATTCTACCGCATAGCACTAGTGTCGTCGTCTGTACTAGCCTATGGATTTAATTCGACCAGGCGCTCTGGAACCTACCACGTAGCGCTAGTTACCTATCGCGCAGTGCTAGCTTCCTACCGCACAGCATTATCTCTCTCAATGATTGTCGAGATGGATTCATCGAGATGCTTGAGCTACCATAAGGCGATAGCTGGGTACCACGTCGTGCTAACACGAAAAAGCGGAAAATAATCCTTTTTAATATTTTTCTAAATATGCATGACAGCAGTCACATCAACGCGTAATGACCTACTTTCGGGTGCTAGCCTTATCATAGGCGGTAACCTGTTTTTTTCCAAAGATGTATAAAAGGCGTATATTTCTCTCATTCCATACAAAGGGGGATGAATTGAGACATGAGTTATTTCTAGGGTTCAGGAGCCACCTCTGAGCATCTTTCTGCCGTCTCCATCAAAGGAAGAGAAATCCTCCTCCCTCCCATTCACGGAAGAAAATATCAGGCGAGCAAAGGACTACAATGACTATGAGGAGTTTGATCGGCTGCAACCAAACGAAGATCTTTAGCGCCAGTCACGCATCGCTCAACAGAGAAATTCTTTTGAGGGAGATTCAATATTAAACCTTATTTATTCCTTTTTGTAATTATTTTCTTTTCTATGTTATTGTGGTGAGGAAATTGACTGGTGAAGGTCGTCCGAATATGGGGAGGATTCCGTGAGAAATCATCTCGGGGAAGGGATGTCTAGATCGGGTGATCTAGCGAGGTTCAAAGACACTTCCTTTTGTAAAGGTGAAGATTCAGCTCAAAGACCTTTCTTAGAGGGAAAGGGAGAGAATCAGCTAATCTAGGTAGTGGATCGGTATAGAAAACCAAAAGAGTTTCTTCTTTCACCGCCACCGATCTCCGGTGCCATGGAGATCAAACTTTTGTAATTATAAAATACTTTTGATTTTGACTGAATAAAATTATTTGTGTTCTTATTTCTGCGTTTAACGTCCTGAGTGTTATCTGGTGGATCTCTTAAGGGTGCATATTTTTCCAAGGAGAAATTTGGCCAGGAAAATGAGATCTGTGACCTACCATCATGCGCTAGCAAGCTAACGCCCCACGATAGCTTCTAAAACTGGTTTTCCTGGATCAAAATATTTCAAATTTTTTTTTAACGCATCAAACCTTATTTATCCCCCCCCCCTCTAAGGTTGGCCACATGATCCAGCATATTAGACATCTTACATAATAGTATTAGCTACAATATTTTACCATTATACCTTATAGTTACCTTACATTTTGCTGCTTTACTGTCTACAAATTTAATGTTTCTTCAAATAGTATTTTACTATACATTATTTATACTGAAAGTCAGGGGATATCTCAATACACCTAGGGGTGAATAGGTGCTTGGCCTTTTTATAGGTTATTTGCCAAATTTAAAAATTAATGTACAACACAACACAAGCACATAAAAAATTATAGTGGTTCCCTGAGTTTGGTACGTCCACTTTCCCCCTCTGCCTATCTAGAAGAGTACTAGCCTCAACAAAACTTCAACCAATTCTCAGATTTGCAAATCCAAAAATCAGAGACCAATTCTCTAATATTAGAGGCACTGACTGGCCTCCTACCTTAGGTCACTTGGACCCTACCTTAGCTTCACAAAGGATCCTGCCTAAGAGAATAAGTATCCTACCTCAGAGGCACAAATTGTCCTCCTACCTCAGGTCATAAAGTTTCTACTGCTCAGAGAAAAAGTCTACTTCCTCAGATCTACAAAGGATCTTATAACTCAAATCCACAAAGTATCCTACAACTCAGATCACAGAGAGATCCTACAGTTTTCAAAAAGTTTTGTTACAAAACTTTCTATAGACTTGACTAGTTATTCTTGATAGCACTAGAGTCTTCTTGAAGCTTGTTTATAATTACCTATTCACTGTATTCCAATAGAGAGCTTGAGTGAAGTTTTCTTCATTAAAAGGAATGTACTCTATAGTTCTGTAAGACCTTCTTCTTACTAATATATGATAGGCAGATCTGGTTTAATATATGTAGGAAAAATATATTTCTTTTCAATTTTCCTTCTCAAAAACTTAAGCTTCCTGATGCAGATCTGGTTTAAAATGATGACACCGAAAAAGCTCGAACTTGCAACAATCGATTAGGGTTTCATGTTCGCGTACGCTTTGTTTTATATTCACAAGATTCCTAATCGTTGAATCTTGGACAATCTTTTGCTAACCTCACACCATAAACAAAGCATATATGGAATGCACCCAATTCCATTCACTTAAATGACCTAAATTATCTACCAGAGGTTAAATATGGTTCAAATAAGGTGCCACCTTAAATTGGTTAAGTTTTGATGAAAGTCTAGTGAATTACTTAAGTTATATAGTTTTGCTAAACATGCACTATAGGCAAAGCTTATATAGAATTTACCAAATTCCATCCACCCAAATGACCTAAAATTTCTACCATAGGTTAAGTATGGTCCAAATGAGGTGACACCAAAAACTGGTTAATTTTTGAAAATACTAAGTAAAAAAATTGCATTAATACAATAGTGTGTCACACACTAAATATTCTTACAAACTTAGGGAATTTTGGCACCAAAAATTCTTCAAATTTTTGAGCCAAAACTAGTGGTGTCCTACTATCATGGGAAAATTTTCAGCTACATTGTATGAGAAATCAAAGATATATACAAGGTCACCATATTTTGCTACATGCACACCATAAATACTACTATAACAACTATTCAAAATGAGATTGAACAAGATCCACGTATTTCAGGGTATTAAGATTTTTACCAGAGATTTAGCATGGTGTTATAAAGGTATCACAAATTATTTGGGATATTTAAAATTAATCTAAACACAAATATTTCATTAATATGGCTTGTGCTTTATAATAAAATAAACACAAAAATTATAGAAAATTTTTTGCCAAAAAAATTCTCAAATTCACAGTGGTGATGTATTTAAATAACTATCATGCATGGTTTAAATTTCATAGACATGCAAGCAATATTGAGAGAAAAATTCACAAAATACACTTTGGACAAATTAAGATACACTTGTCCCTAAAAATTAAATTTTGGGGGATATAGGCCACTCTAGAAAACATGCCACCACTTGTTGGAAAGCTCAGACCATGGGATGCAACTCTCATGTTGAGCCCAAGATCTGAATCTGGCTGGATCATGCCAAAATATGGGATTAAAAAAAACTGAATAACGGTGACAGATTTTAAATTAGGCTATAGTTTGATTTTTTTGCAGATAACAGATCCAACACTAATCCAGATACATAATGAATGGCGTCAGCTCATCTTTAACCTCCAGCCTAAGGTCGAGATCTACCCAACCAATAGCTTACAAATCCTCCCCCACGACCACCTGAACTCCTCCACAACCAACCACCACCACCACCTTTCTCTCGGTGAGGTTCTTCGATGGGTGGAGGTTTGGAGACTGGAGGTGGCCGAAAATAGTGAATCTGATAATGACCATATCTCACGATTTTCTTCATGATTTTTACATGGAATTGAGCTCAATTGTGCTCGATTTCTCTCTTATTTGAGCTAAGATGCTAGGACTAAGTGA
The DNA here is from genome assembly GCA_039513925.1 of Platanthera zijinensis. Classification (NCBI taxonomy): domain Eukaryota; kingdom Viridiplantae; phylum Streptophyta; class Magnoliopsida; order Asparagales; family Orchidaceae; genus Platanthera; species Platanthera zijinensis. The sequence continues at coordinate 268,899,078 of CM077078.1, forward strand.
GTTGTTCAGAAACACACAATGATTCTGGCTATAGATTGTGTATTTTTCTAGTTAGGCATGGTAGTGGCGATTTCTGGTGAGCTTGCTCCAACCCAAGCTCTTATGCTCGAGTGCTTCAGGAAGAAGGTTGGCTCAACTGCTTGGGAGGTGAGGAAGAATGTTAGAGGATCAAATGGGAGAATGGAGAGTTTAATGGGGATATCCCATTAAGGGGTGGTCGTCCATGACTTTGGATTATCCTCCTTGGATTCAAGTGTCCTCTTACTACTGGCTGGCTGGACTCAATGAGAGAAGCATCTTTTCAGGCTTTGGAAGCATGAACAAGGTCCTAGTGGCTACCTCCAAGGCTCCACTTGCCACCACATGTAAGCTTAAGGGGAAAATTACATTTTTGCACTTGCATGTGTGCTAAGTGCCAAAATTCAGAGGCATTCATGGTCCTTGGTGTTTAATTTCTATAGTGGGCCTATTAGAGTGAGTTGGACTCATTAAAAAATTGGGTTGGGCTTTAGGAATATAATTCAGGGCTTATTTTGTCCATGATTGACCTTAGATTGACTTGGTCAATTTGATTAGGTGACTACCCCCACTTGATGGTCATGGGTCCTATGACATCTCCCAAGGTAGATTGGGTCATGATGTGGTCATAGGAAGACCAATTGAACCTATTAGGGGCAAATTGAGTTAAGTTGAATTTTATGTTGACTTTTGTCAAGATGTTGCTAGTTTATCTTGGTGGTTATGAGTCTCATGAAACCCCAAGAAGTGTATTAGACCATGGTGGGGTAAGTTTGACCATAGGAAGACCAATTGGACTCAATGAAAGGAATAATAGGCTTTATTTACCTATAGTTGACTTTGGTCAATTTTGGGGAATTTGATGACCCATTGGCGTTGATCAAGGCCTAATGTCATACCTCAATGACAAGGAGAGTGATGAAGAGGTAAATTTAGTCATTTGAGGTTAAATTGGGGTGAACTAGGTTATGCTGACTTAGTTTGACTTTAGTTCACACGATGGGTTAATCATGCCTATTGGGGTTCTAGATCCATCACCTTACCCTAGACATGACACCATGGCCCTATGTTATCATAATAAGGTCTAGTAGAAAATGGTATTTTACACATGACTCAATTGTCAGCTAGCCATACGCCCGCCGCAATACGGCCGCCAGGCCGGCTCTCTGCCATCGAGCGGCTCATTCGCTATGATACTTCCCGCCCGCGGCAACGTGGCCACTCGGCCAGCTCCCCGTCATTATGCATACCATCGGTCACTTGGTCAACCTCCCTCTAACACATGGTTGCACACTCCCCGTGGCGACCGCAAGCACTTGCAACAGGCCTCTCAATCGGCCGCAACCACCGCCACGTGGCTCTCTGGCATATCGCCCTTGTATTCTCTATAAAGCCTTGTAACTACACCAAGATAGTAAAAATTTGGTCAACACTTCCCCGATCCCATAGTTTTTTACCCATTTTTGAGATTTTACACATTAAAAAAATCTCATTGCCATCTATCTCATTCTTTTTTAGATGTTTGCGCGCTCCACCGCTCCCTAGCTAAGATGGTTCAATTTAAACAACTCTACCTCAATATCCATTTGATCAGTAATAGTTTGGCGTCTTCTATAGGTAGGTGTTCCCCAAAGTTCTATAAAGATTCAAAAGACATTATCCACTACCAACAAATACTTGTGATCGACGATGATGGAAAAGAGTAGACTGAAAACAAAAATCATAGGGGCCATCATTGAGTCCCCCAATCTTCACTGCCAGATACTCTCTATCAAGATACCTGAAAGAGGACACAGTTACAAAATGGACAAGCAAGGACTTGGTTCTATTCCCTCTGGGAAGGAACCATCAGTAACATAGCAGAATTGACCCAACAATTCCTGGACCAGTTTATTGTAAACCACTGGATAGTTAAAGATTTATCCCACCTATCTGGGATCTATCAAAATAAGGGGGAAACCCTGAAAGAATTCTTCTATAGGTTAATTACCCAAGCCTGACAAATCTTCGTAGTATACCTCGAGCTACTATATGGGGTCTTTTGGGGAGGGTTGCGACCAAGTGAATTATACTCTACACTAATGCAAGAGACGGTACCTTGTAACCCTGCCCTTGTACATGGGTCAAATATGTTGGGTATTCTATCCACAATAACCTAGATTTGTATGAAGTCACCCTTAAACTAAGATGAGTTAAGTTGTATTTGATGCCCTGTTTGAGTTATGTGTTTGCAGGATATAATTGCCAAGTGTAGACCAATGTTAGTCTACAATGAGTCACCAAATACAGGACCATACAATGTAATCCCTTATTGTGTGATCCATGGTGTTGACTCATGTGTAGCCTCTTTATTGGGATACACTTCATTTTCAAGCACTAAAGTTATAGGATAAAGACTAGTTGCTGAATTCCTTGAAGAAAGAAAATTTTCAGAAAGCAAAAATTTTCTAAGTGTTTTTCTTGAGAAGTAACCTAAGTACTCGAGTAGAATTATAGCCAGTTCTCGAGTAAACTAAGTCTAGTTCTCGAGTAACTGATGTGGTTCTCGAGTAGACTTAATATTAGTTCTCGAGAAGCTATGGAGTACTCGAGTATATCTTTCTTTATTCTCGAGTTATCAGAAATATCTAGCTCAGAATTCTTCTAAGTCTAGTACTCGAGTAGCTAAGGCTATTACTCGAGTAGTACAAGACTTTGTCTCGAGTAACAGAAGTCGAGTACTCGAGAAGTATATCTTGTTCTCGAGTAATAAAGCACTTGTACTCGAGAATTCCAGCCACTTCTCGAGAAGTCAATTTCTATTACTCGAGTAGCCAGAATTTATTTTCAATATTTTATCTAAGTCTTATTCTCGAGAACTTTACATCCTGTTCTCGAGAAGCTAAAGTGATTACTCGAGTAGTCTATATTCCACTCAAGTAATGAAGACCATTTTCCTGAAATTTTTCGTTAAGTCTGACGGGCATGATTTCAAACTTAATCTCAATAATTATTGGTCCACGTGTACTGTCTTTATGATTATGACTGTTAGGCTTGTCCTATAAAAGGTCTAATCAAATCGAATAACCCTAATAATAAGAAAAATTCGAGAAAAACAAAAGTTTATGAATCGTTCTTATATTCTAAATCGAGAAGCCGCCACCGCTCTTCTTCGACGATCTCGCCGCCCTTCTTCTCTGATTCCAGTGATTCAGATCAAGTAGAGATCAACAGATCAAGGCGTTTTTATTTCTATAGATTCATCTCTAGATCGTGCTGATCCAAGTTTTCAGATCCAGAATAATTTCGGCTTGTCTTCTTCAATCCGTTTCTGAGAAAGCTTCAAAGTTCAAGGAAGAAGAAAGGCTGAAGATTCAGATCTTAGATATTCTGTTTGTATATTTTTGTTTACAACATTTTTATCTTGTAGGATATTTTGTCTCCGAGTGTTGTAGGAAGTTTTTTTTTTCGAGAGTAGATCGGTTTAAAGGATCGAGTTACAGGGGCGTTGCTCCGAGTTGTAGGATTGATTTTCAATCTGAGGTAATAATGAAGTAGCCGAGTCTAGCGTGTTGCTGGATCGGTGAGGTGGAGAGTGGACGTACCCAAGATTGGAGAACCACTATAGAATTGGTGTTCTCTGTGATTTGTTTGCTTATTTTCTGCGCTTCGTTCGTTCAAATTTTTATCCCGCAAAAGAACGCAGACCTCACCTATTCACCCCCTTCTAGGTGATTTAGGTATACAACTAAGAACATCAATTGGTATCAGAGGGAGGTTGTTCATCAAGAAGGTTAACACCTTGAACATATCTGCTCCTAGTTGTCTTTAGAGGATTCAAGCATTGACAGAATTAAGGATTTTGCAAAGCTTCCTCTGTGCACAAAGAATAATTTTGCTATGTGGATAGAGAGAATAAAGTTCTTCATGGAAGCTGTGGATCCAAGGATATTTATGATAGTGGAAGAAGGACCTTATGTTCCTATAACCACCTCCACCATTGACTCAACTAAGCAAGTTCCTAAGAAACTGATGGATCTTGATAAGGATGAGATCGCACTTGTCTCTTTAGACAAAAAAGCTAAAAATATCATCGCAAGTGTAGTCGATTATTCTATGCAGCAGAATTTGATTCACTGCCAATCTGCCAAGGAAATGTGGCAGTCTCGTATCATCTTGATGGAAGGCACTGAAGAGGTTAGGGATGACAGAATATCCCTTCTAAATAAGAAATATGAAGCATTTCGACAAGGTCCCAAGGACTCTATTGCAGATACCTTTGAAAATTTCTTCAAGATTGTCAACGGCCTAAGAGTCTATGGTCGGGTCTTCACCAATGGGGAACTGAATGATAAGTTCCTGAGATCCCTGACTAAGGAATGGGATAACAAGGTTTGTGTTATCCGGGAGTTTGGAAAGCTAGCAGAGACTTATCCTCAAAATCTCTTCGAAAAGCTTATGTCATATGAGCTACAAATAAATTCAAGAAAAGCTGAAGAAGAGAAGAATAGTTCTTCATCCAAGGAAAAGTCTGTCGCTCTAAAGGCAGACACCTCAAGGAAGTCAAAAGCTGCTTCTCCTGCCCCAGCATAGGAAGAAAGTGAAGAAGAAAGTTCGGAGCCAAGTACCTCTAGAGCTGTCACTTAAAACCGAAAACCGCAAACCGAACCGGAACCACAAAGAACCGGACCGAACCATTCACAAATTATTCGGGTTTTGGTTTGAATTTTGGAACCGTGAACAACATTGGTCCTAGTGTGGTTCTTACATTTTATTATCCGGACCGGAACCGGAATCGGAACCGCAATATACAAGTCTCAAGCGGTTTCAATATTTTTAGACCCGATCTGAACCGGACCGAGGTAGAATCGAACCGCAACCCATTTATTATTTTTATTATTATATTATTATTATTTTATAATTTATCTATAATATTTATACTTACTATCACGAGTGAATCTAATGCAGTTTGAACTCAAACCGCAATCGCACTAAAGAGGGTGATTTTGGACCGAACAAAACTTCTCCGCATAAAAACCGTATGGTATGATTTGACATTGGTGCGGTTTAGAGTCAATTTTTGCAGTGCATTTTTTATTTTTATACAGTTATATAATATATTTTTAATTTTACTAACATATTTTTTAGAAATATTTTATTTTAAAAATATAGAAGATATAAAACTACTATTTATTAGTAATTATGAAACACAACTAATTGTAGGCGGTTGTTACGGTTGAGCATGCCGATGAGACGTTCGCAAGCCAACTAGAATTCGTGACAAGTCTACACGCGTAGGAAGGAAATTGATATTATCCCACCAATCGCGGAAAAGACCGTCGAGAAGTGCGCAACATAATTATTTTTATTTCGATATTGTTTTGAGTTTTACTATTTGCATCCCACTTTTATTTCATTCCGTCAAGCTTGATTTTGGTTTTAGTTGGAACCGATTAGAACCGGACCGAACCGCATGGAACCGGACCGAACTAATAGTGACCGGATTGGTTTTGGTTCTTGTTGAACCGTAACCGGAACTGTTGACACGACGATTCCAAAAATTAAGCTGGAACCAAAACCAGAACCGGAACCGGTCAAACCAAATAAGGTTTTGGTTCTAATTTGAAGAACCGTTACTTTAATGGTTCGGTTCATGGTTTTAGTAGAACCGGAACCGAACCGGAACCGTGACAGCTCTAAGTACCTCAGGCTAAGAATTATCTGAAGAAGAGTTTTCTCTTCTTTCAAGGCAGTTTAAGAAGTTCTTTAACAAGAAGAAATAATGGAAAGGCAAGGATGCCTCGTTCAGAAGATCACATCACGATGGTGATCGTCACAAGAAGGGCTAAAATAGCCAAAACAGGTATCACCCTAAACAGAACAAACACTTTTCCACTGACATTGTTTGTTATTGTTGCAATAAGCCAGGACACGTCATAGCTGACTGCCCTCACAAGAAGAAGGAGGGTGGAAGAAGAGAGGAAAAGAAAACTTCTTACAATAAGAAGAAGATTGAAAGAAGCCTGGTAGCCAAGAAGGGCAAGAACCTCAGTGACACAGACTCATCTGAGTCTAGTGATGAGGAGGAAGCCTACTTTGGGCTCATGGCACAGACAGATGAGGAAGAAGACCCCAGTTCACTGGGAAGGTAAATTATCATGCCCCTCTCTCTGAATCTGATGATTCTGACCATGATCATGAGGAATATTCTTCTGATGAGGATTCTGAACACATGACTCAATATAAAGAGTTGATCAAAGCCTACGACAAATGTCGTAGAGTCGTAAGAGCTAAAGCCAAGGAGATCAAATCTTTTAAGGCTGGAGAGAGCAATCTGAGGGAGGAAATTGTAATGATGGACTTACTCAGGAAAGACTTCCATAACGCGATGGAAGAATATAATAAGGCTCTCGAGCACCTAAATCTGAAGGAGAAAATCATCAAGGAAATGGAAGAACAACTTGAAGCTGAAAAAGAAACTTGTTGAAAGTTTCTCCAAGCCCAAGATAGTCCTTCCATTTGTTGCTGAATTCTCTACTCAGGCCAAAGGTGCTGGCTTATGCCATGTGGCATCCCCTAGTAAATCTTCTAGGAGAAACAAGGCCCAAAGGAGAAATTAGACTGCCAAGAAGGCTCTAGCCAAGGAGAAGGGGAAAGCTCCTCAAGATCAAACTCCATTTAAAAAGGTTATCTTTCCAACGAACAAGTTCTATCTTGACTCGTCCTACAGTCACTTTGCTAGGCCTACTCATGTAGAGCCCAAGTCTCGGAACCAAGGATGGACTCGTCCTCGGAACTTTTGCGAGAGTGTCTTCAAGGCACCTTATGAGGAGATCACTCTTCAGAGTTACGGACATTATAATCATGGTCATAACATCAAGAAAGCTTCAAGAGTTAAACCCGTTGTTGAAAAGCCTATTGAGGAAAAGAAGCCATGTGAATTCCATCATCATGAAGCTTCTACTTCCAAGTCTACTGCCCCTGCTAGACCACAATCTCAAAAGATCAAGCAGGAGATCATTAGGCAAAGATACAATAGATTTGACTGTTGGTGTTGTGGCAAGGTTGGTCACTTCGCCATAGATTGCTAGTTTAACCCCAAAAATTATGTAACTCCTCAAGTTAATAATGTGAGAAAGACCACTCACAATGTTAAAACTCGTAGGGGGAGTGTGCTAACTAGAGACCAAGGGCCCAAACAAGTTTTGGTTCCTAAGGCAACTTGATTATATTTTTGCAGGAATGTCCAAAGGCCACCAAAAATCTCATCTGGTATTTGGACAGTGGACGCTCTCGGTACATGACCGGGACTTGAAGCCTACTACAGAATTATTGTCCAATCATGAATGGGCCAAAGGTCATTTTTGGAGGTTTTGACAGAGGAATTACAAAAAGCTACGGTATGATCACTAATGGTAGTGTATCCTTTTCCGATGTTGCTTATGTTGAAGGATTGGAACACAATCTCATAAGCATAAGCCAGCTCTGTGATAAAGGATACATCATAGAATTTCATGCAGATAAGTATTTGATAAAATCGGTCGATAATTTAGAAACGATTTTATCAGGCACTCGTAGTTGGAATATAATTTGTTTAAATTTTATTTGCATAGACTCTTCTACGCTAGTGTGCTTTTTAGCAAAAGATAGTGCGTCTCTTGGTGACAAATGGCACAAGAGATTAGCACATAAAAATTTCAAAACTATTAATAAATTATTTTCTCTTAATTTAGTATGTGATGCCCCAAATGTCAAATCCATTAAAGATAGACCTTACCACGCATGTATAAAAGGCAAGCAAACAAGGGCTACCTTTAAAAGCATTATTGGCAAAGACTCTAATAGGTTTTTACACCTACTTAATATGGACTTACTCGGTCCAATGCAAATTAGAAGTTTGGGACATAAGGATTATACATTGGTTATTGTTAATGATTACTCTCACTTTGAGTGGGTGTTCTTTCTTAAACACAAATCAGATACTTTTGATATCTTTACTAATTTTGTCAGGCAAGTCCAAAATGAATACAACTGTTCCATAGTCAAAATCAGAAGTGACAATGGAACAGAGTTCAAGTCTGGGGCCATGACAAAATTCTGTGAAAGCCTAGGTATCTTTCATGAGTTTTCCTCTCCTCATACTCCTTAAAAGAACGGATTACCTGAGAGAAGAAATAGAACACTCCTAGAGGTCTGTAGAACCATGTTAAGTGATGCCTCACTACCATAATATTTCTGGGCTGAAGCTGTCAACACTGCGTGCCATGTGCAAAATCGAGCACTCATAAATAAGAACCATAATAAGACACCTTACGAACTACTAAAGGGCAGAAAACTGACTATTTCATATTATAGAATCTTTGGTAGTAAATGCTTCATCCTTAATAATGGTAAGTATCACACCACTAAATTTAGTGAAAAGAGCTTTGAAGGTATTTTTGTAGGATATAGTACCATAGTAAGGCATATAGGATTTTTAATAATAAAACTCTGGTTGTAGAAGAATCTATTCATGTTGTATTTGATGAGACGATCTTGCTGCAATATATGTCTTCTAGTGTGTTCATTGAACATGAAGGTTCACAACTAAAGGAATTGAGCTTGGATGAGCAAGTTAGAGAAAAAGATCAGGAGTTCATCACGATCACCACTCCAACCCCTATTGGAGAAGATGATCACCATGATGAAGATGTCATCCAAGTTGATGAAGTCACTCCAGGGATAGAAGAAGCTCCAGATGCAAGAACTCTAGAACTCAGACACTTGAAGGATCACCCAAAGGATCAAATCATCGGAGATCCCCGAGATGGTGTCGGAACTTGTAGAGGTACAACTAATGAAAATTTATATTTATGTTTCCTCTCACAGGTTGAACCAAAGAAGTTTGAGGAAGCAAACTCAGATGCATCTTGGATAATGGCAATGGAAGAAGAATTAAATCAATTAAAGCATTGCAAAGTCTGGAATCTTGTTCCAAGACCCCAAGGTAAGAACATTATCGGAACAAAGTAGATCTACAGGAACAAGATGGACGAAGATGGTACAATTATAAAGAACAAGGCCAGACTCATCGCCAAAGGATACCGACAAGAAGAAGGAATCGACTTCGATCAGACGTATGCTCTAGTGGCAAGACTGGAGGTAATCAGGTTGTTCCTAGCTTATGTTGCACTTAAGTGCTTCACTCTCTATCAGATGGACATGAAGTCAGCCTTCCTTAATGGTGACATAAAGGAAGAAGCGTATGTGGAACAACCTCCAGGTTTCGTTGATTCTAACTTTCATGATCATGTTTATTTTTATCTAAAGCATTATATGGTTTGAAACAAGCTTCTCGAGCTTGGTATGAGATGTTGTCTAGCTTTCTTCTTGAGAACAAGTTCACAAGAGGAAAGATAGATAAGACATTATTTCTTAGGGAAATAAAAGGCAAGATTTTGCTAGTGTAAATCTATGTCAATAACATCATATTTGGCTCTACTGATGCCAACCTCTGCAAGAAGTTTTCAAAACTTATGCAAGGGAAGTTTGAAATGAGCAGTATTGGAGAGCTGAAGTATTTCTTAGGACTTCAGGTGAAACAATCTATTGGTACCCTTGTTTGGATTTGAGTTTAGTCTTCTCAATTAGTTTCTTGACCCAAGATTTATCTATGGTCAATGGTTAGTTGTTAGATTAGTTTTCCTCAGTTGTAGAGTTGTTACTTTTCCAGATGAAAATTTGGTTAAGTTGTTTTTGGTTCGACTATGGTCGAACGCCGCTCGACTATCGTCTATCAACTGTTCGATGATCGTCTATCAGTTGGTCAACTATCGTCAGTCAGCAGATCGTCTATCTCTGAGTTAGTTCAACTCTTGTAAGCTCGACGATCTGTGGTATCTGCCTCGTCGATCGTCGAACCCCGCTCGACTTATTTTGACCAGACAGATTTCTTGATAGTTCAACTATCTAGCTTGATAATTCAACTATTTGATAGCTCGACTATCTATTTGATAGTTCGACTATCTGTTTTGCTTGATAGTTCAACTATCTGCTTGGATAGTTCAACTATCTAATAGCTCGACAATCTGTTTGATAGCTCGACTATCTATTTTGTTTGATAGTTCGACTATCTGCCTTGATAGTTCAACTATCTGATAGCTCGACTATCTACTCTGATAACTCGACTATCTGCTCTGATATTTCGACTATCTGTTCTATTTTGGTAGTTCGACTATCTGTTTGATAGGTCGACTATCTGCTCTGTGTTGATAGTTCGACCATCTGTTTGATGGATCGACTATCTTTTTGATAGCTCGACTATCTGCTTTGATAGTTCGACTATCTGTGTCATTCGACTATCGGTTCTGATAGGTCGACGATCTCTGTGGTTCGGTCGACGATCTCCGAGGGTCGTTCGACGTTCTTCTGTCTTCCTTTAGTAATTTTGTACTCCTTCTGTTCTATGATTTATTTCCTTTTTATTTGGCATGTTATTAAAGATTATTTCATTGATTTTGTGCATACATCTCAAGGCAATCTTTGCCCCATCCTTTGTGCATAAGTTAAGCTTTTTCTGACAAAGTTTTTGTCTTATTAGTTGAAATATCTTTTTGCTTTATCTGTCATGCTGTCCTTTATAGCCGTTAGACACAAAAGTCTTCTCTGGTCATAAAGAGTTTAGTCTGATGTGACTTTCTTTAGTACTCCTTTTATCAGATTGGATTTGCAGCTTCTTAGAAAGCGTTATCCCTTTATAGCATGTCTGTTTGCAGGATATGTTTTGTTTTGTGCTATTTGCAGCCCAGATCGCAGATCTCAGAAGAAGACAAAATTCAAACAAAGATTAGAGCCGTTACAAAGGCAAATATATAAAGTGCTTTTAAAAGAATAGAAGAAGACATATACAGAATAGAGAAGAGAGATACACACAGATATTCATATACAGATTCAAAACAAGAAGAGATATAGCTCTAAGATATTGTTACATTCAACTGAGAAGATTGACCTTCTTCAACTCTCTCTTCTTAAATCCTGAGTTCATCTTGCTGCCAGGAACATTAATTCAGAGTCTCAAGAAGAAGAAGAAGAAGGAAGAAAAGCTGTTGAAGAAGAACATCCATTACAAATCAAGAGTCTTCTTCAAGCTGCTCTTTCAAGAACTTCAAGACAGCTCTCTGTCACAAGTTCAGAAGAGTTCCTGCACCCTAAAGCAAGACTTCTTCTTGGATATAACTAAGCCAGGGGGAGCCTTGATTCTTTAGAGCTTTCTAGCTCTGTGCAATCCACTTGCATCTCTAATCTGTTTTAACAATAGAGAAGACTTTCTAACCCTCTCTCAACCTCCTGTATAAAGGATTATTACTCCCTTCAAAAGTGAACCTTGGAGGCAGGGCACCTGATCAAAAACCTGTGTTGGATTTTGAGCTCCTGATCAAAAGCTCAAAGGGTCTACTTGATCTACCTGAAGCAGATCAGTTGGTGGCAGGGCACCTGAACAAAAACCTGTAGTGGATTCCTACCAGGGTGGTAGAAGAGTGGATGTACCTATTTAGAGGGAACCACTATAAATCTTCTTGTGTCGTCTGTGTTGCTTATTTATTTATTGCACTGTGGCTGTGAGTAGAAATAACTAGGATTGCTAGTTGTTGTGATAGGACCAAAGCTCAACTATAATTACAGTTAGCTTTCTCTTGTGCACTTCACTTTGTGTTAGGCTCTAGGGTTTCAAATATCTATAAACGTATTCAGCAAATTAACTCTAAGGGAGTTGAGTAGGGTGTCATAATTTTTGAATACTCAATTCACCCCCCCCCCCCTCTAGAGTTGTATTTATCCTCACTTTCAATTGGTATCAGAGGGAGGTTGACTGACTGTACAGGCTAACACCTGAGTCACAAGATCCTGATAGATACCAAGCTTATAGATATTCACTTCATGGCCCAGTACAAGGATTATTCTAGCACCAGACCTCCAATTTGCAACTTAGCAAAGTTTAGCATCTGGAAGGCAAGAATCAAGTTATATATGAATTCTATTGATGAAGACATTTTTTCTTCTATTTTGACAGGACCTCCAACACCTCCTGCTGCAGCCACTACTATTACATCTACAAATCTCAGTGCAGTGCCACCTCTAGACTACAATGATGCTTACAAGAAAGCAAAAGTAGTTGATGCTAAAGTAATGAATATTCTGGCTCAGACTATGTCTGATGAAACCTTCCAGAAAGTGGCTGATTGCACCTCTGCAAAAGCCATGTAGGACTCACTGAACCAGATTGTAGCTGGTTTAGCTGATGAGAGGAAGGACAGAAGGTCTAACCTTATATCCCAATATGAAAACTTCAAGAAGACTAAAGCTGAATCAGTTGAAGGAATGTACACCAGGCTCAGCTCAATCATCAATGAGCTGAGAACTCTTGATAAGGAGATAACATTGACAGAGGTCAATGATAAGATACTGATGTGCTTCCCCAGCACATGGGATCTTAGGATCTGGCCCATCAAGGAGGCCAGAAGTACTACTGAAATCTCAACTGAAGCCCTCCTTGGGAAGCTCAAATCTTTTGAGCAAGTTCTAAAGTCCAGGGAAGCTGAAGCTGAAGCTAAAACTCTCACTCCACAAGGAAAGAGCAAACTCTTGCTCTCAAAGCTGCTGATGCTTCTGAAGGAAGCCAATCCAATGAGGAGCTGATGGCACTCTTTGCCAAAAGGTTTCTCAAGATAGGCAGAAAGGAATTCAGAAAGAAATCTTCAAGATATGAAGATAAACCAAGGTATGATAGATCTCCTGCTAAAGAAATTATCTGTTATGGTTGCAGGAAACCTGGACACATTCTATCAGAGTGTCCATAGGAAAAGAACAAGAATAAGAGAAAAGAAAAAGAACATCAGAAGAAGCACTCCAAGTCCTCCTCCTATAAAAATAAGAAGAAGGAGAAAGGGTTTGTTGCTGAAACCTGGAGTGATTCAGATGAGGAATCTTCCTCCTCAAGCTCCAGTGAAGATGAGGAAGAGAAGAAGGCAAAGGAAATTTGCTTAATGACAATTGATGCCTGCAGCAACCACTCAGCTACAGAGAGTTCTGATGATGATGAAGAAATGCCTACAGAAGATCAGGTATTATCTTCTTATGATTTTTCTTCTGCTGAATTTAAATCTGAATTTAAATCCCTTTGTTTAGACTTAATTAGTTCAGAAAAAGAAATTAAGGAGCTTAGAAATAGGATAGTAGTGTACAACCCCATATTCGCGGAGTGAGGACCCCAAGCAAGGCATAAGGCATGCAAGTAAAGTTCAAGCTTTGGAGCTCAGCTGCGAGACCGGCCCGGGGCCAGGTTCTCGCCCTAACCTCGCGGCTAGGCGGGGTCGGGCGGGGCGAGACCGGCCCGGGGCCAGGTTCTCGCCCTACCTCGCGGCTAGGCGGGGTCAGGTGGGGCGAGACCGGCCCGGGGCCATGTTCTCGCCCCACCTCGTGGCTAGGCGGGGTCAGGCGGGGCGAGACCGGCCCGGGGCCAGGTTCTCGCCCCACCTCGCGGCTAGGCGCGGTCAGGCGGGGTGAGACCGGCCCGGGGCCAGGTTCTCGCCCCACCTTGTGGCTAGGCGGGGTCAGGCGGGGCGAGACCGGCCCGGGGCCAAGTTCTCGCCCCACCTCGCGGCTAGGCGGGGTCAAGCGGGGCGAGACCGGCCCGGGGCCAGGTTCTCGCCCCACCTCGCGGCTAGGCGGGGTCAGGCGGGGCAAGACCGGCCTGGGGCCAGGTTCTCGCCCTACCTCGTGGCTAGGCGGGGTCAGGCGGGGAGAGACCGGCCCGGGGCCAGGTTCTCGCCCCACCTCGCGGCTAGGCGGGGTCAGGCGGGGCGAGACCGGCCCGGGGCCAGGTTCTCGCCCCACCTCGCGGCCAGGCGGGGTCAGGCGGGGCGAGACCGGCCCGGGGCCAGGTTCTCGCCCCACCTCGCGGCCAGGCGGGGTCAGGCGGGGCGAGACCGGCCCGGGGCCAGGTTCTCGCCCCACCTCGCGGCCAGGCGAGGGCAGGCGGGGCGAAACCGACCCGGGGCCGGGTTCTCTCCCCTGCCTCGCGGCCAGGCGAGGGCAGGCGGGGCGAGACCGGCCCTGGCCGGGTTCTCGCCCCTGCCTCGCGACTATGCGAGGGCAGGCGGGGCGAGACCGGCCTGGGGCCGGGGTCTCGCCCCTGCCTCGCGGCCAGGCGAGGGCAGGCGGGGCGAGACCGGCCCGGGGCCGGGTTCTAGCCCCTGCCTCGCGGCTAGGCGAGGGTAGGCGGGGCGAGACCGGCCCGGGGCCAGGTTTTCGGCCCTGCCTCGCAGCCTTGCGGTCAGGCCGGGCGAGACTGACCAGGGGGGTGGCCGGAGTGCGTGACCTCTCATGCGTTTACCGTTTTACCCCTGAGGTGGATTTTCCCTTTTTGCCCCCCGGTGTGGAGGTTTCCTATTGGCTGGGGGCATTTTTGCCCTAGGGGCATTTTGGTCATTTTACCCCCAGGACTTGGAAAAACTATAAATAGACTCTTGAGGGTGCCTTGGAGAGAGACTTGTCATTCATTCCTTAGCCACAAAAATCTCTTTGGCTTTCTTCCTCCAAGGCACCTAGCTCAAGCATTGGCTAGGGAGGGGGAGACCTCAAAGGTCTTCCGGGTGTGAGATGGGACCTCCACGCTAGAGCCGAGGGTCAGTTCATAGCTTCCTAAGTCTTCAGTCCGTGACGTTCTTCCGAGCATAGTAGGTGTGAGGTCACCCCTTTCCCCAATGGTCGAACTCCACAGAAGTCAATTTTGGCTTCAGTCATTTTTGGCTTCAATAGTTTTGGTGCGGTGAGCGTGGAGAGTGACCAGCACAGAAAATATCGAGTGAGTGTCATGGCCGGAGATCAGGGAGGTGGTGATGATCTCGGCGAGCTCCCAAACTCAGGACCCTTCGTGGGAAGGGAGGAGTTCATGGCATCCATTCAAGGCATCATTGGGATGCTGCGGAGTTTGGCTCCTCGGGGTGGCAGCTCCACTCCAACCCCCCAAGAGCTAGCTCCACCCCCTCTCGATGAGTCGACCCCTAGGGGTCCAGGAGAGATCACCCCAGTAGGGGGAGAAGTAAGTGTGCCAGATAGGAGACCTGGGAAGGAAAGGATGGTAGAGGGGGTCAAGCGAGACCTCCCAGGCCGGGAGCTGTTCCCCAGCCCGGCGAGAGCTAGCCCCCCAGGCGAGCAGGTCGCGCGAGTGGAGGTGGCGAGAGCTCCCCTTAGGGGGTCACCCTTTAGTGAGTTGATCATCTCAGCTCCCGTTCCCGAAGGGTTCAGAGAGCCAGACATGGCTTACTATACCGGGAAGGATGACCCCGTCCAGCATCTACAATGGTTCGAGGATGCCGTCTCCATCAGGCTGATGACGGATGCCTTCAAGTGTCGCCTCTTTGCGATCATGTTGAAGGAGAAGGCAAGGGACTGGTTTCATCAACTCCCTCCAAGGACCATCTTCGGGTTCGAAGACTTGAGCCGGAGCTTTCAGCTTTGCTTCTCCACCTCCAAGAAGAGGAAGAAAGGTCCCGAGTCCCTCTTCCTGATAAAGCAAAGGGCCGAGGAGTCGCTGGCCCACTACATTGACAGGTTCCAGGAAGAGGTCCTGGACATCCAAGAGGTGCCAGGGTATGCCCTCCAGATGGCGTTCACGGTAGGATTGCGCAAAGGGTTCTTCAAGATGAGCTTGACTCGGAAGGCCCCCCTTTCCTTCGAGGAGCTGATGGAAAGGGCGGCAGAGGAGATAGCCATGGAGGCAGCCAACCCGGCCTTTGTAAAGAAGTTGGCAAGGTTGACAGAGGTGGAGTCAAAGGAGCAAGGTGGCTCGAGGCATCATGAAGGGAGAAGGAGAGAGGAGCATAGAGCTCAAGGGTTCCAGAGACAGGAGGGTCCGGAGCCAGGCTGGAGGCAGCAGGGAGGACCTGCCCATGGTCCAGGAAGAGCTCTCATCCAGGATGGAGGGAACCATCATGGGGGCCAAGGGAGGTTCAACTTCCAGAGGCAAGCCCCAAGACAACTCCTGCCCCCACCCCAGCAAGCGATGGCGATTGGCCGAAGGGATAGGAGGAATCGCAAGGGGAGAGGGGGAGGCAGGGTAGAGTTGTCGTACTGTGACTTCCACCAGTTGGAAGGTCACGCCACGGCTACCTGCCCCGAGTTCCTGGAGGTGAGAGGGGCGAGAGGTCCTGCCCAGCAACCGCCGCCGGAGCGGATTGAAGTTCTACCCCAAGGAGGGGGTGAAGATGTGTGCGAGGACCGGGTCGATGTAGGACCCCGAGGTGGTATAGCTGTGATCCACGGGGGGTGGGGATCGAAGCCACTCGGAAGGCAAGTCTCCATGTGATGTATCGGCGGAGCGTTGCCTCGACATCCCAGACCCCTCCCCCGGAGGAAAGGGTCACCTTCTCATCAAAGGACATGCCAGAGCATGAGGATCCCTTCTGCAACGCCCTGGTCATCCAAGCAGCCGTCGAAGGCTTCACCGTCTCCCGGATTTTGATTGATAACGGAAGCTCGGTCAACGTCATTTTCAAGAAGGCGTTCGAGGGGATGAAGGTGGAGCCAAGGAGGATAGTGGCGTCGGATGGACCTCTGTTTGGATTCTCAGGGGAGAGGAAGTAGGTGGAAGGTGAAGTCGGACTCCAGGTGAAGTTGGGAGGGACCTCAAGGAACTGCAGGTTCGTCATTGTTGACGCTCCAAGCAGCTACAATGCCATCTTCGGAAGTCCCCTCATCAGCGCCTTCCGGTGCGTGCCCTCATCCTTCCACCAATGTCTCAAGTTCAACTCAGATGGGATCCAGGTCAGGATCAAGGGAGACTCCAGGATGGCGAGGCAATGCTACGTCACGGCAGTCAACACCATCTCTTGGTTGGCTACGGCAGAGGAGATGGAGAAAATCATGGAGAGCCTGAGAAGGATGGAGGTGTCCAGTGGGATAGAACCTGATGGCGACCACCATGCCCGGGCCCCCTGAAGAGGCCTCGCCTCGGTGGAGTCATGTATCTTACTTTTCTTTATGTTGTAATGAGTCCAACCCCCGGCCGATAGGGTCGAGAGGGTCATGTAACCCAACTTTTTTCCCCTTTTGAGGATGTTGAATTTTGGCAGAGTTCAGGTAACATGCCCCAAGTCCCTTAGCTCTGAGATGATTCCGCTGCCAGGCTCTCACTAGCTGGTGGGTTCAGGTTGATCTCTCGTGGGAGCCAAGCCCTTTTGCTTCGAGATGATTCCGCTGTCAGGCTCTCACTAGTTGGTGGGTTCAGGTTGATCTCTCGTGGGAGCCAAGTCCTTTAGCTCCGAGATGATTCCGCTGCCAGGCTCTCACTAGCTGGTGGGTTCAGGTTGATTTCTCATGGGAGCCAAGCCCTTTTGCTCCGAGATGATTCCGCTGCCAGGCTCTCACTAGCTGGTGGGTTCAGGTTGATCTCTCGTGGGAGCCCCAAGTCCTTTAGCTCCGAGATGATTCCGCTACCAGGCTCTCACTAGCTGGTGGGTTCAGGTTGATGTAACATCCCATTTCTGGCTAGACCCCTAGGAGTCGGTTGGTCGTGACAGAACCCTGTGAAGCCCAAAAATTGAAATAAATCGGTCGAGGTTTCGGGTCACGGGTTGGTCACGCCCGTGACCGACCCGTCACGCCCGTGACTTTGGGCGTGACTACTTCGACGATCGTCGATCTCCGCGAGATGATCGTCGAACTTGCTGCCCGGGCATGCCACGCCCATGACCAAGGTGTCACGCCCGTGACCTAGGGCATGACCCCTTCGACGATCATCGATCTCCGTAAGACGATCGTCGATCTGGCAGCCCGGACATGTCACGCCCGTGACCAAAGTTTCACGCCCGTGACTAGGGGCGTGACTCCTTCGACGATCGTCGATCCCCGTAAAACGATCGTCGAAATTGAACTCGGGCCTGTCATGCCCGTGACCTAAGTGTCACGCCCGTGACCTAGGGCGTGACCAGCCTTCGACGACCGTCTATCTCAGTTCGACGATCGTCGACCTCAAAATTGCCGTTCGGGCCTGTCACGCCCGTGACCTAGGTGTCACGCCCGTGACCTAGGGCGTGACCACCCTTCGACGACCGTCGATCTCAGTTCGACGATCGTCGACCCCAAAAATTGTCACGCGGGCCTGTCACGCCCGTGACCTATGTGTCACGCCCGTGACATTGGCCGAAGCGACGGTTCAGGCCCGAAATTATTCTAACACGCGTGGAAATAAATGCTGGTGTGGGAAGTTACACCAGGAGTAATTACGGGCTGTTTTTCCTTCTATAATTATATAATAAAGGAGGAAGTGTTGGTCCAATAGGAAACCGCCAACTGGACACACCTGTTCATCTTCCACCGTTTCTTATCCCTTCACTGTAACCGAAAGGCCATTAAGAGGAGCCTTCATGGCCATTACGGCTTTACCCTTTCACCTCCCCACTTTCTGACTTATAAAAGCCCACTTGGGGCAAAAGGAGAAGTTTACACGCTCAAGTAAACGGATCAAATCTTTGTTCTTGTTGTAGGAGAAGTTCGGCTACGCCACCACTGCGCCATGGCACCCCGTCGTTCTTCACGCCTCCAAACCACGAACAAGGTCCTCCTCTGCTTCTTCTTTTTCATGGGTAGATCTTAGGTTTCTTAGAAAGGAAGTTCGCGCTCAACGGAGCCGGACCCATCTCTCGTTTTCATGGAAAACCATGAAAAAGGTATTTTTGAGTTCGCCGGAAACCGCCACCTCCGGCGGCCAAACCACCGCCAACCGCTAACCATCGCCTCAACAGAGGTGGTGGTGGTGGTGGCTGGCCAGGGAAGTGACGGGACGGCCGGCGACGGATCACGGAATGCTTACAGGAAAAATGGTTTTCTGTGTCTGTTTTCGATTTCATGAAGAAGATGAACAGTAGAATAAATTTTATAATATATAGATTATTATATATTACATAATGGAAAGATATATTATTTGAATATATTTTGGGGCTGCAAAATGAGGCACTTAGAGGCCGTTTTAGGAAAAATGTCCAGACACGAAAGTCGTAGCCCTTCGAGTTTAGATAAATCAAAAATTAATTTCAACTCGTTTGGGTAAGCGGTTCGGCCGCAGCACCCGTTTTAGTGGGGGCTGTACCTAGAGTTGGGCAGAAATTAAAATGGATGCCCACTCTTCGCCCCTTGTCCAAATGACCTGAAATTTGGGCAGGGGGTTAACCTTAGCTATACCTAACGGCAGACCAAAAATGGGAATTTTTGGATATACTTTGCCTAAAGTTTTTGTTTTAATTAAATAAACTTAGAGGAATTTATTTAAGTGGTCAAATGACCTCCAAACCCTCCCAAATTTTGGTGAGTGGTCCCTGGCTATTAAACCTAGGTCTGTACAAAATTCCAACTGATTTGGTGGAGTTTTGGGTGGGAAACCTTCTACCCTTAACTAGGCATTAGTGAGACATCTTTTAGTAAAAAGTGCACTAAGAGTTTGGAAAGGTCAAATCACCTCAATAGAGGCTGATATTCTGACCCCTGACTTAGAAGGGTGTTATAACCAGCTTGGAGAAACATGGTGTGGATTAGGGTGGATTTTACCCTAAGAGATCGGCTCAAATCCAGTGGGTGGGTGTTTGAGGTTTGTGAAGGACATATGAGCAAAAGCTCTTGTATGCCCTTGAAATTTGGAGGAGAGTGGGATGATATGCTGAAAACCCTCTGGTTGAAATAGTGAAGGAATTGGAGGTAAATAGGTACCTCGGAAGTTGGGATTTTGGATTAGGATAAACATGTAATTTAGTTATTTTAAGCACTAAATCTAATCTAAAAATTATGAAACTCGGGAGGAGGGAGTTTTAGGATGTTTTAGACTTATGGTAATTTTCCTGAAATTTTATGATTAAATAATATTATACTTCATGTGTTAAAGGATTATTAGCCCGATTTGTTGTTTCAAATATTTGGAGGTTTTAAATTAATTATAATCAGTTAAAATTCTGGATTTAGATCTTGACTAGTAGAACATTGATCTCTGAATTTTTATAGAATTTTATGTTGAGTAAATCTGGTACTTTGTTCACAGAATTTAGAAAGGGGTTTTATTGTTTAAAAATTAATTATGGATAAAATACTTGCTGGAAAATTATGAAACTTGGCCAGTGCTAATTTTAGGCCTTTATCTGCATGGCATGAATTATTTATAATTTTTGGAAGAATATTTTCTGTACTCGATTCATAAACAACAGAAGTTAGAGATTATTTCTAAAATAGTTTTCATGCCCTTTTAATGATAGAAAAATTATGATACTTAGGATTTAACCTATTGAGATAACCTACTATTTATCATAAATTTGATGGACGTCTTGCATGATTACTTAGGGTAGTTCATGTTCAACCGGTAGCCCTTGGGATTTTCGAGGAATTTAATTAAATGCCAAATAGATTAGGAAGATTTCCATTTTCTGGATTTAGGTCATTTATATCATGGTGAGTCTCCAGTAAATAATCTAGGGCATTTGGGATGAGTATTGGATCATTGCATAACCGGTTCGACATGAAGTCTAGGTCGGTCAGCATATAGCAATTGTGAAATGCAATAGGACACGATCTGAGGAAGGCATTGGAGTTAATCATATTGTCTGGGTGGGCAATGGTGGAGGAAGTCACAATAGGAAGGTATAAAGATTAGTGAGAATTGGTGATAGCTAGAGTTAAGAGGTGCTCGGGTTTCGGCGAAAGATCGTCTTTTCCCGAAGAGAGGAAGGTTAAAAATCAACCTAGGATAGTCTATCGTAATATGAGAAGGGAATCGGGTTAAGGGGGATAAACCAATAACAATAAGTGCCTTGCGAAAGGGAACTTCGGGCCGTAATGCCGCCGTCTTGGTTCCTAGTGCCCCTTGAGAGCCCTTCACGGGGAATACCGGGGGCAGTCCTGGGCTAACGTAAACTGTAATAACAAACCGACAAGAGTAACTTAGTAACTAGGGCTGCACCTTTCACAAACACTGTTGGCACAGGGAGATTGATGAGAGCTTCGGCTCGGTTGGTTTGGAGACGGACGTTTTGGTCCGGGGAGCTTCGGCTCGGTTGGTTGGAGACGGACGTTTTGGTCCGGGGAGCATCAGCTCGGTTGGTTTGGAGACGGACGTTTTGGTCCGGGGAGCTTCGGCTCGGTTGGTTTGGAGACGGACGTTTTGGTCCGGGGAGCTTCTGCTCGGTTGGTTTGGAGACGGACGTTTTGGTCCGGGGAGCTTCGGCTCGGTTGGTTTGGAGACGGACATTTTGGTCCGGGGAGCCTTGGCTCGGTTTTTGTGTGTTTACGATTAAACTTGCATGTGCATAAAATAGGAAAAGTTAAGGTGGTGGGTTTTACGATATCGGGGAGTTCGATTGCACCGACACCGATATCGTTGACTCGGCGAGGTGATTAGCACTTCGCCAACAGAAGTCCGGTGCGCCAGCCGGCAAGAGTACGCAGGCGTCCACTTAGTGCACCAAGCGTTGAGGCGTACGATAGGTCAGACCAGTGGTGCTTTTACTGGTTTTGTGGTGGGCAAGGCCCAACCCACCGCTTCCGTCCGCCACTACGGAGGTATCCTGGGAGGTAACGGCTCCGAAAGGGGGAACTAAAGGTCTGTGTGCACAGAGTCGGATGTGCGAGTTGCACTTGCATGTTTCATCATACCCACTAGCATGTCATAGCATAATCGATTCATTTAACCCTGACACCTAAAGTATAAGTGGTATGGGACGCTTATACATTAGAACCTGCAAAACGACCCCTTGGTCTATAAGCTTGTGTGGGCAAGTTTATAAATCCAAGGTTAATTTCAATATATAACGACCATTGCTGTTTGATAACCGACACCCCAAGGTATAAGTGGTATGGGACACTTATACGATGGGAGCCTTGCAAAAGATCCCTTTTGCTTATGTGTTCTCGCATAAGTGAAGGTTAAAATTCATATATTTGCTTTTCTTACTGCTAGACCTATTATAACAATTATATCAACTGCTCACCGAATACAACTTGTTAGATTAGTTCCACTGCCATCTGTTTTCTTGATTAATCTCTACCGTCATATCCTTCCCTTTCTTCCTCCCCGCTCGGTACCTAGGAGCCATGGGGGAAGGGGTGGGGGATGATAGGGCTTAGTCTTTATGACTAACGGTTTTCAAACCGCATCACTTAGGGGATCGTGGAGCCCAGCATGGAGGAGCAGCCCCAGAGATCGGTGCGCCTAGAGATGGGGCAGTCTAGCTCCGGAGTTCATACAGCCGGGACCGTGAGTCTCGACCCTGAGTAGTTTCTGTTTTAGCTTCCGCATGAGTGATATTGTAGTGAGGACATGATGTACCGGGCATAAGCCCGCATTTATAGTACTTTGATGTTTTCTGTGGACACTCCCTTCGTGGAGAATTTTATTCTATATATGTGATCTATTGCTGTGGACTGCATTGCTCTTATTTCATTTATTTTGCTACCTTTCAGTGATCGATTTGGCCGGCAGAATCGGTGCCTTGTGGTGATAACCCTTCAGGACGAGAAGGTGTCACCGCAAAGCGGCGACTCTGGGCCTAAGACCCCGGTGGTTGAGAAAGAAAAAAAAAGGGGGGTCTTACAAGTGGTATCAGAGCAAACATCGATCAGAAGGAAGTAGCAGTCCACAAACCCTGGGTCACCCCCGCTCGAGTTTAGTTTGGGGACAAACTAAGCAGCGGAAGCAGTGGTGTGCCCAAAGGGGGATCACATATAACTTGTCCACTTTTATTTAAGTTTGAACGTTTTCTCAGCGTGTGTTTTTGTTACGCATCCTCCAGCACGGACTACGCCATAAGGTGGAGTTCAACAGGCTCAGGATGTTGCACCACCCCCACCGATCCCCACTCCTTTCCTTCAGTCAGACATGGGACAGACCCTGACTGCCATCCTGGAGGCTTTCAGGGCCCAGCAGATTCCGGCCCCGCAGCCAAATCCGGGGGCCAACTGGCTAAGCATCTTCCGAGGACTGTCTCCCTCATCCTATTTGGGGACTGAGTCGGCGGTTCGGATGGAAGAGTGGCTAGATATCATGTACGAGATGCTGACCGGGATACGCTGTCCCTGGGAGGAGAGGGTGGCTCTGGTTGTCTCTTGCCTGGAGTCCCATGCAAAGAGGTGGTGGAAGACGCTGTTGGACACGACATTTGCCGACAGGGAGGTTGCGGAGGTTACCTGGGAGGAGTTCAGGGCCGCTCTGCTGGAGCATTTCGTTCCGCAGTCGGCCAGGGATGATTTGGAGGAGCGGTTCTTACAGTTGAAGCAGGGCACACGGACCGTGGTGGAGTACCATCGAGAGTTCGACCATCTGGCTCGATACGCAGATTCCTACCAGCTGGACGAGGCAGGGTATATCAGGAGGTTCTATAAGGGCCTGCGGGAGGACTTGAGGGAGGCTCTATTGTTTGTATCTGACGGGCCCATCTCCCGGATTTTGGAGATGGCAAAAAGGATTGAGGCAGATTGGCACGCCACCCGGGGCCGGAAACGGCCAGTAGAGGATCAGGGACGGAGAGGTAGAAATGACCAGCGGCGAGGTGCTGTACCAGAGGGGAGGAGGATAGAGGACCAGCCTCGTCGGGATGTGAGGCAGGAGCCGAGGGAACAGGTGATATTGGCCCCTCCACCTCTTCGGATGCAGGAGATGCCGAGACCCGGGGGAATGGCGTATCCCCCACCGGAGTGCTTCCTTTGTCATCAGATTGGGCATATTCGGAGGAACTACCCCATGAGGGGGGCACCACCTCCAGCACCACAGGGCGGCCCACCAGCTCAGCATTACGGAGGCCGAGGACGCGGCCGCGGTCGTGGATACCATGAGGGAGATCGTAGACAAGGAAGAGAGCAGGTATATGCTTTGGACCTTGCGCAGCCTCAGAATCCGGAGCAGGTCATCGCAGGTACGCTGCAATGCTTCTTTATTTTCATAGAATTTCCCTTTAAGTTGTTAAAACTTTGAATCACACTAGATGGATTAACAAGGAAAGAAAATTCTTTATAGAACCCTAAGATATTTAATCACCCCAGGTATAGTCTTCATCAGCGGCAAGCCTGCCCGCACGCTTTTTGATACTGGAGCTACTCACTCCTTTGTGTCGGAGACGTTCGTAGAAGGACTAGAAGGCGTGGAGCGGTTCATAGGCTCGAGGATGAGGGTGCGACTACCGGATGGATCTAAGCTCCTTACCACGGATCACTGCAATATGGAGGCAGAAATTGGTGGAAAGGCATTCGAGGCTCCAGCAACGATTTTGAAGCTGACAGACTACGACCTGATCCTGGGCATGGTATGGCTGCACTGGAACCATGCCCAGATTGACTGCCAGGCAAAGAGGATCACCGTGAGACACGGGGACTCTTTCATTACCATCGAAGGTATAATACTTGTCTCTCGTATACTCTTATCTTCGGTACAGGCCGTTAAGGCCCATCTGCAGGGAGAGGAGGTCTATCAGATTCTATTTGAGATGGCGGAAGTTAAGGAGTAGGTGACGGACATCCCGGTGGTGCGAGATTTCGCTGACATCTTTCCAGAGAAACTGTCAGGACTACCTCCACACCGAGAGCAGGACTTTCAGATACAGCTTGTGCCGGGGGCCAAGCCGGCGGCTAGGGCCCCTTATCGGATGGCCCCAAAGGAGTTGGCAGAGTTTCGGACTCAGTTGCAGGAATTAGTTGAGGCAGGATTTGTTAGACCGAGTTCCTCGCCATGGGGAGCACCGGTTCTATTCGTGAAGAAGAAGGATGGGACACTCCGCCTGTGCATCGATTATCGAACACTAAACAGGCTGACCGTCCGGAATACCTATCCGCTCCCACGGATAGACGAATTTTTCGACCAGCTGGAGGGGGTCCATTATTTCTCGAAGCTGGACTTGAGATCAGGATACTACCAGCTGCGGATCCAGGAGGAGGATATCCCGAAGACGGCCTTCAGTAGCAGATATGGCCTGTTTGAGTTCACCGTCATGCCCTTCGGGCTCACGAATGCCCCGTCGGCGTTCATGAGTCTCATGAACCGGGTTTTCGAGGCCTACTTGGATGTGTTCGTCATAGTGTTCATAGACGACATCCTGATCTACTCTAGGACGGAGGAGGAGCACACTCGGCATCTGGCACTGACTTTGGAGAGGTTGCGGGAACATCACCTTTATGCAAAATTCAGCAAGTGTCAGTTTTGGTTGAAGGAGGTAGCTTTTCTAGGCCACATTATCAGCGGAGCCGGGTTGGCAGTGGACCCGGCAAAGATTCAGGCAGTTTGAGATTGGCCGCAGTTGAAGACAGCCACCGATGTACGAAGTTTCTTGGGACTTGCCGGCTATTACCGGAAGTTCGTGGAGGGGTTCTCTCGGATTTCCCTCCCCCTCACATCTTTGACGAAGAAGGAGGCACCTTTTATTTGGACCCCGCAGTGCCAGGCGGCTTTCCAGGAGCTGAAGGACCGACTCATCTCAGCCCCTATTCTGGCCCTTCCATCTGGAAAGGAAGGATTCCAGGTGTATACCGACGCATCATACCAAGGGATGGGAGCGGTGCTGATACAGAACGGACACGTCATAGCATATGCCTCCCGCCAGCTGAAGACCCATGAGAAGAACTACCCAGTGCACGACCTTGAGATGGGAGCGGTCATTTTTGCTCTGAAGGTCTGGCGCCATTATCTTTACGGAGTCCACTGCGACATCTACTCCGACCACAAGAACCTGAAATACGTGGACACGCAGAAGGAGCTGAATATCAGGCAGAGGCGCTGGGTGGAGTTCTTAGCAGATTATCAGTATGAGATGCACTACCATCCAGGGAAGGCAAACGTGGTGGCCGACGCGTTGAGCCGGCGAGCTGCCACTTCCGAAGCTGGGCCCCAGGTTATGTCCATGGAGCAAGTCTGGTCATTCAGAGATATGCAGATATCCCTAGTGTCCGAGGATGACCCAGTTCTGTATAGCGAGTATCTGGCATCGATAGTGGCCATAGATGATATTCGAGATCGCATTCGGGACGGACAGAGGACAGATGCATGGGCAGAGCCGATGTTCCGAGCTTTGGAGGAAGGTTCGGCAGGAGATTATTCCCTTAGAGATGGATTGCTACATTTCAGAGGCAGAGTATATATACCCGCAGGTGGCCAGATCCGAGAGGATATTATGATGGAGGCGCATTGTAGCCGGTACTCTGTGCACCCGGGGATCACAAAGATGACCGCTGATCTGAAGAAGATGATGTTTTGGCCGGGCATGAAGAAGGACATTACGTACTTCGTGACCCATTGCGAGGCGTGTCAGTTGGTGAAGGCGGAGTGCAGGAACCCCGCAGGATTGTTGCAGCCACTCCCGGTGCCGGAGTGGAAGTTCGACGATATAGCTATGGATTTTATACATGGTCTTCCCCGGTCTCGGACGGGGAACGACTCGATCTGGGTGATTGTTGATCGGTTGATAAAGGTGGCCCGCTTTATACCGATCAGGAAGGATGACTCGGTGGGAGTGCTGGTACGGAAGTTTGTGGAGCAGTATGTCCGATATCATGGCGTGCCCCGGACGATAGTGTCGGACTGCGATGGACGGTTTACATCCAGGGAGTGGCGGTCAGTGCAGGCATATTTGGGCACCCGGTTGACTTTTAGCACGGCCTTCCACCCTCAGACGGACGGGCAGACAGAGCGCACCAACCGGACCTTGGAGGATTTACTACGACTGTGTATACTGGACCGAGGGGAGCCGTGGGAGAAGATGTTACCGTTGGTCGAGTTCTCCTATAATAATAGCTACCAGTCCAGCATCAGGATGGCGCCTTACGAAGCCTTGTATGGAAGGAAATGTAGGACCCCGCTTTCTTATGTTCAAGACGAGGATCCGAAGATGTTGGGATCGGATTTTGTTGAAGACACAGAGGCTCAGGTGAGACTGATCAGAGATAGGATGTTGGAGGCACAGAGCAGATAGGCTAAATACTATGACGCTCGGCATCGTCAGGTGGAGTTTTGGGTAGGGGATCGAGTGTTCTTGAAGATCCGGCCCATGCACGGAGTCTCACGGGTGCGCGGTCGGAGGAAGAAGCTCAGCCCTAGGTATATGGGCCCTTACCGGATCCTGGAGTGGATCGGACCCCTAGCCTACAGGCTAGAGTTGCCGCCAGAGCTGGCAGCTCTACACGACGTCTTCCATATTTCTTCGCTGAGAAGGGCTCTATTACGCCCGGAGCAGCGGATTTTGACCACCGAAGGGCCGGTAGCTTCAGACCGATCTGTTCACTTGGAGCCGGTTCGGATCGACGACAAAGGAGTACGGATCTTGCGCCGCAAAAAGATCTCCTTAGTCAAGGTTCTGTGGAGAAATCACGGTCAGGAGGAGCACACCTGGGAACCGCAGGATCTGATGAGGCAAAGATACCCGGAGTTGTTCAGTCAGGTACATCTCACCACCTCTCGGTATACTATAGATTGCCTTCTTGTTTTGGACAGTTAAGACTAGATAAGGAAAATTCAGGACCTAGGCATGCGCACTCAATCAGAAAGGTAGGGGCTAATCTTTTGTTTATTGGGGAGATTGTCTTCGTTTATCAAACGAATAGTCGCCTAAACCCGATAGAAAGATCGTATGGGATGTTACAAGTTTAATTTATTCCGATAGAAATCCCCGTAGGCTCAACCTCAATTTCGGGGACGAAATTTTTGCTTTGTTTATTGGGATTTGTAACATCCCATTTCCGGCTAGACCCCTAGGAGTCGGTTGGTCGTGACAGAACCCTGTGAAGCCCAAAAATTGAAATAAATCGGTCGAGGTTTCGAGTCACGGGTTGGTCACGCCCGTGACCGACCCGTCACGCCCGTGACTTTGGGCGTGAGTACTTCGACGATCGTCGATCTCCGCGAGACGATCGTCGAACTTGCTGCCCGGGCATGTCACGCCCGTGACCAAGGTGTCACGCCCATGACCTAGGGCGTGACCCCTTCGACGATCGTCGATCTCCGTGAGACGATCGTCGGTCTGGCAGCCCGGACATGTCACGCCCGTGACCAAAGTGTCACGCCCGTGACCAGGGGCGTGACTCCTTTGACGATCGTCGATCCCCGTAAAACGATCGTCGAAATTGAACTCGGGCCTGTCACGCCCGTGACCTAAGTGTCACGCCCGTGACCTAGGGCGTGACCAGCCTTCGACGACCGTCGATCTCAGTTCGACGATCGTCGACCTCAAAATTGCCGTTCGGGCCTGTCACGCCCGTGACCTAGGTGTTATGCCCGTGACCTAGGGCGTGACCACCCTTCGACGACCGTCGATCTCAGTTCGACGATCGTTGACCCCAAAAATTGTCAACCGGGCCTGTCACGCCCGTGACCTATGTGTCATGCCCGTGACATTGGCCGAAGCGACGGTTCAGGCCCGAAATTATTCTAACACACGTGGAAATAAATGCTGGTGTGGGAAGTTACACCAGGAGTAATTACGGGCCGTTTTTCCTTCTATAATTATATAATAAAGGAGGAAGTGTTGGTCCAATAGGAAACCGCCAACTGGACACACATGTTCATCTTCCACCGTTTCTTATCCCTTCACTGTAACCGAAAGGCCTTTAAGAGGAGCCTTCATGGCCATTACGGCTTTACCCTTTCACCTCCCCACTTTCTGACTTATAAAAGCCCACTTGGGGAAAGAGGAGAAGTTTACACGCTCAAGTAAACGGATCAAATCTTTGTTCTTGCTGTAGGAGAAGTTCGGCTACGCCACCACTGCGCCATGGCACCCCGTCGTTCTTCTCGCCTCCAAACCACGAACAAGGTCCTCCTCTGCTTCTTCTCTTTCATGGGTAGATCTTAGCTTTCTTAGAAAGGAAGTTCGCGCTCAACGGAGCCGGACCCATCTCTCGTTTTCATGGGAAAACCATGAAAAAGGTATTTTTGAGTTCGCCGGAAACCGCCACCTCCGGCGGCCAAACCACCGCCGACCGCTAGCCATCGCCTCAACGGAGGTGGTGGTGGTGGTGGCTGGCCAGGGAAGTGACAGGACGGCCGGCGACGGATCACAGAATGCTTACAGGAAAAATGGTTTTTTGTGTCTGTTTTCGGTTTCATGAAGAAGATGAACAGTAGAATAAATTTTATAATATATAGATTATTATATATTACATAATGGAAAGATGTATTATTTGAATATATTTTGGGGCTGCAAAATGAGGCACTTAGAGGCCGTTTTAGGAAAAATGACCAGACACGAAAGTCATAGCCCTTCGAGTCTAGATAAATCTAAAATTGATTTCAACTCGTTTGGGTAAGCGGTTCGGCCGCAGCACCCGTTTTAGCGGGGGCTGTACCTAGAGTTGGGCAGAAATTAAAATGGATGCCCACTCCTCGCCCCTTGTCCAAATGACCTGAAATTTCGGCAGGGGGTTAACCTTAGCTATACCTAACGGCAGACCAAAAATGGGAATTTTTGGAGATACTTTGCCTAAAGTTTTTGTTTTAATTTAATAAACTTAGAGGAATTTATTTAAGTGGTCAAATGACCTCCAAACCCTCCCAAATTTTGGTGAGTGGTCCCTGGCTATTAAACCTAGGTCTGTACAAAATTCCAACTAATTTGGTGGAGTTTTGGGTGGGAAACCTTCTACCCTTAACTAGGCATTAGTGAGACATCTTTTAGTAAAAAGTGCACTAAGAGTTTGGAAAGGTCAAATCACCTCAACAGAGGCTGATATTCTGACCCCTAACTTAGAAGGGTGTTATTACCATCTTGGAGAAACATGGTGTTGATTAGGGTGGATTTTACCCTAAGAGATCGGCTCAAATCCAGTGGGTGGGTGTTTGAGGTTTGTGAAGGACATAGGAGTAAAAGCTCTTGTATGCCCTTGAAATTTGGAGGAGAGTGGGATGATATGCTGAAAACCCTCTGGTTGAAATAGTGAAGGAATTGGAGGTAAATAGGTACCTTGGAAGTTGGGATTTTGGATTAGGATAAACATGTAATTTAGTTATTTTAAGCACTAAATCTAATCTAAAAATTATGAAACTCGGGAGGAGGGAGTTTTAGGATGTTTTAGACTTATGGTAATTTTCCTGGAATTTTATGATTAAATAATATTATACTTCATGTGTTAAAGGATTATTAGCCCGATTTGTTGTTTCAAATATTTGGAGGTTTTAAATTAATTATAATCAGTTAAAATTCTGGATTTAGATCTTGACTAGTAGAACATTGATCCCTGAATTTTTATAGAATTTTATGTTGAGTAAATCTGGTACTTTGTTCACAGATATTAGAAAGGGGTTTTATTGTTTAAAAATTAATTATGGATAAAATACTTGCTGGAAAATTATGAAACTTGGCCAGTGCTAATTTTAGGCCTTTATCTGCATGGCATGAATTATTTATAATTTTTGGAAGAATATTTTCTGTACTCGATTCATAAACAACAGAAGTTAGAGATTATTTCTAAAATAGTTTTCATGCCCTTTTAATGATAGAAAAATTATGATACTTAGGATTTAACCTATTGAGATAACCTACTATTTATCATAAATTTGATGGACGTCTTGCATGATTACTTAGGGTAGTTCATGTTCAACCGGTAGCCCTTGGGATTTTCGAGGAATTTAATTAAATGCCAAATAGATTAGGAAGATTTCCATTTTCTGGATTTAGGTCATTTATATCATGGTGAGTCTCCAGTAAATAATCTAGGGCATTTGGGATGAGTATTGGATCATTGCATAATCGGTTCGACATGAAGTCTAGGTCGGTCAGCATATAGCAATTGTGAATGGAATAGGACACGATCTGAGGAAGGCATTGGAGTTAATCATATTGTCTGGGTGGGCAATGGTGGAGGAAGTCACAATAGGAAGGTATAAAGATTAGTGAGAATTGGTGATAGCTAGAGTTAAGAGGTGCTCGGGTTTCGGCGAAAGATCGTCTTTTCCCGAAGAGAGGAAGGTTAAAAATCACCCTAGGATAGTCTATCGTAATATGAGAAGGGAATCAGGTTAAGGGGGATAAACCAATAACAATAAGTGCCTTGTGAAAGGGAACTTTGGGCCGTAATGCCGCCGTCTTGGTTCCTAGTGCCCCTTGAGAGCCCTTCACGGGGAATACCGGGGGCAGTCCTGGGCTAACGTAAACTGTAATAACAAACCGACAAGAGTAACTTAGTAACTAGGGTTGCACCTTTCACAAACACTGTTGGCACAGGGAGATTGATGAGAGCTTCAGCTCGGTT
The DNA here is from genome assembly GCA_039513925.1 of Platanthera zijinensis. Taxonomy (NCBI): domain Eukaryota; kingdom Viridiplantae; phylum Streptophyta; class Magnoliopsida; order Asparagales; family Orchidaceae; genus Platanthera; species Platanthera zijinensis. The sequence goes on from CM077078.1 coordinate 268,930,311, forward strand.
GGTTTGGAGACGGATGTTTTGGTCCGGGGAGCTTCGGCTCGGTTGGTTGGAGACGGACGTTTTGGTCCGGGGAGCTTCGGCTCGGTTGGTTTGGAGACGGACGTTTTGGTCCGGGGAGCTTCGGCTCGGTTGGTTTGGAGACGGACGTTTTGGTCCGGGGAGCTTCGGCTCGGTTGGTTTGGAGACGGGCGTTTTGGTCCGGGGAGCTTCGATTCGGTTGGTTTGGAGACGGACATTTTGGTCCGGGGAGCCTTGGCTCGGTTTTTGTGTGTTTACGATTAAACTTGCATGTGTATAAAATAGGAAAAGTTAAGGTGGTGGGTTTTATGATATCGGGGAGTTCGATTGCACCGACACCGATATCGTTGACTCGGCGAGGTGATTAACACTTCGCCAACAGAAGTCCGGTGCGCCAGCCGGCAAGAGTACGCAGGCGTCCGCTTAGTGCACCAAGCGTTGAGGCGTACGATAGGTCAGACCAGTGGTGCTTTTACTGGTTTTGTGGTGGGCAAGGCCCAACCCACCGCTTCCGTCCGCCACTACGGAGGTATCCTGGGAGGTAACGGCTCCGAAAGGGGGAACTAAAGGTCTGTGTGCACAGAGTCGGGTGTGTGAGTTGCACTTGCATGTTTCATCATACCCACTAGCATGTCATAGCATAATCGTTTCATTTAACCCTGACACCTAAAGTATAAGTGGTATGGGACGCTTATACATTAGGACCTGCAAAACGACCCCTTGGTCTATAATCTTGTGTGGGCAAGTTTATAAATCCAAGGTTAATTTCAATATATAACGACCATTGCTGTTTGATAACCGACACCCCAAGGTATAAGTGGTATGGGACACTTATACGATGGGAGCCTTGCAAAAGATCCCTTTTGCTTATGTGTTCTCGCATAAGTGAAGGTTAAAATTCATATATTTGCTTTTCTTACTGCTAGACCTATTATAACAATTATATCAACTACTCACCGAATACAACTTGTTAGATTAGTTCCGCTGCCATCTGTTTTCTTGATTAATCTCTACCGTTATGTCCTTCCCTTTCTTCCTCCCCGCTCGGTACCTAGGAGCCATGGGGGAAGGGGTGGGGGATGATAGGGCTTAGTCTTTATGACTAACGGTTTTCGAACCGCATCACTTAGGGGATCGTGGAGCCCAGCATGGAGGAGCAGCCCCAGAGATCGGTGCGCCTAGAGATGGGGCAGTCTAGCTTCGGAGTTCATACAGCCGGGACCGTGAGTCTCGACCCTGAGTAGTTTCTATTTTAGCTTCCGCATGAGTGATATTGTAGTGAGGACATGATGTACCGGGCATAAGCCCGCATTTATAGTACTTTGATGTTTTCTGTGGACACTCCCTTCGTGGAGATTTTTATTCTATATATGTGATCTATTGCTGTGGACTGCATTGCTCTTATTTCATTTATTTTGCTACCTTTCAGTGATCGATTTGGCCGGCAGAATCGGCGCCTTGTGGTGATAACCCTTCAGGACGAGAAGGTGTCACCGCAAAGCGGCGACTCTGGGCTTAAGACCCCGGTGGTTGAGAAAGAAAAAAAAGGGGGTCTTACATTGATCTCTCATGGGAGCTAAGTCCTTTAGCTCCGAGATGATTCCGCTGCCAGGCTCTCACTAGCTGGTGGGTTCAGGTTGATCTCTCGTGGGAGCCAAGCCCTTTTGCTCCGAGATGATTCCGCTGCCAGGCTCTCACTAGCTGGTGGGTTCAGGTTGATCTCTTGTGGGAGCCCCAAGTCCTTTAGCTCCGAGATGATTCCGCTGCCAGGCTCTCACTAGCTGGTGGGTTCAGGTTGATCTCTCGTGGGAGCCAAGTCCTTTAGCTCCGAGATGATTCCGCTACCAGGCTCTCACTAGCTAGTGGGTTCAGGTTGATCTCTCGTGGGAGCCCCAAGTCCTTTAGCTCCGAGATGATTTCGCTGTCAGGCTCTCACTAGCTGGTGGGTTCAGGTTGATCTCTCATGGGAGCCAAGTCCTTTAGCTCCGAGATGATTCCACTGCCAGGCTCTCACTAGCTGGTGGGTTCAGGTTGATCTCTCGTGGGAGCCAAGCCCTTTTGCTCCGAGATGATTCCACTGCCAGGCTCTCACTAGCTGGTGGGTTCAGGTTGATATCTCGTGGGAGCCAAGCCCTTTTGCTCCGAGATGATTCCGCTGCCAGGCTCTCACTAGCTGGTGGGTTCAGGTTGATCTCTCGTGGGAGCCCCAAGTCCTTTAGCTCCGAGATGATTCCGCTGCCAGGCTCTCACTAGCTGGCGGGTTCAGGTTGATCTCTCGTGGAGGTTGTCTTTTTACCCTGAGGGGGTCTCGCCACCCAGGCTCTCATCAGCTGGCATGGCAGGTTGACCCCCCCAGGAGGTTAGATCCTTTTACCCTGAGGGGGTCTCGCCACCCAGGCTCTCATCAGCTGGCATAACAGGTTGACCCCCCCAGGAGGTTAGATCCTTTTACCCTGAGGGGGTCTCGCCACCCAGGCTCTCATCAGCTGGCATGGCAGGTTGACCCCCCCAGGAGGTTAGATCCTTTTACCCTGAGGGGGTCTCGCCACCCAGGATCTCATCAGCTGGTATGGTAGGTTGACCCCCCCAGGAGGTTAGATATTTTTACCCTGAGGTGGTCTCGCCACCCAGGCTCTCATCAGCTGGCATAGCAGGTTGACCCCTCCGGGGGGTTAAGCGTTTTTACCCTGAGGGGGTCTCGCCACCCAGGCTCTCATTAGCTGGCATGGCAGGTTGACCCTGCGGAAGAGGCCTCATAGCCTTTCGATACCGCGAGAGCAAGCTTCACTCAGCGAATACGTTGGGTTGGATGTTTCTTTCCGAGCTTGTACCAACCTCGAAAAGAGCGGGGATTGTGTACAACCCCGTATTCGCGGAGTGAGGACCCCAAGCAAGGCATAAGGCATGCAAGTAAAGTTCAAGCTTTGGAGCTCAGCTGCGAGACCGGCCTGGGGCCAGGTTCTCGCCCTAACCTCGCGGCTAGGTGGGGTCGGGCGGGGCGAGACCGACCGGGGCTAGATTCTCGCCCTACCTCACGGCTAGGCGGGGTCAGGAGGGGCGAGACCGGCCCGGGGCCAGGTTCTCTCCCCACCTCGCGGCTAGGCGGGGTCAGGCGGGGCGAGACCGGCCCGGGGTTAGGTTCTCGCCCCACCTTGCGGCTAGGCGGGGTCAGGCGGGGCGAGACCGGCCCGGGGCCAGGTTCTCGCCCTACCTCGCGGCTAGGCGGGGTCAGGCGGGGCGAGACCGGCCCGGGGCAAGGTTCTCGCCCCACCTCGCGGCTAGGCGGGGTCAGGCGGGGCGAGACCGGCTCGGGGCCAGGTTCTCGCCCCACCTCGCGGCTAGGCGGGGTCAGGCGGGGCGAGACCGGCCCTGGGCCAGGTTCTCGCCTTACCTCGTGGCTAAGCGGGGTCAGGCGGGGGGAGACTGGCCCGGGGCCAGGTTCTCGCCACACCTCGCGGATAGGCGGGGTCAGGCGGGGCGAGACTGGCCTGGGGCCAGGTTCTCGCCCCACCTCGCGGCCAGGCGAGGGTAGGCGGTGCGAGACCGGCCCAGGGCCAGGTTCTCGCCCCTGCATCGCGGCCAGGCGAGGGCAGGTGGGGCGAGACCGGCCCGGGGCCGGGTTCTCGCCCCTGCCTCGCGGCCAGGCGAGGGCAGGCGGGGCGAGACCGGCCCGGGGCCGGGTTCTCGCCCCTGCCTCGCGGCCAGGCGAGGGCAGGCGGGGCGAGACCGGCCCGGGGCCGGGTTCTCGCCCCTGCCTTGCGGCTAGGCGAGGGCAGGCGGGGCGAGACCGGCCCGGGGCCAGGTTCTCGCCCCTGCCTCGCGGCCTTGCGGTCAGGCCGGGCGAGACCGACCAGGGGGGGGGGGTGGCCGGAGGGCGTGACCTCTCATGCGTTTACCGTTTTACCCCCGAGGTGGATTTTCCCTTTTTTCCCCCCAATGTGGAGGTTTCCTATTGGCTGGGGGCATTTTTGCCCCAGGGGCATTTTGGTCATTTTACCCCTAGGACTTGGAAAAACTATAAATAGACCCTTGAGGGTGCCTTGGAGAGAGACTGGTCATTCATTCCTTAGCCACAAAAATCTCTTTGGCTTTCTTCCTCCAAGGCACCTAGCTCAAACATTGTCTAGGGAGGGGGAGACCTCAAAGGTCTTCCGGGTGTGAGGTGGGACCTCCACGCTAGAGCCGAGGGTCAGTTCATAGCTTCCTAAGTCTTCAGTCCGTGACGTTCTTCCGAGCATAGTAGGTGTGAGGTCACCCCTTTCCCCAAGGGTCGAACTCCACAGAAGTCAATTTTGGCTTCGGTCATTTTTGGCTTCAACAAGTAGAATCAGAAATCCTCTCCATTTAAAATGCTAGGTTAGAAGCAGAACTCACTAAGTCAAGTGAAGAAATAAAATTTCTTAAAAATGAACTAGCTAAGTTAAAAAGATTAGAAGAATCTCTAAATGGTAGAAGCCTTAAGCTGCTAGAGATCACCAGTATGACAAACACTAGGTCAGGCAATAATAAGCTAGGCTTAGGAGCCTCATCAAGTGAACCCCCATTGGTTCTTAAAAATCATCCTTTAACTCCAGTAAACTTTATTTCAGCTGATGGAATAAAGAATACTGAGCAAGTAAATCTAGTTAACAAAGCCTTAAATAAAGCTAAGAGAGAAAAGAGAAAACAAAAATTTAAAGAGCTACAAAAAGCGTCGAATGCTGCTCGACGATCGAAGGCTCAATGGTCGAACGATGCTCGACGATCAGAGCATCGATCGTCGAACGATGATCGACGATCTCAATATGATTTTCAAAATAATCACCTGAACCTTAGAAATCCTAATGTAAATAGAAACCCTAGGTTTATTGACCCATCAACTGCATGGAGCATTCCACCTAGGAGATCTTACCCTTTAGGATATAAACCCCAACCTGCTTATTCTTTTATTTCAAGTTTTCATTATGTGAAGAATAATAGACCCAAGGATGTCTGGGTCCATAATGTCTAACTTTTTAATTTGTAGGTGAAGACCTATCCAATTACTAAAGATAAATGGTATTTGGATAGTGGCTGTTCCAAACACATGACAGGAAACAAAGAAAATCTGTCAAGATACAAGGCCAAGCTTGGACCAAAGGTGATCTTTGGAGATTCCAGCTGTGGTCAAACTGAAGGATATGGTAGGACTACCATTGGAGCTGTAACATTCAAAAGGGTTGCATATATAACTGGACTGAAGCACAACCTTATCCTAGTAAGCCAGATATGTGATGCAGGATATCAGGTATCTTTCACTAACACTCTCTGTAATATTACTTTAAATAGTAATGTTGTGTCAGTAGGCATTAAACAGGGTAATATTTATTTAGTAGATTTTAACTCAACTCAATCTGAAATCTGCCTGTTTAATGAAGTAACAAATAATAACACCTTATGGCATAGGAGGCTTAGCCATGTTAACCTCAAGAACATATCTAGGTTATCTAAATATACCTTGTTAGAGGTTTACCTTCTTTCCCCTACAAGAAGGAAAGCCTATGCAAGGCTTGTCAATTAGGCAAGCAAACCAAAAACTCCTTTAAATCTGTAAATAAAAGTGATTCACCTAGAATCCTGTATTTATTACATTTGGACCTTTTTGGCCCAATAAATGTACAGAGTCTAGGAGAGAAGTATTACACTTTAGTGATTGTAGATGACTTCTCTAGGTTCACTTGGGTGTTCTTCTTGAGAACTAAGGTTGATAACTTCAAAGTTCTTACATACTTTCTGCTATGTGTGTAGACTGAGTATTCTACTCATGTGGCCTTGATCAGAAGTGATCATGGTACTGAGTTTGAGTCTCTTCTCATGCAAGAATTCTGTGAGAAATAAGGTATCAAACATAGCTTCTCTGCTCCTAGAACTCCCCAACAAAATGGGGTAGTGGAAAGGAAGAATATAACCCTGATTGAAGCTGCTGGAACATTATTGGCAGATGCTAACATGCCTCTCTCTTATTGGGCAGAAGCTGTTAGCACAGCTAATTATATCTTGAACAGATGTCTTATACACAAGCTTAAGAGTAAAACTCTTTATGAGTTGCTTAAAGGAAAGAAACCTAAAATTAATTATTTTAGAGTCTTTGGTTGTGTAGTGTATATTCACAATAACAACAAAGAATACCTTAGAAAGTTTGAAGCAAAAGCTTCAGTGGGAATTTTTCTTGGATATTCCCAAGTAAGCAAAGCTTATAGGGTCTTTAATAAATCATCTTCTAAAATAGAGGAGTCTGTGCATGTTTCTTTTGATGAGTCAAAGATGTTTTACAAGGAGAAGGAAACTTCTCCTTCCTCAAGCTCATTGCAGGTACCAGAATCATGTAAAGATGTCACTCAAGAGATTCTCCATCTATCAACTCTTCATATCATTGATTCAGACAGTGATGAAGACACTGTGGAAGCAGTTGCTGTACCACCAACAGTTGATTCAATTCCTCAGGAGGAATTAATCCCAACTGTTGCTGAAGATCACATCCCACCTGCTGATCTTGTCACACTTAGAGATCATCCTACATCTCAAGTGATTGGTGATATATCAGCTGGTGTGCAAATAAGACATCAATTAAGATAGGATGTGATGCATGCTTGTTTCCTTTCACAGATTGAGCCCCTCACCATAAAAGATGCTGAGCTAGATCCCCACTGGATCATTGCTATGCAAGAGGAGTTTAATCAATTTGAAAGATGTAAAGTATGGACTTTGGTTCCAAGACCTAAAGGCCAACTGATCATAGGCACCAAGTGGGTGTTTAGAAACAAGTTAGATGCAAATGGAATTATTATAAGGAACAAAGCTAGGCTTGTAGCTCAGGGCTACAGACAGGAGGAAGGTATAGACTATGACCAAACCTTTGCCCCTGTTGTGAGGCTAGAGGCAATAAGGATCTTTCTAGCCTATGCAGCCTATATGAAGTTTAAGGTCTTTCAGATGGATGTCAAGAGTGCATTCCTAAATGGTGAGCTAAAGGAAGAGGTGTTTGTTGAACAACGTCCTAGGTTTGTCTCTTCAACTCAACCCTCATTTGTTTACAAGTTGCAAAAAGCTCTTTATGGACTTAAACAAGCACCCAGAGCCTGGTATGAGACTCTAGCTAGTTTCCTGTTAGAGCATAACTTTGTTAGGGGAGTAGTTGATAGAACCCTTTTCGTTAAGCATCACAAGGACACCATCCTGTTAGTTTAAGTTTATGTGGATGATATTATTTTTGGCTCCACTGATCCCAAACTGTGCAAAAAGTTCTTAGACCTGATGCATTCTAAGTTTGAGATGAGTAGTATGGGTGAGCTGTCTTACTTTCTTGGTCTCCAAGTAAACCAAGATGCTGATGGCATCTTCATCTCCCAATCCAAATAGTCCAAGGAATTGGTAAAGAAGTTTGGGATGGCTGATGCTTCAGCAATGCATACACCTATGGCTACTAATGTAGTTATAGATTCTGATGATCAGGGTAAGCCAGTTGATCAGAAAAACTATAGGGCCATTGTTGGTTCCCTATTGTATTTAACTGAAAATAGACCAGATATAATGTTTGCCACATGTCTATGTGCTAGATTCCAGGTCAACCCCAAGGAATCTAATTTGATTCTCCTCAAGAGAATTTTGAGATACCTGAAGGGATGTCCAAATTTAGGACTATGGTACCCAGCTGAATCAGAATTTGAGTTAATTGGATACTCTGATTCTGACTATGTTGGTTGTAGAGTTGACAGGAAAAGTACCTCAGGAACATGTCAGTTCCTGGGAGAGAGATTGGTCTCTTGGTTCTGTAAGAAATAGGCTTCTGTCTAAACTTCAACTGCAGAGGCTGAATATATAGCAGCTGCTAGTTGTTTTTCACAGATCATGTGGATTCAAAACCAGCTTTTGGATTATGGGTACACACATAAGAATACCAAAATCATGTGTGACAGTACCAGTGCTATCTCCATTGCACAAAATCCTGTGCACTACTCTAGGACCAAGCACATTGAGATTAGACACCATTTCCTGAGAGATTGTGTGGAAAAGAACAAGATCAGCCTTGAGTTCATATCCACTGACCTTCATAGAGGTGATATTTTCACCAAGCCCTTAGATGAACAGAAGCATCTGTTCTTTTTGGTTCAACTAGGCATGATTAATGGAAAAGACTAAGTGTGACTTCTGCCTTGTTGAAATCTGTTTGAAGATCGTCGAACGACGTTCGACGATAGTCGAACAGGTCGAGCCTATCATCGACCTATGGGTGACGACGGCTTGTTTGTTTATGAAGACAGAAATAGTCGAACGATTGATCGACTACTCTGCTTCAAGAAACGATCGTCGAACGACCGTTCGACTATCATCTCCAGTATCTGTTAAAATAGATCGACGATTGTTGTTTTAATATAAAACCTATGGTCGACCTAGGTTAAGAGATCGTCTTTTTAATAGTCGACAGAGCTCGTCTTTTTGTATTCCGTCTTTCTGCTTGATCTCTGCCCCGCGCCTTCTGCCGTTTCATCTTCGTCGTCCTCTCCAACCAAATCAATGGAGGTTTCTCCAGCTCTCCTGACTGCGATGAAGTTTGACGCCGGTTTCTGCGTGGATTTCGACTCGTTCAGCGCTTGCGATGCGGAGATCATAGAGATGCTACAGCTCTGCAAGGATCAAGGTTTGGAAAAGCTTATGTCAACAAGGATCAAGATCAGCATCCCAGATATCAAAGAATGGGTTTACTCTTCTTCTTCCAGTGATGAATCCATGACCGGGACAATAGGTGGCGAAGAGGTAATTCTGACTCTAGCCGTACTGACTGAAATTTTCGGATTATTGAATGGACAAGATGAATATGACCAAGATGTTCAAGAGTATGGAAGAATGCTCGTAGAGATAGGATATGCTGAGGGCATTCCTACAAAGTTGCTGAAAGTTAACATCCCTTTGAGGATAAAGTTCTTAGCTGAACTTGTTGGAAAAGTGCTGTTAGGTAAGCACTCGGCTCATGACAACATCACCAGGCAGCAGTTTGCCTTGATGAGTGTGATTATCAATAAGAAAGAGATAAATTAGGCAGGGATATTGTTTGATTTGATCAGAAAAAAGAACAGCAAGAAGGAAGTAACCCTTGGAAGGGTGATAGGAATATTTCTGAAAGAAAAATATCCTCAACTGTTGGGTACAGTTGCAACTTCCATCAATGCCAGTAAGAAAATGGATCCCACCTTATTTGTTAAGTGGAAAAGAAGCTTTCAGAAGCCTTCATTAGCTGGGGTAGCTCCTGTTTTATCTGAGAGCACAAGGACTGTGTCAGTCACTCCCCACCTACATGAAGAAGGCTCCTCCTTTCCCCTCATCACTTTTTCTTCTGTATTACCATCCACTTCTACTGAAGTGCCATCTACTTCTGCATTACCATCTACATCCACTGTCTCTCTTTTACTTGATTCCTCCACTATTCTCCATGCATTACCACCAGCATCTCCACTCCCTTCACATCTTGCTAGGATTTCTCATCCTAGTTTTGATCTATTGGCTTTTGAGAATCTACCCACTCCACCTCAGTCACCAATTTCTCATTCAGATCATATTGATCTTCTTGCATCTACCCATCAATCCCCAGTTCACATCATATCTCATCAAGAGACCATCATCCCTGATGATCTTCCATCTACTATGATTCCCCCACCATCATTTGAAATAACTCCAGCTTTCATTGTAAACATCCTGGAGCTAATTACTCCTTCAATCAAAACCATGATTGGAGAAGAAATTGCCCCTCTTGTTTCTACCATCTCTTCCCTGACATCCTCCATCATAGCTCTCTCTAAGTCTGCTGAGCCCTCTTCAGTTAGGGGCTTGACTTCAGTATCTACTGAAATCAGGCAGGGGGAGATGTTCGAGGAAGATGCCTCAGGACTGCCCCTTGTTACTCTTCCAGCAGAAATTCAAAAAGAAATAGCAGTTCCAGTTGTCATTATAACATCTTCTGCAGAACCAGCACCAGTTCAGAGGCCATCTGATATCATAATGGAAGCAGAATTTGCCTTCAAAGTGTGCCTTGAAGAAGCCTCCACTCCCTTAGTTACTCTATTCCTAGAAGGAGTCATTACATCCTTTTTAGATGACTTGTGGGAGTTAGGAGATTCTTAAGAAAATCCTAAAGGTAATTCATTTACTCAATTCCTTGACATGTTAACTGACATGCTAGCCTGTGAATACCTGTAAGGGATGTTTCGATGCCATTTAAAACACCTTTGTGTCCCTTTGGTTTCAGATCATATCAAGAAGTTCAAGCTGCTCTAGAACCTGCTCAACAACCAGCTCCAGAACCAGCTCAAAACCAGCTCAAGAACCTACTGTTCAAGATCATGTATCTACTCCTCCAGCTCAGATAGCTGTGCAAGATGATCAAGAAAAAGTTTCAGATGATCAAGAAGAAAAATCAACAGTCTGGGATGACACCCCGGGACTAGATTTGGATACTCTTCTGGCACAGGATGCCTTAGAAGAAGAGAAAGAGAAAGCTGCATTAAAAGCCAAATAACAAGCTGAGCAAGAGGCTTTTGATCCTTATGATCAACCTCCATCATCTCATTCTGATGATGAGGAGGATTCTGATGAATCAGAAAATTCTAAGAAGAAGAAAACAGCAAAAAGAAAAAGGAAAGCTGTTGCTCCTCCTCCTCCTAATCCTGATCATGATGTTCCATATTATATACTGAAAGGGATAGATCCCAAATCTAAAGAATATCAACATTGGATGGTACTATCCAGAAACCAACAAAAGCAAAAAAAGAAAAGAAAAAGGTATGACAGTCCAGCGCCAAAGTGGAATCCCAGAGGACCTCCTCCTCCACCTCCTAATGCAGGAGCATCTGGAAATATTTCTGCTAATCCCTCAGCCCCTTCTGCTAGATTCACTCCGTCTCAAGCACATCAAAGAAGAAGCAATCCAGGATATCAAAGCAAATCTCAATCTGGACATCAGAGACAAGATGTGTTACAAAAGAGCAAGTGAAGGAGATAGTATATCAGAAGCCAACCTTTTCTCCTCCTCCTTCACCCAAGAGGAAAGCATCACCTTCAAAAGAAAGCAAAAGCATACCATCCAAAATCCAGCTCAAACAAAGAAAACTTATTCAAAAGGAAAAAAGGATTATTCACTCTGAAAAATCAAGTAAAAAATATGCAGAGTTTGCTCCTCCACCTTCTCTAGTTATTCAAGAAGATAAAGAGCCAGCTGCAAGTATGCTAGAACTCTCTACAAAATTCAAAACTGTAAAACCTTTAGACCCAATAAGTGATAATGATTATGAAAGCCAAGAGCTTAATCCTGATTACAGGATGGCCAGATTTCTCGAACTAGTTGGATCAGCTCAAATCAGACAGGCCAGAGCTGAAGGAAAAGATATTACAGGCTTAACTACTATATCTAAATTCAGAAAGAAGGAGCTAGATAAATTCCAGGTTAGACCTGAGGTTTTTGATCCTTCTAAATATATGGAAAAGCACCCAGAAGCAGTAGTTCCAAGAACAGGAGAATCTAAAATCATTGGAGAACAAGATTAAAAGATATCAAAGAAGGAAGCTCTAGATCCATTCAGAAAAATTTCTTTTCTTCTTGGTTCTTCTATATCTAAACCAGATTCTGATGCTGCTTAAGTTTTATTTATTGACAGTATGTTTATTTGACTGTGTGTTTAATGCAATTTGATGCTTAGATGTTTCTTTTCCTAAGTTATATTTATTTCCTGTAGTTTTGTTTTGAGAGACTTAACCCAAATAGGGAGAGATTGTTGGTACCCTTGTTTGGATTTGAATTTAGTCTTCTCGATTAGTTTCTTGACCCAAGATTTATCTATGGTCAAAGGTTAGTTGTTAGATTAGTTTTTCCTCAGTTGTAGAGTTGTCTTTTTTCCAGATGAAAATTTTGTTAAGTTGTTTTTGGTTCAACTATGGTCGAACGCCGCTCGACTATCGTCTATCAACTGTTCGACGATCATCTATCTGTTGGTCGACTATTTTCAGTCAGTAGATCGTCTATCTCTGAGTTAGTTCAACTCTTATAAGCTCGACGATCTGTGGTATCTGCCTCGTCGATCGTCGAACACCGCTCGACTTCTTTTGACAAGATAGATTTCTTGATAGTTCGACTATCTGGCTTGATAGCTCAACTATCTGATAGCTCGACTATCTGTTTGATAGTTCGACTATCTGTTTTGCTTGATAGTTCAACTATCTTCTTGGATAGTTCAACTATCTGATAGCTCGACTATCTGTTTTATAGCTCGACTATCTGTTTTGTTTGATAGTTCGACTATCTGCCTTGATAGTTCAACTATCTGATAGCTCGACTATATGCTCTGATAGTTCGACTATCTGTTCTGTTTTGGTAGTTTGACTATCTGTTTGATAGGTCGACTATCTGCTCTGTGTTGATAGTTCGACCATCTGTTTGATGGATCGACTATCTTTTTGATAGCTCGACTATTTGCTTTGTTAGTTCGACTATCTGTGTCGTTCGACTATCTGTTCTGATAGGTCGACGATCTCTGTGGTTCGGTCGATGATCTCCGAGGGTCGTTCGACGTTCTTCTGTCTGCCTTTAGTAATTTTGTACTCCTTCTATTCTATGATTTATTTCCTTTTTATTTTGCATTTTATTAAAGATTATTTCATTGATTTTGTGCATACATCTCAAGGCAATCTTTGCCCCATCCTTTGTGCATAAGTCAAGCTTTTTCTGACAAAGTTTTTGTCTTATTAGTTGAAATAACTTTTTGCTTTATCTGTCATGCTGTCCTTTATAGCCGTTAGACACAAAACTATTCTCTGGCCGTAAAGAGTTTAGTCTGATATGACTTTCTTTAGTACTCCTTTTATAAGGTTGGATTTGCAGCTTCTTAGAAAGCGTTATCCCTTTATAGCATGTCTGTCTGCAGGATATGTTTTGTTTTGTGCTATTTACAGCCCAGATCGCAGATCTCAGAAGAAGATAAAATTCAAACAAAGATTAGAGCCATTACAAAGGCCAATATATAAAGTGCTTTCAAAAGAACAGAAGAAGACATATACAGAATAGAGAAGAGAGATACACACAGATATTCATATACAGATTCAAAACAAGAAGAGATGCAGCTCTCAGATATTGTTATATTCAACTGAGAAGATAGACCTTCTTCAACTCTCTCTTCTTCAATCCTGAGTTCATCCTGCTGCTAGGAACATTCACTCAGAGTCTCAAGAAGAAGAAGAAGGAAGAAAAGCTGTTGAATAAGAACATCCATTACAAATCAAGAGTCTTCTTCAAGGTTCTCCTTCAAGAACTTCAAGACAGTTCTCTGTCACAAGTTCAGAAGAGTTCCTGCACCCTGAAGCAAAACTTCTTCCTGGATATAACTAAGCCAGGGGGAGCCTTGATTCTTTAGAGCTTTCTAGCTCTGTGCAATCCACTTGCTTCTCTAATCTGTTTTAACAATAGAGAAGACTTTCTAACCCTCTCTCAACCTCCTGTATAAAGGGTTATTACTCCTTCAAAAGTGAACCTTGGTGGCAGGGCACCTGATCAAAAACCTGTGTTGGATTTTGAGCTCCTGATCAAAAGCTCAAAGGGTCTACTTGATCTACTTGAAGCAGATCAGTTGGTGGCAGGGCACCTGAACAAAAACCTGTAGTGGATTCCTACAAGGGTGGTAGAAGAGTGGACGTACCTATTTAGAGGGAACCACTATAAATCTTCTTGTTTCGTCTGTGTTCCTTATTTATTTATTGCACTGTGGCTGTGAGTAGAAATAACTAGGATTGCTAGTTGTTGTGATAGGACCAAAGCTCAACTGTAATTACAGTTAGCTTTCTCTTGTGCACTTCACTTTGTGTTAGGCTCTAGGGTTTCAAATATCTATAAACTCATTCCGCAAATTAACTCTAAGGGAGTTGAGTAGGGTGTCATAATTTTTGAATACTCTATTCACCCCCCCCCCCCCCTCTAGAGTTGTATCTATCCTCACTTTCACAATCTGAAGATGGAATTTTCATCTCTCAGACGAAGTTCACCAAGAAGTTAATTAAGAAATTCGAAATGGAGAACGCAACCTCTATGAGGACTCCAATGGGTTCAGCTATGTCTCTAGACAAGGATGAGAAAGGGAAACCTTTTGATGAAACCAAGTACAGAAGCATAATTGAATCCTTGCTCTATTTTACTGCTAGTAGACCGGACATAATGTTTTCAACATGTGTGTCTGCTAGATTTCAAGTGAACTTGTTGGTACCCTAGATGTGATTTGGCTTATGTAATCCCTTTCCAGCCCCTCTTGATCCATATAACTATATATGATCTTGTTTAGACTTTGTTTAGTCTCCCTAGGGCAGTTTACAACTGACCTAGAGCTTAGATTAGAAGTTGTAGAATGAATATATGGTTAAGGCTTTTTCCGTTCGACCATCGTCGAACGAGGCCTCGCGATCTTCGACCATTGGTCGATGATAGCAGGGCTATAGAGTAGTTGAAGTCAAGACAATTATCGTCGACCAATGGTCGACGATCTCAGAGCAAGTTTATTATGCTCTGAAGGATTGGTCGACGATCTGCCATCAGCAGTTCAACGATCGCAGCCTTGCTTCACGATTTCTGTTTCGACAGATTCTTTGTTGGTCGACGATAGCATAAGCTGTTCGACGTTTTCTGTCCCAGACGATTTCTGCCTTAGTCGACGATCTGTTGGCTAGGTCGACGATCATCGAACCCCTGTTCGACGATTATTGTCTTCCTTTAACAGTTTGTATTCATTCTATTCCTTGGTTTATTTCCAAGTGTTTTAGCTTGTGGTTAGAGAGATTTTCTGAAGTTGTTTTTTTTGCTAATTTATGGCTTAAATTCAAATGAATTAATTACCAAATATGTTAAGCATAAATTACGGGATTTCGTATTTGATAAAGTATTTTGTCCTATTATACAAAATATGTTGACTTTATCTTTCCAGGCTGTATTCTAGCCGTTGGCGCTGTATGCTATTTCCAAGTATGTTAAGTCTTTATGCTGAGATATTTTCTCATTCATTTATTTCCTTATTGGGACTGACAGAGAGTTAATAGCTAATTCTATTCCTATTGCTATATTCTATATTGAGATAACCTGTTGCAGGGCTCGAGATATTCAAATCAATAGAGCCGTTTCAAGGGAAAAAGAGAAGACATATTTAAAAGAGATTTCTCTCTCAAGTTACAGTGATAGAGAGATTTTCTTCTCAAGGCTTCATTCGCTCAAGCTTCATCAGAGCAGCTCTTCACCATCTCTCAAAAAGAGAAGAGAAGTTTTTCCTGAAGAAAAAGCCCAGAGCAATCATCTTCTTTCTCAAGTCTCCTGAGCATCTGCTTAGAGTTTTCAAGACTTCAGAAAGACCAGCTCCAGTTCTGCTTCAAGTGTTCCAGAATCTGAAGACCTGATAAAAATCAGTCTACAGATCTCTGAGGATTTAGTTTCAGTATATCTGAAACTCCTTCATCCTGAAGCAAAGGCTTTCCCGGGACTTCCACTGAGCCAGGGGGAGACTTTGATTCTTTAGAGAATCCACAAGTCTTCTCTAATCTGTTATTAACAACAGAGAAGACAATCTAACCCTCTCAACCCCTTTGTAAAAGAGTTTTCACACCTCTTCAAAAGTGAACATTGGTGACAGGGCACCTTATCAACAACCTGTGGTTGAGCATCCTTATCAAAAGCTCAAAGGGTCTTGTTTGATCTACCTGAATCAGATCATTGGTGGCAGAGCACCTTAGCAAAAACCTGCAGTGGATTCCTACCAGGGTGGTAGAAGAGTGGAGTACCTATTAAGAGGGAACCACTATATATCCTGTGTCCCTCTGGC
Organism: Platanthera zijinensis; assembly: GCA_039513925.1. Taxonomy (NCBI): domain Eukaryota; kingdom Viridiplantae; phylum Streptophyta; class Magnoliopsida; order Asparagales; family Orchidaceae; genus Platanthera; species Platanthera zijinensis. The sequence goes on from CM077078.1 coordinate 268,946,180, forward strand.
TATTTTGTTTAATTGCTTATTCTGTGGCTGTGATAGAAATACCTAGGATTGCTAGTTGCTGTGATAGGCTTTTAGTTAAACTGAAATTTCAGTTAGCTCTCTCACCTGTGCACTTCACTGTGTTAGGCTCTTAGGGTTCAAGTATCAGATTATTTATTCCGCAAATAAACTCCAAGGGAGCTGACTAGTTGTTCATAAAATTTGAATACTCTATTCACCCCCCCCCCCTCTAGAGTAGTTTACAACTTATCCCCTCACTTTCAATTGGTATCAGAGGGAGGTTAGCTGTTCATACAAGCTAACACTTGGGTTAAAAGATCCAGTGATAAGTTGTTTCCTGATACCATTCACAAACACTTTCACACATGGCCCAGTCTAAGGATTATTCAAGCACCAGACCTCCTGTATGCAACTTGTCCAAGTTTGGCATATGGAAGGCCAGGATAAGACTATACATGAATTCTATTGATGAAGATATCTTTTCTTCTATTTTGACAGGACCACCTGTTAGGCCTGCTGCTGCTGCTACTTCCACTTCTGCTGATCTCAGTACTGTGCCACCTCCTGACTACAATGACAGTTACAGGAAGGCAAAAGCAGCTGATGCAAAAGCAATGAACATCCTAGCTCAGACAATGTCTGATGAAATATTCCAGAAGCTTGCTGAATGTACCTCAGCCAAAGCTATGTGGGATTCCCTCAACCACATAGTTGCTGGCTCAGCTGATGAGAGGAAGGACAGGAGATCCAACCTCACTTCTCAGTATGAAAATTTCAAGAAGGATGATGCTGAAGACATTGACACAATGTACACAAGACTCAGTTCAATAATAAGTGAACTGAGGTCTTTGGACAAGGAGATAACTTTGACAGAAGTCAATGACAAGATCCTGATGTGCCTTCCCATCTCTTGGGACTCAAGGATATGACCCATCAAGGATGGCAGAAACACTGTGGAACTCTCCACAGAAGCTCTGTTGGGAAAGCTCAAGTCATATAAGCAAACTTTGAAGAGCAGAGCTGCTGCAACTGAAGTAAAGATTCTTACACCTACAAAGAAAGAGCACTCTCTAGCTCTTAAGGCTGCTGAGACTTCTGAAGGAAGTCAATCAAATGAGGAGTTGCTGGCACTCATTGCCAAGAGGTTCCTCAACATGGGAAGAAGAGACTTCAGAAAGAAGTTCTCCAAGTATGAGGATAAACCAAGGTATGACAAGACTCCTTCTAAAGAAATCATTTGTTATGTTTGCAGCAAGCCTGGACACATTGCTCCAGATTGTCCAAAGAAGAAACACAAGGAGAAGAAAAATGAGAAAGAGTACAGGAAGCGCCACTCCAAGTCCTCCTCACACAAATACAAGAAGAAGGACAAGGGATTTGTGGCTGCTACCTGGAGTGAAACAGAAGAGGATACCTGCTCCTCTAGCTCCAGTGATTCAGAAGAAGAAGAAGAGAAGAAAGCCAAAGAGGTCTGCCTCATGGCTATTAATGTCTGCAGCTCTCTGTCAGCTGCAGAGAATTCTGAAGAAGAAGGAGACAATGAAGAAGATCTTCCTATGGAAGACCAGGTAATCAACTCATTTGATTTCTCATCTCCTGAGTTCAAATTAAAATTTAAAACTCTATGTTTAGATTTACTATTATCTGAAAAAGAAATTAAGTCACTTAGATTAAAGATAATGGAACTAGACATGGAAAGTACTGAAATAATTAGATTAGAAAAGGAATTAGAAAACTCAAAAGGAGAAGTAACATTCCTAAAATTAGAACTAGCTAAATCTAAGAGGTTAGAAGAAAAATTAAATGGCAGAAGCCTTAAACTATCTAAAATAACCAGTATAGCAAACACTAGGGTTGGTAATGATAAACAAGGCCTAGGTGCTACACCTAGTGAACCCATCCTCCTCACAAAGGAGAGATTTAGCACTCCAGTAAAATTTATTTCTGAATTAGGAATAAAGAATACTGAGGAAATTGAAAAGTATAAGAAAATTCGTAATAAGATCAAGAAAGAGAACAGAAAGAAAAAAATTCTAGCTTTACAGAAATCGTCGAACATTAATCGACGATCGTCAAACCAATCGTCGAACATCTATCGAAGATCGCTAAACTCCTACACTGAGTATGATAGCTTTGGTGCAGGAGGTCGACGATCTCATCTTGAGTCGTCGGCCAGTGATCGACGATCGTGGAATCCAGAACATCGTTCTACCATAGATGATCGACGATATGGCTTGCGATCGTCGACCATTGATCGACGATCTGGACTTAAGCTGGAAAATAAAATTCAAACTTCCAGAACTACAAATCCTAATCACTTCCCTAGGTTGTTTAATCCTTCAACTGAATGGATTATCCCACCTAGGAGATCACATCCTTTAGGATATCAATCTAAGCCTGCAAGATCTTTTATATCTAGCTTTTCTTTTGTGAAGAATACTGGACCCAAGGTAACCTGGGTCCACAATGTATAATTGATATCTTTGCAGGTGAAGACCTATCCAGTCATACATGACAAATGGTATCTGGATAGTGGATGCTCAAAGCATATGACAGGAAAGAAGAAGAACCTGTCAGGTTTCAAAGCCAAGCTGGGACCAAAAGTTGTATTTGGAGATTCCAGCTGTGGACAGACTGAAGGGTATGGCAGCTTCACCATAGGAGCTGTAACCTTCAAGAAGGTAGCTTATGTCTCTGGACTAAAGCACAACCTAATCTCTGTAAGCCAAATGTGTGATGCTGGGTACAAGGTATGGTTTACTGACACTGCTTGTAATATTGCTTTAAATAATATTGTTGTGTTAGTAGGCATTAGAATTGGTAATGTTTATGTTGTAGATTTCAATTCATCCAAATCTGAAATATGCTTATTTAATGAAGTAACCAGTAATAATACCCTTTGGCATAAGAGACTTAGTCATGTTAATTTGAAAAATATTTCTAGGTTGGCTAAACACAATCTTGTAAGAGGCTTACCTTCTTGCCCCTACAAGAAGGAAGGCCTTTGCAAAGCTTGTCAATTAGGTAAGCAAACAAGGAATAGCTTTAAATCAGTTAATAAAAGTGATTCTCCCAGGATCCTGTACTTGCTACATTTGGACTTATTTGGTCCTATTACTGTATAGAGTCTTGGAGGAAAGTCTTACACTCTAGTAGTTGTAGATGACTTCTCTAGGTTCACTTGGGTATTCTTCTTGAGAACTAAGGGTGATAACTTCAAGGTTCTTACAGATTTTCTAAAGTGTATACAGAGTGAGTATTCTACTCAGATTGCCTTGATCAAAAGTGATCATGGTACTGAGTTTGAGTCTCTTCTTATGCAAGAATTCTGTGAGAAGGAAGGTGTCAAACATAGCTTCTCTGCTCCTAGAACTCCTCAATAAAATGGGGTAGTTGAAAGGAAAAACAGAACCCTAATTGAAGCTGCAAGTACATTGTTGGCAGATGCTAACATGCCTCTGTCCTTTTGGGCTGAAGCAGTTAGCACAGCTAACTATGTATTGAACAGAAGTCTGATACATAAACTTAAGGGTAAGACTCCCTATGAGTTACTTAAGCAAGTGAAACCTAAAATAGACTATTTTAGAGTATTTGGTTGTGTAGCTTTTGTTCATAACAATAACAAAGAATACCTTAGAAAATTTGAGGCAAAAGCTTCAATGGGAGTTTTTCTAGGATACTCTCAAGTAAGCAAAGCCTATAGGGTCCTTAATAAATCTTCTCTTAAGATAGAAGAGTCTGCACATGTCTCTTTTGATGAGACAGTCATGTATTATAAGGAGAAGGATTCTTCTTCTAACAGTATAGTGCAAGTCCTAGAATTAAGTAAGGATTTGGAAGGTTTGAGACTCACACAGGAGAATCATCCCCAACAAACTCCTCAGGTTGCTTCCTCAGATTCTGAATCTGATGTAGAACTTCTTGAAGTTAAAGCACCTGCTCCAACAGTTGATCAAATTCCACATGAGGAATTAAATCTTGAAACTGTTGAAGATCAGATCATTGTTGAACCTACTGATCTTGTCACACTTAGAGATCACCCTGTATCTCAAGTGATTGGAGACATTTCAGTAGGAGTCCAGACAAGACATCAACTCAACAAAGACGTGATGTTTGCTTGTTTCCTTTCTCAGGTTGAGCCCCTAACCATTAAAGATGCTGAGCTTGATCCACACTGGATTATAGCCATGCAAGAGGAGCTTAACCAGTTTGAAAGATGTAAAGTTTGGACCTTGGTTTCAAGACCAAGAGGCCAACTGATCATAGGCACCAAGTGGGTGTTTAGAAACAAGCTTGATGCCCAAGGCATAGTAGTTAGGAATAAGTCTAGACTAGTAGCTCAAGGCTATAGACAGGAGGAAGGCATAGATTATGATCAGACTTTTGCCCCTGTAGCTAGATTAGAAGCCATTAGGATTTTCCTAGCCTATGCTGCCTATAAGAGATTTAAGGTCTTCCAAATGGATGTGAAGAGTGCCTTCCTCAATGGAGATTTAAAGGAAGAAGTGTTTGTTGAACAACCACCAGGGTTTGTTTCATCAACCTTACCCACTCATATATTCAAACTCCAAAAGGCTCTATATGGACTTAAGCAAGCTCCTAGAGCTTGGTATGAGACCTTAGCAAATTTCCTTCTAGAACACAAGTTTGTGAGAGGTATAGTAGATAGAACCCTGTTTATTAGACATCATAAGGACTCACAACTGTTAGTTCAAATCTATGTAGATGACATTATATTTGGCTCCACTGATCCCAAACTATGCAAGAGGTTCTCTGAACTAATGCACTCCAAGTTTGAGATGAGCAGCATGGGTGAGTTATCCTATTTCCTTGGTCTCCAAGTGAAACAGAGTGTTGATGGTATCTTCATTTCTCAATCAAAATATGCCAGAGAGCTGGTTAAAAGATTTGGAATGTCTGATGCTTCATCAATGAGCACACCTATTGCCTCAAATGCAGTTATTGATTCTGATGTCAATGGCAAGTCTGTTGATCAAAAGAATTATAGAGCCATTGTTGGTTCCCTGCTGTATTTGACTGCAAGTAGGCCTGACATAATGTTTGCTACATGCCTATGTGCTAGGTTTCAAGTCAACCCAAAGGAATCTCACTTAACTCTTCTCAAGAGGATCTTGAGATACCTTAAGGGATGCCCTAACTTAGGACTGTGGTACCCAGCTGAATCAGAATTTGAATTAATTGGATATTCAGATGCTGATTATGCTGGTTGTAGAGTTGACAGGAAAAGCACCTCAGGGACTTGTCAGTTCCTGGGAGAGAGACTTGTCTCTTGGTTTTGTAAGAAACAGGCATCTGTGTCTACCTCAACTGCTGAGGCTGAATATATAGCAGCAGCTAGTTGTTGTTCACAGATCCTGTGGATTCAAAATCAGCTAGTGGATTATGGGTACACACACTCAAACACAAAAATTCTGTGTGACAGTACCAGTGCAATATCAATTGCTCAAAATCCTGTGCACCATTCCAGGACCAAGCACATTGAGATTAGACATCATTTTCTGAGAGATAATGTGGAAAAGAACAAGATAATTATGGAATTTATATCCACAGATCTGCAGAGAGGAGATATTTTCACTAAGCCCCTTGATGAACAAAAGCATTTGTTCCTCCTGAACCAGCTTGGTATGATTAATGGTTCAGAGTAGTGAAAATTAGGATAGATCTGTTTTTCTGTCTAAAATCGTCGAACAACTGCTCGACGATCTTCGACCAGGTCAGGACTATCGTCGACCAATGGTCGATGACAGTTCGTTCTGTAGTAAGGCAGAAATCGTCGACCAACTGGTCAACGATCTCTCCTTAGGTATCTATCGTGGACTAATTGGTCGACGACAGATTTGTTTTGCTGTGTGGTGAATCGTCGACCAACATATATTGATCGACGATCATGGTGTATGCTTGTAGTCGGTCGATGTTTGACGATTAGTTAAATATTGACTATCGTCAGTCATTGTTCGACGACCGATTTTAATCGGTGTTCGACGATCGCAGATTTTTTATCTGATAGTCGATTTAGGTCTGGAGATCGTCGTCCTTCTGTTTCGTCTTTTCATATTCTGTCTTCTGGCTTAGAATTCGCTCTCGAACTCTAATCCCGCGCGATTCTCTTCTCCCCTTGCCTTGCATCTCGATTCGCCATTCTCTCAAATCAAATGGCGATTCTTCCAGCAGTTCTTTCTGGGATGAAGTTCGACACGGGATTCTGTGTCGACTTCGATTCCTTCTGCCTGTGCGATCAACCAATCAGAGACATGTTGCGGATGTGTGAAGATCAAGGACTGAAGAAATTTATGTCATCCACGCCCAAGATCAATATACCCGAGATTAAAGAATGGGTGTATACTTCGTCTTCCAGCGACGAAGCAATGACGGGAAAGATTAATGGAGAGGAGGTCATTCTGACTCCTGATATCTTGACAGAGCTGTTTGATTTACCAACTGGAACTGAAGAATATGAACAAGATACAGAGGAGTATGGTCGCATGCTAACAGTGATGGGCCATGCTGATGGTATTCCAGCAAAGCTGCTGAAGATCAACCTGTCTCCAGAGTTTAAGTTTCTGGCAGACCTGGTGGGCAAAGTTGTTTTGGGTAAACACTCTGCTCATGATAACATCAACAGGCAACAGTTTGCCTTGATGTCGACATTGGTGAACAAGACTCAGATAAATTGGGGAAAAGTTTTGTATGAATTGATAAGGAGAAAGAATAGCAAGAAGGAAGTAACTCTTGCCAGAGTATTGGGTGTCTTTCTATCTGAGAAAGCACCCCTGCTGCTTGTATCTACATCCTCTGCAGTCAATGCAAGCAAGAGGTTGGACCCCTCCCTCTTCAAGAAATCCCAAAGGGTTATCAAGAAGACAGTCAGGGTTGATCCTAACCTTTCATCAGACACCAGGGCTGATTCAGCCACTCTCCATCTTGCTGGGGAAGGCTCAGCAATCCCTCCATCTTCACTCATTATCACTGCATCCCCATCACCTGCATTCATTTCCACACCATCTGCAGTCCCTCCCTTTGGTTCATCTACCATTCCACATGCATCTCCATCCCAGTCACCAACACCACAACATCTGGCAGCTTCAGCCAGTGTTGACATGGTGACTGAGACCATCCTCACCAACCTATCTCAACATGAATCCCAAACTCATGTTGATGATCCTCCATCTCCACATGATCCAATTGATCATGTGGCAGATCATACTGATATCATTCCATCACCACCTCACCTTGCATCCCACAGTCATCCATCCACATCTACACCCTCAGCATTTCAGATCACCCCTGAATTGCTTGCACACATTGTGGACCTCATCACCCCATCCATCCAAACCATGATTGAGGCAGCCAATGCCCCTATCATTGCATCCATAAATGCACTTACAGAAGCCATTAAATCCATTCCATCTTCTACTGAGCCCTCTTCAGTGAGGTGCATGACTCCAGCCCCAACTGAAGTCATGCAGGGGGAGATGTCTTTTGAAGTGGTCTCAGGTGATGCCTTGACCCTTCAGGATAACTCTTCCCTTCCTTCCCTTCCAGCCATTGCAGAAGAAGCTCAAGAGCTACAAGAGGAAGAAATTCCAGAGAAAGAGTTGGAAGATAGTGCAGCTGTTGAAGATCAACAGGCTGATCTAATTCTAGATGATATTCCAGTGGACACTACTGATCTTGCAGTAGTGGTCCCAGAAGTCAACAAAGATTCAGAGCAACCAGAAGTGAATCTAGTTTCTGAGGAAGAAGTCCCTGAGAAAGACAATAAGGAAGTCCCCATGGACATTTGTGAAAAAGTTCCAGTGAACACTACTGATTCAGAAGTAGTGGTTCAAAAAATTTGAGAATGATGCTGCTCAACCAAATGCTGCTGATGATCTTGCATCAGTGTTGCAAGTTGATGCTGTAAATTCCATTGATTCTGATGAAAATTTGGAATCCTTTCTTAACACAGACTGCACAACCAACAATGCTACTGCTGCTGCTGCTGAAGAAGTTGAGGTTGTGCAAGATAGTGCAGAAAATGCTTCCAAGATGACTGAAAAGGATTCAAGCTCAGGTACTCTAAACCTTGAACAATATATAGCCTTTATGGCTGAGAATATTGCCTCTGAGTACATTGAAGAGTTGGCTAATTCTTATATGGATTCCCTAGCCATCTCTCTAGAGAAAGCATCTACCCCTGCAGATATTGTCATCTTTTCTCCACCTATTCTTACCTACCCTCTATCCATTCCTACAGTTGCTGAACTAATTCCAGAGCAAGCTCCAGGATCTGTTAAAGAAAAGGAAGCTGAAGCCCCAACTGCAGAACTAGTCCCCAGGACAGTTCCTGATTTGTATCCTGAATCAGAACTTTGGAAGAGTACTCCTAATGTTGATCTTGATGCCCTCCTTGAGCAAGATGCCATTGAGGAGGCAAGAGAAAAGGAAGATAGAGAGAAGCCTGAGAAAGAAAAAGCTGAACCTACTGTAGCTGCCAAGGATCCCTCAGAGCAAGATTTTGATGACTATGCTGGCAAAAACTCATCTCACTCTTCTGATGATGATGATGATGATTCTGAAGATTCTGATAACACCAAGAAGAAGAAAAAGGCTGCATCTAAGAAAAGGAAAGCATCTGCTCCTCCTCCTGCAAATCCAAACAAGGATATTCCTTATTTCATTCGGAAAGGAATTGATCCTAAGAGCAAAGAGTATGAACCATGGATGAGATTCTCAAGGAATCAGTCAAGAGAGAAGAAAAGAACCAAGAGATATGATACTCCAGTTCAGAAATTCCCTCCCAGAGGTCCTCCTCCACCTCCTGGTGCTGGAGCCTCTGGAAATCTTTCTTCTGCTCCATCTGCTCAATCAGCCAGTTCCAACCCTTCTCAGACCTACCAGAGAAGAAGTAATCAAAGCCAAGGAGGCCAAGATAAATCAGGACAAGGAAGGCAAAGAAATGAAAGTGTTTCCTTGGAACAGATAAAGGAGATGACCTTTCAGCAACCAACATTCTCTCCTCCTCCTTCTCTCAAAAGGAAAGCTCTAGAAAGGAAACCTTCTCCTCCCAGGAGAGGTTCATCTTCTACATCAAGGAAACCTGTTAGTCCTAAGACAGTTGATACAAAAGGAAAAAGAGTTGTCTATTCAGAGAAGTCCAACAAGAAATTTATTGAACTTGCTCCTCCAAGATCTTTATATGCTAAATCTGATCCTAAGAAGGTTGTACAGATTCCTATTGACTCAAGCAGATTAGCTACAGCTCTTCAAAGGAATATGGAGATTGCAGCTCAAACTGATACTGATAGACCACCTTCTCCATCAAACAAGACAGAAACTGAAAGAATTGCCTCTATGGCAAGATTCAAGGAATCAATTGCACTAAGCATGATGGAGAAAGCCAAAGCTCAAGGACTGGACCCTTCAGCATACTCAACTATGTCTGAATTCAGAAAAAAAGAACTCAGCAAGATTCAAGTCAACTCAGAAATATTTGATACTGAAGAATACATGAAGCTGCATCCTGCTGCAGTCCTGCCAAGCTATGGTGAAAAGAAGATCATTGGTGAACATGACCTGATGTTATCCAAAAGACAAGCAGCTAATCTAAACAGAGAAATCATTTTCAAACCTGTTGTAATCCCAAAGAACTCCTCTGATGCTAAACCATCTGATAAATCTGCTTGATACTCTATAATTCTGCTGATTTATGATTTATATGTTTTCTGTGGATTGCCTGTGTTTTGATATTATGGTTAAACTTTGCATTTGTTCTTGGTTGTATTTGTTTTTAGATTGGATTGGATTACATGACCCAAATAGAGGGAGATTGTTGGTACCCTAGATGTGATTTGGCTTATGTAATCCCTTTCCAGCCCCTCTTGATCCATATAACTATATATGATCTTGTTTAGACTTTGTTTAGTCTCCCTAGGGCAGTTTACAACTGACCTAGAGCTTAGATTAGAAGTTGTAGAATGAATATATGGTTAAGGCTTTTTCCGTTCGACCATCGTCGAACGAGGCCTCGCGATCGTCGACCATTGGTCGATGATAGCAGGGCTATAGAGTAGTTGAAGTCAAGACAATTATCGTCGACCAATGGTCGACGATCTCAGAGCAAGTTTATTATGCTCTGAAGGATTGGTCGACGATCTGCCATCAGCAGTTCAACGATCGCAGCCTTGCTTCACGATTTCTGTTTCGACAGATTCTTTGTTGGTCGACGATAGCATGAGTTGTTCGACGTTTTTTGTCCCAGACGATTTCTGCCTTAGTCGATGATCTGTTGGCTAGGTCGACGATCATCGAACCCCTGTTCGACGATTATTGTCTGCCTTTAACAGTTTGTATTCATTCTATTCCTTGGTTTATTTCCAAGTGTTTTAGCTTGTGGTTAGAGAGATTTTCTGAAGTTGTTTTTTTTTGCTAATTTATGGCTTAAATTCAAATGAATTAATTACCAAATATGTTAAGCATAAATTACGGGATTTCGTATTTGATAAAGTATTTTGTCCTATTATACAAAATATGTTGACTTTATCTTTCCAGGCTGTATTCTAGCCGTTGGCGCTGTATGCTATTTCCAAGTATGTTAAGTCTTTATGCTGAGATATTTTCTCATTCATTTATTTCCTTATTGGGACTGACAGAGAGTTAATAGCTCATTCTATTCCTATTGCTATATTCTATATTGAGATAACCTGTTGCAGGGCTCGAGATATTCAAATCAATAGAGCCGTTTCAAGGGAAAAAGAGAAGACATATTTAAAAGAGATTTCTCTCTCAAGTTACAGTGACAGAGAGATTTTCTTCTCAAGGCTTCATTCGCTCAAGCTTCATCAGAGCAGCTCTTCACCATCTCTCAAAAAGAGAAGAAAAGTTTTTCCTGAAGAAAAAGCCCAGAGCAATCATCTTCTTTCTCAAGTCTCCTGAGCATCTGCTTAGAGTTTTCAAGACTTCAGAAAGACCAGCTCCAGTTCTGCTTCAAGTATTCCAGAATCTGAAGACCTGATAAAAATCAGTCTACAGATCTCTGAGGATTTAGTTTCAGTATATCTGAAACTCCTTCATCCTGAAGCAAAGGCTTTCCCTGGACTTCCACTGAGCCAGGGGGAGACTTTGATTCTTTAGAGAATCCACAAGTCTTCTCTAATCTGTTATTAACAACAGAGAAGACAATCTAACCCTCTCAACCCCTTTGTAAAAGAGTTTTCACACCTCTTCAAAAGTGAACATTGGTGACAGGGCACCTTATCAACAACCTGTGGTTGAGCATCCTTATCAAAAGCTCAAAGGGTCTTGTTTGATCTACCTGAATCAGATCATTGGTGGCAGGGCACCTTAGCAAAAACCTGCAGTGGATTCCTACCAGGGTGGTAGAAGAGTGGAGTACCTATTAAGAGGGAACCACTATATATCCTGTGTCCCTCTGGCTATTTTGTTTAATTGCTTATTCTGTGGCTGTGATAGAAATACCTAGGATTGCTAGTTGCTGTGATAGGCTTTTAGTTAAACTGAAATTTCAGTTAGCTCTCTCACTTGTGCACTTCACTGTGTTAGGCTCTTAGGGTTCAAGTATCAGATTATTTATTCCGCAAATAAACTCCAAGGGAGCTGACTAGTTGTTCATAAAATTTGAATACTCTATTCACCCCCCCTCTAGAGTAGTTTACAACTTATCCCCTCACTTTCAAAACTCTAAGGAATCTCACTACATTGCTGCAAAGCGGATTTTGAGATACCTTAAAGATACACCAAATCTTGGCTTATGTTACCCAAGAAGTAATGATAGCGAACTTATTGGTTTTTCAGGTGCAGATTTTGCAGGAAGCAAAGATGATAGGAAGAGAACTTCCGGGACTTGTCAATTCCAAGGAAGAAGGCTCATCTCCTGGAGAAGCAAGAAGCAGAATTGTGTCGCAATTTCAACAGCCGAGTCAGAGCATATCTCTGCAGGCAGTTATTGTGCACAACTGCTATGGATAAAGAACAAGTTTGAAGATTACGACATGAAGTTCCAGAACATTCCAAAGTTTTGCGACTCCTCCAGCATAATTGCAATCACCAATAACCCAGTCTCTCACAGCAGGACAATGTACATAGAGCTGAGGTATCACTTCATTAGGGAGCATGTGGAGCATGGAGACATCAACCTCAAGTATGTCCTAACTGACAAGCAGGTTGCAGACATTTTCACAAAGCCGCTGTATGAGGCCAAGTTCTCGTTCTTCAAAACAAAACTTGGCATGCTCAACAAATAAGAATGAAGAAGGAGGTCTCACAACAAAGCTCAAGGATCAGGCAACACTTCAAAAATTCAGAAATCTCTAAGTGTGGACTTCATTTCTCGAGTAAGACTCTTACTACTCGAGTACTGCTTGAGTACTACTCGAGAAACAGGAATGTCTCCCGAGAACTACTTCTCGAGTTCCAGTCTGCATCTCGAGAACTATCAGAACACTACTCGAGAAAGCAAGTTACTACTCGAGAACTATAGTATCTTCACTCGAGTAATGCTTGTTCACTCGAGAAGTCTGAAGCAGATTTTCGTCTTCAAATTCAAATTTCTGATATATAAATAGAAAGTTACTACTCGAGAACTATATTACTTTTATTATTTCTTTAATCATCATAATTTAAGACTTATATAAATAGAAAAGTCTGGAAATTCCAAATCACTCGATCTCTAAACACTTTCTCAAGAGAAAAGAAGGAAACTCTTCGTCTTCTTGCCGCCGTCGCAGACCTACCGCCGATTCAGCCCTTTCTCTCCAAGCAGAAATTTTTGTTCTTCTCTGGATTAATGGCTCCTCCATCCAAGATAGGGATCGGAAGCGAACTAATTTCGACAGGGATTGCAGAGCTTTCAGATGATTTCCACAATCTTCTTTTGCTTTTAGAAACCGCCGGACTCTCATTCATCTTAGAGCATCCGTGCAAATTTCTATTTCCAGAGGTTGAAGAGTTCTTACAAAACGCTAAGGTAAAGAAAAATGGAAAGCTTCTTAAGACCAGAGTTCGTGGGATTAAATCAAGTTATCTACTCTTGTCGTTTTTAAACTTCTTTGACTACCAGTCATTGAGGAAGAAGATGACCTAACAATCAAAGATTATGATAGGGCATATGGATTCTATGGTATTTCTACTGGTGCAAACACCATTCATCGACCTTATCTGAATCCAGAACGCAAACTTCTAGTGGTTATACTTGGGAAAGTACTTCTGTGCAAGACAAGTTCTATCAGCTTCATCACTACAGACTTCTTTGACATGATGACAGTAATCATATGTAGGAAGAAATTTCAATTTGGGATGATGATCTTTGATAAGATCCAGGATATCATAAAAGCCCCAAATTATGTAAGCATTATATCTCTACTACTTCATGAATTCAAGCTAGAGGTTTTTGATTTATCAAAAGGTACAACTCCACATTATATGAAGAAAGTCTCTATCTCATCCATTCAGAGATGGGAGCTCAAGCTAAAGAACCCTGCCCAAGCTGCTCAAGCCCTTGATCACCAAGAGGATGAGGACAGGACCCCATCTTCCCGTCTACCTCAAGTAGCTGGCACATCTGGTGCAGTTGTTGAGGGGGAGCCTGCTCCTTCAACCCCAGAAGCTAGACATCATACCCCTCCTCCAGCTATTGCACCATATCCTGCTACCACTCCTACTAAAGAGCTGCTCACAGATGCTCAATTTCAAGAACAAATCCTTTCTACAGAGGAAGATATTAGTAAAATGATAGAGGAATTTACTTCTAAAGAGCCTCCCTTACCTATCCATACAGATAAATCCCCTCCTGCTGAACCATCTCCATCTTACCACCATTCTGACCAAGAATCCCCTGATCATCAATCTCCTGCTGTAAACATACAAGAAGAAGAGATAGTGTTAATTTCTGATGAAAGAGAAGAAACACCTGAACCAGCTGAGGCTCCCCTAAAGAGCCTGGATTTCTCTCTTCCTACCATTCTTGGAGAGGAATGAGATATTTTGATTCATACTACCAGAGCCAAGAGCTCAATTGTCATTGAAGAAATAGTTCTATGGACTGCTCCTCCTCCTCCTCCAACTCCTCAAGTTGAAACTCCTTCTGCTGATAATATTTTGAGTAAGATAGAATTAATTCTAGCTCAATAAAGAAAGTATTTTAATGAATCTCTCAAAGTTGTAACTGGAAAAGTAACTGCTCTAGAAAAAGAGATGAGCAGAGGTTTTGCAGAAATACAACATAATACGGATGAGCTGAAACACCTCTTCCAAATATGTGGGAAAGATCTGGACCACACCATAACCAGTATTGGTCACTTGATGGATCAGTCAGTTACTCTAGCAAACAATCAAATCCAACTAGAAAAGAAAGCACAAGAACATACTTTCAAAATATGTGAAGAAGTGGGAAAATTCAAAGAGGATGCAATAGCCACCCTATCCATATAAGTCAGAAAGGGGGAGAAGCTAGTGAAAGAATATTTGAAAAAAATCAGATAATAACATGACAACTCTTTGGAAAGATAACATGACTGCAATTCAGGCTGATGTTCAAAATCAAATAGATCGTGTCAAGTTTCACACCTATGATATAGCTATGTGGATGCACAATCAGATCTTCCATGATTTTCAAGCTGATCCTAATGTAATTCCCCATCATCTAAAACCTATTGCTCAACATCCTCCAGTTCAACAACCAACCTTCTCTTCTAGACCTGAAGGCTCAGAAGCACCACCTCCAGATACTTATGTTAGGGTTTGGGAATCTGAACAGACCAATATGCCTCTCCAAGTACATCCTGAAGTACAAATTCCCAAGAGAAGAAAGTATGGTGATGGAGCCTCTACAAGAAAGTCCATTCCCCATCCAGAAGCTGAAAAGAGGAGAACACAAGAATTTGCTGAAATTTGGAGCCCAACTTCTAAATCTTTAATCCTTGATACTCTCAAACTAGTTATGAAATACAATGAAAGTAGGAGTGAACATTACAGCTTTCATGAGTGGGAACTATATGAGAAATCTCTAGCCAAGAGAGGAATTTATGATAGAGAGTATGGAAGGAACAATCCAAAGGCTCCTCCTAAACCTCCAAAGTATTATCCTAAACCTTTCAGCTACCAGAAGAGACAGCAAGAGAAGAAGGAAAGAGAACAACAATAATAGCAACAACAGCAAAGCAAGGAATGATAGATGATCAGTAGATTGTGTTATGAGATTTTGTTGAATTGGATTTCTGGACAATTCTATAAATATAAATCTTTAATTTTGATGATCTGATTTTCTTTTCATTGCTTAACATTTTATCTTTATAATCACTGTGTTTACTAGTCACTTTATTTATTTATCTTTATGTAATTCACCTTAGTGTAGAGGGTTCTGACTTCTACAAATAGGGGTAGATTGTTGGATATTGTATCCACAATAACCTAGATTTGTATAAAGTAACCATTAAACTAAGATGAATTAAGTTGTATGTGATGCCCTGCTTGAGTTATGTGTTTGCATGATATAATTGCCAAGTATAGACCAATGTCAGTCTACAATGAGTCACCAAACACAGGACCATACAATTTAATCTCTCATTGTGTGATCCATGGTGTTGAATCATGTGTAGCCTCTCTATTGGATACACTTAATTTTCAAGCACTAAAGTTATAGGAGAAAGACTAGTTGCTGAATTCATTGAAGAAAGAAAATTTTCAGAAAGCAAAAATTTTCTAAGTATTTTTCTCGAGAAGTGACCAAAGTACTCGAGTAGAATTATAGCCATTTCTCGAGTAAAAAAAGTCTAGTTCTCGAGTAACTGATGTGGTTCTCGAGTAGACTTAGTATTAGTTCTCGAGAAGCTATGGAGTACTCGAGTATATCTTTCTTTATTCTCGAGTTATCAGAAATATCTAGCTCAGAATTCTTCTAAGTCTAGTACTCGAGTAGCTAAGGCTATTACTCGAGTAGTACAAGACTTTGTCTCGAGTAACAGAAATCGAGTACTCGAGAAGTATATCTTGTTCTCGAGTAGTGAAGCACTTGTACTCGAGAAGTCCAGCCACTTCTCGAGAAGTCAATTTCAATTACTCGAGTAGCCAGAATTTATTTTCAAGATTTTTTCTAAGTCTTATTCTCGAGAACTTTACATCCTTTTCTTGAGAAGCTAAAGTGATTACTCAAGTAGTTTATATTCCACTCGAGTAATGAAGACCATTTTCCTGAAATTTTTCGTTAAGTCTGACGGACATGATTTCAAACTTAATCTCAATGATTATTGGTCCACGTATACTGTCTTTATGATTATGACCGTTAGGCTTGTCCTATAAAATGTCAAATCAAATGACTAACCCTAATAAGAAGAAAAATCCGAGAAAAAAAAGTTTCTGAATCGTTCTTATATTCTAAATCGGGAAGCCGCCGCCGCTCTTCTTCGACGATCTCGCCGCCACTTCTTCTCCGATTCCAGTGATTTAGAGCAAGTAGAGATCAATAGATCAAGGCATTTTAATTTCTACAGATTCGTCTCTTGATTGTGCTGATCCAAGTTTTCAGATCCAGAATAATTTTGGCTTGTCTTCTTCAATCCATTTCTGAGAAAGCTTCAAAGTTCAAGGAAGAAGAAATACTGAAGATTCAGATCTGAGATATTTTATTTGTATATTTTCATTTACAACATTTTTATCTTGTAAGAGATTTTGTCTCCGAGTGTTGTAGGAAGTATTTCTTCCGAGTGTAGATCCGTTTTGAGGATCGAGTTGTAAGGGCGTTGCTCTGAGTTGTAGGATTGGTTTTCAATCCGAGGTAAGAGTGAAGTAGCCGAGTCTAGCATGTTGCTGGATCGGTGAGGTGGAGAGTGGACGTACCCAAGATTGAGGAACCACTATAGATCTGGTGTTCTCTGTGATTTGTTTGCTTATTTTCTGCGCTTCGTTCGTTCAAATTTTTATTCCGTGAAAATACACAGACCTCACCTACTCACCCCCCTCTAGGTGATTTAGGTAGACAACTAAAAATATCAAAATCCCAGATCACAGCTGACGAAGCTATAAAATCCCATTGATGGCAGTTTGGAGGAGGACAAAAGAGGAAGAGAGAAAAAACTGCCCCATTATAACGGGATGAACACCAAGTCAATGCACATCGGCAAGACCATCGTAGAGACTGGGGACCTTGACTATTTCAAGAATATATGCCTCTCAACACCTCTCGTGCGAATGTATGTTATGCGATCCAGGATAATTCGATACTGCAATGGTCGAGAGAGCTCCAACTAAATGATAAGGGAGACCAATCTAAGTACTGTGAGTTCCACCGAGGAACGGAGCACACTACTAAGGAATGCATAAAGCTTAAGAATGAGATTGAATGCCTCATCCAACAATACATCCTCAAAATGTTTTTATAGGATCAAACCCGCAACTAACCACCACATGGCAGAATAAAGTTGCCAGCTGCACACCAAGACACACAGGGGGAGATAGATAGTATGGATAATAGAAACCATAGCTAGCTCCCCCTTTGCCTCCGTCAATTCTATCACACGATATAGGGGGCAAAATGATCAGAATGTGCAACATACAGAGGAGATTGTATTCGGGGATGAGAACCTGAAAGGACTACACATGCCACACCAAGACCCAATGGTCATCAGCAAGGAGATTGTCAACCCAAGCTTCTGTGCCAAGCATATTGGTAGATAATGACATCTCAGACATTATCTAATTTAGGGATTATTTTGACCATGATTAACCTTATATTGACTTGGTCGATTTGATAAGGTGGCTACTCCCACATGATGGCCATGGGTCCTATGACATTTCCTAAGGTGGATTAGGTCATGATGTGGTCATAGGAAGACCAATTGAACCTATTAGGAGCAAATTGAGTTAGGTTGACTTTTATCAAATTAATGATGTGCTGTGTTTCTCTTGGTGGTTATGAGTCTCATGACACCTCCATGAAGTGTATTAGACCATTAGAAGACTAATTGGACTCAATTGGGGGCATAATAGGCTTTTTTGACCTATATTTGATTTTGGTCAATTTTGGGGAATTCATTGGTGTTGATCATGGCCTAATGTCATACCTCTATTACTAGAAGAGTGATGGTGAGATAAATTTAGTCATTTGAGGTTCAATTGGCGTAAAATATGTTATGCTGACTTAGTTTGACTTGAGTTCACAAGATAGGTTAACCACGCCTATTGGAGTTCTAGATCCTTCACCTTACCCTTGTCATGACACCATGGCCTATGTTATCATAATGGGGTCTAGTAGCAAAATGGAATGTTGCACACGAATCAATTGTTGGATAGCCATATGCCCGCCGCCAGGCTGGCTCTCCGTCGTTGCGTGGCTCATCGGTCGTGAGGCCGCTCTCCCGCCACAACCTGGCCACCCGGTTGGCTCCCCATCATTGTGTCGCCCATAATTCACAAGGTTGTCCTCCCTCCACCACACAGCCACACACTCCCCATAGTGACTGCAAGCTCCTGTGACAGGCCTCCCGATCGGTCGTAACCACCGCAACGTGGCCCCTATTTCCGGGATTTTCCATATAAAAAATCTCCTTGCCAACTGTCTTGTTCTTTTTTGGTTGTTTGCGCGCTCCACCACTTCTGAGATAAGATGGTTCGATTTAGACAACTCTACTAGAGTATGAAGTTGATCGGTAATAGATTGGTGTTGTCTGTGGGAAGGTGTTCCCCAAAGTTCTATAAAGATTCTAAATATACTATATGTTACCCAGCAATACTCGCGATCGACAACGATTGCAAAGAGCAGACCGATAAATAAAATCTTAGGGGCCATCATCGAGTCCCCCAATCTTGTCGCCCAGATACTCTCTATCCAGAGACCCTAAATAGGACACACTACAAAAGATCCAAACAAGGAGCTGGTTCTATTCCCTTTGGGAAGGAACCATCGGTAACATAGAAGAATTGACCCAACAGTTCTTGGACCTGTTTATTGCAAACCATGGGATAGTTAAAGATCTATCCCACCTGTCTAGGATCTACCAAAATAAGGGGGAAACCCTAAAATAATTCTTTTATCGGTTTACTACCCAAGACCGATAAATCCCCGGAGTATACCTCGAGCTACTTCAAGGTATTTTTTGTGGAGGGATGAGACCAAGCGAATTATACTCTACACTGATGCGAGAGATGGTATCTTGTAACCCTAACGTCGTACATCGAATCAAATCCTAGATCATAGCTGACGAAGCTATAAAAGCCCATCGAACATAGTTTGGAGGAGGATAAAAGTAGAAGAAAGAAAAACCTGCCCCATAGCGATGGGATGAACACCGAGATAATGTGTGTTAGCAAGACCACCGTAGAGACTGGTGCCCTTGACTATTTCAAGAATATATGCCTCTCAACACCTCCCGTGTGAATGTGAATTATGCGATCCAGGATAATCCGGCACTGCAATGGCTGGGAGAGCACCAGCCAAACGATAAGGGAGACCGGTCCAAGTACTGTGAGTTCCACGGAGGAACGGGGCACACCACCGAGGAATGTATAAAGCTTAAGAATGAGATTGAATTCCTCATCTGACAATGCATCCACAGAAGGTTTTATAGGATCAAACTCGCAACTCGCCAACACGTGCCAGAAGAGAGTAGCCATCTGCACACCAAGACACGCAGGGGGCAGATAGATAGTTGGGATAATAGAAACCATAGCTAGCTCCACCTTTACCACTGTCAATTCTATCACACAACATAGGGGGCAAAATGATCAGAATGTGCAACAAATAAAGGAGATTATCTCTGGGGAAGAATACCTGAAAGTACTACTCGTGCCACATCAAGACCGGTTGGTCATCAGCATAGAGATATGAAACCCCAGCTTCTGCGCCAAGTAGATCGGTAGACAATGACAGCTCAGTCAATGTTATATTCCTATCTGCCTTCCACAACAAGCAGATTCCAAAGGAAAAGCTTCAGCAAGCGATTGGATTGGTGTACGACTTCAACAGTGGACCTGTCCTAGTAAAAGGAACAATCACTCTTCCCGTGATCCTAGGAGAGTTTTCAAAGCAAGCCACACACATCATGTAGTTTGTGGCAATGGAATTAGAGCCCCCTATATGGTGAATTTTGGTTGTCCACTTCAGGTGGCATTCTTGGCTATCCCCTCCATCTCGTAACTTGCAATGAAGCTCATCACTCTAGTATGGATGTAAGGCCCTGTTTTTTTTATTTAAAACCAACAGAGTCTTATGCCCAGAACCGCTGCTTTGCCGTGACACCAACACGCCCGGGAAGGTCGTCACTACGAAACGTCGATCCTGCTGGCCATACCGATCGCAGAAGAGAAGAGTAAAATTATAAATACATGAGTAAAATGAAACTCAAATACTGGTCCACCAAAAATCACATGATATAAAATAAATCTCCATGAAGGGAGAGTCCACAGTAATGATAAATCCAAGTACTAATAGAAAGGACTCCTGCCCGATACATCATAATCCTCACTACAATTCACTCAACGCGGAAGCAAATCTATAGTAAGTACTAATGGTCGGGACTCACGGTCCCTGCTTGCTGAACTACCGTGCTAGACTGTCCCATCTCCAAGCGCAGTGACCTCTAGTATTGCATCTCCTGGTTCGGCTCCATGATGCCCTAAAATGATTTGGTCAACGACCGTTTGTCTAAAATACTATGTCCTATCATCCACCACCCCTCCTCCGTGGCTCCTAGGCATCAAGCGAGTAGAAGTAAAGGGAAATTATGTAAGGAGGAGAGTAACAAAAGTAAGCAAGTGAAGGAGGAACTAGTCTATCATGAGTATAAAACCACAGTAAGTATAAGTGAGCAGATAATAAGTAAGCAATATAAGTATACACATGAACAAGGTGAGCAAGTAAAAGTATATGAAGGTAAACTAAGTAAGTAACCATGACCTATAAGAATGCCCATACAAACCTATAGACCAAGGGTCGTTTTGCAAGGCCTATTGTATAAAGTATCTCATACCAATTTATACAATAGGTGTCAAGGGTTATATGGAATTATTATGCTATTCCATGCAAGTATGCTATGATAAGAACATGCAAGTGTAACTCATACACC
Organism: Platanthera zijinensis; assembly: GCA_039513925.1. NCBI lineage: Eukaryota > Viridiplantae > Streptophyta > Magnoliopsida > Asparagales > Orchidaceae > Platanthera > Platanthera zijinensis. The sequence goes on from CM077078.1 coordinate 268,967,254, forward strand.
TGACTCTGTGCGCACAGACCTTTAGTTCCCCCTTTTTGGAACCTAACCTCCAAAGATACCTCCGTAGTGGCAAACGGAAGCGATGGGTTAGGCCTCGCCCACCTCTAAACTGGTATCAGCACTACCAGTCAGACCTATCTTACACCTCAATGCTGGTGCACTAAGCGGAGCTCCTGCGTACTCTTGTCGGTTGGCACACCGGACTTTATTTGGCTAAGTGTTATACCACACCCGCCGAGTCAACGTATTGGTATCGGTGCGACGAATCTCCAATACCGAAGACCCACCACCTTATATCTTATGCAAATGCAACATTAATATATTTTCTATCGAGCCAAAGCTCCCCGGACTATTCCATTGTCACAAATATCTATTGAGCCATCTGCTCGCCGGGCTAACCTGCTCATCACTAAAACCACCGAGCCTACCGCTCGTGAGACCCAACCTAACTCCCACAACACCGGGGAGTGTAAGTGTAATCCTAGATTATTTTTAATTACTCTTGTAATCAATTAGACTTACGGCTTACATTAACCTCGTACTGCACAAGGCATTCCTGGTGAAGGGCTCTCACAGGGCACTAGGAACTATGATGGTAGCTGAAGCCCATTGTTCCCTTTCGCGAGGCACTTACTATTATTGGTTATTACCCAATTCCTGATCCCTTTTAATATTATATTGGATCTAACCCTATTGTATTTTGACTTTTTCTCTCTCCACCGGAACGACGATCTTTCGTCGATCCCGAGCACCTCTTAACACCAATCAACCCAACACCCTCCTCATCATGAATCCTATTGAAGCTATCTTTATCTTTTTCACTCTACCAATATCAGTAAACTATTAACCCCATCTCCCTATGTCCATTCCACATGTTATCACAATACCCGCAGTTTTACTAAATGCAGACCAACCTAAACTAGATGATGTACATGACAGGTGGTACTCCAAATTTTCATCCAAAAGCCCTAAACTAATTATTGTGGGTCTATCATGACACATTTAGCCTAAATCTAGAAACTTGTAATTTTCCTAATTAATTTGTACTTTATTAAATTTTCCCAAAAATTAGGCCATGGATGATTTTGAACATAAAGTACTAGATTTCTTTAAGTTATGACCATCCAAAAATTATGAAAACTATATGATGCCAAAATATTAGATAATACAAAGTTTTACAAACTTTCATATAATTATTAGCCCCTAAATAATTAATTTAAGATAAATACAATAAATAGAATTAAAGAGAGAAGTACCTCAAATATTATTAAAAAATTACACAAAAATTACCAGGGGTTTACTATGATCATAAATAATGACTGACTAAGTTTCATAACATTCTAAGTTAGTTTAACCATGATTTTATCCAAAATCTTCCATAGGGTCAACAAAAGGTTATAACTACAAGTATGAGCTAAAATCTTCCAAACATCCTACAATAAATTCCAGATACTACTAATACTATAAAATTACCCCTACCAGAATCTCATGAAGATCCAAGTTCATAGGATCCCTTAATTATTCCATAAGGTGTATAGACCTAATTAATTTCCAAGTGATTAAAGTGGAGTGCATGTGTCCAAATATCACCAAATTCCTTCCTAGAGCATTTCACCACCCTAAGATCTCATGGGCTAAACACCAAGTCTATACAAGGATATATCACTCCATGTCCTTCACAAACCCCCAAAGTTCAACCTTAGGGTTTGAACTAGGGTCCTAGGGCAAATCCACCCTAATCTACCCAAAACTCCATGTGAGGGTGTTTAATGTCATAACAAATCAGTGACCCAAATTTCAACCTCTGTTGAGGTGATTTGGTCACTAAATACCGCAAGGGACATTTTAACCTAATTAACCTTTTTTGGCCTAGGATAAGGTTTATCAAATACCAATCTAAATCATCTCAAAATGGGATGAAATTTTATACAGAGTCCTATATTGACCCAAAGGACCACTCACCAAAATTTGGGAGAGTTTGGAGGTCAGTAGACCCTTTAATTAAACCATACATGATTTATTAAATTATTACAAAAACTATAGGAAAATGTTTTCCAAAAATTCCCATTTTTGGATATGTTGTAGGTATAGATAAGAGTGATCCCCAGCCCAAATTCAAGTCATTTGGAATGCTGGATTGATGGGAGCACTCAATTTAGTCTATGGTCAAGCCTATGTATAGGCTGCACCATTTGGAGTGTTATGGTCAAGCCACTTACCTAAATGGGTTGAAATCAATTTTAAATTAAAGTAGCTTCAAGGGCTACAATTTTCATGTTGGCCAATTTTCATGGTTCAGCCCCTAAGGGCCGTATTTTTCTTTTCTAAAAAGGGGCACTGTAAGGGACAAATACAAGATAATTAAAATAAATCAAGCAATCAACGGCTGTGACTGCGTCTTCTTCCTCTAGCCTATGGACGGGATTAGCCCGACCTGGAGCAGCTTTCAAAGCTATTTGCCGGCCATCCAGTCCCCTCCCTGGCCGGCCACCACCACCACCACCTCCGTTGAGGTGGGGGGATATCGTCGGGCGGCGTCACGGTCGCCGAAGGGGCGGTTTTCGGCGAACCTGAGAGTAAGCCCAAATCTAAAAATTCATCTAATTTGAAGCTTGGAATTGCCTAAACTGAGCCTTATTCTTATCTCTAAAGATTCCTAAGATCTAACCCATGAAGAAGGAGTAGAGGAGGACCTGGTTTGCAGCCTGAAGACGTGTGCTTTGCCTCCTCACCATTTCCAGCCACCGAGCTTTTGGCTCCTCTGCAACTTCTACACCAACCTCAACAGAATTGAAAAAGAATCAGGGGAAATGCTTGCCCTTGCTCTTATGAAGGTCCTTAAAGAGGGAATTTGTGAGAGGAGGCTTGTAACTCCCAAATATCATTAATCTTCATTAATGGCCATTAATTCCTTTCCTTCGGTTTCAACCAAACTAAGGGGCTGAACCAAATTAATGGTCGGCCTTCTCCAGAAAAACTTCTCCTCTCCCTTAGAGGAGTAAAAGCCCCATAAAAGTGGGGGTTATGGTGCCTCCATGGCCATGATGGCCATTAATCTCTATCTTCTCTCTCTCCTTCAAATCACCAATTCTAGAGGCTTAGTTCGACGAATTTGTTCTATTCGTCGAACTCCGTTCGACAAATCTTCCCCATTCATCGAACTCCATTCGACGAATTTATTCCATTCGTAGGACTCCACTCAACGAATTGCTCTATTTGTCGAACTTCGTTCGACGAATATGCCCTGTTCGACGAAGGTTGAACCTTGTTCAGCAACTTGCTTTGTTCGTCGAACTCCGTCCGACGGAATCTGAACCCAGTTCAGCACTTGCTCCGTTCGACGAATTGTTGATGAGTTTGACGAATTCTTATCTGTTCGACGAACTCTTGCTGAGTTCGACGAATCTGCTCTGGTTTTATAATTTCTAAGTTTTTAATAACTAAGACCTACTATTCGCAGCCCAAGATGTTGCATACCCTAATTCCCTTATTTTGCCAAAATCCTCTAGTGCTTCCCTGGGTTTTGTCATGACCCAGTCATGACAAAACCATCCTAGAGGTCTAGAAGTCTGAGGTATGTTACAGGGGATCAGAGTTGTTCACGAAAACTAGGAAGTAGCACGCTCGTACCTTCTACAAATGCAGCTCGGAAAAAGAGCAGCCCGGATCAGAGTTTTTGGAATTTCTTGTATAACTGTTGCATTTGAAGATGTCTATAAGTACTTAGGGTGGATTTTTCTTCGTCCGTAATCTTGCAAATCATTCCCATTTTCAAATCGAGAATCTTTCCAAAAAGAGGAAAGTCGTCGGCCTCTGTACGATACGCGAAATCCGTTCGGTCGACAACCGCAAGCAAGCAAGATCTCATCTTCGGTTTTCTGATTCGACTGGATCCAAGTGTTTTAAAGATCTCTATTCCTCCAGATCTAGTCGATTGAATATTTAAGATTCAAGGCTTTCCAAGAATTTCTACTTTCCGAGTTCTCCAGAATTTTCAATACTTACCTTTTTGAAGAACGTCAGAATGAATACTTGTAATCTTTATTTTATTTTAATATTCCTTTATATATTGTAGGAGATTTTTTTCCCCGAGTTGTAGATCTATTTATGTATCGAGTCGTAGATCCATTTGTGGATCAAGTTGTGGGTGAGGTTGTTCTCTGAGTGATAGTAGGTTTGTCTCTGAGTTGTAGGAGTTGCGGCTCTGAGGTGTAAGATTTGAAGAAATTTGAGTTTGGTGAAGTAGTTGAATCTAGCCCATTGTGGTAGATAGGCGAGGCGGGAAAGTGGACGTACCCAACTCGGGGAACCATTATAAATCTTGGTGTTTAATTTTTTAAGTATTTTTTTATTCCTCGAAAAGACACAAACATCACCTATTCACCCCCCCCCCCCCCCCCCCCCCCGCTAGGCAATTTAGGTAGACGTTAAGTACTTTTAATTGGTATCAGAGGGTCGTTTTGTTCGGTATAAGGTTAATACCTCGAACAAGATCCATGATCTAGTGTCATAACCCGCATTTTCCTCCATATTTAATGATATATGAGAGTAAGGGAAGATGTGCGTCATGATGCCACGTCAGCAGAGGATAACTGCAGACACTCAGGCAAAACTCCAACTTAACACTTTTATGAAAGATCTACAAGTCATTTAGAGAAAATCCAGTTAAAGATAAAGGGTTAGCTGTATCCCTCGACTCAGTGACTCATCTAGACCACGAGAAAAAATAGTTATACACTGCGGAAAAATACTTCATTTACAAGATTAGACGTCCTATATGAGTATAAACATCCCTAGAGGACAACTCTTGGTATTTAAGACTTTATATTTATAATAGTTACGAAAGTAGTTATTATGTTGGGCATGGATGATATTGGTTTTAGCCAGCAGAATAGGCGTCTTATTGTATCGGTCGACCTGTGCGTCTGCGTTACCGCAAGGCAGCTGTTCTGGGCATAAGATTCCCCTCGACCGTGTCTTGTGTTCCAGGAGGGGGGTCTTACAAATGGTATCAGAGGGAGGTTTCGATCCTCCGACATATAACCTAACATGCAACCTAGCATAAAACCTTCCCAGAGAGCAAGTAAAAACAACCACAAAGAGGTAAACTGGCAGCTAGCAAAGTACTCAATATTCCAAAAGAAAACTACCAGTGGGCATCAATAACCTGACACGAATCCACTGAAAGTATGTATGTCTGTACTAAAAAGGAAACATCAAACTACCTCACGACGGTGAGGAAAACACGCTGCAACCACCAGCAACCACCAAACCTAGCCGCTCAACCGGCTACTGCTCTGAACCTGAGACATTCAAAGAAAGAACACCTCAGAAAGAAATACAAGTGGCAAAAGAAACTGTCAGCAGACAAAATGGCAAAAGAGTAGAAGGGATACCACCCCAACAGGAAAAGCAAAGCTGTATGGAAATCATCAATATTAGGTCATAAGATCAAAGTGAGAAAGAGCTCACAAGGGTTAGACATCCCAAATTTTGCACCAAGTGCGTAAAAGATCAAAGCTTCGAAGACACATACATAAGTAAGTACATAAATAAATATAGCAGACCCATCGTAACATGAGCATAAACACCGGGGAAATACCGGCACTTGTGGGGGGAGAACCCTCCGCCAGCACACACACACAGTCACAAACCCAACATGGTAAAAAGGAAGGTGGCCTTATGCCTTGACATGCCCAAAACCGGGAAAAATGACTCCTATGGGGGGAGAACCCTCCGCTAGCACACCCACAGTCACAACCCAACGGGGTCAAAGGATTCATAGTCAGCCATGGCCACACCAAAATACCTTTAATACAAACAAAACCACAACCTAAACTACAAGACATCTCCAACGGAGGGATAAAACCCCCAAATCACACTAAGGCCCAACTCTCCCATGGCAAATACCCAAACAAAATACCCTAAGGCCCAACTCGATGAATCGGACCAGTTCGTCGAAAAAATATTCTAAGTCCTGGCCAAATTCGGCGAGTATACCCGATGAATTACAATGATACTCGACAAATCGTATGATGATACTCGGCGAACTATATTATACTCGACGAAAAAGTCTAGCGATACTCGACGATTTCCACTGATACACGCTGAAATTTCCTTACCAAACTCGTGATATTCGACGATTTACTGATGATACTCGCCGAACTCTACTTGGGCTAATCTATGATATTTAACGGATTCTACCTTACAATACACGCTGAATCTGCCTTAGACTAAACTTCACCTTACCCGACGAATTTTCCTTACGTATACGCCGAATCTATCACTTATACTCGACGAATTCCTATCGTCGATGCTCGACGAAGTGACCTAAGATATACAACGAATTCGGATACGAAACTCATCGAAACTTACTTACCTGAAACCCGATGTTTTCAACTCGCTGATACACACCAAAAAATTTCTTAAACCGCTAACTGTAGTCTCCTTGGCTTGGCCAAAATCTTGACCTAGGGGTTCTTTCATGATTTAAATACACTACTCATACCCTCTAAAGCAGGAGGAAGAGCAAAGAAAAGAAGGAAAAACAACGGATGGACATAGACATGCAAGGGAGGAAATCCACTTGCGTTGAAACTTCAAAAAAATCGTCACACGCTCGCACCGCGACAAGGACCGGTCGTGAAAATGCCCTAGCAACGCTTCCTGAAACTTTTGGAGGAAGAAGGAGGTCAAAATATCTAACCCTAATGCCTAAAAATTGAGGAATCGGGAAAAGCTTACCACGATCGCGTAGCTCTTGGCGAGAGCTTTCCGAATCCCTACTCCTTCATCGAAACCGACCACCGGAGCTCTCCCTATCGTCGGTCGAACGCACGCACCGTCCGCCGCTCGCTCATATTTCGCGAAAAAGACCATTGTCGGGTTTAGAAAGAAGATGAATAGTAAAGGTAGGGTTTTCTTTTTGACCGATTTCATATTTATACTCATAATTATAATATATATTATTAATTAATTAAAATATTGCCAAAACAACCTGAAATCCTTATCAACTCGGAATTTTACGAAAATCGCACCATAGCTAAATACTGATGCTACGAATCCATTGGCGAATTCGAAAATAAAATCCAACAAACCAAACTCGGGCAAACACCTCCCGAAGCCAAAACACAAACATTCCCAAAAAAGCTCCACCGAGTCACCAAAACAGACTCGGCTCGCAAGAGAATCTTGCAAATAGGCTAAAACCCAGCCATACTTAAAACCCTACTGAGCAAAACCATGCTCTAACCACAGCACCTGCTAAACACGCGTCAATGTTATGCCCTAACGTCATAAACAAGTCAATAAAAGAATTAACATAAATACCGAAAAATCAGGGGCGTTACATCTAGCGTCAAGAGATTTCGCTTAGTAGTCATGGATAGAAACAAGGATATGTTTTCGATAAAGTTACCAGTATGCACCAAAGAAAACTTTTCAATGTGGAAAGAATGAGTCAAGTTCTTTATGGAAGCAGTAGATCCAAGAATTTTTCAGATTGTGGAAGAAGGACCGCACATACCTACTCAAGTTGCCTGAGATTGACCCTCAGAACCTGTTTGGAAAGAGGACATAATGAATTTAATGACAAGTTCCTTAGATCCTTGACAAAGGACTTGGACACTAAAGTGGTAGCCCTTAGGGAGTTTGGGAAGCTTCCTGAGATTGACCCTCGGAACCTGTTTGGAAAGCTGCTCTCCTACGAGCTTCAAATGAACACCAGAAAGAAGGAGGAGCAAAACAACAGGACTTCAAGTAGAGAGAAGTCAGTTGCCCTGAAGGCTACAGTTTCGAGGAATTCTAAAGATGTATCACCAGTAAGTACACGTGCCCCAGACATCCCAAAAGACTTTGAGCCCAGCACATCAGGCTTTGAGCTATCTGATGGGGAGTTCTCCCTCATATCTAAGCAGTTCAAGAAACTGCTCAGCAAGAGGAGACAAATGAAGAATAAGTCATCCTCCACTGATTTCAGGAGATCATGTCGTGATGGTGATCGCTCCAAGAAAAGATACAATAAGGAGGACAGGTATAAATCTAAACCAATTAAATCGTTTTCCTTTGACGTTGTTTGATACTGTTGTAATAAGCCAGGACACATGATTGTGGAGTGTCCCTACAAAAAGAAGAAAGGATCCAAGAGAGAGGAGAAGAGATCCTTCAAAGGTAAAAAGAAGGAAGAGAAAAGCTTCATCGTCAAGAAGTCCAGGACTCTTAGTGAAAGCGACTCCAGTGAATCCAGTTCAGAGGATGAAGAAGGTTACTTCGGGCTTATGGCTCGATCAGATGTGGAAGTTGATGAGTTAGAGTATCAAGGGAAGGCAAACTCGCACATGATACTCTCAGAATCAGAAACATCAACTAATGGTCATGAATACTATTCTTTTGAGGAAGAGGATTCTGAATTGATGGTTCAGCATGAGAACCTTTTGAAAGCGTTTGAAAAATGTCGCAAGGTAGTCAAAACGCAGCTGAAAGAGATTGCCTCCCTCAAGGCAGTGAAAACCAATCTGAAGGAGGAAATTGCAAAATTACTTCCTCTCAAAGAGGAATTCCACTCCTTAAAAGAGGAACTCAAACGCTCTGCTGAAACATTGAGTCTGAAGGAGAAATACCTTGATGTGCTAGAGGAAAAGCTCTTGGTGGAGAGAAAACTTGTGAAAAGTTACTCTAAGTCGAAGACTATTCTTACCCTCATCGATGAGTTTTATGCTCCAAAGAAGCGTAGTGTTCTTGGCTACATAACTGGTAAAGGTAAGGCTGCCAAGAAAGCCAGTGCCAAAGAAAAGGGGAAGACACCTCTAGGTCAACCCTCGTTTAAGAAGGTAATCTTTCCAATGAAAAAGTTTGACCTTGAGTCGTCCTACGATCATCTTGCTAGCCCTACTTATGTAGAGCCCAAGAAGTGATATCAGGGATGGACCCATCCCCGATACTATGGTGCCAGCATTTTCAAAGCACCTTAAGAAGAGATTCAATTTCAGAATTATGGTCCATATGTTCATGGACATAACTATAAGAAGGCACCAAAAGCCAAGACTAGTGTACCTAAGGTGAAGGAGATGGAGAAGCCCTGTGTTTGTTGCAATTAGGAGGCCTCCACCTCCAAGTATGTTTCCCCTGCTAGACCTCATATTCAAAGGGTAAAGCAGGAGTACCAGAGAAGGTACAACAGGTTTGACTGTTGGTGTTGCGGCAAAATTGGTCATTTTGGCGCAGATTGTTGGTTTAACCCTGCAAATTTTGAAACTCCATGATTTAATCGTGCGAGACCAACCACTCGCCAAGTTAATGTTCCTAGTTATGGTAAGCTGACAAGGAACCAAGGACCCAAATATGTTTAGGTTCCTAAGGTAAAATGATTTATGGTTGCAGGTATGTCCAAAGGCCAACAAAACTCCGATATGGTATTTGGACAGTGGATTCTCTCGACATATGACCGGTACAAGAAACATGTTGCTTGATTATACCCTAGTAAAAGACAGACCAAAATTCATCTTTGGAGGGTCAGATAGGGGAACTACTAAAGGCTACGGTATGATTTCCAACGACATAGTCTCTTTCACAGATGTGGCTTATGTTGAAGGATTGCAACATAATCTGATAATCATAAGTCAACTATGTGACAAAAGCTATATTGTTGAGTTCTACAAGGACAAGTGTCTGATAAAGTCGTCTGCTAATTTGGAGATGATCTTAATAGACACTCGGAGTAGAAATATATTTTGTTTAAATTTTCTATGTTTAGACAATTATACACAATTGTGCTTTTTGGCTAAAAATAGTGTGTCTCTTTGTGACCAATGGCAAAAGAGATTAGCTCGTATTAATTTCAAAATAATAAATATGTTCATTTCTCACAAATTAGTGTGTGATGCCCCCAACATTAAGTGCCTTAAAGAGAGTCCATGTCACTCATGTCAAATGGGTAAGCAGACAATGGCTACCTTCAAGGGTATTGCTGAAAAAGATTCTTTGAGAAATTTGTATTTACTTCATATAGACTTATTCGGTCCTATGCCAATTCACAGTTTAGGAGGTAAAGTGTATACATTGGTAATTGTTGATAACTACTCTAATTTTACTTTGGTGTTCTTTCTGAAATACAAGTCAGACACCTTTGGTTCTTTCACCAATTTTGTCCCGCATATTCAGAACGAATTGAACTGCTCAGTGATCAAAATCAGAAGTTACCACGGATTAGAATTTGAGTCTTGCCATGAAAAAATTCTGTGAAAACAAAGGTATCTTTCATGAGTCCCCCCCCCCCCCGCGTACTCCACAGTAAAATGGAGTTACTGAGAGAAGGAATAGAACCCTCATTGAAGCATGTACAACTATGTTGAACGACGCTTCACTTCTGGAGTACTTCTGGGCTAAAGCAGTCAACACAGTTTGTCACGTGTAGAACAGAGCTCTAATCAACAAGAACCATTGTATAACTCCAATAAACTATTGAAGGGCATAAAACCTATTGTGTCCTACTTTAGAATCTTTTGAAGTAATTGCTTCGTACTTAATAATGGGAAGTATTACCGCACAATGTTTAGTAAAAAGTGTTTTGAAGGTATTTTCGTAAGATATAGTATTCAAAGTAAGGCATATAGGATTTTTAACAAGAAAACCATGGTGGTAGAAGAGTCTATTAATGTTGTATTTGATGAGACAAGCATGCTCCAAAGCAGCTCGTCTAATGTTATTGGTGCAGATGTAGGTACCAGGTTCAAGGAACTAAGCTTGGATGAAGCAGTCAAAGAAGATGCTCCAAGATCAGTCACGGTCATCGATCTAAGCAAGGTGGATGAAGAACATCTGGATGAACAAACCCTAGAGGATGCTCCTGATGTAGCAGAACCTGCTGGAGGAAGAGGAAGAAATCTAATGTTCAGACACCTAAGAGATTACCTAGCTGATCAAATCATTGGAGAGTCAGGATATGGAGTTAGAACTATAAGAGGTACAACTAACGAGTTATTGTATCTTAGTTTTCTATCTCGTGTTGAGCTAAAGAAGTTTGAAGAAGCAAACAAGGATGCCCTTGGATCATGGCAATGTAAGAAGAGCACAACCAGTTCGAACGATGCAAAGTCTGGGAGTTGGTGCCCAGGCCCAAGGGACAGAATATGATCATCACCAAGTGGGTTTTAAGAAACAAGCTGGACAAGAATGGCGTAATCATAAAGAACAAAGCCTGGCTTGTAGCTCAAGGATATAGACAAGAAGAAGGTATCTACTTTATCCAGACCTTTGCTTTAATGGCCAGGCTCGAGGTGATCAGGTTGTTTATTGTGTATGCTGCCCTCAAAGGCTTCACTGTCTATCAAATGGACATGAAGTTAGCATTCCTCAATGGGAATCTGAAAGAGGAAGTATACGTAGCTCAAACCCCCTAGTTTTGTAAGTTTTACTTTCCCTGAATATGTTTACTTTTTAAATAAATCTCTCTACGGCTTAAAGAAAGCTCTACGAGCTTGGTATGAGATGTTGTCTAGCTTTCTTCTTAAGAACAAGTTCCCAAGAGAAAAGATAGACAAGACATTATTTCTTAGGGATGTAAAATGCAAGATTCTGCTAGTGTAAATCTATGTCGACAACATTATATTTGGCTCTACGGAAGACAACCTTTGCAAGAAGTTTTCCAAACTTTTAAAAGGGAAGTTTGAAATGAGCAGTATGGGAGAGCTGAAGTATTTCTTAGGACTTCAGGTGAAGCAATCTGAAGATGGAATTTTCATTTCTCAGACGAAGTTCACCAAGGAGCTTCTTAAGAAATTCAGAATGGAGAATGCAACCTCCATAAGGACTAAAATGGGTTCAACTATGTCTCTGTACAAGGATGAGAAAGGGAAACCTTTTGATGAAACTAAGTACAGAAGCATAATTGGATCTTTGTTCTACCTTACTACAAGTAGACCAGACATAATGTTCTCAACATGCGTCAGCGCTAGATTTCAGGTGAATTCTAAGGAATCTCATTACATCGCTGCAAAGCGAATTCTAAGATATCTTAAGGGCACACCAAATCTTGGTGTATGGTACCCGAGAAATAATGATATCGAGCTAATTGATTTTTCAAATGCAAATTTTGCAGGAAGCACGGACGATAGGAAAAGCACTTCTGGGACGTGTCAATTCCTTAGAAGACGACTTATTTCATGGAGCAGTAAGAAGCAAAATTGTGCGGCAACCTCTATTGTCGAGTCAGAGTATATCTTTATGGATAGTTGTTGCACACAGCTTCTATGGATCAGGAATCAACTTGAAGACTACAACCTAAAGTTCAAAGAGATTCCTAGGTATTGCGACTCCTCCAGCACAATAGCAATCGAGCATACTCCAGTCTCTTACAGCTGGACAAAACACATTGAAGTGCGATATCACTTAATCTGGGATCATGTAGAGAACAAGGATATAGCCCTCATCTATGTCCCGACGGATAAGCAGGTCACGGATATTTTTACGAAGCCGCTTGACGAGGCCAAGTTCTCGTTCTTCAAAACGGAACTGGGCATGCTGAACAAAGACTCATGAAGAAGGTCAAGAAGACGGGAAGCTTCTCGATAAATTAATCAAGGAATAAATTTGTCCAAGGCAAATTCGTTGAGTATCTGTCATCCCTAATCACCGATTCATCGGATATTCACGAATATTCTCGCCGAAACTCGCCGAATTGACTGTGCATTCGATGAAACTCATCGAATGTCACTTAGGGAAAAATTTTTATTTTTATATTGGATCCAAAGAGCCGCCTAAATCAGGTACGCGCCTTTCTAGGTTAAATTTAAAATATATATATATAAATAATCGAGAGTTAGGGGAAACCATGGCACATTTCGTCAAAACCAAAATAGTTATATTCACAAAACTGTCCTCCAAACCCTTCGGCTCCAGCGATATTCTCATCATCTCCATCTCGTGGCTTGCTCCCATTTTCCTCGATTAGGTCAGAGCAAGAGTTTATAGCAAATATTTCTAGTTTCCAGCAATGATCTCACCCAGTGGTGTGATTCTGACGCCTCGTTATCGCCATTCCGACAGTGACAGCCATCTGATTCAGCCGATACTTCAATCCAGATTTCTGTGTATTCTCTGATTCTCCATGGCTCCTATAAGCACCAGTGGTTTCCTAGGGGGAGGAGAATTAGTTTGAACAGGTTTTGCTTCGGCTTTTTGTGAGTTCAGAAATGTGATCATCATGCTTGAGATAGCCGGACTATCCTTTTGTTCTAGAACACCCTTGCAAGGTGTAAGACAAAGATGTCCTTAAATTCTTCCAGAATGCAAAGCTCCGACATGAATATATGGTAATAAATAGCAAAGTTCGTGGAACTACTATTAAGGTGAAGGCCTCTCATCTCACCCGGCTCTTGAGGTTCCCTTCCTGTGAAGAAGTAGTTTACCTAGAAGAGGAAGACTTCACAAGGGCTATATTATTTTGTTGTTTTCCTAGAGATACAAAAGCCATTAAAAGGAAAGGAATGAACAAAGAAGGAAAGCTACTGTCAGATATCATTGGAAAAGTGCTGCTATGCAAGACTGGTTCACACGACTATCTATCTTTATAAATGTTCAAGACTCTAGTAGCAATCATCTACAAAAAAAAATGTACTGGGGTTCGATGCTGTTTTAGAAAATCAAAGACAGTCTCCGCACACCCAACTTTGGAAGGATTATCAGCTTGTACCTAAATCAAATGGATGGTGACAAGTTCTGACCAAAGGTGTGTCTATCCATCACCTGAAGAATATCGACTCAACTATCTTCTCAAGGTGGATAGGAGTATCTTGAGGCAAGGGGGTGCCACAGATTTTCCTGTGGAGGAGGAAGATCAGGCTCCTAAAGATAGGATTCCTACTCCATACCCCAGTGAAGCCCCTGATAGATTGAGTGCAGGAGCTAAGGGGGAGCCAGCTGTTACTTCAGTTGTATAGAGTCCAGTTCCAGTTCTAGAGACAGGAAATAATCTGACAGAGGTTGCTCAGATTGCTCAGATTGATGTTGAGGAGTTAGAGCCTGCTGAGGTTGAGGATGATGTTGTTAATGATGATGATTTGACTATGGATGACTATGAGATAAATGTTGATGAAGAAATGATTATTGTTGATGAGCCCATAGCTGCTGATAATGCTAATGATTGTTTTGAGCAAGTTTCATTAGAGAACATGATTGTCCCTCTCCTAGAAATTATTCCTGCTTCATCTTCTGATGGGGAGGTGACTAGGCCCTCGATATCAGTTACCACTGAATTTGACAGGTTTATCCGCAAAGTTGAGAAACGATTTGCCGAGGCGACAGGTATTCCTCCAGTTGTTCCTGAGGAGGTAGTTAATGTTTCTGATGAGGAAGGAGATGCAGAGGAGCATACTCATCTCCTAGCTGCTTTAGTTCCTTTGTTGAGTTCTAAAGCAAGATTATCTCTAATCTATGAGTCTCCTAGTGAAGATATGCCTTCTCTCCCAAGTATTGCTTCTGAGATAATTTCCACCTCCAGTGCTGATAATTCAATTCTAAATACAATAGAGGTCATGTTGTTAAGACAGCAAGCGCAGTTTGAAGCGATAATTAAGAAAGTTTTGGACAAGGTAAAAGAAACTGAGCAAGATGTTAATAATGGCCTTGTGGAAGTTAAAATTGAGATTGACAAGCTTGATACCAATCTTGATGCATTGTATGCCGAGGGTGGAAAAGCTATCAGGCTTAACATGCAAGGACTCAAGTATGCTTCAGAAATTCTTGATAATGTGGATACGAACACAAAGACAATTATTGATACCGACAACAGATTGATGGCTCACTTTGACAGCACTATTCCTGCTTATTCTAATTTTGTCATTGCTTAAGTCGGAAAGGGGGAGGAGGCTATGAAACCTAAGGTTGATGTAGTTGAAGCTGCTATGGTAGGAAATTTCAAAAAGACAAATGACTACTGCTACAATAACTTTATGTGGCTGCATGGTCAGATGTTTGGCTCTCAAGCACCTGCTGTTCCTGCTCAGGTTGAAGTTCATCCTGCTGAGGATTACTCTAAACTCTGGACAGAAACACAGGAAGTATTTTAGGATGTTGATGCTGCTACTGATGCTGATGTATCTGAAATTCAAGATGTTGAAAATATTCCCCAGGCTCCAGTATACAAGAAAAGAAAGTATGGTGAAGTCCCTTCTGCTATAAGGTCATACCTTCCAGAGACAGAGAAGTTGGTGAAGTGTGGAATCCTACTTTTAGAGGAATCATCCTAGACACCTTCACCCTAGTAGATCTTGAAAATGAGAACAGAAGGAATCATTATGATCAAGAATAATGGCATAAGTTTGAATTGGCCTCTGCCAAGAGAAGGATATGTTTCTGAATCCACAAGAATGACGAGTCTGCGCCTCCAGCCCCTTCAAAGTACTATCCTAAGCCAAGGGCTTATTTTGTTAGGCAGCGTCAGAAGAATCAAGGCGGGCAGACCTGATGTTCATGTTTTTATTTTTTGATTGAGATGTGGTTGTGGTTGCCATAAAAACTTTGAACTCTTATTGTTATATATATATGATTTAAATGTTTGGCTGAAATGTGCGCTATTAATTATTTTTTAAATTTATTCATCTTGTCAATTTCATATCTTATTATTATTTGTTATGTGCAATTCACCTTAGCTTATAGGATTCTGACTTTTTCAAATAGGGGGAGATTGTTGGGTATTGTATCCACAATAACCCTGATTTGAAGAAGGGTCAAGTTAAGCTAATGGGTCACCTCATTCCAGCTGTATGGGTAAACAACCAGAATTTCCCTAATGCCCAGCTCAACCCTACCATCATTCCACACTTCTTAAATCCTCTTGAAGAACAACCTCCAGCAGATGCTCCAGCTCAGGCAACCATACCAGAAGATGTGCCAGTCTTCTCACCCAGACCTGATGGTGATGTGACTGAGCCCCCTCTCTCCTATTCTGATATGTGGCAAGATGAAATTCCTCCTAGTTCTCAAGGTGCCCCAAGAAAGAAAAGAAAATATGGTGAAGGCGCTTCTGCCAGCCGTTCTGCACCTAGAAAAGATCCTGCCCTAGCTTCTGAAGGTAGACCACCAATTGTTCATTCTGAGGTTTGGAGTCCAACCTCCAAATCCCTAATCCTTGATACCTTGAAGTTAGTAACAGATCTTGGTGAGAACAGAGATCAGTTTTACAGTTATTCAGAATGGAAAGCCTATGAAGTGTCCCAAATCAAAATCAGACTTCATGACAGGAATTGGGGACACAACAACCCAGCTGCTCCTCCTAGGCCCAGAACTTATTTTCCTAAGCCATTCAGTTACCTAGAGAGGCAAGAGCTGAAAAGAGAAAGAATGCACAAAGAAGCCCCTGCTTGAGTCTATGAGAATGTGGAAATGGATATTTTGATCTGTTAAAAACATTTCTATATATATATTTGATTCTGGTTTTGGCTATCTTTTTATTTACCCTGCTTTAGCTTACTTTATTTTTTTTTTGGTATATGTGTATTGTTCTTTTTACTCTTAAAGTAATTCACCTTAGTGAAGAGGGTGCTGACATCTACAAATAGGGGGAGATTGTTGGGATTTGTCTCCACAATACCTCAGATTTGTAGGAGGTCAGACCTTGAACTAAGATGAATTAAGGTGTATTTGATATTGTGTTTAAGTTGTATGTGTGCAGGTTCTCATTGCCAAGTGTAGACCAATGTCAGTCTATAATGGGTCACCAAACACAGGACCATACAATGTAATCCCTCATTGTGTGATCCAAAGTGTTGGCCCATGTATAGCCTCTCTATTGGGATACACTTCCTACATGCACTTGGATTGGTGGACTGAAGTGTTGAAGTTTATCTTTTCAGAAGAAATTTTTTCTAAGTCCACATACTCGAGTAGCCTTCTTCATATACTCGAGTAAGTGACTTAGTACTCGAGTAGATCCTCAGACATACTCGTGTGACTCTGTATACTCGTGTAGATAAGTTTATACTCGAGTAGATAGTTAGTCACTCGAGTAAGTCATATATTATACTCGAGTAGATCCTTCTGTTATTAGATCCAAAAATTTCTCTAAGTCCACATACTCGAGTACCTCCTTTTACACTCGAGTAAGTGAGTCTGCTCTCGAGTAAGTTAGGTTACATACTCGAGTAGACTGCATTATACTCGAGTAGATGATAACTTGCACTCGAGTAGTTGGTTAGTTACTCGAGTAAATGTTCTGTTCATACTCGAGTAGATCTGTGCTTCTCATCTCAGAAAAAATTCTAAGTCTACATACTCGAGTAGTTCCCTATATACTCGAGTAAGTGATTCTGTACTCAAGTAGTTGTTATTCATACTCGAGTAGCTTAGTGATTACCCGAGTAATCTTCCCCAGATACTCGAGTAGTTCTTTTTCCCCTCACTCGAGTATCTCCAACCCTTTCACTCGAGTAGCTTTTCCTATCTTATCTCAAATTTTCTCTAAGTGTTTTTACTCGAGTATATACTCTCATACTCGAGTAGTTCTAAATTCACTCGAGTGCTGATCTTTGAATCACTCGAGTAGCTTCTTTTCTTATACTCGAGTATACTCCTTCTATCCACTCGAGTATATACCATCTGATACTCGAGTATGTTTCTTTTATGACTCGAGTAAATCTGTTTAAATTTTTTCCTGAAATTCTCTAAGTCAATTTCGCAGTGTATTTCAAATTAATCATTTCTGATTGGTCCACGTGTCATCCCTAATTAATTTTCTGACCGTTGGAGTACACCTATAAATAGGTCCTTTCAGATTTGACTAATAACAAGTCTTTTCTAAGATTATTATCTTTTAAGAAAGAGAAAAAGGAAATCCCGTGAACTCTAATTCCTCACGTCGCCGCCGCCGCCATTGACGTTCACGGAAGAAGCTCTGGATCGACGATCTTCGATCGCTGCCTTCAACTTTTATTCTCCAGCGATCCAAATGAAAGTTAATCACTCGATCTCGCCAAGCCTCAAAGATTTCAGATCTATTTTCTCGATCGAGGTGATTCCGTTTTTCAGATTTGTGGATCACTCTCAAGTCGTCTTCAATATATTCTGATCAAGCCAAAGCTCTCAAGGAAGAAGACTATCAAGATCCAGATCTGAGAATATTACTGTTTGTATTTTATTTTCAAACCAAATTTCTTTGTAGGAGTTTTTCTCCGAGATTTGTAGGAAGGCTTTATCTTCCGAGTGTAGATCCGATTTGGATCGAGTTTGTAGGAACGTGGTTCCGAGGTGTAGGATTGTTTTCAATCCGAGATAGTGGAGTAGCCGAGTCTAGTGATTTGCTAGATCGGTGAGTAAAGTGGACGTACCCAAGATTGGGGAACCACTATAAATCTCTTGTCGTCTGTGATTGCTTGATGTGTGCTGTGTTATTTTTAATTCCGCATTTGACACGCATTTCACCTATTCACCCCCCCCCCCCTCTAGGTGATTTAGGCTAACAACTTAGTACTCTCAATTGGTATCAGAGGGAGGTTGATCGTTAAAAGGTTAACACCTTGATCTTATCCCTCTAAGTTGTTTCTTGTATAGTATCAAGCATGAGTAAGACCAAGGATTTTGCTAAACTCCCTATCTGCACCAAGAACAATTTTCCTATGTGGAAGGAACGAGTAAAGTTCTTCATGGAAGCAGTAGATCCCCGGATCTTCATGATAGTTGAAGAAGGTCCCCACATTCCTATGACCACCTCCACCATAGATTCATCTAAGCAAGTTCCAAAGAAATTGATGGATCTCGATAAGGACGAGATTGCACTTGTCTCGTTGGACAAGAAAGCCAAAAATATTATCGCAAGTGCAGTCGATGACTCAATGCTGCAGAATCTGATTCATTGCCAGTCTGCCAAGGAGATGTGGCAATCCCTAGTGACTCTAATGGAAGGTACAAAAGAAGTAAGGGATGATCGAAGGTCCCTACTGAACCAAAAATATGAAGCCTTCAGGCAGGGTCATAAGGAAGCCATAGCTGACACTTTTGAGAACTTCTTCAAGATAGTAAATGGCCTCAGAATTTATGGACGTGTCTTCACCAATGGGGAACTCAATGACAAATTCTTAAGATCCCTAACCAAGGAATGTGACAATAAGGTATGTGCCATTCGGGAGTTTGGAAGGTTAGCTGAGACAGACCCGCAGAATCTGTTCGGAAAGCTTATGTCTTACGAGCTGCAAATCAACTCAAGAAAAGCTGAAGAAGAGATCAGCAGGTCTGCATCCAAGGAGAAGTCTGTCGCTCTAAAGGCAGATAGCTCAAGGAAGACAAAGGCTAGCTCTCCTGCCCCAGTTCCTGAAGCTGATGAAGAAGAATCATCTGATCCAAGCTCATCTGGCTCAGAACTATCTGAAGGAGAGTTCTCATTGCTCTCCCGGCAATTCAAGAAATTCTTAAATAAGAAGAAGCAATGGAGAGGCAAAGATGCCTCATTCAGAAGATCACGACGTGATGGTGATCAGAGAAAGAAAGGGTCAAGTAGCCATGACAGGTATAACTTTAAACAGAACAAACAGATTTCGACTGACATCGTTTGTTATTATTGCAATAAGCCAGGTCACGTCATCGCCGACTGCCCTCACAAAAAGAAAGAAGGTGGAAGAAGAGAGGAAAAGAAATCCTCATATCATAAGAAGAGGACAGAGAAGAGTCTAGTAGCCAAGAAGAGCAAAACTCTCAGCGACTCCGACTCATCTGAGTCGAGTGAAGAAGAGGAAGCTTACTTTGGGCTCATGGCTCACTCAGATGATGAACAAGTCCCCCAGTTCACTGGGGAGGTAAAATCTCACACTCCTCTCTCTGATTCTGATGATGATAATGTGCAAGAGGGCTATTCCTCTGAAGATGAATCTGAACTCATGGCCCAGTACAAAGAGTTGCTCATGACCTACGAGAAATGTCGTAGAGTAGTGAAAACTCAAGCCAAAGAGATAAAATCTCTACAGGCTAGTGAGAGCAGCTTGAGAGAAGAAGCCAATAAGACTAACTCTCTTCAAGAGATCTTAAACAGTGCTATGGATGAATACAATCAAGCTCTCAAGCACCTCGACCTTAAAGAGGAAATCATCAAAGAATTGGAACAACAACTCGAGGCTGAAAAGAAACTTGTTGAGAGTTTCTCTAAGCCTAAGACAGTTCTTCCAATCGTTGCTGAGTTCTCTGCTAAGGCCAAGGGTGCTGGTTTAGGCCACATTGGCTCTTCTAGTAAATCCTCTAGGAGAAACAAGGCCAAGAGAAAGAATAAGGCTGCCCGGAAGGCTCTAGCTGAAGAAAAAGGGAAAGCTCCCTTGGAACCTGTTCTGTTCAAGAAAGTTATCTTTCCTACGAACGAGCTCGACTATGAGTCCACCTATGGACACTTTTCCAGGCCGATCCCTGAGAAGCCTAAGTCAAGATACCAAGGTTGGACTCGTCCTCGTAACTTCGGCGAGAGTGCCTTCAAAGCACCTTATGAAGAGATTTAACTTTAAAGCTATGGACCTTATGCTCATGGTCACAATATCAAAAAGACACCAAAAGTAAAACCCATTGTAGAAAAGCCTATGAAGGAGAAGACTTCATGTAATTGCCATCATCATGAAGCCTCTTCCTCTAAGAGTAAAGCTCCTGCTGGACCTTCATTCCAGAAAGTCAAGCAGGACTACACAAGGCAAAGATTCAACAGGTTCGACTGTTGGTGTTGTGGCAGAATTGGTCATTTTGCCAGTGATTGTTGGTTCAATCCTAAAAATGTTGCAACCCCTAAAGTTAGCAACGTGAGAGTGACCACTCATGAGGCTAATGCTCGTAGGGGGAGTATTCTAACTCGAGACCAAGGACCCAAACTTGTTTGGGTTCCTAAGGCTAAATGATTGTAATTGCAGGTATGTCCAAAGGCTACCAAAATGCCAATCTGGTACTTGGACAGTGGATGCTCTCGGCATATGACCGGGACAAGGAGCCTACTCCAGAATTACACCTCAGTCTGCAACAGACCAAAGGTCATCTTTGGAGGTTCAGATCGAGGAATAACTAAAGGCTATGGTATGATCTCTAACGGTAGCGTATCCTTTTCGGATGTAGCCTATGTTGAAGGATTGGAACACAATCTCATCAGCATAAGCCAATTATGCGACAAAGGATACGTAGTTGAATTTCATGCTGACAAGTGTTTGATAAAATCGGTTAACAACATGGAAACTATTTTATCAGGCACTCGAAGCAGAAATATTTTCTGTTTAAATTTCATTTGTATAGACTCTTCGACACCAGTGTGTCTTTTGGCAAAAAGTAGTGCATCTCTTGCTGACCAATGGCACAAGAGACTAGCACATATTAATTTCAAAACTATTAATAAATTGTTCTCTCAAAACTTAGTACGTGATGCACCTAATGTCAAGTGCGTTACGGACAGTCCTTGTCACGCTTGTATCAAAGGCAAGCAAACAAGAAGTTCGTTTAAAAGCATAATAGGCAAGGATTCAAATAGAAGCTTACAGCTTCTCCATATGGACTTGTTTGGTCCACTGCAGGTTAGAAGTTTGGGAGGTAAGGAATATACGTTGGTTATTGTGGATGATTACTCGCGCTTTGCGTGGGTGTTCTTTCTGAAACACAAGTCAGATACCTTCGGTATTTTCACTAATTTTGTTAGGCAGATCCAGAATGAATACAACTGTTCCGTAGTCAAAATCAGAAGTGACAATGGAACGGAATTCAAGTCTGGAGCCATGACAGAATTCTGTGAAAGTCAAGGTATCTTTCATGAGTTTTCCTCTCCTCGTACCCCACAGCAAAATGGAGTAGCTGAGAGAAGAAACAGAACACTCATAGAGGCTTGCCAGACCATGTTGAGTGATGCTTCACTTCCAGAGTATTTCTGGGCTGAAGCCGTCAACACCGCTTGTCACGTGCAAAATCGAGCTCTCATCAACAAGAACCATGATAAGACTCCTTACGAACTTTTAAAAGGCAGGAAACCAACCATTTCGTATTTTAGAATCTTTGGCTGTAAGTGCTTCGTACTTAACAACGGTAAGTATCACACTACCAAGTTTAGCGAGAAAAGCTTTGAAGGTATTTTTGTAGGGTATAGTAGCCATAGTAAGGCCTATAGAGTATTCAATAGAAAAACTCTGGTGGTGGAAGAGTCGATACATCTTGTATTTGATGAGACGAGTCTGCTACAAAGCAACTTGTCTAGTATGCCTATTGTAGATGCAGGTACAAAGTTGAAAGAACTTAGCCTGGATGAAACTACTAAAGATAAGGATGAAACGTTCATCAAGATCACCTCTACAACCCCCATTGAAGAGGTAGATGATCAAAATAAAGAACACATCCCAGCTAAAGATGCAACTCCAGTGGCTGAAGAGATCCCAGATGCAAGGACTTTAGAGTTCAGACACTTGAAGGATCACCCTGTTGATCAAATCATAGGAGATCCTCGGGATGGCGTCAGAACTCGTCGAGGTACAACTAACGAGAATTTATACTTAAGTTTTCTTTCACAGGTTGAACCAAAGAAGTTTGAGGAAGCCAACTCCGACGCATCCTGGATTCTAGCCATGGAAGAAGAGCTGAATCAGTTCAAACGATGCAAAGTTTGGACACTTGTTCCTAGACCCAAGAGTAAGAACGTCATTGGGACAAAATGGGTCTACCGGAACAAAATGGACGAAGATGGAACAATTATAAAGAATAAAGCTAGACTTGTCGCCAAGGGCTATCGTCAAGAAGAAGGAATCGACTTCGACCAGACTTATGCTCCAGTAGCAAGACTGGAGGCGATCAGGTTATTTCTTGCCTACGCTGCACTTAAGGGCTTTACCGTCTATCAGATGGACGTCAAGTCCGCCTTCCTAAATGGTGACATAAAGGAAGAAGTGTATGTAGAGCAACCGTCAGGTTTTGTTGATTCAACCTTTCCTAATTATGTTTATTTACTGCAAAAAGCACTATATGGTCTTAAACAAGCTCCTCGAGCTTGGTATGAGACGTTGTCCACCTTTCTTCTTGAGAACAAGTTCACAAGAGGAAAGATAGACAAGACATTATTTCTTAGGGAAATAAAAGGCAAGATTTTGCTAGTGCAAATCTATGTCGATGACATCATTTTTGGCTCTACGGATAACAACCTCTGCAAAAAGTTTTCCAAACTTATGCAAGGGAAGTTTGAAATGAGCAGTATGGGAGAGCTGAAGTATTTCTTAGGGCTTCAAGTGAAATAATCTGAGGATGGAATTTTCATCTCACAGACCAAGTTCACCAAAGAGCTACTTAAGAAATTCGAAATGGAGAATGCAACCTCTATGAGAACTCCAATGGCCTCAGCTATGTCTTTGGACAAGGATGAGAAAGGGAAACCTTTTGATGAAACCAAGTACAGAAGCATAATTGGGTCCTTGCTCTACCTTACTGCAAGTAGACCAGATATAATGTTCTCAACATGTGTATGTGCTAGATTTCAGGTGAACTCTAAGGAATCTCACTACATCGCTACAAAGCGAATCCTGAGATACCTCAAAGGTACACCAAATCTTGGCTTATGGTACCCAAGAAGTAATGATAGTGAACTAATTGGATTTTCAGATGCAGATTTTGCAGGTAGCAAAGATGACAGGAAAAGCACCTCCGGGACTTGCCAATTTCTCGGAAGGAGACTTATTTCCTGGAGCAGTAAGAAGCAGAACTGTGTAGCTTTCTCAACGGCTGAATCAGAGTACATCTCTGCAGGCAGCTGTTGTGCACAGCTTTTATGGATCAAGAATCAATTTGAAGACTACAACATGAAGTTCCAGAACATTCCTTTGCTTTGCGACTCATCCAGTGCTATAGCAATTGCAAACAATCCAGTCTCCCACAGCCGGACCAAGCATATAGAGCTTCGCTATCATTTCATCTGGGAGCATGTGAAAAATGGAGACATTGATCTATAATATGTCTCTACAGACAGGCAAGTTGCAGACATATTCACCAAGCTGCTGGACGAGTCCAAGTTTTCGTTCTTCAAAACGGAACTCGGGCTGCTCAACAAAGAAGACTAGTAATGGACTCCCAAATTAAGAAGATATCAGTGATTTTGGCTGCTCAAGTTGAAGAGATCAATGACAGTAAAAATCTCCAATGAAAATTGTCCTTCAGAGCAAGATACTCGAGTATATCAAAGACATACTCGAGTAAACGGGAAATACTCGAGTAAAGAGTTTCACATACTCGAGTAGTTGACTACATACTCGTGTATGAACTTTACACACTCGAGTATGCTCTGTCTCTACTCGAGTATGAACTTGACCTACTCGAGTATACGGACTTCTCTACTTTGAAATTCTAATTTTTCTATTCGCACCGAGCTATTTGCCGCTTCATTCAGGTATGAAATATATATTTTTTTCTAAAACCTAATTAGGATTATATATAGAGAGAAAAATCGGGAAAACCCTTTCCACTTTTCATTTACTCGAGTAGCCGCCGACTCCTCATCATCCAGAAATCGCAGAGCATCGTCTTCTTCGCCTCTCTCATCTTCCAGAATCGCAAATGGCCCCTTCCTCTAAAATCGGCATCGGCTCTGAACTCGCCCCCGCGGGTATAGCCGATCTCTCAGATGATTTCAGAAATCTTCTGATTTTGTTCGAAACCGCCGGATTATCGTTCGTTCTCGAGTCGCCGTGCAGAGTTATTTTTCCAGCAGTTGAGGAGTTCTATCAGAATTTGAAGGTCAAGCGTAATGGAAAGCTCCTGAAATCCAAAGTCAGAGGAATAAAAATTCGATTGGATAAAGTTTCTCTTGCAACTCTGTTGAAGCTCCCAGTGGTCGATGAAGATGCCGATATGACTGCAGAAGATTCCATAAGAACTAGCTTATTCTGTGGAGCTAACCCTCAAGCCCATTCCTTTAGCAGAGCCGACTTTAACTCAGAAGGAAAGTTCCTAGTAGATGTTATTGCAAAAGTTCTGTTGTGCAAGACGTATTCTATTCGAGACATTTCTATGGAAATGTTTGACATAATGCAAGCTATTATCTGCCGCAAACAGTTCCAGTTTGGACTGTTGCTCCTAGACAAAATCAGAGAAAGTATTAAGCATCCCAGCTTTGCCAGAATTATCTCCCTCCTGCTTCATGAAGTTAACCCATCAGTGTTTAACCTATCCAAAGGGACTCCCCTACATCACATGAAGAAAGTTTCCATATCCTCCATCCAGAGATATGATGTTAAACTTCTGAATTCTGCACAGGCCTCCAAAGCTACTGTTCCTTCAGAAAAGTCCCAAGAACCCAGTGTATCTGAAGACAGGATTCCATCTCCTCCTCTAAATCAAACTGCTGCTACCTCTGGTGCAATAGTTGAGGGGGAGCCTGCCTCTTCTCATCCTAAGTACCCAGCTTCCTCAGAACTTTCAGAACTAGCAGAAGTCAGAGTTTCTACTCCTCCAGCTTCTCCTCCTCCAGCAAATCTTGAATCAGAGATTCCAGATACAACATCTTTACTGTCTACAGCAGAAGATATAAATAAATTCATTGATGAGCTAAGCTCAGATGCTCCTCTATTTCAAAATGAATCAGCTGTAAAGTCTCCTGCCAAGTCTCCAATTCAGTCTCCAGTTCAGATTCCAAATCAGACTCCAGTTCAATCTCCTGTACAGATTCCAGCTCAGACTACAGTTTAGACTCCAGCGCAGTCTCCTGCCCAGTCTCCTGATAGTGAGCCCAGCAATTCTGATCAGATTATATTTTCTGATAATGAGGAAGTATCTCCAGAACCAGTGGATGCTCCTCTGAGGACACTGGACTTCACCCTTCCTTCCTTCATCAACACTGAAGATTCAAATTTGGTAGAACCATTCAAAAGAGCTGTCATTTCAGTGAAAATTACAAAAATCCCTCCATGGATTGCTCCTGCTCCTGCTCCTTCAGTCCCTGCCCCAACCTCAGTCCCTTCTTCCTCTTCAGATATGGTCAGTAAAATTGAACAGTTGCTTATTGAACAGAGAAAGTACTTTGATGAATCTCTAGCATCAGTAAATAATAAAGTCACTACTCTTGAACAAGAGATGAGTAGATGCTTTGCTGAAATCCAAGCCAATACTGATGAGCTCAAAAGATTGTTTCAGTTAGGTGGAAAAGCACTAGATCACACTATCACAAGCATAGGTGAACTAAGAAATCAACAAGAAACTGTTGCACATAATCAGATAGTAATGGACAAGAATGCTGAAGCAAATGTGATGAAAGTATGTGAAGAAGTTGGCACCTTCAGAGATGAAGCTATTGCTAAGCTATCTGTAGATATCACCAAGGGGGAGAAGTTAGTAAAAGAACAAGTTGAAAAACTATCTGAACAAGCTCAAGCAGCTGTAAAAGAACAAGTTGAAAAACTATCTAAACAAGCTCAAGTAGGTGTGGATGGTCTTGTAAAAGATATGAAAGCAGACATCCTAGCCCAGCTCCAATCTGTCAAATTCTACATTTATGATACAGCTGTATGGGTAAACAACCAGAATTTCCCTAATGCCCAGCTCAACCCTACCATCATTCCACACTTCTTAAATCCTCTTGAAGAACAACCTCCAGCAGATGCTCCAGCTCAGGCAACCATACCAGAAGATGTGCCAGTCTTCTCACCCAGACCTGATGGTGATGTGACTGAGCCCCCTCTCTCCTATTCTGATATGTGGCAAGATGAAATTCCTCCTAGTTCTCAAGGTGCCCTAAGAAAGAAAAGAAAATATGGTGAAGGTGCTTCTGCCAGCCGTTCTGCACCTAGAAAAGATCCTGCCCTAGCTTCTGAAGGTAGACCACCAATTGTTCATTCTGAGGTTTGGAGTCCAACCTCCAAATCCCTAATCCTTGATACCTTGAAGTTAGTGACAGATCTTGGTGAGAACAGAGATCAGTTTTACAGTTATTCAGAATGGAAAGCCTATGAAGTGCCCCAAATCAAAATCAGACTTCATGACAGGAATTGGGGACACAACAACCCAGCTGCTCCTCCTAGGCCCAGAACTTATTTTCCTAAGTCATTCAGTTACCTAGAGAGGCAAGAGATGAAAAGAGAAAGAATGCACAAAGAAGCCCCTGCTTGAGTCTATGAGAATGTGGAAATGGATATTTTGATCTGTTAAAAACATTTCTATATATATATTTGATTCTGGTTTTGGCTATCTTTTTATTTACCCTGCTTTAGCTTACTTTATTTTTTTTTGGTATATGTGTATTGTTCTTTTTACTCTTAAAGTAATTCACCTTAGTGAAGAGGGTGCTGACATATACAAATAGGGGGAGATTGTTGGGATTTGTCTCCACAATACCTCAGATTTGTAGGAGGTCAGACCTTGAACTAAGATGAATTAAGGTGTATTTGATATTGTGTTTAAGTTGTATGTGTGCAGGTTCTCATTGCCAAGTGTAGACCAATGTCAGTCTATAATGGGTCACCAAACACAGGACCATACAATGTAATCCCTCATTGTGTGATCCAAAGTGTTGGCCCATGTATAGCCTCTCTATTGGGATACACTTCCTACATGCACTTGGATTGGTGGACTGAAGTGTTGAAGTTTATCTTTTCAGAAGAAATTTTTTCTAAGTCCACATACTCGAGTAGCCTTCTTCATATACTCGAGTAAGTGACTTAGTACTCGAGTAGATCCTCAGACATACTCGTGTGACTCTGTATACTCGTGTAGATAAGTTTATACTCGAGTAGATAGTTAGTCACTCGAGTAAGTCATATATTATACTCGAGTAGATCCTTCTGTTATTAGATCCAAAAATTTCTCTAAGTCCACATACTCGAGTACCTCCTTTTACACTCGAGTAAGTGAGTCTGCTCTCGAGTAAGTTAGGTTACATACTCGAGTAGACTGCATTATACTCGAGTAGATGATAACTTGCACTCGAGTAGTTGGTTAGTTACTCGAGTAAATGTTCTGTTCATACTCGAGTAGATCTGTGCTTCTCATCTCAGAAAAAATTCTAAGTCTACATACTCGAGTAGTTCCCTATATACTCGAGTAAGTGATTCTGTACTCAAGTAGTTGTTATTCATACTCGAGTAGCTTAGTGATTACCCGAGTAATCTTCCCCAGATACTCGAGTAGTTCTTTTTCCCCTCACTCGAGTATCTCCAACCCTTTCACTCGAGTAGCTTTTCCTATCTTATCTCAAATTTTCTCTAAGTGTTTTTACTCGAGTATATACTCTCATACTCGAGTAGTTCTAAATTCACTCGAGTGCTGATCTTTGAATCACTCGAGTAGCTTCTTTTCTTATACTCGAGTATACTCCTTCTATCCACTCGAGTATATACCATCTGATACTCGAGTATGTTTCTTTTATGACTCGAGTAAATCTGTTTAAATTTTTTCCTGAAATTCTCTAAGTCAATTTCGCAGTGTATTTCAAATTAATCATTTCTGATTGGTCCACGTGTCATCCCTAATTAATTTTCTGACCGTTGGAGTACACCTATAAATAGGTCCTTTCAGATTTGACTAATAACAAGTCTTTTCTAAGATTATTATCTTTTAAGAAAGAGAAAAAGGAAATCCCGTGAACTCTAATTCCTCACGTCGCCGCCGCCGCCATTGACGTTCACGGAAGAAGCTCTAGATCGACGATCTTCGATCGCTGCCTTCAACTTTTATTCTCCAGCGATCCAAATGAAAGTTAATCACTCGATCTCGCCAAGCCTCAAAGATTTCAGATCTATTTTCTCGATCGAGGTGATTCCGTTTTTCAGATTTGTGGATCTCTCTCAAGTCGTCTTCAACATATTCTGATCAAGCCAAAGCTCTCAAGGAAGAAGACTGTCAAGATCCAGATCTGAGAATATTACTGTTTGTATTTTATTTTCAAACCAAATTTCTTTGTAGGAGTTTTTCTCCGAGATTTGTAGGAAGGCTTTATCTTCCGAGTGTAGATCCGATTTGGATCGAGTTTGTAGGAACGTGGTTCCGAGGTGTAGGATTGTTTTCAATCCGAGATAGTGGAGTAGCCGAGTCTAGTGATTTGCTAGATCGGTGAGTAAAGTGGACGTACCCAAGATTGGGGAACCACTATAAATCTCTTGTCGTCTGTGATTGCTTGATGTGTGCTGTGTTATTTTTAATTCCGCATTTGACACGCATTTCACCTATTCACCCCCCCTCTAGGTGATTTAGGCAAACAACTTAGTACTCTCAATTGGTATCAGAGGGAGGTTGATCGTTAAAAGGTTAACACCTTGATCTTATCCCTCTAAGTTGTTTCTTGTATAGTATCAAGCATGAGTAAGACCAAGGATTTTGCTAAACTCCCTATCTGCACCAAGAACAATTTTCCTATGTGGAAGGAAAGAGTAAAGTTCTTCATGGAAGCAGTAGATCCCCGGATCTTCATGATAGTTGAAGAAGGTCCCCACATTCCTATGACCACCTCCACCATAGATTCATCTAAGCAAGTTCCAAAGAAATTGATGGATCTCGATAAGGACGAGATTGCACTTGTCTCGTTGGACAAGAAAGCCAAAAATATTATCGCAAGTGCAGTCGATGACTCAATGCTACAGAATCTGATTCATTGCCAGTCTGCCAAGGAGATGTGGCAATCCCTAGTGACTCTAATGGAAGGTACAGAAGAAGTAAGGGATGATCGAAGGTCCCTACTGAACCAAAAATATGAAGCCTTCAGGCAGGGTCATAAGGAAGCCATAGCTGACACTTTTGAGAACTTCTTCAAGATAGTAAATGGCCTCAGAATTTATGGACGTGTCTTCACCAATGGGGAACTCAATGACAAATTCTTAAGATCCCTAACCAAGGAATGTGACAATAAGGTATGTGCCATTCGGGAGTTTGGAAGGTTAGCTGAGACAGACCCGCAGAATCTGTTCGGAAAGCTTATGTCTTACGAGCTGCAAATCAACTCAAGAAAAGCTGAAGAAGAGATCAGCAGGTCTGCATCCAAGGAGAAGTCTGTCGCTCTAAAGGCAGATAGCTCAAGGAAGACAAAGGCTAGCTCTCCTGCCCCAGTTCCTGAAGCTGATGAAGAAGAATCATCTGATCCAAGCTCATCTGGCTCAGAACTATCTGAAGGAGAGTTCTCATTGCTCTCCCGGCAATTCAAGAAATTCTTAAATAAGAAGAAGCAATGGAGAGGCAAAGATGCCTCATTCAGAAGATCACGACGTGATGGTGATCAGAGAAAGAAAGGGTCAAGTAGCCATGACAGGTATAACTTTAAACAGAACAAACAGATTTCGACTGACATCGTTTGTTATTATTGCAATAAGCCAGGTCACGTCATCGCCGACTGCCCTCACAAAAAGAAAGAAGGTGGAAGAAGAGAGGAAAAGAAATCCTCATATCATAAGAAGAGGACAGAGAAGAGTCTAGTAGCCAAGAAGAGCAAAACTCTCAGCGACTCCGACTCATCTGAGTCGAGTGAAGAAGAGGAAGCTTACTTTGGGCTCATGGCTCACTCAGATGATGAACAAGTCCCCCAGTTCACTGGGGAGGTAAAATCTCACACTCCTCTCTCTGATTCTGATGATGATAATGTGCAAGAGGGCTATTCCTCTGAAGATGAATCTGAACTCATGGCCCAGTACAAAGAGTTGCTCATGACCTACGAGAAATGTCGTAGAGTAGTGAAAACTCAAGCCAAAGAGATAAAATCTCTACAGGCTAGTGAGAGCAGCTTGAGAGAAGAAGCCAATAAGACTAACTCTCTTCAAGAGATCTTAAACAGTACTATGGATGAATACAATCAAGCTCTCAAGCACCTCGACCTTAAAGAGGAAATCATCAAAGAATTGGAACAACAACTCGAGGCTGAAAAGAAACTTGTTGAGAGTTTCTCTAAGCCTAAGACAGTTCTTCCAATCGTTGCTGAGTTCTCTGCTAAGGCCAAGGGTGCTGGTTTAGGCCACATTGGCTCTTCTAGTAAATCCTCTAGGAGAAACAAGGCCAAGAGAAAGAATAAGGCTTCCCGGAAGGCTCTAGCTGAAGAAAAAGGGAAAGCTCCCTTGGAACCTGTTCTGTTCAAGAAAGTTATCTTTCCTACGAACTAGCTCGACTATGAGTCCACCTATGGACACTTTTCCAGGCCGATCCCTGAGAAGCCTAAGTCAAGATACCAAGGTTGGACTCGTCCTCATAACTTCGGCGAGAGTGCCTTCAAAGCACCTTATGAAGAGATTCAACTTTAAAGCTATGGACCTTATGCTCATGGTCACAATATCAAAAAGACACCAAAAGTAAAACCCATTGTAGAAAAGCCTATGAAGGAGAAGACTTCATGTAATTGCCATCATCATGAAGCCTCTTCCTCCAAGAGTAAAGCTCCTGCTGGACCTTCATTCCAGAAAGTCAAGCAGGACTGCACAAGGCAAAGATTCAACAGGTTCGACTGTTGGTGTTGTGGCAGAATTGGTCATTTTGCCAGTGATTGTTGGTTCAATCCTAAAAATGTTGCAACCCCTAAAGTTAGCAACGTGAGAGTGACCACTCATGAGGCTAATGCTCGTAGGGGGAGTATTCTAACTCGAGACCAAGGACCCAAACTTGTTTGGGTTCATAAGGCTAAATGATTGTAATTGCAGGTATGTCCAAAGGCCACCAAAATGCCAATCTGGTACTTGGACAGTGGATGCTCTCGGCATATGACCGGGACAAGGAGCCTACTCCAGAATTACACCTCAGTCTGCAACAGACCAAAGGTCATCTTTGGAGGTTCAGATCGAGGAATAACTAAAGGCTATGGTATGATCTCTAACGGTAGCGTATCCTTTTCGGATGTAGCCTATGTTGAAGGATTGGAACACAATCTCATCAGCATAAGCCAATTATGCGACAAAGGATACGTAGTTGAATTTCATGCTGACAAGTGTTTGATAAAATCGATTAACAACATGGAAACTATTTTATCAGGCACTCGAAGCAGAAATATTTTCTGTTTAAATTTCATTTGTATAGACTCTTCGACACCAGTGTGTCTTTTGGCAAAAAGTAGTGCATCTCTTGCTGGCCAATGGCACAAGAGACTAGCACATATTAATTTCAAAACTATTAATAAATTGTTCTCTCAAAACTTAGTACGTGATGCACCTAATGTCAAGTGCGTTACGGACAGTCCTTGTCACGCTTGTATCAAAGGCAAGCAAACAAGAAGTTCGTTTAAAAGCATAATAGGCAAGGATTCAAATAGAAGCTTACAGCTTCTCCATATGGACTTGTTTGGTCCACTGCAGGTTAGAAGTTTGGGAGGTAAGGAATATACGTTGGTTATTGTGGATGATTACTCGCGCTTTGCGTGGGTGTTCTTTCTGAAACACAAGTCAGATACCTTCGGTATTTTCACTAATTTTGTTAGGCAGATCCAGAATGAATACAACTGTTCCGTAGTCAAAATCAGAAGTGACAATGGAACGGAATTCAAGTCTGGAGCCATGATAGAATTCTGTGAAAGTCAAGGTATCTTTCATGAGTTTTCCTCTCCTCGTACCCCACAGCAAAATGGAGTAGCTGAGAGAAGAAACAGAACACTCATAGAGGCTTGCCAGACCATGTTGAGTGATGCTTCACTTCCAGAGTATTTCTGGGCTGAAGCCGTCAACACCGCTTGTCACGTGCAAAATCGAGCTCTCATCAACAAGAACCATGATAAGACTCCTTACGAACTTTTAAAAGGCAGGAAACCAACCATTTCGTATTTTAGAATCTTTGGCTGTAAGTGCTTCGTACTTAACAACGGTAAGTATCACACTACCAAGTTTAGCGAGAAAAGCTTTGAAGGTATTTTTGTAGGGTATAGTAGCCATAGTAAGGCCTATAGAGTATTCAATAGAAAAACTCTGGTGGTGGAAGAGTCGATACATCTTGTATTTGATGAGACGAGTCTGCTACAAAGCAACTTGTCTAGTATGCCTATTGTAGATGCAGGTACAAAGTTGAAAGAACTTAGCCTGGATGAAACTACTAAAGATAAGGATGAAACGTTCATCAAGATCACCTCTACAACCCCCATTGAAGAGGTAGATGATCAAAATAAAGAACACATCCCAGCTGAAGATGCAACTCCAGTGGCTGAAGAGATCCCAGATGCAAGGACTTTAGAGTTCAGACACTTGAAGGATCACCCTGTTGATCAAATCATAGGAGATCCTCGGGATGGCGTCAGAACTCGTCGAGGTACAACTAACGAGAATTTATACTTAAGTTTTCTTTCACAGGTTGAACCAAAGAAGTTTGAGGAAGCCAACTCTGACGCATCCTGGATTCTAGCTATGGAAGAAGAGCTGAATCAGTTCAAACGATGCAAAGTTTGGACACTTGTTCCTAGACCCAAGAGTAAGAACGTCATTGGGACAAAATGGGTCTACCGGAACAAAATGGACGAAGATGGAACAATTATAAAGAATAAAGCTAGACTTGTCGCCAAGGGCTATCGTCAAGAAGAAGGAATCGACTTCGACCAGACTTATGCTCCAGTAGCAAGACTGGAGGCGATCAGGTTATTTCTTGCCTACGCTGCACTTAAGGGCTTTACCGTCTATCAGATGGACGTCAAGTCCGCCTTCCTAAATGGTGACATAAAGGAAGAAGTGTATGTAGAGCAACCGTCAGGTTTTGTTGATTCAACCTTTCCTAATTATGTTTATTTACTGCAAAAAGCACTATATGGTCTTAAACAAGCTCCTCGAGCTTGGTATGAGACGCTGTCCACCTTTCTTCTTGAGAACAAGTTCACAAGAGGAAAGATAGACAAGACATTATTTCTTAGGGAAATAAAAGGCAAGATTTTGCTAGTGCAAATCTATGTCGATGACATCATTTTTGGCTCTACGGATAACAACCTCTACAAGAAGTTTTCCAAACTTATGCAAGGGAAGTTTGAAATGAGCAGTATGGGAGAGCTGAAGTATTTCTTAGGGCTTCAAGTGAAACAATCTGAGGATGGAATTTTCACCTCACAGACCAAGTTCACCAAAGAACTACTTAAGAAATTTGGAATGGAGAATGCAACCTCTATGAGAACTCCAATGGCCTCAGCTATGTCTTTGGACAAGGATGAGAAAGGGAAACCTTTTGATGAAACCAAGTACAGAAGCATAATTGGGTCCTTGCTCTACCTTACTGCAAGTAGACCAGATATAATATTCTCAACATGTGTATGTGCTAGATTTCAGGTGAACTCTAAGGAATCTCACTACATCGCTACAAAGCGAATCCTGAGATACCTCAAAGGTACACCAAATCTTGGCTTATGGTACCCAAGAAGTAATGATAGTGAACTAATTGGATTTTCAGATGCAGATTTTGCAGGTAGCAAAGATGACAGGAAAAGCACCTCCGGGACTTGCCAATTTCTCGGAAGGAGACTTATTTCCTGGAGCAGTAAGAAGCAGAACTGTGTAGCTTTCTCAACGGCTGAATCAGAGTACATCTCTGCAGGCAGCTGTTGTGCACAGCTTTTATGGATCAAGAATCAATTTGAAGACTACAACATGAAGTTCCAGAACATTCCTTTGCTTTGCGACTCATCCAGTGCTATAGCAATTGCCAACAATCCAGTCTCCCACAGCCGGACCAAGCATATAGAGCTTCGCTATCATTTCATCTGGGAGCATGTGAAAAATGGAGACATTGATCTATAATATGTCTCTACAGACAGGCAAGTTGCAGACATATTCACCAAGCTGCTGGACGAGTCCAAGTTTTCGTTCTTCAAAACGGAACTCGGGCTGCTCAACAAAGAAGACTAGTAATGGACTCCCAAATTAAGAAGATATCAGTGATTTTGGCTGCTCAAAGTTGAAGAGATCAATGACAGTAAAAATCTCCAATGAAAATTGTCCTTCAGAGCAAGATACTCGAGTATATCAAAGACATACTCGAGTAAACGGGAAATACTCGAGTAAAGAGTTTCACATACTCGAGTAGTTGACTACATACTCGTGTATGAACTTTACACACTCGAGTATGCTCTGTCTCTACTCGAGATGAACTTGACCTACTCGAGTATACGAACTTCTCTACTTTGAAATTCTAATTTTTCTATTCGCACCGAGCTATTTGCCGCTTCATTCAGGTATGAAATATATATTTTTTTCTAAAACCTAATTAGGATTATATATAGAGAGAAAAATCGGGAAAACCCTTTCCACTTCTCATTTACTCGAGTAGCCGCCGACTCCTCATCATCCAGAAATCGCAGAGCATCGTCTTCTTCGCCTCTCTCATCTTCCAGAATCGCAAATGGCCCCTTCCTCTAAAATCAGCATCGGTTCTGAACTCGCCCCCGCGGGTATAGCCGATCTCTCAGATGATTTCAGAAATCTTCTGATTTTGTTCGAAACCGCCGGATTATCGTTCGTTCTCGAGTCGCCGTGCAGAGTTATTTTTCCAGCAGTTGAGGAGTTCTATCAGAATTTGAAGGTCAAGCGTAATGGAAAGCTCCTGAAATCCAAAGTCAGAGGAATAAAAATTCGATTGGATAAAGTTTCTCTTGCAACTCTGTTGAAGCTCCCAGTGGTCGATGAAGATGCCGATATGACTGCAGAAGATTCCATAAGAACTAGCTTATTCTGTGGAGCTAACCCTCAAGCCCATTCCTTTAGCAGAGCCGACTTTAACTCAGAAGGAAAGTTCCTAGTAGATGTTATTGCAAAAGTTCTGTTGTGCAAGACGTATTCTATTCGAGACATTTCTATGGAAATGTTTGACATAATGCAAGCTATTATCTGCCGCAAACAGTTCCAGTTTGGACTGTTGCTCCTAGACAAAATCAGAGAAAGTATTAAGCATCCCAGCTTTGCCAGAATTATCTCCCTCCTGCTTCATGAAGTTAACCCATCAGTGTTTAACCTATCCAAAGGGACTCCCCTACATCACATGAAGAAAGTTTCCATATCCTCCATCCAGAGATATGATGTTAAACTTCTGAATTCTGCACAGGCCTCCAAAGCTACTGTTCCTTCAGAAAAGTCCCAAGAACCCAGTGTATCTGAAGACAGGATTCCATCTCCTCCTCTAAATCAAACTGCTGCTACCTCTGGTGCAATAGTTGAGGGGGAGCCTGCCTCTTCTCATCCTAAGTACCCAGCTTCCTCAGAACTTTCAGAACTAGCAGAAGTCAGAGTTTCTACTCCTCCAGCTTCTCCTCCTCCAGCAAATCTTGAATCAGAGATTCCAGATACAACATCTTTACTGTCTACAGCAGAAGATATAAATAAATTCATTGATGAGCTAAGCTCAGATGCTCCTCTATTTCAAAATGAATCAGCTGTAAAGTCTCCTGCCAAGTCTCCAATTCAGTCTCCAGTTCAGATTCCAAATCAGACTCCAGTTCAATCTCCTGTACAGATTCTAGCTCAGACTACAGTTCAGACTCCAGCACAGTCTCCTGCCCAGTCTCCTGATAGTGAGCCCAGCAATTCTGATCAGATTCTATTTTCTGATAATGAGGAAGTATCTCCAGAACCAGTGGATGCTCCTCTGAGGACACTGGACTTCACCCTTCCTTCCTTCATCAACACTGAAGATTCAAATTTGGTAGAACCATTCAAAAGAGCTGTCAGTTCAGTGAAAATTACAAAAATCCCTCCATGGATTGCTCCTGCTCCTGCTCCTTCAGTCCCTGCCCCAACCTCAGTCCCTTCTTCCTCTTCAGATATGGTCAGTAAAATTGAACAGTTGCTTATTGAACAGAGAAAGTACTTTGATGAATCTCTAGCATCAGTAAATAATAAAGTCACTACTCTTGAATAAGAGATGAGTAGATGCTTTGCTGAAATCCAAGCCAATACTGATGAGCTCAAAAGATTGTTTCAGTTAGGTGGAAAAGCACTAGATCACACTATCACAAGCATAGGTGAACTAAGAAATCAACAAGAAACTGTTGCACATAATCAGATAGTAATGGACAAGAATGCTGAAGCAAATGTGATGAAAGTATGTGAAGAAGTTGGCACCTTCAGAGATGAAGCTATTGCTAAGCTATCTGTAGATATCACCAAGGGGGAGAAGTTAGTAAAAGAACAAGTTGAAAAACTATCTGAACAAGCTCAAGCAGCTGTAAAAGAACAAGTTGAAAAACTATCTAAACAAGCTCAAGTAGGTGTGGATGGTCTTGTAAAAGATATGAAAGCAGACATCCTAGCCCAGCTCCAATCTGTCAAATTCTACATTTATGATACAGCTGTATGGGTAAACAACCAGAATTTCCCTAATGCCCAGCTCAACCCTACCATCATTCCACACTTCTTAAATCCTCTTGAAGAACAACCTCCAGCAGATGCTCCAGCTCAGGCAACCATACCAGAAGATGTGCCAGTCTTCTCACCCAGACCTGATGGTGATGTGACTGAGCCCCCTCTCTCCTATTCTGATATGTGGCAAGATGAAATTCCTCCTAGTTCTCAAGTTGCCCCAAGAAAGAAAAGAAAATATGGTGAAGATGCTTCTGCCAGCCGTTCTGCACCTAGAAAAGATCCTGCCCTAGCTTCTGAAGGTAGACCACCAATTGTTCATTCTGAGGTTTGGAGTCCAACCTCCAAATCCCTAATCCTTGATACCTTGAAGTTAGTGACAGATCTTGGTGAGAACAGAGATCAGTTTTACAGTTATTCAGAATGGAAAGCCTATGAAGTGTCCCAAATCAAAATCAGACTTCATGACAGGAATTGGGGACACAACAACCCAGCTGCTCCTCCTAGGCCCAGAACTTATTTTCCTAAGCCATTCAGTTACCTAGAGAGGCAAGAGCTGAAAAGAGAAAGAATGCACAAAGAAGCCCCTGCTTGAGTCTATGAGAATGTGGAAATGGATATTTTGATCTGTTAAAAACATTTCTATATATATTTGATTCTGGTTTTGGCTATCTTTTTATTTACCCTGCTTTAGCTTACTTTATTTTTTTTTTGGTATATGTGTATTGTTCTTTTTACTCTTAAAGTAATTCACCTTAGTGAAGAGGGTGCTGACATCTACAAATAGGGGGAGATTGTTGGGATTTGTCTCCACAATACCTCAGATTTGTAGGAGGTCAGACCTTGAACTAAGATGAATTAAGGTGTATTTGATATTGTGTTTAAGTTGTATGTGTGCAGGTTCTCATTGCCAAGTGTAGACCAATGTCAGTCTATAATGGGTCACCAAACACAGGACCATACAATGTAATCCCTCATTGTGTGATCTAAAGTGTTGGCCCATGTATAGCCTCTCTATTGGGATACACTTCCTACATGCACTTGGATTGGTGGACTGAAGTGTTGAAGTTTATCTTTTCAGAAGAAATTTTTTCTAAGTCCACATACTCGAGTAGCCTTCTTCATATACTCGAGTAAGTGACTTAGTACTCGAGTAGATCCTCAGACATACTCGTGTGACTCTGTATACTCGTGTAGATAAGTTTATACTCGAGTAGATAGTTAGTCACTCGAGTAAGTCATATATTATACTCGAGTAGATCCTTCTGTTATTAGATCCAAAAATTTCTCTAAGTCCACATACTCGAGTACCTCCTTTTACACTCGAGTAAGTGAGTCTGCTCTCGAGTAAGTTAGGTTACATACTCGAGTAGACTGCATTATACTCGAGTAGATGATAACTTGCACTCGAGTAGTTGGTTAGTTACTCGAGTAAATGTTCTGTTCATACTCGAGTAGATCTGTGCTTCTCATCTCAGAAAAAATTCTAAGTCTACATACTCGAGTAGTTCCCTATATACTCGAGTAAGTGATTCTGTACTCAAGTAGTTGTTATTCATACTCGAGTAGCTTAGTGATTACCCGAGTAATCTTCCCCAGATACTCGAGTAGTTCTTTTTCCCCTCACTCGAGTATCTCCAACCCTTTCACTCGAGTAGCTTTTCCTATCTTATCTCAAATTTTCTCTAAGTGTTTTTACTCGAGTATATACTCTCATACTCGAGTAGTTCTAAATTCACTCGAGTGTTGATCTTTGAATCACTCGAGTAGCTTCTTTTCTTATACTCGAGTATACTCCTTCTATCCACTCGAGTATATACCATCTGATACTCAAGTATGTTTCTTTTATGACTCGAGTAAATCTGTTTAAATTTTTTCCTGAAATTCTCTAAGTCAATTTCGCAGTGTATTTCAAATTAATCATTTCTGATTGGTCCACGTGTCATCCCTAATTAATTTTCTGACCGTTGGAGTCCACCTATAAATAGGTCCTTTCAGATTTGACTAATAACAAGTCTTTTCTAAGATTATTATCTTTTAAGAAAGAGAAAAAGGAAATCCCGTGAACCCTAATTCCTCACGTCGCCGCCGCCGCCATTGACGTTCACGGAAGAAGCTCTGGATCGACGATCTTCGATCGCTGCCTTCAACTTTTATTCTCCAGCGATCCAGACGAAAGTTAATCACTCGATCTCGCCAAGCCTCAAAGATTTCAGATCTATTTTCTCGATCGAGGTGATTCCGTTTTTCAGATTTGTGGATCTCTCTCAAGTCGTCTTCAACATATTCTGATCAAGCCAAAGCTCTCAAGGAAGAAGACTGTCAAGATCCAGATCTGAGAATATTACTGTTTGTATTTTATTTTCAAACCAAATTTCTTTGTAGGAGTTTTTCTCCGAGATTTGTAGGAAGGCTTTATCTTCCGAGTGTAGATCCGATTTGGATCGAGTTTGTAGGAACGTGGTTCCGAGGTATAGGATTGTTTTCAATCCGAGATAGTGGAGTAGTCGAGTCTAGTGATTTGCTAGATCGGTGAGTAAAGTGGACGTACCCAAGATTGGGGAACCACTATAAATCTCTTGTCGTCTGTGATTGCTTGATGTGTGCTGTGTTATTTTTAATTCCGTATTTGACACGCATTTCACCTATTCACCCCCCCCCCTCTAGGTGATTTAGGCTAACAACTTAGTACTCTCAGGGGTCATATGTGCTAAGTGAGGTTGACCAAAGTCAACCCTACTAACTCCATGATGGAACTTCCCCGAATCGCTGCATGCGCCTAAACCATCGGTAGGCTCCCCATCATCGTGTGGTTGGTAGTCCTCCCGACTCCCTATCTTGTTGCTCATTGAATGCATGATCAGTCGCCTGCCACAGCACAGTCGGCCCCCCGACTGGCTGCAGTGCGACCCTCCGGCCACATGACCGCAAGCTCCCGTGGCTGGCCTCCCGACCCGCCGCCACCACCGTCGTGTGGCTCTCTGTCCATGGGGACGTGTCATTCACACATGACCTCAGTACTTCGTGTCTGGTCTCCCAGCCAGCCACCTCCACCATCGTACAGCCTTTGGTCGTGTGACCGCATGCCTCTACGGCCAGCCTCCCAACCGGCTTATATCACTACCACATCCCTATCACAACCAGTATTTTCTCTGCATTAAAAGATATATCAAAGTAAGGAGAAAACATGCACTGTGATGCCACGTCGTGCAGAGGATGACTGCAGACGCTCAGGCAAGACTCCAACTCTATATTTTATAAGAAATTCATAAGTTATTATGAAAGAAATCTAGTTTTAAGTTAAGATGGCCGTATCCCTCGGCTCAGTGGATCAATTAGTCCACTAGGAAAAATATTGTTATACGTTGTGGAAAATACTTGATTAAATTGATTGACACCTTAAGTGAGTATAAACATCCACAAAGGGCAACTCAGGGTATACGAGACTCTAGATTTATTATAAGTATAAAAATAGTATTTACGTTAGCTAGAAAATAGTATCTTAGTTTTAGAAAGATGAAATGTATGAAATACTAGTAGTAATACTTTTATAAGTTAAAATATCAACATGCAACCTGGCATGAAGCATCCTCAGAGAGCAAGTAGAAACAACCACAAAAATAGGTAAACTAATAGCTTAGCAAAATACTTAGCATCCCACAAGAAACCACTAGTGGGCGTCAACAACTTGACACGAATCCACTGGAAAGTATGTATGTCCGTACTAACAAGGAAACAATCGAAAACTACCTCACAAGGGTAAGGAAAACCTCTGCAACAAAGCAGTCCACTAACAAACTTTCAAACCTAGCCGCTCAACTGGCTACTGCCCTGAACCGGGGCATTCAAAGAAAGAACACCTCAGTAAGAAAATACAAGTGGCAAAAGGGGACAAAAGGTAGTAACCAGGTAAAAATAGAAGGGGTTACCAAACCATAATATAAGAAGAGCTGACACCTGTTGGGTATTGTATCAACAATTACCTGGATTTGAAGAAGCCTCCAGTTAAGCTAAGATGGATTCACAATGTATTTGACAATCTTCTAAGTTGTGCTTGCAGCTATTCCATGCTAAGTACACACCAATGTTAGGGTGCAGTGGGTCAATATACACGGGTCTGCGCAAAGTAATCCCTCGTTAAGCAGATCAGTGTGTTTACTCACGTGTGCTCTCTCTATTGGAGTGTACTTATTTTCAAGTACAGGATTAAGGCAGATCATGATCAGAAGAAGGAGCAAAGATGGGTCAAAGACCAAGTCATCAAGGGAAGGAAGAGAAAATTCTTCTAAGTCAAAATCGACGGGAATCACTAAGTGATTCTCGCCGACTTCGACGAGAATCGTTAGTGATTCCCGCCGATTCAGCGAGAATCAATCTGCATTCCCGCTGACCTCTTTCGGATGACTGTTTTCCTACAAGAATTCTGCTAAGGCAGAATCGACGGGAATCACCAAGTGATTCTCGCCGATTTCGACGGGAATCGTTGTGATTCCCGCCGAATCGACGAGAATCAGTTTGCATTCCCGTCGATTCCCACCGGCTGACAAGGTTTCCAAGTGGAATTCGGCCAAGGCAGAATCGACGGGAATCGTGAGTGATTCCCGCCGAATTCGACGGGAATCACCAACGATTCTCGCCGATTTTGCCTTAGGCAATTTTTCTCGTTCGATGGACCAAACCGCCTTGCCATGCGCTATTTTGGCCAGGGCTAGGGTTTCTCCTTGTGGGCCCCACAATGGTCATTAGGGTTGGCTCTGGTATATATAGTCGCGTATTTTGAACATGAAGACGATCGATATTGACGGAAAATTTGAAGTAGCCGACGCGTGCCCTAGCAGATCGCGGAACGTCGCCGATCGCTTCCACCGCTCGCAAGCTAGTCGCCACCGCTGATCTCAGAGGTTCTCTGATCTTCCGACGACAGTACCGAGGCAAGATGAGTGTCTCACGCATCTCTCTTGAGATCTCTTGTCTCTCGATTCGTTGAACGAGGTTAGTTCTTCATTCCGAATCGATTGAGACGACTGATCCGACTGAGATCGTTCGTAGACCTTGCTTGCTTCGTCAAGAAGTTTGGATCTACAAAGCATCGCCGTCGCAATCACTCTCTGCTGTCGATCTTGACAAGATCCTCTCCAAGAGAGTACTCCGGTTGTGGACTCTTCGCATCTTTCAAGAAAACTTCAACGATCGAAGAAGGACATCGAAAACTCCAAAAGCGTTGTTTGTATTTTCTTTTACATTCAACTTTGAATTATTGTAAAGGAATTTTTATTCCTAGTTGTAAGGGTTGGGTGTAACCCGTGGTGGAGGAGTAGTGACTCCTTTGGTTGGAAGGGTTCCTTCCGTAGTGTGAGGATTGGATTTCAATCCGGTTGGAGAAGTGACTGAGTCGTCCCTTGGTGGGAGATAGGTCGAAGGGGGAAAGTGGACGTACCCAAATCGGGGAACCACTGGAATTTCTTGTGTGTTTTCTGTGCTGTGTTTGTTTAATTGTGCAGGTAAAGTTAATTCCGCAAAAGACTGCACGACACCTATCCCCCCCATAAGTGGACTTAGTAGACACTAGATACTTTCAACTGGTATCAGAGAGAGGTTACTCGTAAATAAGGTTAACACCTTGAGTAAGATCCCGTGTCTAGTGTCAATAAGAAAACAAGACTAAAGCATGGAGCTGTACACTGATGTCTCTCCCCTGAGACTACCTACATGCCCAAAAGAATATTTTCCCATCTGGAAAATGAGAGTTCAGTTTCATCTGGAAGCCATTGACCCCCGTGCTTTATTCATTGTGGAAGAGGGTCCCTTCATTCCCATGAAGGCTTCTTACTCTGGAGAAGATCTCCAAATCCCTAAGAGTACCGCAGAGATGTCTGAAACTGAGCTCTCACTATTCAACTTGGACAAGCTGGTTCGACAGATCATCTCTGATATCTGGTCAGGCTCTTCTCTTACAAGATTGGATAAGTTCAAGACTGCAAAGTCCATATGGGAAACAATCTCTGACCTCATGGAGGGAAAGAAGACTGCCAGGACTGAATGCCAGTAAGAGGATGAAGCATATGTGGGGGTCCTCGTCTCTGATGATGAAATTCAAGAACAACTTCTCAATATCAGGGCTCATGTGTCTCTATCTAAGACTGAAGAAGAGGTTGAGGAATGCAGTTGTGATGAAGATGAAACCTCAGTCTCTGCAGACCATAACTCTAACCCTGATCAGCACAATCAGGATCAGGTATCTTCCTCTTCTTGCTCCCTTCCTCTTGTATCTCCTGAAGATAGGAGAAGTTCAGAGGTTTGTCCATCTCTTGATGCTAGGGAAATAGACAGTTTCAATGAAAAGATTGAAACTTTTGATTCCCTTCGTAGTGCCCTTCAGAAGAGCAACTTGCTTGTTAAGAAACAAGCTATGAAAATTGCTCAGTTGAGGACCATGATGGACCTCCAATTGGAATCCATCAAGGTGAAGGACTCAAAGATCTCGGATCTAGAGTTTTCTCTAGAGACCAAGAAGAGAATAGTATCTAACTTTTCCAAGGTAGATGCTATTAAGAGAAAGGGAGAAAACGGGTGGATCTCACGAATTATAAAATCGTGGAGAAATGGGGAAACTGTTTATAGACCCCCCACACCGAGTAGGAGGGGCATTCGTCATTCCTTCAGGTATGACCATAAGAACAACTATGGTCACTGCAAGAATGATCGACCCTCAAGTGGAAACACTCATAGTGCAAGTGCTGTGATGGCTACCCATAAGAAAATACACACGGCTCATCATGAACCGTTTGTATTTACGGCCTCAGCCCCCTCATTTCATGACATTGCTGGAACCAGCTCTCACAAAACATCCTCCCACCCTAGGACAAAGGAAAAGGGAGTTGGAAAACATGTGGTAAACATCAATGGGGCCCCCAGATGTGTGCTGGCTGAAAAGAAAGCACCATCCCCCAGG
Source organism: Platanthera zijinensis (assembly GCA_039513925.1). Taxonomy (NCBI): domain Eukaryota; kingdom Viridiplantae; phylum Streptophyta; class Magnoliopsida; order Asparagales; family Orchidaceae; genus Platanthera; species Platanthera zijinensis. The sequence continues at coordinate 269,011,378 of CM077078.1, forward strand.
CCTCATGATACTCACCACATGTTCACCATCAGGCCCCCCTCGAATCTCGATGGAAAGGGTAAATCTGAGAGCAGTTCCAGCTTTGCCTCTTTCAGACCTAGGGTCATGACTAACTCCGTTAATAGACCTGGTCAGAAAAGGAGGTACAATATTCATGAGTGTTGGTGTTGTGTCAGAGTGGGTCACTTTGCCATAGATTGTTGGCATAATCCTTTTGTGCCAAGGACAAGGGTATGTCCACATCCTTTTGCAAGAGATAGCCTTCCTGGCAGAAATCATGTAAGAAGGAATGTTGTATTTTATGCTGACAAGGGTAATTCTTTTTTGCAGGATAGTCTAGGCACCCATGAACCTGATGGGACCTAGACAAGAGATGTTCCAGGCTTGCTATGGAACAAGTATATGAGACTAGAGATAATACTAACTACAGTGTCCTACTTTAACTTGACACTCGTTGTACTTCAAATCGTGGATCTGGATGATCAACCTAATGATCTCAGGTACGCGCATTCAGTTTCGAAATTTGAATCGCTTTACATAGATGTATATATATATATCCAAACACATATGTAGATTCCCTTTCAATATATAATATATATATATATATACACACACCTGATGGAATGAGACGGAAGCTAATATCCGTATGATCTATATTGTGGAAACTGATAAATTGTCAAAAATTTTGATATGGTAAGAAAGGGTGTGTCAAATGGTCCTATGACTCTCAAGGGACTTGTATCAATAGTTGAAACTACAACATTACATTTTGAATCCAACAAGGATAAGACAGGATTTATTTCTAGTATTAGCCTTCCTTGAACTCAACTTAGCTATCATAACATGAATATCCTTTGTTTAGAGGAAAAAGGAAATCTAGGAGAAATAAACAGGATTCCTATCGATTATAATAATCGTGCGGAAATAGAGGAAAAATTTATAGCGGAAATATCAGAAACCTTCACAACCAGCGGAAATATCGAAAACAGTGGCAAAATTCGGAAATAAATAGCGGAAATAACGGAAATTCTCCTCACGACCCTTCGCATTCCCGTCGACTCTGCAGAAACAGCTTCCCTGCGGAACCTGCGAAATCGTGTCTGCCTCTCGTCGACTCCCGTTGCTCCCGTCGCTCCCATCGAGTGCAGTCCGCCCGCTGTCCTCTCCCCTCGGCTCGGTGTTACCGTCTCCGGCATCTGCTCGACGCAAGTGTCTCGCCGATCCACTGCCAGCATTCCATCCCGACGCAAGCCTCTCATCGGACTAGGGCTTCTCTCCGCTCACCGCTTGTCTAAAGTTTTCTACCTTCCCCCCTCCGAGTAACAGGTAACGACCGTTCTTCCTTGAATCATTAGCTCGTTTGTAACTTGCCTAGTTCCTACAAACTATAGATTTAGATAGAGTTAAGTTCCTTGAGTGTAACTTGTTTAGGTTTATAATGGCTCCTCGAACAACGGTCGGGCTCCTCACTGGAAGTGAGTTGGTTAGGACTGGCTTTGCCCATGCTTCTGATGAATTCAGGAACATCATCTTGATGCTAAAGCAAGTCGGGCTCTCTTTTATTCTCGAGCTCCCGTGCTAGGTCCTAGACAAGGAAGTTCTTGAGTTCTACGCAACCGCCAAGCTACGTCACGAGGACACCCTAAGAAAGAGTAAGATAGCTAGACTAAGGATCAAGATGACTGTTGCAAAACTATCACATCATCTCCAGCTCACCAGCTCTGTACAAGAGGACTACCTCGATGAAAATGATCGTGCGAGGACACTACTGTTCTGTGGATTAGCTCGAGGGACCAAGGCCATCAAAAGCAAGGACAAGAACGAAGAAGGAAAGCTCCTTTCAGATATCATAGGGAAGGTTCTGATATGCAAACCTGGCTCCCATGATCATATATCAGGTGACATGTTTAAGATCTTGATGGCTATAGTGTGCAGAAAGAAATTCAACTGGGGGGCCATGCTATTTGAGAAGATAAAAGATACCCTGCGTACTCCTAACTTCGGGAGAATCATCAGTCTATACCTGAATCAGATGGACGGAGACAGATTTGATATGAGTAAGGGAGTCCCCCTTCACTACCTAAAGAAGATGGACTCCAGCGTCTTTGATAGGTGGGAAAGAAGAATTTCCCAAGGGGGTGCGGCTGGAACACATGTTGATGAAGAAGATAGAGCACCAGAGTTCAGAAATCCCTCGGATGAGCCCAGTGAAGTTCCTGATCTACTGCATGCAGGAACTGAGGGGGAGTCTTTACCCAGTCTTTCTGCTAACATCAGGATTGATGCCACAGTCTCATATCAAGTAGATGTTCTCACTGATATTTCCCTTATCGCGAAGGATGCAGTGGATACCCTCGCTACTGATCAGACTGACGAGGAGGAAGTTGAGGAGGATATGGAGAATGTTGTTGATGATGATGATGATGTGGAGCATGCCGCCGCTAATGACCTTAAAAATGAGCAAGCTAGAAATGAAATGGCCATGAGGGAGATTGATGTTGAACCCCCTTCTGAGGAACAAATTCAGGCAAGGGTTCTTGATGTGACTGATGCAACAGTTGAGGGGGAGCCCTTCCGGCCTCAGGAACAACCTGATACTTTGCTGAAGGGGGTGATGAGTATACATGGAAACTTGGCAGATGCTGCCTCTATCCCCCCACAGGAGACCGTGAATCTATCAAGCTCCACTAGTGTATCTGAAGAAGAGAATCCTGACTCACTTAGTCTTATTCCCCCAGAGCACGACCAGGTCATTCATCAGGATCATCCGCTAGGACCTAGCCTGGCAAATCACACGGTAAATATCATTCAAGGTATAGTGGATGAACTGAAGGTCTCCTTTGAACGATCTCACAACAAGGTACTTAAACGAATTAAGCAGTCGGAGGATCTGATGCTAAAGAATGTTGTAGAGATAAATCATAAGCTGGATATGATGGAACAAAGATTTGACGCTAAGTATGCTGAGGCCGGCACTACCGTCAATCTTTTGATGCAAGGGCTACAGAAAAATACAGCTGATCTGGCAGTGGTAAATCAAAATGCACATGTTGTGGCCAACAACATCAAATTGTTCGATGCCAACATGGTCACACTTAACACGAATCAGAAATCCCTGTTGGACGATTTTACTCGGAATGTCAAGCAAATAGATGTGTCACTGCATTCGTATGCAAACTCAATTGCTCAAGAATCCAAAAAGGGGGAGGAGGAATATACAGCTAAGATGGCAGGGTTAGATCAAATCATGGTCGACAACTTCAAGCAGTCAAATAAGTATGTTTTTGAAAGCTGTCGCTGGCTAGTTCAGCAAGCATCTGGTATACAAATTCCGGTTACTCCTACTGATGAGGTTGTTACTACTGTTGCTGATGAGGTTGCAAGTGCTAAGAAGCTTCCTTTGAGTGAAGCTGATGCCAGAAAGGCTGCCAAAGCCGCGGCCAAAGCTGCTCACAGTGCTATGTTTGATCAAGAGGCCATTGCAAAAGGGAAAAGAAAACTTCAAGAAGGAACTTCCAAAGAAACTCCAGCTACGAGGAAATTAAGATTGAAGTAAAGTGAAGTTAAGAATGAATGATGGAGTCCTACGTCTAGGAGCATCATACTAGATACATTCATGCTACAACAGCGGGGAGAGATTAATAGAAATGAAGTATACAGTCAGTATGAGTGGGAGATGCACAAAGAGTATGAGGCTAAAAGAAACATATTCTTCAGGTCTAACACTGTTGAACATAAAGCTCCTCCACCCCGGTATTTCCCGAAGCCGAAGGAATTCTTTGAAAGGCAAAGCAAGAAGTACATGGCTGAACAACTAAGAGATGCTCAGGCAAAGGAGGGATAAACTTGGAATCTAGATTTGTTTTTATTTTCTATATGCTTGTATATCTTTTCTTGTATTTAAATGAACAACCTTTGGATATATATACATATATGATCACATGCTGATTCATTTGTTGTTCTGAATGGGTGAAATTTTATTATTCTGAATTCTTGTCTCGCACATTTGTTATGTATATCTTTCTGGTTGGTGTAATTCATCTTAGCTAGTAAGATTTTGGCTTCTTCAAATAGGGGGAGATTGTTGGGTATTGTATCCACAATTACCTGGATTTGAAGAAGCCTCCATTCAAGCTAAGATGGATTCACAATGTATTTGACAATCTTCTATTAAGTTGTGCTTGCAGCTATTCCATGCAAAGTACACACCAATGTCAGGGTGCAGTGGGTCAATATACATGGGTCTGCGCAACGTAATCCCTCGTTGAGCAGATCAGTGTGTTGACTTACGTGTGCTCTCTCTATTGGAGTGTACTTATTTTTAAATACAAGATTATGGCAGATCATGAGCAGAAGGAGCAAAGATGGGTCAAAGACCAAGTCATCAAAGGAAGGAACAGAAAATTCTTCTAAGTCAAAATCGACGGGAATCACTAAGTGATTCTCGCCGACTTCGACGAGAATTGTTAGTGATTCCCGGGATTCGGCGAGAATCAATCTGCATTCCCGCCGACCTCTTCCGGATGACTGTTTTCCTATAGGAATTCTGCTAAGGCGGAATCAACGGGAATCACCAAGTGATTCTCACCAATTTCGACGGGAATCGTTGTGATTCCCGCCGAATCGACGAGAATCAGTTTGCATTCCCGCCGATTCCCACCGACTGACAAGGTTTCCAACTGGAATTCGGCCAAGGAAGAATCAACGGGAATCATGAGTGATTCCTGCCGACTTCGACGAGAATCACCAACGATTCTCGCTGATTTTGCCTTAGGCAATTTTTCTCGTTCGCTGGACCAAATAGCCTTGTCGTGCGCTGTTTTGGCCGGGGCTAGGGTTTCTCCTTGTGGGCCCCACAATGGTCATTAGGGTTGGCTCTGGTATATATAGTCACGTATTTTGAACATGAAGACGATCGATATTGATGGAAAATCTGAAGTAGCCGACGCGTGCCCTAGCAGATCGCGGAACGTCGCCGATCGCTATCACCGCTCGCAAGCTAGTCGGCGCCGCTGATCTCAGAGGTTCTCTGATCTTCCGACGACAGTACCGAGGCAAGATGAGCATCTCACGCATCTCTCTTGAGATCTCTTGTCTCTCGATTCGTTGAACGAGGTTAGTTCTTCATTCCGAATCGATTGAGACGACTAATCCAACTGAGATCGTTCGTAGTCCTTGCTTGCTTCGTCAAGAAGTTTGGATCTACAAAGCATCGCCGCCGCAATCACTTGCCGCCGCCGATCTTGACAAGATCCTCTCCAAGAGAGTACTCTGGTTGTGGACTCTTCGCATCTTTCAAGAAAGCTTCAACGATCGAAGAAGGACATCGGAAACTCCAAAAGCGTTGTTTGTATTTTCTTTTACATTCAACTTTGAATTATTGTAAAGGAATTTTTATTCCTAGTTGTAAGGGTTGGGTGCAACCCGTGGTGGAGGAGTAGTGACTCCTTTGGTTGGAAGGGTTCCTTCCGTAGTGTGAGGATTGGATTTCAATCCGGTTGGAGAAGTGACCGAGTCGTCCCTTGGTGGGAGATAGGTCGAAGGGGGAAAGTGGACGTACCCAAATCGGGGAACCACTGGAATTTCTTGTGTGTTTTCTGTGCTGTGTTTGTTTAATTGTGCAGGTAAAGTTAATTCCACAAAAACTGCACGAAACCTATCCCCCCCCATAGGTGGACCTAGTCGACACTAGATACTTTCAACAACCTCAGCTACTAATTCTATAAGAGTGATAAGTAAGGAAAAGTACTCATCAGTAAAGTAAGCAAAATGCACCAAGTGCGATAAGTTATCATGCTTCGCTCAAACCTGTAGAAGCAAACAGCCAACGAAAAGCCAAACTATAGAAGGAAAAGGAACTATACGGTCCTAAACATGTGAATCAATAATACTGGTAAAACCACAGATCTGAGTAGGCGATCAAAATGTCCAATACTGAACTACCAGACCCAAATGTCTCAGAGGCACCACGGTGGTGTCCACACGGTCCAACACACCTAAAACAGTCTGTAAACAGAGACCCAAAACAAACTATCATGTGCAATGATTCACGAAATGGCCTCCAATTGGCGGTCCTTTATCCACTGCCGATCTAGCCATTAAAACACAACCTAAAAACCTAGCAAAACCCAAATACCAAAGTCTAAACACTTCCCACGAAAAACGGGACAAAAATACCCAAGATAAACCCTTGGACCAAACTCGACGAATCAGACAAAAATGGCGAAAAATTCTAAGTCCTAGCTAATTCGGCAAGTATACCCGACGAATCACAATGATACTCGACGAATTCTACATTACTCGGTGAAAATGAACTAACGATACTCGACAAATTCCTATTATATACGCCAAAATTCCCTTAGCTAACTTATGATATTCAAAGAATTGCTGAAACTCGCCGAAAAATACTTGGGCTAACAAACCCACACCCGGCATATTAACTTGCTTCAACGCCTAGCCTTACTCGACGAATCTCACTGTGGTCTCGACACGCCTCACTCGACGAATCGGGATACTATATTCGACGAATTAAAAGTTCTCTACACCTATACTCGGCGAAATGGACTAAATAAAACTCAACGAATCCTTCTACGAAATACGATGAATTTCCCTTAACCCGATATCCTATTCTTCATGCCTTGTCAAAATATTTGCCCTAACCTAGGGGTTCTTTCCTGGTCCATCCTACACTACTCCTGTTCTCTAAGGGAGGAGGAAGGAAAAGAAGATAAGGACTAAAAATGAACATGCAAGGAGAAAGATCCACTTGCCTTGAAACTTTGGAGAATAGTCTCCTGCTCGCACTGCGACAAGGATCGGCCGTAAAAAGGCCCTAGCAACGATTCTTGAAACTTTTGGAGGGGAAAAGGAGTAAAAACCTCAAACCCTAACTCACAAAAATCGGAGAAACGGGGAAACTTACCACGATCGTGTAGTTCTCGCCGAGAGCTTTCCAAATCTCTAATCTATTGACGAATCCATCCATCGGACCTCTAGAAATCGCCGACCAAAAACACGTAAAGCCTGCTGAACTCCTCTCTTTCGTGAAACAGCGCCGTCGGGTTAAGGAAGACGATGAATAGGAATAGGATTGACGGGACCTTATTCTATTTATACTTATAAATATAATAATATATATTATTAATTAAATAACGTCAAACAACGCGAAATCAAAATCAACTCGACGCTACGAATCCAACGGCGAAGTCGGAATCAAAATCTGACAAGCCAAACTTGGGCAAACACCTCCTGAAGTCAAAACACAAACATTCCAAAAAAGGCTCCACTGAGTCACGAAAATAGACTCGGCTCACTAGGGAATCTCACAAACAGGCTAAAACCCAGCCACATTGAAAGTCTACTGAGCAAAACCAAGCTCTAACAATAACACCTGCTAAACATGCGCTAACGTAACGCCCTGACATCACAAATACGCCCATAAAAGAATTAACATGAACATCAAAAATTCAGGGGCGTTACAGCCACTCGCTCCACCTAAAAGAAAGTTTCGGGGCACAGAAACTCCTACTATAGAAGAAAAACAACCAAGGGTATCGAATACATACCAAACAAACTAGGAGAACAGATGTGGATGAGCCTCCCTCATAGCTGACTCCAACTCACAAGTCGCGCTCTCCACATCTTGGTTCCGCCACAAAACTTTAACCATAGGTATTGTCTTCCTTCGTAATACCCGATCTTGAGTATCCAAAATGCGAACAGGCACATCCACATAAGAAAGGTTAGGCTCCAACTGGAGCACAGAATCAAGAACTTGCATGTCGCTAACAACACACTTTCGCAATTGGCTCACGTGAAAAACATCGTGTTCACCAGGAAAACTTGTCGGCAAATCCAGCTTTTAAGCTGACACACCAATCTGCTCAATAACTTCAAACGGTCCCACATACCTCGGGTCAAACTTATGGTTCTTACCAAACCTTTTTACACCAGACAATGGAGAAACTTTAAGAAACACCATGTCCCCTATAGCAAATTCCAAACCGGTCATACGCTGATTGGCATTCTTCTTATTGCTCTCTTGTGCTATCCGAAGCTTCTCTCGAATAAGCTTTACAGAGACATCCATCTCTTCCAATGCTTCAGGACATAACAACTGTCTCTCACCAACCTCGGCCCAAAATAGGGGAGTTTTGCGACGCCTCCCATACAAAGCCTCGAATAGGGTCATCTTGCAAACTTTCCTGATAATTGTTATTGTATGCAAACTCCATCAATCTTAAACGCTCATCTCACTCTCCTCCGTGGTCCAAAATATAACATCTGATCATATCTTCCACGATCTGATTTACTCTCTCTCTATTTTACCATTAGTCTGCAGATGATAAGCGGTGGAAGACCTCAAATCGGTACCCAACCCTTCCTGTAAACTCTTCCAAAAGCGAGACGTAAACCTGGAGTCTCTATCTGATACAATACTAACAGGCACTCCATGCAGCCTGATAACCTCATCTAAGTATAACTCGGCTATCTTCTACATGGGGTAATCAACCTTAAAAGGCGTGAAGTTAGCACACTTCGTCAATCTATCCACTATAACCCAAACAGAATCATGTCCCCGAGGAGATCTCGGCAAACCAATGATAAAGTCTATGGAAATACTCTCCCACTTCCAACTTGGAATCTCTAAGGGCGTTAACTTGTCACCATACCTTCCATGATCAGCCTTAACTCGCTTGCACATGAAACATTCTGATACAAATTTAGCTATATTACCCTTCATTCCATACCACCAGGCAATCTACTTCAGATCTTGATACATCTTAGTAGAACTGGGGTGCTAAGCAACACTAGAACCATGAGCCTCACTGCACAACTTAACTCGAATATCCTTAACAGCGGGGATACAAAATCTGTCGCGGTACTTCAGAGTACCCGCATCAGCAACTCCCCCTTCTCAGTTCTATTATAAAGGTGCAATAAATCGGGATCTTCCTTTTGGTGTAGCCTTGTAAGATAAATCCATGAAGGATCTGCTACCACCAAACTACTAGGCAATTCACAACCTCCAACCAAAATATTCATCAGGATAAATTCCTCAACCAAAGAATCCACGGAAAGATTAAATATTTTAGACGTCTTCATACTCAAGGCATCGGCTACCACATTAGCTTTGCCCAGATGGTATTGGATCTCAAAATCATAGTCTGCAACATACTCTAACCATCTCTGCTGGCACAAGTTAAATTCCTTCTGAGTGAGAACATACTTTAAACTCTTATGATCCGTGTAAATCTTACACAATGCATCATATAATAGGTGTCTCCACATCTTCAGGGCATAAATCACAGATGCGAACTCTAAATCATGCGTAAGGTAATTTCTTTCATGAATCTTTAACTGCCTCGACTCATACGCTATTACTTTGCCCTCTTGCATCAACACGCAACCAAGTCGCACGTATGATGCATCCACATAAACAGCATACTCTATCCCTTCAGTATGCAAGGTCAACACCGGAGCAGTGCACAGTCTCCTCTTTAATTCAAAAAAATCTTTCTCGCACTTATCGCTCAACACAAAAGCTGTGTTCTTCTGCGTCAATTTAGTCAATGGCGCAGATAACGTAGAGAAACCCTCTACAAACCTTCTATAATAGCCAGCTAGCCCTAGGAAGCTCCTTATCTCCTTGGGAGTGACAGGCCTAATCCAATCCATAATAGCATCTATCTTCTCTGGGTCAACAGAAATCTTGTCCTTATTAACCACATGACCCAAGAAAGAAATATGAGGTAACCAAAACTCACACTTACTCAGCTTAGCAAACAACTTATGATCCCATAAAACAGACAAAACTAACTGCAAGTGTTGGGCATGCTCCACAACACTACGGGAGTATACCAGAACATCATCTATAAACACGAACACGAAACGGTCATGAAAATCCTTGAACACACTGTTCATCATATCCATAAAGTCAGAGGGTGCATTGGTCAAACTAAAAGATATCACCAAGAACTCAAAATGTCCTTGTCGGGAATGAAAGGTAGCCCGTGGGATATCTGTCTCATGAATCCTTAACTAGTGGTAGCCTGAACGAAGGTCAATCTTCGAAAACACGGAACTATCACACAACTGATCAAACAAATCATCTATTCTCGGCAGGGGATACCTGTTCTTGATAGTCACCTTGTTCAGTTCTCTATAATCAATGCACAACCTCGTTGATCCGTCCTTTTTCTTTACAAACAAAACAAGAGCACCCCAAGGAGAAGAACTCGGCCTAATAAAACCATTATGAAGCAAATCATCCAATTGGGTACGCAACTCCTCCAGCTCACGCGGGGCCATCTGGTACGGCGCCTTAGCAATAGGACGGGTACCTGGCTCCAGATCTATGACTAACTCCTCGTCTCTCTCAGGCGGAAGACTAGGAAGATTATCAGGAAATACATCAGGAAACTCACGCACCACGGGAATCTCCTTGATACGCGGCGAACCAACCATGGTTTCCAAAGCTGAAACCAAACCAGCAAAACAGCCGGAATCTAAAAGCTTCTTAGCACATACCTCAGAAATAATCGTAGAACTCTGGCGCGGATAACCATACACACTCCTGGGTTGACCGTTGTCCATCTTGAAGTCCAAGCGCTTAACCTTGCACTGGATAACAACATCATATCTGGACAATCAGTCCATGCCCAAGATTATATAAAAATCTTCCAGTTCTAACCCCTTCAAATCAGTAACTGCTAGAAAATCGCCTAACAGAATCGGACAACTCTGAATACCTTGGTCTGATACCACTGAATCACTAGAGGGAAAATTGACACTAAATGCGTCGCCAATGAGATCGAGGGTCAAACGATGATGCTCTACAAAGGCCCTAGCCATGAACAAATGGGTAGCACCGGAATCGAAAAGGACACGCTCCCAATGGTTCTTTACCTTAAACTTTCATATAAAATCACATACACAACTAAGGGAATTAACATCATAACTTCAACTACAAACTAAAACCTAAAACTAGATTAGGATCTAACCTGAGATAACTTGAGTAGACATCTGCGCTTCCTCCAAAGATATCATGTTCATCTCGCCCTTTCCCTTATCCAATTGTTGCGGCGATGGCAAAGTCTGAAGTGGAACTGGCTGTAGTGTGGGCTGAAACTGCGGACACTTTGTCTTGAAATGTCCTTCCTATCTGCACTGATAGCAGACTCTTTTCCTTCCCCAATAGTGGGAAGCATTATGCCCTTTTTTCTTACACGCAGAACAAACTAAATTTCCTTTAGGAGCACTCTGAATCGCATACACCTGCTCCTGCTTCTGAGCTCCTATCCTCTTGAAACACTTCTCAAATGGATGGTCTGGTCGGCCACAGAAACTGCATACCTCTTTGCTTCTCTTGCTTGATGCGGAACCAAATTCCTTAGAATTCATACCCTCATCTGATTTCCTCTTATCTTTTCCCATTTGTTGACCTTTGTTCTTGTCATGGCCGATCGCTTCGACCTTCAAGGCAGCTTCCACTGCTTTAGTATAGCTTTCGGATCCATACGCACAAGCCAGCTACTGGATGTCACTCCTCAGACCACCCAGAAAACGTTTAACTCTATTGGTTTCCGAGGTCACCAAGTCAGGGGCAAACCGGCTCAGTTTGCTAAATTCAATCTCGTAATCACTAATCGTGAGTTGCTTTTGCTTCAAATAAAGGAAATCATTCATCAGACAGTCTCGCTCGACCGATGGCAGAAACTTCTTCAGCAGCAACTGATAATACGTTTTGTAGCCTAAACTATTATCGTATTTTATATTTTATATTGTACAAATTATGTCTATTATTAGTTTATTTTTATCCTTTTTATGTAAATTTTATTGCCACTAACTTTTTCCTGTCTTTTTGCAGGTTTTCAGAAAAATCGCCAAAATGGCCTGTCACGCCCCCCTGTCACGCCCTCCTTGGGCGTGACCTTGGGCGTGTCACCCGATCCCGAGGACACCTGCTGAAAGGGACAGATAACGGACAAAACCGCTGTCACGCCCCCCTGTCACGCCCTCCCTGGGCGTGTCACCGGGCGTGACATGGGCGTGTCGCCCTCTGCCGCAAAGCCTGCCGCCGCATTAAATGTCGTTCCGTCTCAGCACGCAAATAGTACTGTCACGCCCCCTGTCACGCCCGTGACATGGGCGTGACACCCTCCTTTTTCGGCGACTGACGGATTTCCGACCAATGATTTGGACATGACATGCCTGTCACGCCCCCCTGTCACGGGCGTGACCTAGGGCGTGACCACCGACGTACCGAAGCAATCATCCCTCCCGCCAGAATCCAGAGCCCGAGGTCAAATCCGTACCTGTCACGCCCCCTGACACGCCCCCCCTAGGGCGTGTCGGAGGGCGTGACCAACCCGAGAAAAAATCTATAAATTGAGCCCCCCTCCCCCCCATTTCAGCAAGCTTTGGTTGAGTGGGGGAGGTGCTGCCCCTTTGTTTCTTGATCTTTTTTCATGCTTTCTCTCTCTCTCTCTCCCCCTCTCTTTGTACTTTTTGGTTAACCCTAGTTTAATCATAGTTTGTGCTAGCTTTTAATGTAATTTTCTTCTTGCTTAGTGCTTAATGTAGGGCTAGAATAGGGTTTAATTTTCATGCACTTGTAATTTTATTTTCATTAGTGTAACTTGCCCTTTTTCATTAATAAAATTGTTCTTCCCTTAGCTTGTGTTCTTCTTATGTTTTTCTACTCATCTTCCCCCCCTCCACTCCATTATGATTAACTAATCCTCCTTGTACTCGATCTTGATGATCCGAGGTTAGAGCGATTATGTTATGATGTTTTAATTAATCTTTTCTTTTTAGGTTAGGGCCTTGAATTACTCTTGATTTATCACGGGTCGGAGGTATATTTTCGATATATACTCTCCGCCTTTGCTTTCATTCTGGGCTAGCCGAGAGGCCGAAAGAATGAAGTGAGCATTCAAGAGTAAAGGGAGTTGTACGCACCCCTCGAGAGAGGCAGACGTCCAAATCTCCCGGATTGGAGTAAAATCCAATAGTGGGGTTCACCGCGTAAAGCGAGTTTTAGGCCTCCGATTTAGACGAGAGTCGGTCGGACCTTCCTAAACTCAGTTGGGCACGACTTCGAGAGAAGCGTGTTCAAGCTTTAGGAACCTCCACGGTCAAGGACCTTTATCCTATTAAGTTTAGATTTTTATCGCATTTTCTTAATCGTCTTTAGCCGAGGTGAATCTCGATCGGGTGCATTTCCATTTCATATTGTTCTACCTTTTGTAGTAATCTCATATATTGTGCTCTTTTATTAACTGCGGTAATTTCCTTTCTAGCTTAGTTGTTTGCTTAATAGCGTAACTTAATTGCGGTAGTTCTCTTTTTAGTTTGCTTTAATTTCTCCATTGTGCTTAGATTTTCTAAAACCCTAGTTTTTCCGTCGATAAGATAATAGCGTTCGTGTGAGTAAGCTTAGCCAACAGTTCCCGGATCTTAATACGACACTTGTGTCCCCTTGCTACAATTCGATAGGTATACTTGCCTCATCGGGTTGCTAGTTCGGTTGCGTTTATTTCTTCGAACCCTAGCGCGCAACAAGTTTTTGGCGCCGTTGCCGGGGACCCAACTTCCGTTGATATTTTGAAAACACGAACCTATTAATTTTATCTCTTCTCTTTCTCATCCCCTTTCTTTAAAGTTTTAAAAAAAAATCAAAAAAAATTTTATCACCGCTCTTAATAGAAACCAACCTCACAATTTTTCTACGCCACCTAATTCTCTCGAAAAGGGCAAAGGGCTTTAAGCGCCACTGTCTTGTCTAGTACCTTGCGAACCCTTCACAGGGTAGTCCTTGGGAAGTTCGGGAGTTAATCTATAAAAAAATCTATTTCAAAAAAAAAAAAAATTTAATTTAATTTTCTAAATCTAGTTTTTCTTTCTAGTTTATCCTTTTTCTCTTTCTCTTCTTCTTTTCTGTTCTTTTAGTGCATGACCCGCGGGAGTCCGTCGGTTATTTTGGACTTGGACCACGAAATTGAGCGTACTCTTCGGAGAAGATCGCGATTTCAAGGTCCTACCATCCAAGTGCCGGTTGAGGACTCCGAGTCATTTAATACTTTAAGAATGGAAGAACCCAACGTAGATGAGGCCGTGCAAAGGACTATGTCCTATTATGCACGACCGAACCTCGAGGGAACAGAATCGAGTATAGTCCGCCCTACTATAGCAAATAATAACTTTGAACTAAAGCCTAGCATAATTCAAATGGTGCAGCAATATGTGCAATTTGACGGACTTCAAGATGAAGATCCGAACGCACATATAGCTAGCTTTCTTGAAATTTGCGACACCTTCAAGATAAATGGTGTCACAAATGATGCGATAAGGCTAAGACTCTTCCCCTTCTCTCTAAGAACTAAAGCTAAGCAGTGGCTTAACACACTTCCGAAAAATAGCATAACCACTTGGAATGAATTAACTGAAAAATTTTTGGCGAAGTATTTTCCGCCAGCTAAAACTGCAAAACTTAGGAACGACATCTCTGCCTTTGGACAAATAGACTCTGAAACCCTTTACGAAACCTGGGAGAGATTTAAAGAATTATTAAGACGATGCCCACATCACGCGCTGCCTGTATGGTTACAAGTGCAGACGTTTTATAACGGGCTAAATCAAAGCACGAAGCAAATGATAGACGCAGCTTCTGGCGGTACTTTAAATCATAAGACCCCGGAAGCCGCTCTTGAGCTTTTTGAGGACATGGCCATGAACACTTATCAGTGGAATGTGCCTAGGTCCCGCCCGAACAAGCCTGCAGGTATCTATGAAGTGGACAACGTCTCCCAGCTCGCTCTGCAAGTAGAAATCCTAAGCAAAAAAATCACGGAGATGACTGCTGCCTCCGCCCCTCAGGTATGGGAATCTGCAACCCCTACTCCAGAACATTTAGATTATGTTAATAATTTGCCTAGAACTGCTTTTAATAATTTTTCTGCTGCGAATTTTCATCCGCCTGGTTTTAATTTTCCGAATAGTTATAACCCCGCTTTAAGAAATCACCCGAACTTTTCATGGAGTAATCCATCGAATGCGATGCGCCCACCTCCGCAAAATGATTTTTCTGCACAACCACCACCACCACCACTTCTTCAAAATTACCCAAAACCTCCAAGCTTGGAGGAATTACTTTCTAAATATATCACCACAAATGACGCCACTATAAGAACGTTAACCGGAAGCGTAAAAAGTCTAGAAAATCAAGTAGGACAGCTCGCGAAAATAATTTCTGAGCGACCCGCAGGGTCTCTTCCTTCCAATACCGAACCCAACCCGAGAGAGCAAGCGAAAGCTATAACTCTTCGGAGTGGGAAGCAAGTCTCCGGTATGGTAAGTGAAGAGCCCGAGGCAAGCTCCGCTTCTGCTTTTAAAAATCAAAGCTCCGCTCCGCTTCCACCCTCTGCTGAAGAAGTAATCACCTCCACTTTAGAAAATAATCTCACTCCACCACCCATCTTCAAAAATAATTTAACTCCTCCATACCCCTCTGAACTTAATAGACAACGTCAAGATGATCAGTACTCCCGCTTCTTAGAAATCTTCAAACAAATCCACATTAATCTTCCCTTCCACGAGGCTATTTCGCAAATGCCGAAATACGCCAAATATCTTAAAGACCTCCTCACAAACAAGAAGAAGTTAGAGAATCTTTCGCACGTCACGCTTAACGCCGAGTGCTCCGCCGTTTTAACAAACGGTTTGCCGAAGAAAATCAGTGACCCGGGTAGTTTCTCTATCCCGTGTGTCTTCGGTGATCTCTTTGTTAAACACGCGTTAGCCGACTTAGGCGCAAGTATAAACCTGATGCCCTTTTCGTTGTTCAAAAAGTTAGGGATTGGTAGCCTTAACCCCACGCGTATGAGTATCCAGCTAGCCGATAGATCCGTCAAGTACCCGTTAGGAATAGTGGAGGACGTTCTAGTGAAAGTCGACAAGTTCATCTTCCCGGTGGACTTTGTCATTTTGGACATCGAAGAAGACGTCGAGGTTCCCCTGATCCTTGGCCGACCCTTCCTTGCCACCTCCCGAGCCATCATTGACGTAAGCAATGGTAAGCTCTTTCTTCGAGTAGGCGACGACGAAGTCACATTTCCGATCACCCCTTCGATGAAGAACACCTTAGCGAACGATGACTCATGTTTTTTCATAGACGCCGTGAGTGATGATTCTTCCTACTGCCTCGCCGACTTTGAAAAAGAATTTTCTACTTTTTGCTCCTCTTCTCTTACAACAGAATCACTGCAAGGAAGTGATGAATCTTCTTATTGTCTTTCTGAGTTTGAAAAAGAGTTTTCTGATTTTTGTTCTTCCTCTTTTCTTACCACTGAATCTGTACAAGAAGCCGTCTTGGCTGCTAGCCCCACCCCTTATTACGTTCCTTATAAAAAAGTTTATGAAGATATTATTTTTGAAAAAGAAAGAATCTCAAAATCCTCTTATGAAGAACCCCCTACCCTAGAACTTAAAGAACTTCCCGAACACCTTAAGTATGCTTTCTTAGAAAAAGACTCCAAGTTACCAGTTATCGTTTCGGCCTACCTCACGGATACGCAGAACGATAAACTTCTTCTAGTTCTACGTAAGCATCGCCGGGCTATTGCTTGGCAAATTTCTGATATCAAGGGCATAAGCCCATCTTTCTGTACACATAAAATTTTAATGGAAGATAATTCGCGTAACTCTATCCAACCTCAGCGCCGTATAAACCCGAATATGAAAGAAGTAGTTAAGGGCGAGGTTATGAAACTATTAGACGCAGGAATTATCTACCCTATATCAGACAGTAAGTGGGTTAGCCCCGTTCAGGTAGTTCCAAAAAAGGGAGGGATAACCGTAGTTAGTAATGAGAATAATGAATTAATCCCGACACGGACGGTGACGGGTTGGCGTATGTGCATAGATTACCGTAAGTTAAATGACGCCACCCGTAAGGACCACTTTCCTCTACCGTTTATCGACCAGATTTTAGAACGTCTCTCCGGCCATAGCTTTTATTGTTTTCTCGATGGCCTCTCGGGGTACTTTCAAATACCCATCTCCCCCGAGGACCAAGAGAAAACTACGTTTACTTGTCCCTTCGGCACCTTCGCGTACCGGAGAATGCCGTTTGGATTATGCAATGCGCCGGCTACATTCCAACGATGTATGCTCGCAATATTTGACAAGTACGTAGAAAGCATTATGGAGGTATTCATGGACGATTTCTCCGTGTTCGGCGATACCTTCGATAGATGTTTAGAAAACCTCGAAAAAGTCTTAGAACGATGCGAAGAAACTAACCTTGCCCTAAATTGGGAAAAATGCCATTTTATGGTGAGGGAAGGGTTAGTTTTGGGTCATAAAATTTCTGCTAAAGGTATTGAGGTAGACGTTGCCAAGATAGAAGTTATTGAGAAGTTGCCGCCACCTACAAACATAAAAGCTATAAGAAGTTTCCTAGGCCACGCTGGTTTTTATCGTCGTTTTATAAAGGACTTCTCCAAGATCACTAAGCCCCTCACCCATCTCTTAGAAAAAGACGCTCCATTCATTTTTGATGACTCTTGTATTTCTGCCTTTGAATTAATTAAAGAAAAGTTAATTAACGCGCCAATTATGATAGCTCCGGTGTGGGACCTTCCTTTCGAGATTATGTGCGATGCGAGTAGTTTTGCGGTGGGAGCCGTATTAGGTCAACGCATATCTAAGAACTTCCACCCCATCTATTACGCTAGTAAAACCCTCACATCTGCACAAGAAAATTACACCACAACCGAGAAGGAGCTCTTAGCCGTAGTATTTGCGTTTGATAAATTTCGCCCTTACATTACACTTTCAAAAATCATTGTTTTTACGGACCACTCGGCCCTCAAGTACCTTCTTGCCAAAACGGATGCCAAGCCTCGCTTGATTCGCTGGGTCTTACTCCTCCAGGAGTTTGACTTAGAGATCCGTGATAAGCGAGGAGCCGAGAACTTGGCCGCCGACCATTTATCAAGATTAGATAACCCCTTTATAGAAAAATTAAATGAAAAATCTTTTAATGATTATTTTCCTGATGAGAAGCTGCTTTTAGTTAATACATCTACTTCTCCTTGGTTCGCACACATCGCCAACTATCTAGTGGCCCGGGTGCTCCCAAAAGAGTTCTCCTCTCAGCAGAAGAAGAAATTCTTTTCTGAGCTGAAGAACTACTTTTGGGAAGACCCGCATCTTTTCAAAATTTGTGCGGATCAAGTGATAAGGAGATGTGTTTCTTTTGATGAAGGAATTGATATTCTAAAACATTTGCATGAAGGTCCGACAGGTGGGCACTATCAAGCTGCTCGCACCGCTCATAAGGTGCTTTGCGCGGGTTTTTACTGGCCTAGCCTGTTTAAAGACGCGCAAGCCTTTGTGAGCAGGTGTGATAGTTGCCAACGGTCGGGCAATATTTCTAATAAAAATGAAATGCCGCAAAATTATTTCTTAGAGTGCGAAATTTTCGACCTCTGGGGAATTGATTTTGTTGGCCCCCTTCCTTCTAGCTTCGGAAACAAATATATTTTAGTTGCTGTTGATTATGTTTCACGATGGGCTGAAGCCCAAGCTCTTCCTACGAACGACTCCCGAGTTGTAGTCATGTTTTTAAAAAAATTATTTTCTAGATTCGGTACGCCACGCGCAATCGTTAGCGATAGGGGTTCCCATTTCTGTAACGCGCAATTTTCAAAAATCCTTACTAAATACGGCGTTACGCATAAACTGTCCACTGCCTACCACCCCCAAACTAACGGTCAAGTCGAAGTAGTAAATAGAGAAATAAAAAGAATATTAGAAAAGACTGTTTCAACTTCTAGGAAAGACTGGTCAACCAAACTTGACGATGCTCTATGGGCCTACCGAACAGCGTACAAAACCGCCCTCGGATGTACGCCGTATCGGCTGGTCTATGGAAAATCGTGCCATCTGCCCGTGGAGTTAGAACACCGCGCCTTTTGGGCCTTAAAATTTTTAAACTTCGATCCCCACTCAGTCGGTGACCTTCGAAAATTTCAACTAAATGAACTCGATGAGTGGCGCTCTTATGCTTATGAAAATAATAAACTTTATAAAGAGCGGACGAAGCGTTTACACGATAAACACTTAAGGCACCCTAAAAACTTTAAGCCGGGCGACCAAGTCCTTTTATATAATTCTCGTTTACGTTTATTTCCGGGCAAATTAAAATCTCGCTGGTCTGGCCCATTTTCTGTTTTAGAAGTATTTCCTTATGGAACTGTTTTAATTTCTCACCCTGATAAGGGTAATTTCAAAGTGAATGGTCAGCGTCTTAAACTGTATTTCTCTGGTGATGATGATGTCAGTCCAAACACTATTAAGTTTCTGCTTCACGAACTTTAATCTTGAACTTTTTATTTTTTTTTTTTTGCCAAAAACAATTTTATTTCGGGACAATAATGTTTTTGGACAATATTATTTTTGATGCGTCGAGCTCAACGACGCTTTAACCAAAGGGCGCTCTTGGGAGGCAACCCAAGTTATCTTTTTCTGTTTTCTTTATTTTACAATTTTTGCCTCGGACGGCTCCGACAAGCTGAAGCTTCTGCGATCGCCTGCTCCAACATTGCTGAATCCATCACGAAGTCCAAAGAAGACATTCGGGGAGCGGCATCACTCAGCTTTCGCAGCAAATAAATCCGGGGAAGTACCTGTATTTCAATTCTGTCTTTTCAATTCTGCACTTTATTTTTCTCTCCTTCTCCAATCCCCTTCTTTAGCCATTGAGGACAATGTCTGTTTTAAGCTTGGGGGAGGATTTCCTCCTTCATTTTTGCTTAGTGTAAATAATTTCCTTTTTTGTAAATAGTTCTATAAAAAAAAAAAAAAAAAAATGAATATCTTAAAATTCCAAAAAAGAGAAAAATTTTCCAAAATCCAAAAAAAAAAAAAAAAAGAATATTTCTCAAAATAAAAAAATATATATGTATTTTTGAATAGTTTAGACATTTTGGTATTTCAATAGTACCCCTAGTTTTTAGTTTTGTTTTACTCAAAATCTCCTATAAACAACTTAGTTAATTATAATATTTCTAATCGTCCTTTTTAATTATGTTTCACAAGTAAAATGTTGGCCATGCTGTGTTTCTAATTCGCGGTAGCATGTTAAGGTGAAATATTTTTCTAAAACTCGCATTTCTATTATGGTTTTTTGTTTTTTTTATTTCCTTTACTTTCTCAAAAATTCATCATCCACTATTTTCTTTTTCGTTTTTGAATAATTTTTGTAAAGTCAACTTTTGAATAACGTAGTAGATGTGAACGATCCAAGTCACCTATTATTTCTATTTTCGAGTTAATTTCATCAATCTTCTTTTATTATCTAGGACTCGCTTTTTGAAAATTTTTCAAACCTTTGTTTTAAATAAATTCAAAAGCGTGAAAATGATTTAGGCCGTTTTTGTTTTCGTTTGAGCTTTCCTGCCAACCTAAAAAAAAAAACTTTTACCACTAGTTAGCCGTTTTTGAGCCTTTTTCCGATTTCATTTGATAGTTCCTCATTTCATTTCAGTTTCACCAAAGCCAAAATTTCCAACCTATCGAATCACACTAGCCTTTTTGAGTTTCATAAATTATTTTGACGATTTTGATAGGGTATTTTGTGATTTTTGTGGAGAAAGGTTTTCGAAAAAAAAAAAAAGAAGTATGTTCAAAAGTGATGTTTATTTTTGTTTGGCCAACTCAAAAAGGAAAATAAAAATATTTATGGCCTTTGTTTTGAAAAAAGAAAAAAAAAATGAAAAAGAAAATGAAAAAGAAGGAAAAAAAATGTGTACATATTTTTATGAAAGTTTTTGAAACTCTTTGTTTTGGTTTAGTGTGATTTTAAACCTTCACGTTTATCTTTGAATTCCACTCCTAATCATTTTCCTAAACCAAACGTTTCTGTCCTATTTAAGTCCTTTTGATTCACGCTTTTTGTTTTTTATTTAACAACTAAGAAAAGAAAAACAGTAAATCAGTTTTGGTTTTAGATTTAAACCTAGATTTTTGATAATTAAATTGATATAATTATAATGCGTTGCTTGGATCTAGTAACAACTCAATGCGTGTTTTTCATTTTTGTTGCTTTACTTAAGTCCATTTAAAAAAATCTCGCTAAAATTTTGGATGATTTGTTTTTATTAAGTAAAGTTTATAAAAGTTTTACCATACCTAAATAATTGTTTTAGACTTACATTTCACCTTTTCCCTACTAAGAATTTCGCATAGTACTTGTGTAGGCATAATTAGAAGTTTTTGATTAGTCCTTTTTATAAATATCTAGTTTTTATATTTTTGCTTGGGGACAAGCAAAGCTTAAGCTTGGGGGAATTTGATAATACGTTTTGTAGCCTAAACTATTATCGTATTTTATATTTTATATTGTACAAATTATGTCTATTATTAGTTTATTTTTATCCTTTTTATGTAAATTTTATTGCCACTAACTTTTTCCTGTCTTTTTGCAGGTTTTCAGAAAAATCGCCAAAATGGCCTGTCACGCCCCCCTGTCACGCCCTCCTTGGGCGTGACCTTGGGCGTGTCACCCGATCCCGAGGACACCTGCTGAAAGGGACAGATAACGGACAAAACCGCTGTCACGCCCCCCTGTCACGCCCTCCCTGGGCGTGTCACCGGGCGTGACATGGGCGTGTCGCCCTCTGCCGCAAAGCCTGCCGCCGCATTAAATGTCGTTCCGTCTCAGCACGCAAATAGTACTGTCACGCCCCCTGTCACGCCCGTGACATGGGCGTGACACCCTCCTTTTTCGGCGACTGACGGATTTCCGACCAATGATTTGGACATGACATGCCTGTCACGCCCCCCTGTCACGGGCGTGACCTAGGGCGTGACCACCGACGTACCGAAGCAATCATCCCTCCCGCCAGAATCCAGAGCCCGAGGTCAAATCCGTACCTGTCACGCCCCCTGACACGCCCCCCCTAGGGCGTGTCGGAGGGCGTGACCAACCCGAGAAAAAATCTATAAATTGAGCCCCCCTCCCCCCCATTTCAGCAAGCTTTGGTTGAGTGGGGGAGGTGCTGCCCCTTTGTTTCTTGATCTTTTTTCATGCTTTCTCTCTCTCTCTCTCCCCCTCTCTTTGTACTTTTTGGTTAACCCTAGTTTAATCATAGTTTGTGCTAGCTTTTAATGTAATTTTCTTCTTGCTTAGTGCTTAATGTAGGGCTAGAATAGGGTTTAATTTTCATGCACTTGTAATTTTATTTTCATTAGTGTAACTTGCCCTTTTTCATTAATAAAATTGTTCTTCCCTTAGCTTGTGTTCTTCTTATGTTTTTCTACTCATCTTCCCCCCCTCCACTCCATTATGATTAACTAATCCTCCTTGTACTCGATCTTGATGATCCGAGGTTAGAGCGATTATGTTATGATGTTTTAATTAATCTTTTCTTTTTAGGTTAGGGCCTTGAATTACTCTTGATTTATCACGGGTCGGAGGTATATTTTCGATATATACTCTCCGCCTTTGCTTTCATTCTGGGCTAGCCGAGAGGCCGAAAGAATGAAGTGAGCATTCAAGAGTAAAGGGAGTTGTACGCACCCCTCGAGAGAGGCAGACGTCCAAATCTCCCGGATTGGAGTAAAATCCAATAGTGGGGTTCACCGCGTAAAGCGAGTTTTAGGCCTCCGATTTAGACGAGAGTCGGTCGGACCTTCCTAAACTCAGTTGGGCACGACTTCGAGAGAAGCGTGTTCAAGCTTTAGGAACCTCCACGGTCAAGGACCTTTATCCTATTAAGTTTAGATTTTTATCGCATTTTCTTAATCGTCTTTAGCCGAGGTGAATCTCGATCGGGTGCATTTCCATTTCATATTGTTCTACCTTTTGTAGTAATCTCATATATTGTGCTCTTTTATTAACTGCGGTAATTTCCTTTCTAGCTTAGTTGTTTGCTTAATAGCGTAACTTAATTGCGGTAGTTCTCTTTTTAGTTTGCTTTAATTTCTCCATTGTGCTTAGATTTTCTAAAACCCTAGTTTTTCCGTCGATAAGATAATAGCGTTCGTGTGAGTAAGCTTAGCCAACAGTTCCCGGATCTTAATACGACACTTGTGTCCCCTTGCTACAATTCGATAGGTATACTTGCCTCATCGGGTTGCTAGTTCGGTTGCGTTTATTTCTTCGAACCCTAGCGCGCAACAGCAACTCCTTGAAAAATCCCCAGGAACATTCATCCTTTAGATTCTCCTTTTCTCTCAGCCACCAGCTCTTTGTCAAACCCTTGAGCTGATACGCAGTGACCATCACTCTCTAGTCGTCAGAAACTCCTAAGTATGAAAACATTTCCTCGATCTTTATAAGCCAATCGTCCAAAGCCATGTAATTCGCTCTACCATCATAAGAAGGAGGTCCTAACCACTGGAAATGCGAGATAAAATTCATCTATGGTGGCAACAAAACTGGAGGAACCAGAGGAGTAGGAGGAACAGGAACATCCAGGCCCACTGCAGGGTCCTACACTCTCGGTAGCTGTCCTGACACTACAGATAACAGCGCTTGGATCTGCAACTGCATCTCCACCATCTGTCTTGACAAAGCCTCATTAACCTGTCACAGAATTTCGATCACCGCTTCGCTCTGTGCAACTGAAGACTCGCCCTCCGACTTGGGAGTCGACCTAGTCACTAGTTTAGGATTTTCAATAATGATATCACGCTTAACTTAGGATGATATACTATCACCCTATTGACTCATGTGCATAAACCATGAATGCATGAATTTTCGTTCCTTTTACTTTAAACCATGTGTGTATATATTTAAAGAGAGGATAGATCTAATGTTTACTCAGATATATATATATATATATATATATGTATATATTAGGAAAAGAAAATCGCAACACATAAAATAAAGAAGGAAAAGCAAGCAATCCAGATGACACAAACATTATAGTGGTTCCCCAAAACTGGGTAAGTCCACTCTTCTACCACCTTGGTAGGAATCCACTACAGGTTTTTGATCAGGTGCCTTGCCACCACAAGATCTCTTTCAGGTAGATCTAGAAACCCTTTAGGCTTTTGATCAGGTGCCTAAAAACTAATAGGTTTTTGATCAGGTGCCCTATCACCAAGAGTTCACTTTTGAAGGGAGAGATAACCCTGTACACAGGAAAGGGAAAAGAAATGATGTTGTCTTCTCTGTCAATGATCTGAGAGAAGACTAGTGGATTGTTGATGATGTCAAAGCTCCCCCTGAGATGTAGAATAGTTCAGGAGTGGAAGCTTTGCTTCAGGGCATAGGCCTTCAAGTTGATGTTGCTCTCCAACAAGCTTTTAGACTGATATTGATTGATTGTCTCTTGAAAGCCTGGAGCAGATGATGAAGATGAAGTTGATTTTCTGTGAGAAAACTATAGCTGAGTTCTTCTTTTGTGAGAGAAAAAGTCTTCTTGAATTTTCTCTCTCTATCTCTTCTATTCTATCGAGTGTTGTGTTACTCTTCTTATTCTCTGTAGGATATAATATCTGTATATTTAATGCCTGAAGAATTTGAGTTCATTCTATCTTGGAATGGCTAAATCAATTCCCAAGAATAGAATCTGCCTTGAGAAATCAATTGGCATTTAATCTCTGTAATTAACTCCAAATTTAATGATGCCTCAAAACGGCTATATTCATAAGAATATATAGCATTAAATCTGAGAATCATAAAGCCTGCAATTAAGGCCTTAATTAATTTTGCCAGCTGTAAATAAATCTGCCTGAAAAACTGCACAGGAATCGCTGATCTCAATTTAAAGCTTTCTTCAAACTGGGTTCGGAGATCGTTGAACTCAGCTCGGAGATCATTGAACTGAGTTCAGAGATTTTGAACTGCATCTGAGTTTTATAGTTTTCTTTGAGCTGAGCTCAGAGATCGTTGATCTCCGCTCAGAGATCTTTGAACTGAGTTCAGAGATTTTCTTCCAGCAATTTTCTGATCTTCAAATCTGAACTTCTCTGGAATTTTTCTGAATGAGCAAACCTGGAAATAATCCTATGACCCATGACTATACATTTTGGGTCAATCTAATATTCCTAATAGTGATCCTGACCCAAATCAGAACTAAGGTTCCAACACATATGTCATCATGTAGACCTTTAGCTTGGCACGTGTGGTGATGCAATGTTATGTCATGCATGTTGTGTTATGCAATCTAAAATGGCCTAAATGCATGTTATGAGCGACATACACATGAAATATTACACATCTCATACTACATAATATCGCATGCAACGAAAATCAAAATCTAATGTGCATTCATGTGATGATGTTATGCATCTCATACTACAAAACAGTCACACGTTGCCTTCCGTGAGGATCCATATACAAACATATATTATGCATCACATACTACATAATATGCCATGTATACTTCTTATCATGCTTATAAGTGTAGTGTTCATGCTTCAGGCAAGACGTACTGATGACACATCGCTGTGTGTATGAAATGAAACTTAGACAACTAGCATAAACCTGAGATAGTTGTTCGACCAATTGTCAAACAACCTATCCCTCTGATACCAACTGTCACAACCTGTATTTTCTTCGCATTAAAAGATATATCAGAGTAAGGAGAAAACACGCTCCGTGATGTCACGTCGTGCCGGGGATAACTACAGACGCTCAGACAAGACTCTAACTCTACATTTTATAATAAATTCATAAGTAATTATGAAAGAAATCCAATTTTAAGTTAAGATGGTTGTATCCCTCGACTCAGCGGATCAACTAGTCCACTAGGAAAAATATAGTTATACGTTGCGGAAAATACTTGATTAAATTTATTGACACCCTACGTGAGTATAAACATCCACAAAGGACAACTCATGGTATATGAGACTCTAGATTTATTATAAGTATAGAAATAATCTTTACGTTAGCTAGAAGATAGTATCTTAATTTTAGAAAGATGACATGTATGAAATAATAGTAGTAATACTTTTATAAGTTAAAATATCTACATGCAACCTAGCATAAAGTATCCCGAGAGAGAAAGTAGAAACAACAACACAAATAGGTAAACTAGCAGCTTAGCAAAAAACTTAGCATCCCACAAGAAAACCACCAGTGGGCATCAACAACCTGACACGAACCCACTGGAAAGTATGTATATCTGTACTAACAAGGAAACAACCGAAAACTACCTCATAAGGGTGAGGAAAACCTCTGCAACAAAGCAATCCACTAGCAAACTTCCAAACCTAGCCGTTCAACCGGCTACTGCCCTTAACCTGAGGCATTCAAAGAAAGAACACCTCAGCAAGAAAATAAAAGTGGCAAAAAGGGACAAAAGGCAGTAACCAAGTAAAAAAGAGAAGGGGTTACCAAACCCTAATATAAGAAGAGCTGACAACCTCAACTACTAATTCTACAAGAGAGACAAATAAGGAAAAGTACTCATCAGTAAAGTAAGAAAAATGAACTAAGTGTGATAAGTTACCATGCTTCGCTCAAACCTGTAGAAGCAAACAGCAAACGAAAAGCCAAACTATAGAAGGAAAAGGAACTATACGGTCCTAAACATGTGAATCATTAACACTGGTAAAACCACGGATCTGAGTCAGCGACCAAAACGTCCAATACCAAACTACCAGACTCAAATGTCTCAGAGGCACCACGGTGGTGACCACAAGGTCCAACACACCTAAAACAGCCTGTAAACAGAGACCCAAAACAAACTATCACGTGCAATGATTCACGAAACGGCATCCAATTGGCGGTCTTTTATCCACTGTCAATCTAGCCGTTAAAACATAACAGAAAAACCCATCAAAACCCAAATACCAAATTCTAAACACTTCCCACGACAAATGGGACAAAAATACCCAAGATAAACCCTAAGGACCAAACTCGACGAATTGGACAAAAACGGCGAAAAATTCTAAGTCCTGGCCAATTCGGCGAGTATACCCGACGAATCACAACGATATTCGATGAATTATACATTACTCAATGATAATGAACTAACGATACTCGACGAATTCCTATGATATACGCCGAAATTCCCTTAGCTAACTTATGATATTCGACGAATTGTTGATACTCGCCGAAAATACTTGGAATAACAAACCCACACCTGGCGAATTAACTTGCTACAACGCCTAGCCTTACTCGACGAATCTCACCGTGGTCTCGACACGCCTCACTCGACGAACCGGGTTACTATATCCGACGAATTGAAAGTTCTTTACACCTATACTCGGCGAAATGGACTTAATGAAACTCGACGAATCCTTCTATGAAATATGTCGAATTTTCCTTAACCTGAAATCCTATTCTTCATGCTTTGTCCGAATATTTGCCCTAACCTAGGGGTTCTTTCCTGGTCCATCCTACACTACTCTTGTTCTCTAAGGGAGGAGGAAGGAAAAGTAGATAAGAACTAAAAATGAACTTGCAAGGAGAAAGATCCACTTGCCTTGAAACTTCGGAGAATCGCCGCCCACTCGCACCGTGACAAGGATCGGTCGTGAAAAGGTCCTAGCAATGATTCCGGGAACTTTTGGAGGGGAAAAGGAGTCAAAACCTCAAACCCTAACTCACAAAAATCGGAGAAACTAGGAAAACTTACAACGATCGCGTAGACCTTGTCGAGAGCTTTCCAAATCTCTAATCTATTGACGAATCCGACTATCGGACCTCTGGAAATCGTCGGCCGAAAACACGCCAAGCCGATCGAACTCCTCTCTTTCGCGAAACAGCGCCGTCAGGTTAAGGAAGACGGTGAATAGGAATAGGTTTGACGCGACCTTATTCTATTTATACTTATAAATATATATAATATAATAAATATTTTTAATTAAATAACGTCAAACGACGCGAAATTCAAATCAACTTGAAATTCTACGAAAATCATACTGTAGCTAAATACCGACGCTACGAATCCAACGGCGAAGTCGGAATTGAAATCTGATAAGCCAAACTCGGGCAAAACACCTCCCGAAGCCAAAACACAAACATTCCCAAAAAGGCTCCACCGAGTCACCAAAACAGACTCAGCTCGCTAGGGAATCTCACAAAGAGGCTAAAACCCAGCCACACTGAAAGCCTACTGAGCAAAACCAAGCTCTAACCACAGCACCTACTAAACACGTGCTAACATAACGCCCTGACGTCACAAACACGTCCATAAAAGAATTAACATAAACATCAAAAATTCAGGGGCGTTACACATCCCCCTCTTGTTGTGTGTCGTACGGTTGCATGTGTGGGGGTCACGGGGCTTCACGGTAGGCCGGCCACCAGGGCACGACTGTGTGGTTGCACCAGGCCACGCACTCCGCCAGTCTCTGTGGTCATGCCCCTGGCCGGCCCCTCGTACGATCGACCCTCACCAACTAAACCACCCCCCTATGGGGGCGCGTGGCTAGCCACCTGGCCGGTGGACCCTCGTCTCCGCTCGGCTCTCCCCCGGACAATCCCGTTCAAATATCGTGTAACCACCTTGGCGTAATCACCCATTATGGGGGTGTGCATATCTTAATCCCACAATGAATGTGCGCGTAGTAAATTTCCTAAATATACATGTTACAAATTAAACATATGATAATGGGTGTGCGCATAGCACATAATTAGATTGGTTACGACATGCGGATAATCTCAATAATCATCTCTTATTTACAGGAATGTCGCCCTCAAAAGCTATAAATGGGGTCCTAGACCCTCCTTTCATCCGACCTGATTTCCTAGGAACGGGAGAGCACCTCGAGTAATCTCCTTGCTCCTTCAAAGATCTTCAAACTCCATCGAAGATCCTTGGAAGACCTTCTAGCACAATAAAACTCCCCTTGGTGGTTTCACCATGCACATTTCAAAACGCGCACATCGCACACTGCGCACATTGCGCCCCGCTTATAACAGCGAACTCACCGCTCCATACTCCGCTCACTACCTGAGACCTGCCACAGATACCAGATCGTGCCCAACGCACTCCTCCGCCTCCGAGCTACAACCGAAGGTCCCAGAGCGCAGTGCTCCCCACTGCAACTCAGAAAATACTTGGCTTCGTGAACGGTGGCATGTCACCCGCGGAGATTTCTCTCCTTCTCTCCAAATAATGTAACGAGTGGCAGCTTGTCGCCCTCGCACTCTGTAGAGCATTGTAACAATGCCAAGATAGTGGGAGTTTGGTAAGTATAGCCCCAACCACGTGATTTTTTACTCATTTCTAGGATTTTCTACGCAAAAAAATCTTCTTACCAACCGAATCATTCTTTTGTTACTGTTTGCACCCTCAACCGCTCTCGCACTAAAACGATTCAATTTAGACCGATGTAAGGAAGCATCGAGTTGACCCGCAATAAACTTAATTTATTTTATGTACTATCTAGCAATTGATTGGGACAAAGCCGTCTTTGCACAATATCCTTCCAAGTTCCAACAATCCATGTACACTTGTCATGGAATGGTTTTTTGGTGCACAATGATTTAACAGCGATTGTGTTTGTGTTATACTTATTTTCTCGCATAATATAAATTTTAATTTTCTCTCTCCATTTTATTTATAGATTTTTACGTTAACTTACTTTACCTTATTTTATTATACTTTATTCTATAATATTGCAAGTTTATATGTAATGATATTATTAAAAATTAAAATACCTTAAAACTATCAAATGAATTTAATAGTATATTTAGAAGCATTCCTTATCAACAATAATAGATAATACTAGTGGAATGGGCATGAGTCTTCCAAGCACAATATTAAGCAGTGTACAGTAGTCATTACACGTGTATTATGGAGCGGCCTTATGTGTAACAATTATCCACTACACAGTTATCCTTCATTCATAAATATTTATATTTTATTTATTTTTACTTTATTTTATTTGGTGTATACATTTATAGCATTAATTTAATGGGATTCTTTTATGATTATATTTTTTACATTGTTTGGTCACTTTCATTCTTGAGAAATAATTGAGTTAGTAAATATTATTGGGCTTGTAAATGCGGCCGATTCAACATATTAGAATTATTTGTTATTGGATAACTTAATTAACTAAAGGGCATAATTGTTGCGGGACGCCCGGTTTTTTCCCGGTCCGGAGAAACGGTCAGTCTTAGCTAGGAGTTGAACCAGTGCGCAAACAGTCAATGAAAAACAATAGCAAATAACATGATATTTTTTTTTACGTGGAAAACCCGGAAAGGGTGAAAAACCATGTGGCCGGATCTGTGTTGGGTCAGGCCAAAATCCACTATTTTGTCGAGTTTACAAGAGTTTGATTTTCCTCGGAGGGTGACAGACCACCTCTTTGTTACAAAGCTTTGAATATAAGAACAACAGAAAATAAACTAAGTTCATGATGCTCCGACAAGAGCGTCCAATAGACCGCTCCGCTGTGGCTTCCTCTGGAAAGGAAAAGTTGCAAAGTCCTTGTAGTGTTGTGTTGAAATCGTTGAAGTGAAAGTGGCCGCCTAGGCGGTCTGTTCGGGCAGACTGTGCGGACAGTCTTAGCAGTTTCGATGGTCAGACCGGGCGGTCTGAGCGGACTGAACTGGCGACTAGCTAGGTCGGCCAGTGTTCCGCGACTTTGTCCCCAGGTTATTTTCAGGCGGATAGGATGGTTATCCGCTCAGTTGCCGGTTTGAGCAGCTAGCTCTGGAGTTCGCCGATTTTGTGCGGACTGGTTTTATATCCGCTGGTGTTGTGCTTGCACCAGGGATGTCTGGTGGTGTGGACTTGGTTTGTTTTTGACCAAGTCCAGGTTATCTTAGTCCGGGAGGTCGCGCGGCCTGCGGGGGTTGGTTTCTATATCCGCCGAGTTCGGCAGCAGTCTGTATTTTGCGACTTGGCTACGAGCTCGCTTGATTGCGGTCTGGAGCTGTCCGCAAGTTGGGCGAACTAGTCTGGTGTGATTCTACCTTGGCAGACTCACTCTTGACTAGCCATCGCGGTCTGGTGTTTATCTGCAGCTTTTGCGGATACACTTGGTGCTCGCACTAGATAGGGGGTTATCCTATCGTCTAGGGAGGTGATCACATTCCTCTCCGCGCCTATAAATAGGACCCCCTATCACATTAGAAGATACCGAGTGAACAGTAAATCAACTCGCAAAAAGTTGCTGCGGTTAGGGTTTTCTATCCGCGCAGTTTGAAAAGAATTGACCGGTTTGTGCTGTGCAGGTTGTGCGAATAGCGCTGAAGTGTCAGGAACTTGGTTCTTGAAAGTCTTTAATTTCAAGGATAGCTAAATCACCTAGAGGTGGGTGAATAGGTTATTGGTCTCTTTATTAGTTCTTTTCTTTTCTTTTAGTTTGCTGCTTGAGTGATAGGTTAATTTCTGCTTTTAAGATGATTTCTCCTGCACACAAAAAACAACACAACAAATCACACAGATATTTATAATGGTTTCCCAACAGGGTACATCCACTTTCTCTCTCACCTATCTAACTGTCTTGTTGGACTAGGCACTTCTCCAAAATGCTCCAAGGAGCTTACACCTCAGGCCCTCAGCCTTACACTCAAGTTCTCTTCAGAACCCTATCTCAGAACCACAAAGGTTCCTACCTCAAAGCCCTACAGTGCTCCTACGGCTCAGTGATCCTCAAACCACCTACCTCAGCCTTGTCTCTTAGGCCTACAACTCAGGCTTTTCAGCCCTACAATTTCAGGCACTAGACCGTACTCTCAAAGTGCTGCAGCACTACTACAGCTCAGATCCAGAAGGATCCTACAGGATGGAAATGGGTTGATGTGGTTCTTGATTGGTCACAAGAGGAATTCCTCTATGAAAATCAGCCTTGGGTGAGTCAGACTCAGCCCCCCACTATGACACCAGGAGAGTTTTCCTGTGTCAACTTAACTGGACTGAGAGCACCTCAGTCCCAACAACTTCACAGCAATAAGTTTATGCACTTGAGCTGGAAGAAACTTGCAGAATACTATTCTGCCTCTTTCTGAACTGAACCAAAGAGTTAGCTCTCTCTTCTTCACAGCAACAATTATGTAGAAGCTTTGGCTTATGCTGGAAGTAACTAGCAGATCTATTTCTCTTCTCCCTTCTGAATTGAGCTGACTGCTCAGCTTCAACTTCTCCTTCACATCTCCTCAAGTGTAAGTTCTTTTAAAAAGTATTGGTTGGATCTGTGAAGATCCTACAGTAAGGGTTGGCTCTTGCTGCTACCTCTTTCTCAGAGAATCACCCTGAGCTTCCTTGTTTGTGCAGATGAAGATGGCACCAGCAAACTTGTCGTTGAAGATGTTGATCTCAATAGTTAACTTACTCTTTTTCTTTCTGACTTGAGCTTCCAGTTATTTAGCTCCACATCCATGTCGGAGAAGAAGAAGAAATGTCACTTCCTTTTATTTATTAAGACACAACGGCTCTTTTAGCAGTGGGTCCCACACTTTTAATGTTGGCTGCAATTTTGCTTTAACGCCAACTGTCGTACAGTAGGTTTGCGGCAACTTTTGTCGCGTACTGTAGCCATCCCTCCACTTATTTGAAATATGTTGACTTGTTGACTTGCTGATGTCACTAGTTGTGGACTTAGCCAAAAATCAAGCAACATTAGCATAGGTGTTGAGTGAGTAAGCATCACTCAATGCCAAAACACTTGGACAGATTTACTTTCTCTTGGCGTTGAGTGAGTAACATTCACTCAAC
Source organism: Platanthera zijinensis (assembly GCA_039513925.1). Taxonomy (NCBI): domain Eukaryota; kingdom Viridiplantae; phylum Streptophyta; class Magnoliopsida; order Asparagales; family Orchidaceae; genus Platanthera; species Platanthera zijinensis. Next base: position 269,044,020 of record CM077078.1, read on the forward strand.
GCCAAACTACTTAGAATATAAATCTGTTTCTAGGCGTTGAGAGCGTTGAGTGAGCAACCCTCACTCAACGTCATCTGTCTTAGCCATATATCTGTTTCTTCAGCAACTAAAGCGTTGAGAGCATTGAGTGAGCATGCCTCACTCAACGCTATTTGCTTTTAACTCATTTCTGCATAAAGGCGTTGAGAGCGTTGAGTGAGCACGCCTCACTCAATGCTTTTTGCCTTAGCCAATTTTTGTGTTTAAAACCACTGGGCTTTGACTGTCTTACTTTGAACTGAGTTCGACGAATGGTGAACTGAGCTCGACGAACTTTGAACTCAGTTCTACGAACTTTGAACTCAGTTCGACGAAATCTCAACTTAGCTTGACGAACTCAGAAACTCAAGTTCGACGAATTCTAAACTTAGTTCAACCAGTTCAACTTACAGCCTTTTTGCTGAATGGCGTTAAGTGTCTTCATCTCTCAATGCCAAAACACTTAGCTAACTTTCTCTTTAGTAGCATGACATTGAGTGAGTTGACTTCACTCAACGTCTGTGGACTTGGCCACATTTCAGCTCATTCCAACTTCAGGCTTTTACTGCTTAAGCCTATCTCACAGCCTTTTGCTGTATGGCATTGAGTGAGTTGACTTCACTCAACGCCTGTAGACTTGACCTTTTTCTCAGCTTGCCACTGCCTTGGTTTTGACTTTATAGGATTCACTCAGCGTTATAAGCCATCTGGCGTTGAGTGACTGATCTTCACTCAACGCCTGTGGACTTAGACAGTTATCTGTCTTTCCACTACTTAGGTAAGAACTTACCTATCTTAGCCACTTAGGCTACCTATCCCATCATAGCTTATCAGGACAAACTGCAATCATTCACCTTAAACATAAGTTAGATCACAACATGTGTATACATTGTTTTGTTGGTCCCTTAAATTCAGGATATTGGGATCAATTGACCTAATAATCTCCCCCTATTTTAAGAAGTCAAAACCTAACCCAATGTATACACTAACATACTTATATTATAAATATTTAAAACATATCATCACAACATAATTCAGATAAATTATAAACATATCAAATGATGTAGCAGATAAGTCAAAGACATAGCCAATGATGAGTTAGACAGATCATGATTATAACAAATGGTTGTTCTATTTAAACATATATGGAATAAATGTTTGAGCAATATGTGCTAACAGACAAGTAGAAATCGAAAATTGGAATAACATAAATTTTTATTAACCAAAAAAGATTAGTATTACAAAGGTATAGTCTTCCTTTTATAGATTGGAGGAGATGAGAGAGATTACAAATAAGCAATGTGGGACTAAATAATTACAGGTTTAATAGAAACAAGCCGAACAGGCCGCGCGGTTAGACGAATAGGCTAACCGCCCGACAATCACGAGAAGGAGAGAACAAGACGCCATAGGAGACCGCCCAGTCTCCAAGCCGCCTGAGACAAACTGCCAGACCACCCGGTCTCTAATCTGTCAGTGCCAGACCGCCAGACCGCCCGGTCTCCATACAGCAACACTCCCCCTCAAGCTGGAGCATATATATCGATCATGCCCAGCTTGTCGCAAATGTGAAGAAAGGAGGCGGACACCGGCTTGGTGAAAATATCAGCCAACTCTTTATCGGAGGTGACGAACGGAGTATAAATTTGTTCCTTCAAAATCTCTTCCCGAATAAAATGACAGTCGACTTCAATGTGTTTTGTTCTCTCATGGAAGACCGGATTTTTTGAGATGTATATAGCGGTTTTGTTATCACAAAACATAGGTAGAGGATGGTTGTAGACCTCTCCTAGGTCAAGCATGAGAGTCGGTACCACTTCAAATCACATGTGGTCGATGTCATACTTCGATATTCTGCTTCTGCGCTGGACCTGGAGACTACAGACTATTTCTTGCTCTTCCAGCTCATAAGGTTTCCCCCCCACAAAGGTGCAAAACCCCGATGTTGACTTGCGGTCTCCTTTGTCATCAGGATAGCTCAAATATGAGTACGATTCAACCCTCAGATGACCATTCTTTTGCAAGAGTAGTCTTTTCCCAGGCGCTGATTTAACATACTCCAATATCCTCAGGGCAGACTGTAGATGGCACTCTCTTGGAGCTTGCATGAACTGGCTAACCTTGCCTACAGCATAGGAGATGTCGGGTCTCGTCACCGTGAGATATATGAGTTTACCAACCAGACGTCTGTACCTCATAATATATGAAAGATGAGGAGAGTCATCCGTCAAGGTTTTATCTTCTCCAATCGCCATGGGGCATCGGGCAGGTTTAGCCCTAGTTAATCCTGTCTCTTTTAATAAATCAAGAGCATACTTGTGTTGGGAGAGGACTACGGAATTTGGCTTCCGAGAGATCTCTATCCCTAGAAAGTATTTTGGACAGCCCATATTTTACAACCCGTATTCGACGAGGGTAGGCCCTACCACCGCCAGGTCATCAGAAGTCAAGGTCAACAAGTTAAGAAAGGGGGTCAAGATCAGCGCCCCAGGCCGCAAAAGACTCGAGCGAGTTTGGCGAGCTCCCCAGGCCTACTCGCTAGGTGGAGACTAAGGCGAGATACTCGCCTGTCCCGTGCGAGCTCCCCAGAAAGTCGCCCGATCGCCAAGGTGGGGGTATAAGTAAGACCCCCCCCCCCTCTCTCTTTGGATTTCCGTATAAATAGGACCCCAAGGGTACGAAGGAGAGGACGGACGAACCTAGGATAGATACTCGCGAGTTCCTCGGATTCCCTTTTCCCAGAGAACAAGCCGCGACTAGTTACCCCGTTACTCACTTGCCTCCTTCGTACCTAGCTCGGCCATTTTGGTTGAGAAGGGGTTGCTTCTTCCAAGCAACTGGATACGTGGTGGGACCTTCCTACTGCAGCATCCTAAGGTCCTGTTTCTATAACTCATTTCCATTCCTGTCCCTGTGGACTGTCTCATTGACCGCTCGACCTGTAGCTTTAGGCCGTCTAGTCCAATTTCTGAGGTCAGGATTTTTCCTGGCATCAACACATATCCTTTGTGACCAGGTGTTGATGAAAATGCTTCTTTGTCAAGGTTATCCCAGCCTAGCCATCTCTAGTGAGAAGAATATCATCCACATAAACCGCAAGAACAACCAGACCCAGGGAGGTTTTGCGAACGAACAAAGAGTGATCTGCAGAACTTCTCGGAAACCCCACGGCTGCCACAACCCCGCTAAACTTGTCAAACCAAGCCCGAGGTCTTTGCTTCAGGCCATAGATAGCCTTCTTTAGCCTGCATACCTGTGTCTCTCCCTGAGCAACATACCCTGGAGGTTGCTCCATGTAGACATCCTCCTGAAGATCCCCTAGAGGGGGGTGAATTGGTTATTGGTCTCTTTATTAGTTCTTTTCTTTTCTTTTAGTTTATTGCATGAGTGGTATGTTAATTTCTGCTTTCAAGATGATTTCCCCTGCACAAAGAAAACTATACAGCAAAGCACACAGATATTTATAGTGGTTTCCCAAATGGGTACATCCACTTTCCCTCCCACCTATCCAACTGTCTTGTTGGACTAGGCACTTCTCCAAAATGCTCCAAGGAGCTTACACCTGAGGCCCTAAGCCTTACACTCAAGTTCTCTTCAGAACCCTACCTCAGAACCATAAAGATTCCTACCTCAGAGCCCTATAGTGCTCCTATGGCTCAGTGGTCCTCAAACCACCTACCTCAGCCTTATCTCTAAGGCCTACAACTCAGGCTTTTCAGCCCTACAATTTCAGGCACTAGGCCCTACTCTCAGAGTGCTGCAACACTCCTACAGCTTAGATCTAGAAGGATCCAGAAGGATCCTATAGGATGGAAATGGGTTGATGTGGTTCTTGATTGATCATAAGAGGAATTCCTCTATGATAATCAGCCTTGGGTGAGTCAGACTCAGTCACCCACTATGACACCAGGAGAGTTTTCATGTGTCAACTTAACTTGACTGAGAGCATCTCAGTCCTACTACTTTACGGCAATAAGTTTATGCACTTGAGCTGGAAGAAACTTGCAGAATACTATTCTGCCTCTTTCTGAATTGAACCAAAGATTCAGCTCTCTCTTCTTCACAGCAACAATTATGTAGAAGCTTTGGCTTATGCTGGAAGCAACTAGCAGATCTATTTCTCTGCTCCCTTCTGAACTGAGCTGACTTCTCAGCTTCAACTTCTCCTTCACAGCTCCTCAAGTGTAAGTTCTTTTAGAAAGTATTGATTGGATCTCTGAAGCTCCTACGGCAAGGGTTACCTCTTACTGCTACCTCTTTCTCAGAGAATCACCCCGAGCTTCCTTCCTAGTACAGATGAAGATGGCACCAGCAAACTTGCCATTGAAGATGTTGATCTCAACAGTTAACCTGCTCTTTTTCTTTTTGACTTGAGCTTCCTATTCTTTAGCTCCACAACCATGCCGGAGAAGAAGAAGAACTGTCACTTCCTTTTATTTATTGTGACCCAACAACTCTTTTAGCAGTGGGTCCCACACTTTTAATGTTGGCTGCAATTTTGCTTTAACGCCAATTATCGTACAGTAGGTCTGCGACAACCTTTGTCGCGTACTGTAGTCATCTCGCCACTTATTTGAAATATGTTGACTTGTTGACTTGCTGACATCACCAGCTGTGGACTTCGCTAAAAATCAAGCAACATTAGCATAGGCGTTGAGTGAGTAAGCATCACTCAATGCCAAAATACTTGGATAGATTTATTGTCTCTTGGCGTTGAGTGAGTAACCTTCACTCAACGCCAAACTACTTAGAATATAAATCTGTTTCTAGGCGTTGAGAGCGTTGAGTGAGTAACCCTCACTCAACGCCATCTACCTTAGCCATATATCTGCTTCTTCAGCAACTGAAGCATTGAGAGTATTAAGTGAGCATGCCTCACTCAACGTTATTTGCTTTTAACTCATTTCTTCATAAAGGCGTTGAGTGAGCACGCCTCACTCAACGCTTTTTGCCTTAGCCAATTTTATATGTTTAAAACCTCTGGGCTTGGAATGTCTTACTTTGAACTGAGTTTGACGAATGGTGAACTGAGCTCGACGAACTTTAAACTCAGTTCGATGAAATATCAACTGAGCTCGACGAACTAAAAAAATCAAGCTCTGAACTTAGCTCGATGGAAGGTGAGCTGAGCTCGACGAACTCTGAACTCAGTTCGACGAATTCTTAACTTAGTTCAACCAGTTTAACTTACAGCCTTTTTGTTGAATGGCGTTGAGTGTGTCTTCATCACTCAATGCCAAAACACTTAGCCAACTTTCTCTTTAGTAGCATGGCGTTGAGTGAGTTGACTTCACTCAACGCATGTGGACTTGGTCATATTAAAGCTCATTCCAACTTCAGGCTTTTACTGCTTTAGCCTATCTCACAGCCTTTTGTTGTATGGCGTTGAGTGAGTTGACTTCACTCAACGCCTGTGGACTTGGCCATTTTCTCAGCTTGCCACTGCCCTGGCTTTGACTGTATAGGCTTCACTCAGCGCTATAAGCCATCTGGCGTTGAGTGACTGATCTTCACTCAATGCCTGTGGACTTAGACAGTTATCTGTCTTTCCATTACTTAGGTAAGAACTTACCTGTCTTAGCAACTTAGGCTACATGTCCCATCATAGATTATCATGACAAACTGCAATCATTCACCTTAAACACAAGTTAGATTACAACATATGTATACATTATTTTACTGGTCCTTCTTCAAATTCAGGACATTGGGATCAATTGACCCAACAGTTATGACTGCGGTCATGGACAGTGCGGACTCTGTGGGTTACAACTAGTGGTTTACAGCAGGTCGCGCCTTGCGACTAAGCGGTTTCTCTTCTGTAACTTCTTCCCAGTTCAAATAAGATGTCCACCTCTAGGCGGCTTGTTCAGTTTGGTGGCAGCAGTCCGCTTAATCTTGAGGCTAAGAAACCTCGCGGTCAGGCAGCTTGCAGTTCAGCGGCTAGAGTTCTTTCTTCAGCACTAGAATAACGGGTAGTCCGTGTGGCTTGTTGCGATCTTGTGACCAGGCGTCTTCAACGGACTCATTGGCGGTTAGCAGCAGAGCCGGCGGTTACTCCTTGAGGTCGCACGGTTTGTTTTCAACTTGTAATTTTCTTGCTCCGTCGGATACATTGGCAATCATGTCTCGTCATGTATGTCTTATTGTGTAAAGATATTTTGATTAGTACAAGACTCTTGCTCTTCTAGTTATTTTTTGGCTTGATTAGGCTCAGTATGGTTGTGTTCCTACGCCTGGTGTCCCGTTTTCTGCTTTCATAAATTTTTACATGGTATCAGAGGGATCAGAGGCTGAGCAGTGATCAACCAACAGTTGCTTGTCTGCTTCTGGGAGTCTAAGTAACCAAAGTGTCTGCAATGGAAGGTGGTTATGCAAGAGGTCTTGGAATCAAACTCCTTACACTGACTAACTACAAGAATTGGAAGTCATGGATGCAGAGTTATCTGTTGGGCGAGAACCTTTGGGAAGTCGTCGGAGGAGACGAAAAGCAGGAAGTTACTACTGATGCGGGTGCTGGTGCTGATGCGATGAAAGCTTGGAGGAAGACTAATGCTAAAGCTGAGTTTGCTCTCAAGCGGGCTATTTCACCGGAACTCTTTGACCACATCATTGGATGTGGGTCTACTGCAGAAATTTGGACTTCCCTTGATGGGTTATTCAATAGAAATAATATAGCTCGACTACAGTTTTTGGAGAATGAGTTGGCAAGGGTCACTCAAGGTGATCTTCTCATTTCAAAATTCTTCCTGAAAAAGAGGAACCTGTGCACTGAGAGTTCAGCGCTGGACCCTGATGAGCCTATTTCTAAGGTGAAGCTGAAGAGGCACATAATCTGCGGCTTATGTAAGGAGTTTGTGGCCTTCATCACTTATGTTCAAGGCTGGGTTACTCAGCCACCTTTGTTGGAGCTTGAGAACCTGCTGGCTTCGCAAGAGAGCTTGCCCAGACAGATAACTGGGTTCACTATCTCTGAAGGAGGTAGTGAGGTGCTCTTCTCAAGGAATAAGAAGAAATGAGAGAAGAAGAAGAAGTCTGATGCTGGTGAGGGACCTTCTACTTCATATCAGCAAGAAGGGTGCGCTGCTCTTAAGAGAGATTGGAAGAATAAGGAGTGACTTAAGTGTTATAGATGCAACCAGCCAGGACACTTCAAGAGATACTGCAAGGTCAATCTGCAACCTGGGCATGTTGCAGACAAGGAGGAGGTTGAGTTCAGTGCTAAGGAAGCTGGATGGGGAAGTGCTTTCATGACGGGCATATGTGTTTGTACCTTGTGCATCGTCGACTACCAAGATGACTAGATCGTTGACTCAGGGTGTGGTCACCACCTCACTGGGGATTAGTCAAAGTTCTCCTCTCTGCGTACATTCTCAGGTAACAAAGCTATCATAACTGCTGATGATACTGTTCATGCAGTAGAGAAGGAGGGTGTAGTTTCTTTGGGTAGTGATATTGGTCAACTCACGTTGATGAGTGTCTATCACGTACCGGGCATGAAGAAGAACCTCTTCTATATGACCAATGCAGTGGATGCGGGCTATCACGTTCTGTTTGGTCTAACATAAGTGAAGTTTCTCCTCAACATGTCAGCGATTAAGGCTGATATTTCTCACGTAGGGAGAAGGGTGAGGGACTTGTTTGTGTTATCAACAAGCTCCTATGTTGATCAGATGAGAGCCAACGATAGTGTTGCTATCTGGCATGAGCGGCTGGGGCATGTTGGGATAGACAAGCTGAAATCCATGGTAGTGAAGAGCCTTATGAAAGGCTTGCCTAAGTTGTCATCCTTCAGCGATGGTCATGTTTGCGCGGGATGTCAATATGGAAAGGCTCATCGCCTTCCATTTGACAAGTCGTTGACCAGGTGTAAAGCACCATTGGAGTGTATCCATGGTTATCCGATGGGGCCGATCGTCATAGTCAGCCTTGTAGGCAGCAGGTATATGCTAGTCCTGATTGATGGCTACTCAAGGTACACTTGGGTGTATTTTATGAAGGAGAAGTCAGATGCGTTCCATTTGTTTGTGGAGTTCAAGGAGCTAGTGGAGGGCCGGCTTGGCCTGTGGATCAAGAATTTGAGAATAGACAATGGAGGTGAGTTTGTTTCAACTGAGTTCTCAAACTTCTGCAGGAAGTACGACATTCAAACAGAGCTCACTTGTGCTCATACTCCACAACAAAATGAAGTAGCAGAACAGAAGATCCATCATTTAACGAAAACCTGTAAGTGTTGGCTTCATGTTAAAGGCATTCCAAGGTCCTTCTGGGAGGAAGGAATGGCATGTGCATCTTATGTTATCAATCGGATGCGTCTGAGTCCGATCAACATGAAGTCTCCTTTTGAGATGATGTTCAAGGAGAAGCCCAGCGTGGAATATATTCGGGTGTACGGATAGACTTATTACGTTCACATCCCAGATGCTCTCAGGACTAAGCTGGATGCAAAGGCAATGAAGCTTGTCTTTGTGGGCTATGATGAGCGGAAGAAGGGGTGGAAATATTTGGACCCTATGATGAAGAAGTTCGTAGTTTCGAGAGACGTGGTCTTCGATGAGCTGACATCATATGTAGGTGGCTCCTCTATGGAGCTGCAGGAAAGCAGGGCAGATGGAGAGTAGGGGGAGACTGCTAAGGATCTTTTGGCGGAGATGCTTGTATCACCAGGAGCTCCAAGTGTTTCTAGCTCCGAGGCGGAGGCTTTTGGTTCAGGAAGTAGGGGGAGCGTTGCTCCAAGTTTGCCTGGGAACGGAGCTGATTCAGAAGAAGCAGTTGAGGTGGTTAGCAAGGGTCAGACCCTTTAGAGATCGAATAGGACCATCATACCACTGTCTCGATATAGTGAAGGAAACGCGGTGAGCTTGGTCTCTTGTTTATTTGCAGGCCCTCTGATGAGCGAGATCCTTCTAGATTTGAAGACGCTATTGTGGTCAAGGAGTGGGAAGATACCATGGATGAGGAGATGGCTGCCCTCAGGAAGAATGAGACTTAGGACCTTGTGCCCAAGTTCGATGACATTACTCCTGTGACACGCAAGTGGGTCTACAAGCATAAGAAGAAGGCGGATGGGAGCATCGAGAGGTACAAGGCTCTCCTTATAGCTCGAGGATTTTCTCAGCAGTACGGAGAAGCCTATGAAGAGACGTTCTGTCCTATGACAAAGATGACTTCAGTTCGGGTAGTGCTTACCTTGGCAGCTTGACAGGGTTGGAAGATGTGGCAGTTAGACGTAAAGAATGCTTTTCTTTATAGGGAGATCGATAAAGACATCTTCATGGTTCAGCCGCCTAGATACGTGTCTGAAGATCATCCAGGATGCGTCTACAAACTCCGGAAGGCCCTTTATTGTTTGAAGCAGGCACCGAGGGCATGGTATGGGAAGATCGCAGAGTACCTCCAATTCTGCTGTTATTTTATCTCAGACTCAGATTCGAGTCTGTTCATCAAGAAGAAGGGGGAGCTTCATGTCTTGGTGCTGATGTACGTGGACGATATGATCGTCATAGGGAACTCCGAATAGGTGGTGGTTTGGCTCAGGGTAGAGCTAGCCATTTGGTTCGATATGAAGGACTTGGGTGAACTCCACCACTTCCTTGGACTCGAGGTGGAGAGGAAAGAGAAAAACATACTTGTTTCCCAAAAGGGCTATCCGGATCGGATCATTTAACGATTCGGCATGCAGGAAGGGAAGAGTTGCTCTATTTCTCTTGAAGTTGGCATCAAGCTTCGACTAGATGAGGGGAGGATACTTCCTGATCCTCTAGTGTTCTGTGCTCTGGTGAGGAGCCTTATCTATTTGATGATTACGGGGCCAGACATTGTATATGTTGTAGGCCGAGTAATTCGATATATGGCGGAACCGAGGACTCCACATCTGATGGCGGCAAGGAGCATTCTGAATTATGTGAAGTCCACTTCTGACATGGGTCTCCTTTATGGGAGAGATACGGGCTTCAACCTATACGACTATACAGATGCTGATTATGGGGGAGATTTAGATGACCGGAAGTCAACATCCGGTTACGTCTTCACATGTGGATCATGGGATTTCTTGGTGCAGTAAGAAGCAGGATTTAGTGTCCGTCTCTACTATGGAAACGGAGTACAAGGTTTTGGCCTTGGCAGCTCGGGAAGCCATCTGGCTAAGGAGTCTAGTAGAGGACGTCAATGAAGAAGTGCGCGGTACTACTCTGCTATGTGGTGATAATAAGAGTTCCATGAAACTGGTTAATAATCTAGTTTGTCACGTGCGGACCAAGCACATTGAGATTGAGCACCATTTCATTCGGGAGAAGGTGTTGGAGGGGTCTCTCATGGTTGGACATGTGCGGAGCGAGGACAACATCGCAGACATCTTCACGAAGATGCTGTTGAAGGGGCCATTTACTCGGTTACGGGGATTGCTAGGGCTAGTCTTCACTTCTCACTTCAAGGGGGAGTGTTGTAATCGTTGAAGTGAAAGTGACAGCCTGGGCGGTCTGTTCGGGCGGACTGTGCAGACAGTCTTGGCAGTTTCGATGGTCAGACCGGGCGGTCTGAGCGGACTGAACTGGCGACTAGCTAGGTCGGCCAGTGTTCCGCGGCTTGTTCCCCAGGTTGTTTTCAGGTGGATAGGATGGTTATCCTCTCAGTTGCTGGTTTGAGCAGCTGGCTCTTGAGTTTGCCGTTTTTGTGCAGACTAGTTTTGTATCTGCTAGTGCTGTGCTTGCACCATGGATGTCTGGTAGTGTGTACTTGGTTTGTTTTGGACCAAGTCTAGGTTGGCTTAGTCCGGGAGGTCGTGCGGAATGCGCGGGTTGTTTTCTATATCTGCCGAGTTCGGCAGCAGTTTGTATTGTACGACTTGGTCGCGAGCTTGCTTGATTGTGGTCTGGAGCTGTCTACAAGTAGGTAGAACTATTCTGGTGTGATTCTACCTTGGCAAACTCACTCTTGATTAGCCGCTGCGACCTAGTGTGTATCCGCAGCTTTTGCGGATACACTTGGTGCTCGCACTAGATAGGGTGGTTATCCTATCGTCTAGGGGGGTGGTCACACTCCTCTCCGTGCCTATAAATAGGATCCCCCTGTCATATCAGAAGATACTAAGTGAATAGTAAGTCAACTCGCAAAAAGTTGCTGCAGTTAGGGTTTTCTATCCGCGTGGTTTGAAGAGGTTTGACCGATTTGTGTTGTGCAGGTTGTGCGGATAGCGCTGAAGTGCCAGGAACTTGGTTCTGACTGCGGTCAGGGATAGTGCGGACTCTGTGGGTAACAACAAGCGGTTTACAGCAGGTCGCGGCTTGCGACTAAGTGGTTTCTCTTCTACAACTTATTCCCAGTTCAAATAAGATGTATGCCTATGGGCAGCTTGTTCAGTTCGGTGGTAGCAGTCCACTTGATCTGACAGTTAGGCGACCTCATTGTTAGGTGGCTTGTAGTTCAGTGGCTAGAGTTCTTTCTTCAGCACTGGAATAACGGGTAGTCCACACGACTTGTTGCGGTCTTGCGACCAGGAGGATTCAGCGGACTCCTTGGTGGTTAGCAGCAGAGCCAGCGGTTACTCCTTGAGGCCGCACGGTTTGTTTTTAGCTTGTAATTTTCTTGCTCCGTCGGATACATTGGCAATCATATCTTGCCATGTATGCATCGATGTGTAAAGATATTTTGATTAGTACAAGACTCTTGCTCTTCTAGTTGTTTTTTGGCTTGCTTGGGCTCAGTGTGGTTGAGTGTTTGGCGCGGCTGTATAACGATCTAAGGCTGTGTTTGGCGCGGCTTATCGTAACTTATTTGCTCCGGTGAGGTTGGACAAAAACGTCATTACCATAGAATGTATGTTTGGTATGACAAATGTTATAAAAAAAACTAGTTTGAGACATAAGATTTTTGTATGACAATGACATTTTTGACCAACCTCGCCGGAGCAAATAAGTTGTGATAAGCCGCTTCAAACACAGCCTAAGTCTCAAATCCTTGCTGGAAAACCTCAGAACTTTCTCTAGCCTGTGGATTTGTTTGCCTTCAAATAAGGATCTGGGGGCCTTTTTATAGTTTTAGGGAGGGTCATACTGGTAATTACTCCCGGACGGATTTTTAGCTGATGAATGACATCGCTCCATTTCGATCACTTGGATTATCAATTTTCACAAAATGATGAATGTGCCCCCGGACGGCTAAAGAGGCCCAGGCAGGTTGCCCGACGGAGGCGGCGGCTGACGGCGACAAGAGATGTCAGAGGCTTGTTTGCTCATGTGGACCTTGCGCATCGCACTCGGGTGCATGTTTGGGCTTAGCTCTGACCCCTCTTATGGGGTGGTTTTGGTCCCTTCAAGCGTGCGTGACTTTGCGGCTCGCTCGGTTGGGTCGTATTGCTTAAATACTCTTGGTCGGAGTCCTACCAGTTTGACTTAGAAAATTTAAGGAGAAACCCATCAAATGTCCCCAAATTTTCTTGGGTCGTGGTCTGTGATATGACGAGCCCGAAAATTTTGACTTTAACCTTTTCACCATGGGGTTGTGATTATTTGCTTGGGGAGTCATTTTTCGCTTGTGGCTCTTTGCAGAAGCGTTAGTGTCTTGGCATAACTCACTGTCAGTCTTGCAAGGTGAAGATCATGTAGTTGAAGTTAGGCGGGAGATCTTGGATTTTGCCAACTCGTGCATTGCTTTTGTTTTGTAACGGTGGGCTCGAATTGGCACTGTTACATACTTTTGTTTATTTTGCAGTCCTTGCGGCACTTTATATAAGCGTTCTCTCGCTTTGAGCTTTGAGCATTGCGGTGATCCGGATGTGTCTTGTGTTTTACACTCCTTATACATCATGTATTATCTTTTTTTCTGAGAGTTAACATCGGGGACTCTTTATTTGAGTGTGATGAGTGGGGTGGTTTGCACCCCTTGCCTTGGCGGCGCTAGAGGGCTTGGAGCTTGCTCTTGTCGAATGATGCAGGAGGATTCGGGGGCCCTGAGATGATTGTTCAATAGTTGGTACTTTGCGGGAGGATGATCGCATTGTTGCGCTCTGCCTTGCACTTGGCGAGAGGATCTCTGTAGTGTGAAAGTTGTGGGGGCATTCCGTCCTTTGAATAGATGATGTCTCAAAAGGTGTTGTTGAGGTTGGCGTCGGGAGATTACTTGATTATATCTGTGTCGCGTGTACTCTTTATCTCTCTTATTAGAGCCTTGGGCATCTTGCTGAATTGGGAGCGCTTCACCTTTCGCATGCCCCATGCTTGAATGCACTTTTCTGACACAGTGTATTAATTTGGTGGTGGCCATTGGGCGTGAGTGCTTGGAGCTGACATTGGGGTATAATGTAATGGGATGTTTGTCCCCTTTATCTGGATGGCTCCTGAGGGCTCAGAGTCTGCTTTTGGCTGGGTTGCGTAGGAGGACTCGCGGATCATCCTGGTAAAAATCCCTCGGAGGATTGAGGACACTCTTGTATTAGGAAGGACTCATGGTCTGCTCCTTTGAAGGTGGTGAAGAGCCTTCATCTTTTTGTGCATTGGAAGGACTTAGGGTCCGTTATATTTTTGGTGGAGGCGTAAAAGAGTCGTTGTTCATTCGTACCCTATGAGGGCCTAGGTCCACCTGGGTGGAGGTGGTGAAGAACATTTTTTCATGACTCAAGAGGACCGGAGTCCGTTCGAGTGGATATGGTGGTGAACCTTTGTTTGTTTGCACCTTAGAAGGATCACGGGTTCGTCCGGGTGGTGGTGGTGGTGAAGAAACTTTGTTTGTTGTGCTTAGGAGGATTGGGGTCCGTCCGGGTGGAGGTGACAAAGAACCTTTATTTGTTCGCAGCTCAGGAGGATTGGTGTCCGTTTAGGTGGAGGTAGTAAAGAAACTTTGTTCGTTCATGCCTTAAGAGAACTAGGATCCCTCCGAGTGGAGATTGTGAAGAACATTTGTTTGTTCGCACCTCAGGAGGACCGGGGTCTGTCCAGATTGAGACGACAAAGAATCTTTATTCGTCTGTGCCTCAAGAGGACTGGGGTCCTTCCTGGTAGAGGTGGCAAAGAACTTTTATTCATTCGCGCCTTCGGAGGATCCGGGTGTAAGCCCCCCCCCCCCCCCCAATACTAGACTGTTCGGATCTAAAGAGGTTCTTACTGCCCAAGACGGTCACTCAATGCTCCCCAAGTGCCAACGGTCCGCTCTCAAGTGTAGAGTGATCTTCTTGTTAAGTAAGGAACACAACATATCACATCAGATCACAATGCGGAAACAATCATAAAAAACTAACCAGATGTATAAGTATATAAGCAAAAGACTGTAGCCAACTGTTTATACAAGTTAACATGTGGACTCAAACATCTACTGCTACTAACTCACCTCTCGTAATACTAGGCTCTAAGGACTCACGTCTCTGAAGACAGGAGGTGAGACTGGTGCGAAGGTGCATCTGCTTGGGCAGTCTCTAATGCAGGTACGTTGTCACACGGTAATTGAGCTTCACACTGATCCATCTTCTGTGAATGGTTATTCAATAACTCGTTAGTCACAAACTAAGTGGATATGCATCTCCTCCTCATATCCCTAGCCTGGGGTCGAGAGTGAGTAACAAAACCAAATAAAAGATACCCCAAGCAAATAAGAGAGTTAGCGGCATCATATATGTATAAAAGTGCGCATAAACAAGTAATCGGCTAGAAGCATAAGTATAACTGAATTACAGCATTTTTATAAGCATTTATCAAGGCAAGCTCTACTAGCACATGCACAAACAAGTAGGTGTTCACAACTTACGACAACTCCCTATGTCGACGTAGTTTGGACCGCTTCTCTTCCAGTAGTGTAGCGAATTATGTGGGTCTCATCGATGTGGTCGTTAGTGACAGTGGTCAGTCCTGCCACTTATGAGTGTGATCGTACATCATTACCCAGGCCCTAACGTACAACATTGTGTACTTTTGGATGTGAGCGACATCCGTCCATATTGTATTTAGGATGACCAGCGGATAAATCCAATGGGGTGTAATACGGTCGAGCACCCGTGCTACGCATCTCCCTGTCGCCAAGAGTCATCAACTTTCTCACATCGGTGCGAATGGTCTGCGGGCATGACTAACCCACCACTTTTCATCGCATATAATTTACAATACAAACAATAAATAAGATAATTGGCATCGTCAGGCCAGCGGTGGCTTGCCCTACTTGACATAAAATAATTCGGACAAGCGACTGTATATTAACATCGTCTTGCTCTACTTTAGATAAGGAGTGCAACAAGCGTGCGAGTCTATTATTTAGGACTACACTTGGAAGAATTTCTCAACCCCAGGTTATCCCTAATTAATGTTCGACCAAATAATCAGTTGCTCGTTAGAGCGGGACACATGCTAGGAATAGTAAATTCCTATACTATAGTACAGTAATAAAATGCTATTGAAATCAACTACAAAATTGAAGTGCTGAAATAAAGTACTGAAATGAACTGCGGTAATAAAATGATGAACTGAAATGAACAGTAATAAAGTGTTGAACTGAAATAAAGGCGGTACTGAAATAAAGTGCATTAATAAAAAGCAGAATAAGAAAGTCCATTTTTAGTTCCATCTCTATTCAGGAGACAAGTTTAGTTTTATCTCCATTCATAGGAGACAAGTTCTTCTCTCCGTTCTTAAGAGACTTCTCTGTACATAGGAGGCAAGTTGTTCACTCCATTCTTACGAGGCTTCTTCATTCACAGAAGGCAAGTTCTTCACTTCGTTTTTAGGAAACTTCTCCGTTCATATGAGACAAGTTCTTCACTCTGTTCTTAGGATGATTCTTTAGTATATTTGATTTCACCAACTGAGTTGGCCAATTAAATTTGTTGCACCTCTTAAGTTGGCTTAATCAGATTTATAATTCGGAGAAAACCTCTTTAGAATTTCTTGCATTTTGTTATAATAATTACTGCGGTTTCAAGTGTTTGCACGAAGTCATCTCCGTATTTATTAATCTCAATTGCTCGTGCGGAAGAAAACCCACCAGGTGTAATGATTCACAAATCAGCATCAAGTTGGTGGTCCTTTATCCACTGCTAACCTAGCCACAAATAACAATGCTATATATACCCATAAGGTGGTGATTCTTTATCAACTGCCAACCTAGGACCACAAATATCCATGCATTATATAACCATGCAATATATAAATAACCAAGGCCACCGACATCAATACATTATATAAACCAACGAAACGAAAATCAAGACTTAGCATTAGATTTTTATGACGATGTAAATGGAAGGAAACCATAAGTTGCTAAGGTAAACTCAACGAATATGAAAGCTAAGTCACTCGACGGACACATCAAAATTTGCCAAAACACAATCTCTGAGATCACTCGACGCCAAAACACAGGATCTGAGTTCACTCGACGCCAAAACACAGGCTATGAGTTCACTCGACGCCAAGACACAGGCTCTGAGTTCACTCGACGCCAAGTCTCCGGGCTCTGAATTCACTTGACACCAAGACTGCAACCACTCGACGCCTAAGAAGCTATACTCAAAGCACTTGACGCCAGAGGCTGAACACTCAACGCACTCGACGTCAAAGGCTGAACACTCAATGCACTCGATGTCAAGGGCTGATTCAGTCAACACACTCAACGCTAAGGCACAACACTCAACACACTCAACGCCAAAGGCTGAACACTCAATGCTCTCGACGCTAAAGGCTGATTCAGTCAACACACTCAACGCTAAGGCACAACACTCAACGCACTCGACACCAAAGGCTGAACACTCAATGTTATCGACGCAAAAGGTTGATTCAGTCAACACACTCAACGCCAATGCACAACACTCAACACACTCGACGTCTAGCTGAGTTCACTCAATGCCTAAGGCAGAAACCTGACAGAAATTCTATCTTTCCTAAACAGAGGTTAATAGACTTATAATAACTAATTTTTTTGACAACAGCTAAACCTAGACCAAGACTAAGTTTCATAACTTAAGTGAAAGGGAGGGGTAGACAAGGCAGGATCCTAACACAGGAAAAATAATTATATCTAAACGCGGCAAGAAGAGAAAAACAAGGTTACTGATATGCTAAGTAAAATACAACCAAGCTTAGACAAAAAAAATCAGAGAAGAGAAATAAGGAGCTTAATAAAAGGCTTGGCAAGGGTGCAAACCACCACTTGCCTCAAGATCTTCAAAAAAATCCGGCCTCACGAGCGCTCCACTTCAAGGATCGACCGCAAGAACTCTTAGGCAACGATTCCTGAAACCTTACAGGGAAAACGAGAGTGAAGGTCAAAAAACATAACGCCAAAAGTCCAAGAAAACAAAATTACCTACCACCAACGCGTAGATCTCGGCGAGAGCTTTCCAGATCTACCTTCCGTCGACGATTCCAAGCACCGGCACTCCTACAAGCGGCGACCGAAGGCCTTTCGAAACCCGTCGCCCTCCTTTCTTCCGCACTCTCGATCCGATCGCTTAGGGAAGAAGATAATGAATAGGGTTCGGCCTTGAGTCTATATACATATATATAATATAATATTACATATAATATACTATATATTATAGACATATAATATAACATATAATATATATTATCTATTAGATACATATAATATAATATATACATATGATATATTATAATATAATTATTAATAATGAAACGTTCAAATGATCCAAAAACTTGAATCAACTCGGATTTTCACGAAATTCGCTATGATGCTAAATATCAATGCTATAAAACAACGACAAAGTCGAAATTAAGATTCGACAAATCAAACTCGGGTTAAAATTCTCTGAAGTTACAACTAATAACAACCTAATAAAACCACCGAGTCAAAACCTCGGATTCCGATGAGTAAAAATCACGCTCCAACAATGGAGCCCGTTAACTACGCGCTAACATAACTCCCTAACATCATAATTACGCCACTACATAAATTTTAAAAAAAACACCGAAAAGCCAGAGGTGTTACACCCCCCCCCCCATCGTGATAATTAATTTTAACTACTTATATGTCAAAATGATGGTCGGTTGAGGGAGAAACATCTTTGGTAAGATGGAGATGTTAAAAAAACTGGTTAATGAATTTTGATTACTTATATGTCAAAAAACTGATTAAAAGAGGATGATGTCTGTTGAAACACCCCCAAATATGAATTTTAACTACTTATACATCCAAATTTTGATCGACTGAGGGTGAAAGAACTCTGGGTAGATGGATATGTTCAAAAAAACTGGTTGAAAGATGATAATTAGGCTCTTAAGTTTTAGACAAGATAATTATTGAATTTCTCATCTAGGTATCATTTTAGTTATTTAATTGTGCTCAAAATGACCCTAAATATTAGTCAAGACTCAAGAGAATGAAAATAACTTAACTTTAATAGAGACTAAGGTTCGCTTGGAGGGATTTATTTTCATTAGTCAAGCGGTTACGATCGTATGTACTAGACCTTAATTATGATCTGATTCATACTATAGTAACCGTTTGACCGGTAAAAATAAGTCCCCCAAACAAAATCGAAATTGACATTGCCTTGCATTTTGCAACCTCAAAGCCGAAGTGATTTTTTTTTCGCGACTCCCTTAATTTAACAGCTTTAATAAGAAATAATAAGTGAATTATTATTCTAAAAAGGTGCTCCCCACGTGGTCTACCAGAAAGATGAGATGGAATTAAAAACTTAAGTTCCAATATAGTTCTCGGGCAAGGCCTTGAGGTTGTTCGGTTATTTGGCATGTAGCGCACACGTGTGGAACTGCTGCCGCGTATTATTTGACATTTCACTGTTGTGATGATTGGTCCCCACACGCTCGCACTCCAAATCTGGCCGGGGGAGGCAATAAATGGCACTGTGCACTAACATAGGTATAATTAATTGATGCATATATATATATATATATATATTTATAAATTAGTGATTAACACTGAGATCAGCCATTTAACCAATCATCACAGTATCTCAAGTCTCATATATGAAGTTTCGTCCCTATTAATTAATTAATAAAATTTAAAATAATCCCATTATTAATTATTTTACACGTAAATATTATTATATTTGTTAAATTAATTTTAATAAAATTAATTAGTTTAATTAGTAGCTCTACTAAAGTAATGATAGCCTCCTATGAAGAATTTAATACAAATATTATTCTCGAAAAGATCGCTGACATGTGTAATAATAGTCTATTCAAGTAGACTTAGAAGTTCTACTAATTATTTTTTGAATTTTGTGAAATTTCATAATTATTTTTGTTTAGGGATATGATGTAATTATATAAGGGTGTTGTTATTAGCACTGCAGTTTTTGGCTAGTCGCACCGCACTTTCACCTAGGTTTTCGCGCCTTTTGGAAATACGCCTTGTACATGCATTTTTAGAAAAAATGTTCAACACGAAAGTTATAGATCTCGACGAGATCTACAACTTTCGTGTTGAACACTTTTCCTAAAAATGCATGTACAAGACGTATTTCTAAAAGACGTGAAATTTTCAAAGTACGCATTGTACATGCAATTTTAGGAAAAGTGTTGAACACGAAAGTTGTAGATCTCGTCGAGATCTACAACTTTCGTGTTGAACACTTTTTCTAAAAATGCATATACAAGACGTATTTCCAAAAGGCACGAAAACCTAGGTGAAAGTGCGGTGCGACTAGCCAAAACTGCAGTGCTAATAACATCGCCCTTATATAAATGTGCATAGTATTTAATGAATTTACATCATTATTTTAAATAGGTGATTGTTAACCGCAACCTGTTATTGGCTAGTCACATCCCAAAATTTCCTAATTTTTCGTGCATTTTCAAAATACGTCTTGTACATGCAATTTCAGGAAAAATGTTCAACACGAAAGTTGTAGATCCCGTTGAGATCTATAACTTTCGTGTTGAATACTTTTCTTGAAATTGCATGTACAATACGTATTTTCGAAAGACGCAAAATCTAGACATATTTCCAAAATACGCATTGTACATGCATTTTTAGGAAAAGTGTCAACACGAAAGATGTAGATCTTGACGAGATCTACAACTTTCGTGTTGAGCACTATTCCTAAAACTGCATGTACAGGGAGTATTTCAAGAAGGCGCGAAAAGTTCTGAGATTTTGGGGTGTGACTTGCCAATAACGAGTTGTGGTTAACAATCATCTTTAAATATAGATTAAGTTATTAAATTAAAAGAAGGGAGTTGTTAAGGGCACCGCAGTTTTGGCGAGCCGCACCGCACTTTCTTCTAATTTTTCGCGCCTTTAGAAATATGCCTTGTACATGCACTTTTAGGAAAAGTTTTCAACACGAAAGTTGTAGATCTAGTCGAGATCTACA
The DNA here is from genome assembly GCA_039513925.1 of Platanthera zijinensis. Classification (NCBI taxonomy): domain Eukaryota; kingdom Viridiplantae; phylum Streptophyta; class Magnoliopsida; order Asparagales; family Orchidaceae; genus Platanthera; species Platanthera zijinensis. The sequence continues at coordinate 269,064,307 of CM077078.1, forward strand.
ACTTTCGTGTTGAACGCTTTTCCTAAAAATGCATGTACAAGACGTACTTTGAAAATACGTTCAGATTTCGCGCCTTTTAGAAATACGTCTTGTACATGCATTTTTAGGAAAAGTATTCAACACGAAAGTTGTAGATCTCGTCGGGATCTAGAACTTTCGTGTTGAACACTTTTTCTAATAATGCATTTACACGCCGTATTTCCAAAAGACGCGAAAAATAAGGAGAAAGTGTGATGCGCCTAACCAAAACTGTGGTACCCTTAACAATTCCGTAAAAGAATAAAGGTCTGTTTGGCGCAGCTCTGGCGGCTGGAGAATCTCTATTCCAGCCGCCAGAGCTGTTTTTTAACTGTTTGGGACAGCTCCTTATGAAGAGCTTTTCAGAAATCTGGAGCTGTCTTGCAGCTTTTCAGAAATCTCCTCCCCCAGCTTCAGCTTCCGCAAAATAGCTTTCTCTCTCACAGGTTTTGGAAATCTAACGGCTTCTTCAGTTGGAACATACTCAGAGGCCGGACGGCCTTCCTCCGGCGATTCAGAGCCCCGGACGGCCTTCCTCCGGCGATTCCGAGCCCCCAACGGCCTTTCTCCGGCGATTCCGAGCGCACTTCTGCACAGAACACCAAAACACTCTGCAACTTTTCAAAACTGCTCCCCAGAGATCTATTTTAAAACAGCTCTATCCGAACAGCAGCTTTTCAATCCGCCAGAGCTGTTCCAAACAAAGCCTAAGACTATATTCGGCAACTTTAATGTTACATCAAAGTCGATTTAAAAGATATATATATATTTTTTACTATAACTAAACATTCACAGATTCACTATATTAAATAAATATATATATATATATACACACATTATATTAAAAAGAAAAATATTGTTAAATATCTTTTGATTAACATTTACTTTTCCATTTTACTACTTTTTATTTTAAAAAAATCTAATTTTAAAATCTTTGTATTTTATTTTTAACAATATGAAATTCTTCTACCTAAAATAAAAATGAGTTCTTCCGATGACTCCTAAAATTTCGTGCACATAACAAAATGTGACGAATTTAGTATAACCATGCATTAAAGCATTAATGGTGATATATATATATATATATATAATACACTATTGAGCATTTATTAATTTAAATTTGATGATGACGGTGATGGTGTGATAGGATATACCCACAGTAGTGGTTTATGGCGATGGAATATATTGAGCTGTCTCCCTACCACCTGCAAAATATTTGCTGGTGCGGCGTTAAGGAAGAAGCCATCATTAAATGGCCCACCACTGAACCCAAGTAATAAATACGCTAACAGCCTAAACAAGTTCAACAGGCAGTAGGCAATATAGGCACTAGGCTTTTAAAATAATTATTACGCACATAGAATGGAGATGTTGCATGTGAATCCGACCTCCAATATGGCTCAAATTTTGGCGGAACAAAATTTGTTAGATACAGTGCCCTAGGCAGGGTATCCCACCTGGCACTAACATTTTTTTTTGGAGGCAACTTATTGGGCCATTATGTGGACTCCACTCCTTATTCTTTGTTGTATGGGTGCACAGAGTAAGGGCGGTCGTTTAAACTTTAAATCCTCTGCTCAGTAGCTCCTCATACCTGAGAGCTAATTTTTACGTCAGGACTTCTGATCTAAAGAAAGGTCAGGACAATCAATGAGGAGCTAGAAATTGTATGGGTCCCGCGCAAAAGTGTATGACACAAGTCACTAGTGCGTGAGCCCCACCTCCATTGCAAGCTCCTCATTGGTGGAGGACCATGACCATGGTCAGAAGTCCTGACCTAAATATTGCTCCTGAGATATGGGGGATTATCTTTTTATAAATAAACATTATAATTTACACATGAGAACCAAAATTTGTTAGACAAGATCAGAGCAAGTAGTAATTGTTATGTACAAGCGTTCCCTCCTTTGGGAGCGGGTGAGATTCAAGCTGTCAAGCCTTCAATCCAACGTTTGCACTTTACAAAAAAACAAGCAAAACCCATTTTTTAAAGCTCCATCGAACGGCTCCTGCGCTACCCGTGCTCCCTCCTCTGGGAGCGGGTAGCGCAGGAAAAAATTATTTCAAAGCAAGGGTCTGGCCGAGTCTGGGTCTAGTTTGGTCTGGACCCGATTAGGCCCTGGTCGGACTTAAGTGGGCACAAAGGCCCTTGTTTGCCATACATTTGGCTCCCATGCTGTAGGACATCTCTCCCCCGTGTTGTCGGGCATCTTCCTCCCACGTTGCAGGTCATTTTGCTCTCGCGTTGTAGGGCATCCCGCTCCCATGCATGTTGTAGGGAATCATGCTACCGCGCTGTAAGGCATCCTGATAGGACACACCCAGGTCCTTTTGAGACGCGAAAAAATAAAGGTTCTTTGTCACCTCCACCCGAATGGACTCAGGTCCACCTGAGGCACGAACGAATACATGTTCTTAGCAATCTCCACTCGGATGGACCCATGTCCTCCTGAGGCGCGAAAGAACAAATGTTCATCGCCACCTCCACCCCGACGGTCCCATGTTCTCCTGAGACGCGAACGAACAAAGGTTATTCACTACATCCACCCGGACGGCCCCAGGTCCTCTTGAGGCATGAACGGACAAAGATTTTTCACTAGCTCCACCCATATGGACCCAGGTCCTCTTAAGACACGAACGAATAATGATTCTTCTCCACTTTCACCTAGACGGACTTAGGTCCTCCTAAGGCGTGAACCAATAAAAGTTTTTCGCCACCTCCACACGGACAGACCAAGTTCCTCCTAAAGCGTGAATAGACAAAGATCCTTTGTCATCTTCAAGGGAACATAACTCAAACACTCCAAATGCCAGAATAAGTCCTCAATCCTCTCATGAAGGCTGGCTGGAGAAAACTGTGAGTCCACCTACACCACTTAGACAAAAGCGGACTTTGAGTCCCCGGGAGCCATCCAGGCAAATGGGGAAAATGTCCCTACACAGAGAGGCATCAAGTCCAAGCATTCACGCCCAATGGCAGACACAAAGTTGACACACCATGTCAAACATGCACGTTCAAGCAAGAGAGGTTAAAGCACTCCCCCAATTCAGCGAAACACCCATGCAAGGCTCAAACAAGATAACAACTCGGTAACGTCCCTGAAAATGTATCGCAAGCAGCAGGCAAGTTACCGGACTAAATCGCGCCCACTACAGTCAGGCAAGAAATCTAACAAAAGATACAAAGTGTGCACGTAACACGCATACAATCAAGAAACCTCTCGACATCAACACCAGTACCACATTTCGTGGCATCAACCATTCAAAGGATGAAATACCCTCACATCCCGCGTGTCGTGCAAAACCTCTAGCTAAGTGTAAGGCATAGCGTAGCAACGCGCTCATCCTCCTCCTCCGGTCACACCAACTCGACCTCCGCCTTGAACGACTGTGCCTCGACTCTTGATAGAAACAGGCACCAAGTACTCATATGATTTCTCATAAGAGCAGAACTTGGGACCATCAACATCTCTTGAGAAAATGAGCCACATGACAAGAATGAACCCGAGACGAAAAGGTAAAAGTCCAAACAATTTCAGGCTCGTCGCTTCGCATATCACGTCTCACGGAAATTTGGGGGAGTTTGTTGGGGTTCCACCTAAAATTACCGAGTCAAACCGGGAAAGGTTTGACCAATGCCACAGAGGAAAGCCAACCCGACCAAATGAGTCGCGCGCTATAAGTCGTGCTCACCTCAAATGTCCGAGAACGCCTCGAAAGGGGAGCAAACCCAAGCACGACACATACGCTCGTCGCGCCATAGCGCGCCCTAGTGGGAGCGCGTGCGGCGCGCCACGGCGGGCATGCAGGCTTGTAACCATCTCGACTTTTATTGGGTCACTAGAACTCTAGTGGACCCAATAAAAGTGGCACGATCCTCTATCCAAGACCCTAGAAGGTAATAAGAGACCCGATTTTTGGATATTAAGCGTATGAACTCTAATTCTAGTTCTGTCAGTTCTTATAGAATTATATAGTCAATACAAGTGGAACGAGACCCATTTCTTTTCAATGCAAGGTTATACAGAGAATATGGATGTTTTGCATAGTACGTCACGACGACGCAGATTTTAGATATTGAACATTTTAACTCTAATGTTAGTTTTGTCAGTTTTTATAGACTTGTATAGTCAATACAAGTGCAACATGACTCATTTTGTTTCAATCCAAGGTCATACGAAGAATATGACCATTTTGCATAGTGCTCCGCGATTATGTAGATTTTGGATATAACATCTCGACTTTTACCTCATACCAACCGCTGTCTTGGGTATGTCCTCGTCTCGAATTCGCAACTGATAGTATTCTGACTTCAAGTCTAACTTTGAATACACCACCGACCCCACCAACTAGTCGAACAGGTCATCTATCATAGGAATCAGATACTTATTCTTGATAGTCAGTTTATTCAACTCTCGGTAGTCTATGCACAATCGCATACTACCGTCTTTCTTCATCACAAACAACACTGACGTGCTCCACGGTGAAGAATTGGGTCTAATATACCCCTGCTCCAACAGTTCCTGCAACTGTACTTTGAGTTCGGCCAACTCCTTTGGTGCCATACAAAAAGGAGGACGTGACACCGGTCTAGCCTCTAGCACTAACTCAATCGAGAAATCAATCTCCCGTCGAGGAGGTGCTCTCGGAAGCTCATCAGGAAACACATCCTCGAACTCTGCCACTATGGGTACTTCCCCAAGTGATAACTTGGGAAGTCAAACCTCCAACAATGCTACAAGGGCTACCCCTCCCTGGTTAACTTCCCGCACCAATTGCATGGCTGAAATTAGAGAACAGGCCACTCCGTTAAGACCCTCAAACTTAACTTATGTCTACCCTTCGCTCCTCAGAGTTACCACCTTAGATAGGCAGTCAATACCGGCACGTTGCTCTGCTAGCCAGTCCATTCCCAATATTACATCGAACTCAACCAACGGTAGGACTGCCGCTATCAACATGAAGTCAACTCCGTCTAGATTCCAACAAATGCGTCCCTTCGCCCTGGAAGTCATGGATGACCCATTGGGCATGCAGACTTTCAGCTCTGTGTCCACTGAGAATGACTCAACTCCAATCCTCCGGATAAAACTTTCCGCGAGAAAGGAGTGTGACACTCCCGTATCAAACAACACCCTAGCGGGGTATCCGGAAACTAAAATAAGCTTGTCACCACATCGGGTTGACGGATCACTTCCTGCTGTCCAAGGTTGTAGGCCCTTGGTTGCACCGGTTGGAACCGAGAAATTCTCGACTCCGCCATCTTCCCTTGGGTTTGAGAAGGCTTACCTTCCCTTTGCTTGGGTGTGAAACCCTTATGACGTTGGGTTCGCTCCATATTGCTCTCCAAAATTCTGGCAGCCTCAACCAGTTCATTGAAACATGCGCGTTTCATAGATATGAGGGGTTGCCTCAGGTTCTCCCTCAACCCGTGATAGAAGAGGTTATTCCTCTCCTCATCGTCTGCCATGGTCGTTCCAGCATAACGACCCAACCGAGTGAACTCCTGAACGTACTTGTCCACTGTCTTGTCCCGCTGCACTAAGTGTAGAAATTGTCTCTGAAGAGCTAACCTCGTTGACGCAGGAATGTACTTCTTCAGGAAAGCATTCCCAAACTCTTCAATGGACGGGGTGCGTCCAGGAAACTGCCGACCGCTATGGCTCACCCACCACAGCTTTGCGTCTCCTTCCAACATGAAGGCTGCAAACTCGGATTTCTTCTATGTGGATAACTTGAAATCAGTCTCTAAATGCAAGACTCAAACATAAGGACACTCATGGTCCCGTAATACTCCTATGTGGATAACTTCTTTTACGCGATTCGATTTGACTTTCGACCACGAATCCTCTCCTTGGAACGCTAACCTGGCTCTGATACCAAATTATAACACCTCCCCTGTAATGACCGTATAATATGGGTCCGGCCGGGGCGCCACAACATACAGACGTCACAGCTTTGGCATTAAAAGATGATATTAACTACCCAATATCATAACTTAGAATAAAACACAGCAGAAATATACCAAACAACTAGAAGTTATCCACTACTAAAACAGGAGTATCATCACAGCCTTATGGACTTACATCAAATGAGTCCAAAACGGAAAGACCACAAGGTCAAACATCAACGTACAACAACACTCCTAGGATACCTCGGCATGCAAGCCGGAATATACCAAAACATGAAGCATACAATCAAAAGGAAACAAGCTAGAAGGCACAAGAAACACTTTATGAGGCTTAGGGATTTTCAGCCGGCGCACTTGTTCCCGCTTGCGATCCTTGCCCTATAAAAATTTGTAGTAACGTGGGTCAGCAAAGGCTGACCTTGTAACACCCCTATCCGTCACATAGTATATAACAGTAGGTCCGGCCGGGGTCCGACACCATATACTACGGACAGACCGGTTGGTTACGCGTTGAAACCATTCAACCAATTGCACGTCCTACACAACACCTAGCGGAAGCATTAAAATTAAGTTGCAAGAGGAAAGAACCCAGCCAAAAACATGAATGTCCACTACAATAACACCCGTAGGAATGTTTCAATACACAGAAATAGAAATGGCCTTAAGGCCTTACACAGTTTGCTTGACATAAAAGTGTTTTCATACTTCGGCTCGCAGGCCAGCAACACATGATTACAATGAAACACTCAAAATTAGGCCTTCGAGGGCCGGCTCAGCAACTTGGGCTTTAGCCCGCTATTTCTCGCTCGGCTCCGCAGCACCTGCAAGCAACAATCCACCGCCCGGTGGCAAACAAAAGCAACGGTCAGCTATGCTGACCAAATTATAACGACCCCGCCCCCAGAATTGAGGCGACGATGCTCTTTCTCTGCACTTTACTAGTATAAGCAACAGTTAATAGTGTAATCACACTACATCACAGGTGTAGGCTCGCACGGCCACACGCCCCGTGCACTCAGGGCACATACTCGGTGAATCCGGTCAAATCCGTGGCTTCACCACCACCCCTTGGATGGCAAAACTCGTGAGCAATCTAGTCTTTCCGGTCCATGCCTAAGACTCGCACAACCATGCCAATGGCCAGTCTCTTTTTCAAATGTCTGTCACCAAACCGCATAGCCTCGGGTCCGCGTCCACTTGCCCGTTGCTCACACCGCATAGTCACATTAAGACGTACGCGCGGGCCAAGCTTCTCCCAAATCCCAAAATTCGATCACACAAGCACATAACCCAGTTATGTTCAAGTTGGCTCCCTGGCCACCATGTTGGCAAAACCCGCTTTTGCCCAATTTTCCGGGTGCACATTGGAGTTAGTCTCCAAGGCTCCCTATTGCAATCTACCACGTAGAAAACCCGAAAAATGCCCAAACACCCGGAGTCTTCCCCGGTTCATATGCAATGCAACATCACCGATCCGGCTCTACTTATCCGGATAGGCTTCACACACAATGCCTATGCCCATTTTCACATACGGACTCTATACAAGGGGGACTTCACATATCTACCCCAAGGAATGCTCCAACTCTTCGCTCACTTGCGAGAGCGGGCTTCCTATGCAAAGGAAAAGAGGGCTTCACATGCCCTATGATGAGAAATCGTTACCCTTGCGTTCTTCCGCGGCGCCATGAAAATCTATGCAGATGTAAAGCACCGCAATCTCCTTGCCTCCGCGAATCCGAAGACGGCTCGCGATTTGGAGCTCCGAAGCTCCGCCGGTGACCGGATCTAGCCTCTCCTTCTTCCTCTAAGCTCTCTCCTCTCTCTAACTTTAGAAAGAGAGTCAACCAAGGGAAGTGAGGGATTCTAAACCCTATTCCCGGACTTAAGCACCTCAGGACCAATCCCAGCCATCGGATCCCAAGACAAGAAAACGGACGGCCGCGATTAGGCCTAAAATTCCAAAATCTGGGCCGAACACGGGTTGCAACACGGTCGTGTGCATGGCCGTGTCACCCATTCGCCGTCTCGACCAACTCGATAACCAGCACACGGCCTTAGAAACGGCCTCCGACACGGCCGTGTCGCATGCGACACGGCCGTGTCGCGAATCGTGTCACGCCCCGTGTGCAACGACCACCAATCTTAACCCGAAAAGGACACGGCCTGTGACACGGCACCAGACACGCCTGTGTCGCATGTGACATGCCCGTGTCTGTGCCCGTATCATGGCCCGTGTGCACCAAACTTGACGAGTGACTGACACGCCCTGGGACACGCCCGTGTCCCAGGCCGTGTTCAGCTTCTCGACGATCGCCGATCGCCAAAATGTCGACCACATGACCCGTGGCCGAACACGCCTGTGTCACGCCCGTGACATGCCCATGTCAAGCCCGTGACACGCCCGTGTCACGCCCATGACACCTGCTCCAAAATTCAGACTGGGCTTAAAACGTCACCCGTCCCTCTTTTGAGTTTCGGGGTGTTACAACTCTCTCCCCCTTAAAAGAATTTCGCCCACGAAATTTACTAAAGGAAAACAACAGGAACTGAAGTCTTTTAACGGTACCTGAGCGGAATAACTCCTGGTACTTTTCCAGCATAGTTTGCTCCCGTTCCCAAGAGAGCTCCTCCCGACCGCAATTATCCCACCGGACCTTAACCATCCGGATCTCCTTATTACGGAGCCTCTTGACCTCAGAGTCTTCGATACGAACGGGCTTGACCCTAGTCGTCAACCCTTCGTCCACCGGTACTTGATCAACTGCGATCACCTGCGAAGGCTCTTGCACCGCCTTCCGTAATACAGAGATATGAAATACATCGTGTATCTTACTTAACTCCTCTGATAGCCTCAAACGGTATGCCGCTTCGCCGACTCGCTCCAGAACCTCAAAAGGTCCAAGGTATCTTGGGCTCAGCTTCTTCAAGCATCTCACCCGCGAAACCCCCTTGAACGGCTTCACTTTCAAGTATACCCAATCGCCTACCGCGAACTCCACGTTCCGGTGCTTGGCATTGTAATACTTCGCCTGCCTGTCCTGAGCGATCAACAAGCGCTCCCGAATGATCCGCACCAACGAGGTAGCACTCTCCACCTCCTGCTTCTTGTACAACCTTGCCTCACCCGTTTCTAACCAAGACAACGGCGTGCGACATTTTCTACTATATAGGGCCTCAAAGGGCGCCACTTGGATACTCGCCTGGTAGCTATTGTTGTACGCGAACTCCACCAAATACAGGTGATCCTCCCAATGCTTCCAGAAGTCTAGAACACACATGCGGAGCATGTCCTCCATCATTCTATTGACTCTCTCGGTCTGCCCATCCGTCTGCGGATGGAAGGCTGTGCTGAACTTCAACTTTGTCCCCAGCATCTGTTGCACCAACCTCCAATCATTGGACGTGAAACGCCCATTGCGATCACTCACAATGCTGTAAGGCACACCATGCAGTCTAACTATATTGTCCACATATAGCTTCGCCAACTTCTCCACCGAGTCATCCTTCCTATGCAGAATGAAATGCGATACCTTAGTTAGCCGATCTACGATCACCCAGATGGCGTCGTTCCCCTTCTGCAACCTTGGCAACCCATGCACAAAGTCCATAGATATGTCGTCGAACTTCCACTCCGGTATAGGCAAGGACTTCAGAAATCCTCCCGGCTTTTGGCACTCTGCCTTCACCAAGGCGCACGTTTGGCACTTAGCCACAAACAACGCTACGTCTTTCTTAAGCCCCGGCCACCAAAATAGCTTCTTGAGGTCGCGGTACATCTTTGTGCTCCCTGGGTGGATCGAGTACTTGGTATGATGAGCCTCGCACATCAACTCCGCCCGTAGGTTACTCCCGCTTGGGACGCACAACCGATGATCCTTCCTTAACAACCCATCTTCCACTGAAAATTGGGAATTTGACCCATCCAACGCTGCCTCCATAAGCTCCTTCATGGAGTCATCTAACTCCAATGCCTGCCGAACCCGGTCAGCTAGGTAATACTGGACCTCTGTCCAGTTCAATATTGCTTTGGCGCTCGCCTGCTTGTCAACGCAACAGATCTCAAGCTCCTCCAACTCCCATATCATCCGCTCATCATGCACCGATAACCAGTTGGCTTGGGCGGGAGCCCTGCGACTCAACGCATCAGCCACCACATTGCCCTTCCCGGGTACATAATGAATCTTGAAGGTGTAGTCCCCCAGGAACTCCATCCACCTCCTCTGCCTCATGTTAAGATCCTTCTGATCCAACAGGTACTTCAGGCTCTTGTGATCGGTGTAAATATCGACCCTTACGCCGTATAGGTAGTGCCTCCACAGCTTAAGTGCAAATATCACGGCCGTCAACTCCAAGTCGTGGACCGGATAGTTCCTTTCATGCACTTTTAGATGATGCGATCCATAAGCTATCACGCTCCCATGCTGCACAGCACACAGCCCAAACCACTACCCGAGGCGTCACTATACACCTCGAAGCCCTCGGTCCCACTCGGCGAACTAAGCACTGGCGCCGTGGTCAACCGTCTCTTCAGCTCCTCAAAAGCTTGCACACACTCCTGCGTCCACAAGAATCTCTTATCTTTCCTTGTCAACTTCGTGAGAGGTAGCGCTATCCGCGAGAAGTTCTCTACGAAGCGCCTGTAATATCCGGCAAGCCCGAGAAAACTACGGACTTCCGCGACAGAAGACAACGCAGGCCACTCCCGTATCGCAATGATCTTCGCCGGATCCACCGCTATACCTTCCCCACTAACAATGTGACCAAGGAACGCTACTGTGGGTATCCAGAACTCGCACTTGGAGAATTTCGCATACAGCTCATTCCTCCTCAAAGTCTCCAACACCAGATGCAAGTGCTTGAAGTGATCTTCTTCGCACTGCGAGTACACCAATATATCGTCAATAAAGACGATCACAAAGCAGTCCAGAAAATCTCGGAACGTCCTGTTCATCAAGTCCATAAACACTGAAGGCGCATTCGTCAGTCCAAACGGCATGACCGTGAACTTGAAATGGCCATACCTTGTGCTGAACGCCGTCTTCGGGATATCACACTCCCTGATCCTCAACTGATAGTACCCTGACTTCAAGTCCAACTTAGAATATACCGACGATCCGACTAACTGATCGAACAGATCATCAATCCTCGGGATCGGGTACTTATTCTTTTCCGTCAGTTTGTTCAACTCTCTGTAGTCGATACACAGCCGCATACTCCCGTCCTTCTTCTTAACGAAGAGGACCGGTGTGCTCCAAGGTGACGAGCTTGGACGCACATAACCTTGCTCCATCAGCTCCTCTAGCTGAACTTTCAACTCTGCCATCTCCTTAGGCGCCAACCTATACGGAGCACGTGACACGGGTTTGGCACCCGGCATGAGCTCAATGGTGAAATCAATCTCTCGCTGCGGTTGGGCCCCGGGAAGATTATCCGGAAACACATCGGGGTATTTACAAACCACGGGGATGCTATCCAACGTGGACTTTGGCTCCACAGCCCCCACTATTGCGAAGAACAGCTCTGCACCAGCACGAACTGCCTTTACCACCTGAAGAGCAGACATCAGCGTCTTGCTCGACCCCTTAAGTCTCTCGAATGTTATCCCCCGCCCAACACCCAGCTTTACCTCCTTCCGGTCGCAATCAATCCAAGCCTTCTGCTCCGAAAGCCAATCCATCCCAAAGATAACGTCGAACTCTACTAGCGGCAGCAATGACGCTAGCAAGTCGAACTCTTGGCTCCCTATGTGAACCCTCACGGCGCATACTCTATCTGCACGCATCGAGCACCCATTCGGTAGCAGCACATCCAACTTGTTCTTCACCATCGAAGAAGGGACTCCGATACGCGATATAAAATTTTCGGACAAGAAGGAGTGTGAAGCTCCCGTATCGAATAGTGCCTGTGCCAGACTATCGCTAATCAAAACAAAGCCTACGCAAACAATATTAGGCTAATAAGAAATAGACAACAGTATATAAAGTTAACTTGCTGTAAATTAACTCGTACCTGTCATCACGTCAGCTTGTTTAATGGCCTCCTGCTGGCCCAAGTTGTACACTCTAGGTTTAGTCAGAGCATAATGGGATGTGGTTGACTCCACCGCCTTGCCCTTCTCTTCGTAAGTAGCTCCTTGTTTTCTCTCGGACTTTGGGCGTCCGCTCCAGCAATCGCGGGCAAAGTGCCCCATCTTTCCACACGTGAAACAAGCGCCCGGGGTTCAGTTTGTAGTTGCCTCCGAGGCACCTGCAGAAGAAGCTGGACCTGACGTCCTAGCCTTCTTGTTCCATCTTCGAAAGCCAGACTTTGAAGTCGGCACTTTAAACTCCGGTTTCTTCCCACCGGATTCCTTCTTAGCTTGTACATTTCTCATGCCCTTCTCTAAGGACTGGGCCGAGTTGACCAGGGTCATGAAACCCTGCGCCATGGGCCCCGACAGTAGCAATCTCAGCTCATCTCTTAACCCTTCAAAGAAGCGGTTAGTCTTTCGCTCCTCATCGGCAAAGATAGCGCTAGCATATCTCCCCAATCGAGTAAAATCGTGGAGGTACTCGTCCACAGTGCTATCTCCTTGCACCAACTTTTGGAACTCGTTCTCTAGTGCGATCCTCTGCGCTGAGGGGAGGTATCGAGCCATGAACAGTCTCGAAAATTCCTCCATAGATACTTCGGCCAACGGCCTTCCCCTTAACTGGTGTAGCTCTAGACCTTCCCGCCATAACCTTGCGTCCCCATCCAATAGGAACGTCGCTATTGTGGTCTTCTGCCACTCTTCCGTTTCAGTTACTGTCATCACCCTATTGACTCTTGAGAGCAAATCTTCAGCCTAGGTCGGGGTTCCCGTTCTCGAGAACACCGGTGGGTGGAAGCCCATCACATGCTTAAGCTGTCTCTTAGTTGCTCTCCGAGGCAACTCTGGCTCCACCGTCACCTGCTCAACCCTTCTAGGCTCCGCCGCTTGGAGCAGTACTTGATCCTCCGCAGGAACAGGCTGCTGCACCTATCTTGCAGGTTGCGCATTGATCATCGCCATGATAGCTTTTGCCACCAACCTAATGGTCTTGGAAGACGGAGGTGTTGCAGGCGCTTCACTTGGCGCACTGCTTGCCTCAGAACCTGGCCGTTCTGACGGCCCAGCACCACTTCTGGTAACCTATAATCGTGCAAAACACCGATAAGCGACCAAATACTATTGCAAACAGCAATTATAGGAACACGTAGGTTCCTCAAACATGTGTATTTTCATTCCTAAGTGGACATTCATGGGTTCTTTTCATGTTATAACGATGACGCACACACATGTGCTCACCACCCCTTAAAGTGAATTCGACAACGAATTAATTTAAGTTTGACCGAAACCGGTAGTCTGATACCAATTTGTAACAACCCTATCCGTCACATAGTATATAACACTAGGTCCGACCGGGGCCCAACGCCATATACTACAGACATACCAGTTGGTTACGCGTTGAAACCATTCAACCAATTGCACGTCCTACACAACACCTAGCGTAAGCATTAAAATTAAGTTGCAAGAGGAAAGAACCCAGCAAAAAGCATGAATGTCCACTACAATAACACCCGTAGGAATGTTTCAATACACAGAAATAGAAATGGCCTTACACAGTTTGCTTGACATAAAAGTGTTTTCATACTTCGGCTCGCAGGCCGGCCACACATGATTACAATGAAACACTCAAAATTAGGCCTTCGAGGGCCGGCTCAGCAACTTGGGCTTTAGCCCGCTATTTCCCGCTCGGCTCCGCAGCACCTGCAAGCAACAATCCACCGCCCGATGGCAAACAAAAGCAACGGTCAACTATGCTGACCAAATTATAACGACCCCGCCCCCAGAATTGAGGCGGCGATGCTCTTTCCCTGCACTTTACTAGTATAAGCAACAGTTAATAGTGTAATCACACTACATCACAGGTGTAGGCTCGCACAACCACACGCCCCGTGCACTCAGGGCACATACTCGGTGAATCCGGTCAAATCCGTGGCTTCACCACCACCCCTTGGATGACAAAACTCGTGAGCAATCAAGTCTTTCCGGTCCTTGCCTAAGACTCGCACAACCATGCCAATGGCCAGTCTTTTTTTCAGATGTCTGTCACCAAACCGCATAGCCTCGGGTCCGCGTCCACTTGCCCGTTGCTCATACTGCATAGTCACATTAAGACGTACGCGCGGGCCAAGCTTCTCCCGGATCCCAAAATTCGATCACACAAGCACATAACCCAGTTATTTTCAAGTTGGCTCCCCGGCCACCATGTTGGCAAAACTCGCTTTTGCCCAATTTTCCGGGTGCACCTTGGAGTTAGTCTCCAAGGCTCCCTGTTGTAATCTACCACGTAGAAAACCCGAAAAACGCCCAAACACCCGGAGTCTTCCCCGGTTCATATGCAATGAACCATCACCGATCCGGCTCTACATGACCGGATAGGCTTCACACACAATGCCTATGCCCTTTTTCACATACGGACTCTATACAAGGGGAACTTCACATATCTACCCCAAGGAACGCTCCAACTCTTCGCTCACTCGCGAGAGCGGGCTTCCTATGCAAAGGAAAAGAGGGCTTCACATGCCCTAGGATGAGAAATCGTTACCCTTGCATTCTTCCGCGGCGCCATGAAAATCTACGCGGATGTAAGCACCGCAATCTCCTTGCCTCCGTGAATACGAAGACGGCTTACAATTTGGAGCTCCGAAGCTCCGCCGGTGACCGGATCTAGCCTCTCCTTCTTCCTCCAAGCTCTCTCCTCTCACTAACTTTAGAAAGAGAGTCAACCAAGCGAAGTGAGGGATTCTAAACCCTATTCCCGGACTTAAGCCCCTCAAGACCAATCCCAACCATCGGATCCCAAGACAAGAAAACAGACGGCCACGATTAGGCCTAAAATTCCAAAATCTGGGCCGAACACGGGTTGCAACGCGGCCGTGTGCATGGCCGTGTCACCCATTCGCCGTCTCGACTGACTCGATAACCAGCACACGGCCTTAGAAATGGCCTCCGACACTCCCGTGTCGCATGCGACATGGCCGTGTCGCGACCCGTGTCATGCCCCGTGTGCAACGACCACCAATCTTAACCCGAGAAGGACATGGCCTGTGACACGGCACCAGACACGCCCGTGTCGCATGTGACACGCCCGTGTCTGTGCCCGTGTCATGGCCCGTGTCCACCAAACTCGACGAGTGACTGACACGCCCTGGGACACGCCCGTGTCCCAGACCGTGTTCAGCTTCTCGACGATCGCCGATCGCCAAAACATCGACCACATGACGCGTTGCCAAACAAGCCTGTGTCACGCTCGTGTCACGCCCGTGTCATGCCCGTGACACGCCCGTGTCACGCCCGTGACACCTGCTCCAAAATTCAGACTGTGCTTAAAACATCACCCGTCCCTCTTTTGAGTTTAGGGGTATTACAGACCTCTACTGTGTAACCAACACATCTCCTCCCGGCTACCCCTAACAGACCCCGGGGTACCCCTCCAACCTGCAAGTCAGCACTTCGTATACTATATACATAAACATGTAAAGCTTTAAAACAAGTTTGGATGTCTCATACAACAATCACGTTTTCTATGTTGAGCACAAAACAAAAAGGGGCCTATTATGCAGCATGTATGCAAACCCGGGCTTCGCCCAAGGCACCCTATAGCATATGTAACTAACACATCATCATATCAACTGGGTACTTCCATTTCCCCATTGGCGTAAAGCCACAATAGAAAGGGGACTACAATTCCCCTAACGGCCCAAAAGCCGCTACACGGAAATCTTGCCAAGGCCCCACCCTCACATGGGTCTTAAACCCGGGATTGCCTGCAAATTCTGACTTCTCGCGTCAGGATTCCGTCTCACACACAAACTTATTCTAAGAACCCTTGCTTGACAATACCCGTTCATGGCTTCACTACCCGGGCTTGCCCTACGCTTGACATTCTCGTCAGTCTCATAGAAGGGGACTAGTCTCGCCGGGACACTCTCCCCACATGACTTGCACGTCATAGGATAGCCAGCCGACCACGGATACATAGTCACGCCTTAGCACAACACAACCATAATCTTTCCCACCCTAATTCACCATTTGTACTGCAACGTTCCCGCTTACCAAGGAAACCATCTACCGCTAATGCGGAGCTAGCCTTGTCCGGTTCCGGCTACATGTACTCACTCTAGAAAAGGGGGAAAACGCATACATCACAACGACATCTTGCCGCAACGTATTTCTACCGAATCCTTAAGGCTCGGTATGCAACATCACAGAATCGGACTAACGGTCGCGACTACGGCTTCACCCACAATGCTTAATCCACTAGCGGAGCGGATTTCTAATGCAAAAACATGCCATGGACGTACACAATCGACCCGGAGGTTCCTCTTGAACTATGGCAACCCGAACCCCTCTCATTTGATAGATATGTAGCCCAAAAACTGAAAAGAAGAGATGCTAAGCGTGCATCCTAAAAACTAAGAGGAGAAGTGTCGTTACCTTACGACCCCTCTTCCTTGCCATGGAATCTTTGATCTTTATGGATGAAAATGAGCGCCTCTCTGCCCTCTCCACGGATCTGGTCTCGAAACGATGATCGGAGCTCTGTAGCTCCATCAATGGCGGAAGAAAGCTTCTTCTTCCTCCTCCACTCTCTCTTCTTCCCAAACCCTAATTCTCACTCTTGAAGATGAGGAATGAGGGAAAGACAACTCTCATCCCTAATAAGACCCTTTGGGCGGAAGATCCTGGGCCCTTGGATCAGTTTTAATGAGAAATCAGATGGTTATGAAACAAACCGACAGAACTGCTTCCGTCCACTACCGTCGCGCGGTAAGTCTACCGCCGGAGCAACCAGAGCGCTAGGCTAATAAAACCGTCGGTGCTACCACCTGCGCTAACTCTAGCGCTGCGCGCTAGCACTCAACGCTCTCGACGCCCGGCCACTCAACGCTCTCGCCACTGAGCTATCGCCCGCGCGGTAAGTCTACCGCCGGGCAACCCGAGCGCTAGGCCAAATAAATCGTCGATGCTACCGCCTGCGCTAACTCTAGCGCCGCGCGCTAGCACTCAACGCCTGGCCATTCAATGTTATCGACACTATACTACCGCTGGGCGATAACTGCTACTGCCGGGCAATAGCGTCCAGATACTCAAGCTCTAAACTGGGGTGTTACACTCACCCCCTCAATCCAGTTCACACCACCCAACCAAACTCAACCCTACCCTCGCCGTAGTCACACCCTATCGGAAACCATAAACTCGAGCCCTACCTTCTCTGTTACCCTCTAATGGCAATTCCACCAGGGCCCTCCCAAACTCCTCTACCTCAGGTGGATACTAATCCCCTCCCCCTTCTATATCCCCTAGAAGACATGTATGCGCCTCCAGCTACCAGAGCGCCATCACCACCACCTGACCCATGCTCTAGGCTCGGGTGGTGGCCATGCATGATGAGCCTCCTAGTGCCTGTAGTTGCTCTGGGATGATATTAAACCGTCGGAGAAGATGAGCTGAAACCTCTCCCGATAGTAGAAGGTGGCGGTGCCACCGAAAAATGCTACCGCACAGAATTTTAACTCCCCGCAGTGAATCTGTGCCAGATCTGTTGCGGGGGTAGAATACTCTAGCATAAGGGATGGCGCAATCTCAGCCACTATATCTCAACCAAATCTACTGTGGGGGAGAGAAATCTAGGCTCCTAGGAGAAAAACTTTGAATAAGAAAAATGTTTTCCACTGAGTGGGCTACCTGACATAAAATTTTAGGATTTTTCTAAAATCATTTACTTTTTTAAAAATCCAAAATGATGTTTTTAAACCAAATTATAGGCCTTAAATTATTTGAAAAATCCTAAGAAAATTTATAGGGATATCTAAGGCCCTCATAGATGCTCTTTAAAAATTTGGGAATTTTCGGAAGAAATCTCATATTTTTCCAACCTTTTAAATATTGAGGATCTTACCTTTAAAAATAATATTGCCCAAATTAATTACCAGGAAGAAATGATTTGGTGCACGTTGATGTCTGTTTAAATCAAGACTTATTTTGAACACACACACACACATATATAGTTGGGATCTTATTCGAGGCGAAACTTTATATTCAAAAGTCAATCGAGGTTTAGATCAACGTGCGGTGCTCGTAAAACGAATTATCATAAATCTCGAGGACTTTTTCTAACCCTCGATAAAATTGTTGTCTTGGCATAAAGAAAGTAATTTTGGAACATAATACGAGGGTTTGCACGTAACAAAATTTTTTGATGTTGTGTATGCTAAATAGGGTAATCACCAACCTCAAGTCGAAAATTCTAGATCATTTAGATATCCTAAATGTTTACTTAATTCACGAGGTTGATATTCGAGGATAATCAAGTCCCATTTAATAAATGATTGAAGTAACCCCAAAACGAGTAATCGAGGTTGATAATATCGTACTAAACGTCCTCCAAATAAATTAAACTCGTAGTAACCAAATCATTATAACAGGAAGCAAGAATTTATAATAAGCTTCTATCTCTTAAAATGAGTCTGCTTAAGCCAGCCTAAGAGATGAAACGAAGTTAATTATCAGACTCAATTATGTTGGTGAAATCTAAAATACTAAAGAAGACTCCTATGAACAGAGATGAAACTGAACATGCCTCCTATGAATGGAGAAGCCTCCTAAGAACGTAGTGAAGAACTTATCTCCCATGAACGGAGAAACCTCCTAAGAATGGAGTGAAGAACTTATCTCTTATGAACGAAGAAGCCTCCTAAGAACGGAGTGAAAAACTTCTCCTATGAACAGGGAAGCCTCTTAAGAACGGAGAGAAGAACTTGCCTCCTATTAATAGGGAAGCCTCATAAGAATGGAGTGAAGAACTTGCCTCCTATTAATAGGGAAGCCTCATAAGAATGGAGTGAAGAACTTGCCTCCTGCATATAAATGGAACTAAAGGGATGGCCTTTTTTTTTATTTTGCTATTTATTTCAGTTTACTGCATTTTTCTTCAATACTATAGTTATTTCAGTTCAACCCTTTATTACTGTTCGTTTTAGTTCAACATTTTCATTACCGCGGGTCAATTCAGCACTTTCTTTCAGCATTTCAGTTCTGTAATTTAGTTCAACAACATTTTCTTACTACACTTAATTATTACAATTTACTACTTCTGCACTTTTAGCTCGGGTCTCGCTTTGACGAGCGGTTATTTATCTAGTTGAGTATTAGTTAGGAATAACTTGAGGTTGAGAAATCCCTCCAAGCCTAGCCCTAAATAATAGACTTACACGTTCGTTGCGCTCCTTTTCTAAAGTTGAGCAGCACGTTGGTAATATACGATCGCTTGCCCGAATTATTTTATGTCAAGCAGGGCAAGCCACCTCAGACCCGACAGTGCAAGTTCTATGTTATATATATTACTTGTATTATAAATTGCATGCGGTAAGATGTGGCGGCTCGATCATGCTCGAAGACCGTTCATACTGGTGTGGGTATGTTGACGACTCTCGGTGATAGGGAGATGTGCACCACGGGTGCTCAACTGTACTATACCCTATTGGATTTCTCCGCTGGTCGGCCTAAAAGGCCTAAAAACAGTAACCGTCGGTTGTCGCTCACATCCAAGAAGGGGTGGATCTAGAGAGGGGCCGAGGGACACTAGCCCCCCTATTATTTTTCAAAATGGTAGTGTATTTTGATTCCTCTCGTCGAGACAATGAATTTTGATTCCTCTCGTCGAGACAATGAATTTTGACTATTTATACACCAAAAAAACGGTAGCTAGATGAGGGAGAAATAGCTCTGATAAGATGGTAACGTTTAAAATTTAGTTTTGAAGGAAGTTAATGTCTAGCCCCCATGTTAAAATTTTTAAAACCTAGTGACGCATTAAAAAAATTTATGCACCCCCATTATCAATTTGTGCACCCCCATTATTAATTTTCTGAATCCTCCACAACATCCAAGAGTATATTAGGTTGTACGTTAGGGTCTGGGTAGTGCAGTACAACCACACCCAAAAGTGGCAGGACTGGACACTATCACTAACGACCACAATGGTAAGGCCCGCAGGGTTCGCTACCCTGCTAAAAAAGAAGCGGTCCAAAATATGTCGACATAGGGAGTTGCCGCAGGTTATGAACACTGCTTGTTTGTGCATATGCCAGTAAGACTTGCTTAATTATTGCTTATATACATGTTGAACTTCAGTTCTTTAAATTATAGTTGCTCAGTGCTTCGAGTTTTATTTTACCTATTACATATATACTATTGCTAACTCTCTTATTGATTCAGCTATTTTCTTTAGTTTTTGATACTCACGCTCGTATCCAAGCTAGGAATTTGGGGAGGAGGTGCGTATCCACTCAGCCTGTGACTAACAAGTCATTGAATAACCATTCACAGGAGATGGAGCAGCGCGAAGCCCAGTTACCGCGTGACAGCATACCTGTATTAGAGACCGCCCAAACAGATGCACCTGTCTCAGCTCCAATCTTCCAAGACGTGAGTCTTTAGAGCCTAGTATTATGAGAGGAGAGTAAGTAGTAAATGTTTTAGCCTATAGGGAAACTTGTATAAACAGTTGGCTATGACCTTTTGCCTGGGTGGTCATTTTGGGCAGTAAGACTCTCCTCCTTTGACCCAACTTGGTCTAGAGTGTGCCTGTGTGTGTGTGTGTGTGGGGGGGGGGGGGGTCTTATACAATGCGCTTGGGCGGGCGTGTGCATGCTGGAGGCAGCCTACTCTGCCTCCGGCCATCGCCGCCGCCAGGTGACCTGCCTGGGCCGCCCGAACCCCCGAGGGGCACTTCTATATTTTCATGAAAATTGGTGATCCAAGTTGTAAAAATTTGTATTAAGCGGAAAACAGGACACCAGACGCAGGAGCACTCAACCAAACTGAGCCCAAGTAAACCAAATGCAACCAGAAGAGCAAGAATCTTATACTATAAATTTTTTTACAGAGCGAGGCATACAAGACGCGACATGATTGCCAATGTACCCGATGGAAGCAGAAAAAAAAAACAAGCAAGAAATAAGCCGCGCAGACTCAATGAGTAAACGCTGGCTCTGCTGCTAATCACTATAGAGTCTGCTGAAGCTGCGTGGTCCAAGACCGCAACAAGCCGTGCGGACTGCCCGTTATTACAGTGCTGAAAAAGAACTCTATCCGCTGATCTGCAAACCACCTGACCATGAGGTCGCCTAGCCTCCAAATCACGCGGACTCCTGCTGCCACCAAACTGAACAAGCCTCCAGAGGCAGAAAGCTTATTGAATTGGGAAAAAAATTACAGAAGAAAGACCGCCTAATCTCAAGCAGCGACCTGCTGCTAACCGCTGGTTGCAAACCGCAGAATCCACACTGATCCTGACCAAAGTTAGAACCAAGTCCCTGACTCCTCAGTGCAATCCGCACAACCTGCACAGCACAACCCGATCAACCTATTCAAACCACACGGATAGAAAAACCTAACCGCAACAACTTTATACGAGTTCAGTTACTATTCACTATGTGTCAATTGATGTGACAAGGTGGTCCTATTTATAAGTGCGGAGAGGAGTGTGATCATCGCCCTAGTTGATAGGATAACTGCCTTAACTTGCGGAGAGCACCAAGCGTATCTGCCAAGCTGCAGACACACAAATAAGTTACTGTGAGTAGACAGACAACAAGGTCACTGAGGTCGCACCACCACAGAAGGAATATAGCCAAGCCGCCAAACTACTAAGACTTGGTCACCAACCAGGCAAACATAGCAGATACAAAAACAATCCACATTCCCCGAGCTCGCAACAAGAACAAAACTGATAGCTGATGAGCTTGGCGGACAAAGAGCCATGTCGTGAACCCGCACGACTAACCAGACTGAGCCACCCTAGACATGGTGCAGATCTAGACCAAGTACGAACACTGAACAGCCCAACAACACAGAGGATAAACATCCTATCTATCTGGCTACTGCAGGGAACAGATTTCTAGCCAAAGGCAAGCTGACCTGGAAAGTTGTCGTCCACTATCCGTCTAGGCCGCA
Organism: Platanthera zijinensis; assembly: GCA_039513925.1. Lineage (NCBI taxonomy): Eukaryota > Viridiplantae > Streptophyta > Magnoliopsida > Asparagales > Orchidaceae > Platanthera > Platanthera zijinensis. The sequence goes on from CM077078.1 coordinate 269,086,263, forward strand.
CAGACTGACCGCTCAGACCGACCAAGCTGCCCACTTTCACTTTAAAAAATTCAACACTCCGTCTTGAAGTGAGAAGTGGAGACTAGCCCTAGCAATCCCTATAACCGAGTAAATAGCCCCTTCGATAGCGGCTTCATGAAGATGCATGCGATATTATCCTTGCTCTGCATATGTCGAAACATAAGAGACCCCTCCAACACCTTCTCCCGAAATAAATGGTGCTCAATCTCAATGTTCTTGGTCTGTGTGTGACAAACTGGATTATTAACCAGTTTCAAGGCACTCTCATTGTCACCGCGTAATAGAGTAGGACCATGCTCTTATTCATGGACGTCCTCTACTAGCCTCCTAAGACAGATGAATTCTCGACTTGTCAAGGACGAAGCCTTGTACTCTACTTCCGTAGTAGAGATGGACACTAAATCCTGCTTCTTACTGCACCAAGAAATTCTTGTTGATCCACATGTGAAGACGTAATCGGATGTTGACTTCCGATCATCTGAATCTCCCCCATAATCAGCATCTGTTTAGCCGTGCATGTTGAAGCTCGTTCCTCTCCCATAAAGGAGAACTATATCAGAAGTGGACTTCACGTACTTCAGAATTCTCCTTGCCGTCATCAGATGAGGCTTCCGAGGTTCTGATATATACCGACTTACTCGGCCTACAACATATGCAATGTATGATCTCGTAATCATCAAATAGATATGGCTCCCCACCAAAGCATGGAACACTAGAGGATCTAGAAGTATCCTCCCCTCATCTCATCGAAGCTTGATGTCAACATCAAGAGGAGTAGAGCTACTTTTCCCTTCCCGCATGCCGAATTGCTAAACGATCCAATCCACATATCCCTTCTAGGAAACGAGTATGCCACTATCTTTCCTCTCGACCTCGAATCCAAGGAAGTGGTGGAGCTTACCCAAGTCCTTCATCTCGAACCGAATGGCTTGCTTTTCCCTGAGCCTAGCCACCTCCTCCTCAGAGTTTCCCGTGAATATCATATTGTCCACATACAGCATCACCAAGACATGAAACTCCCCCCTCTTCTTGATGAACATGCTAGAATCTGAATCCGAGGCAAAATAACTACAGAATTGGAGGTACTCTGCAATCTTCCCATACCATACCCTCAGAGCCTGCTTCAAACCATAAAGGGCCTTCCGGAGTTTGCAGATGTATCTTAGATGATCTTCAGACATGTTTCCAGCTGACTGAACCATGAAGATGTCTTTATCAATTTACCCGTAAAGAAAAGCATTCTTTACGTCCAGCTACAACATCTTCCAACCCTAGCAAACCAACAAGTCCATCACCACCCAAACTAAAGTCATCTTTGCCACAGGACTAAACGTCTTTTCATAGTCTTCTCCGTACTGTTGAGAAAATCCTCGAGCTACAAGGCGATCATTGTATCGCTCGATGCTCTTATCTGCCTTCTTCTTCAGCTTATAGACCCACTTGCATGTCACATGAGTAATGCCATCGACCTTGGGTATAAGGTCCCATGTCTCATTTTTCCTGAGGGCAGCACACTCCACATCCATGGCATCTTCCCACTCCTTGACTCCAGTAGCTTCTTCAAAGCTAGAAGTCTCTTGCTCGTCTAGAGGGCCTGCGAAGAAATAAGAGACCAAGATCACTGCATTTCCTTTGCTATAACGATCTGGTGGTTTGATGGTCCTCTTCGATCCCCGAAGAGCCTGACCCTTGCTAGCCACCTCTGCTACTTCTTCTGAATCAACTCTATTCTCGGGATAACTTGGAGCATCTCTCCCCCTACTTCCTGAACCAGAAGCCTCCTCCCCGGAGCTAGAAACACCTGGAGCTCCTGGTGATACATATAACTCCACCAGAAGATCCTTAGCAGCCTCCTCCTGCCCTCCGTCCGACCTGCTCTCCTGCAGCTCTACAAAGGAGCCACCTCCATATGATATTAGCTCATCAAAGACCACATCTCTCGATATCATGAACTTATTCGTCACTGGATCCATATACTTCCACCCCTTCTTTGTGCTCATCATAGCCCACAAAGACAAGCTTCCTTTTCTTTGCATCCAGATTTGTCCTGAGAGCATCTAGGATGTGTACATAGTAGGTAGATCCAAACACCCGAAAGTGTCCAACTCAAGGATTCTACTTAAACATCATCTTATGAGGAGACTTCATGTTGATCGGACTCAGAGGCATCCGATTGATGACATAAGTTGCACATGCCATCCTTTCTGCCTAGAAGGACCTTGGAATGCCTTTGATATGAAGCCAACACTTGCAGGTCTCCGTCAAATGACGGATCTTCCACTCTGCTACTCTATTTTATTGTGGAGTATGAGGACAAGTAAGCTCCCTTTGGATGCAGTGCTTCCTGCTTAAATTAGAGAACTCAGTTGAAATTAACTCACCTTCGTTGCCTGTTCTCAACTTTTTGACCCGTAGGCCAAGCCGATCCTCCCCTAGCTCCTTGAACTTCACAAACAAATATAATGTGTCTGGCTTCTCCTTCATAAAGTATACCCAAGTGTACCTCCTGTAGTCATCAATCAAGATCAACAAATATCTGCTGCCTCCAAGGTTGTCTATGACGGTCGACCCCATCAGATCACTATGGATACACTCCAATGGTGATTTATACCTAGTCTGCGACTTGTCAAACGAAAGGCGATGAGACTTTCCATATTGACACCCCGCGCAGACATGACCCTCGCCGATGTATGATAACCTAGGCAAGCCTTCCATAAGGCTCTTTAATGTCATGTCTTTCATCTTGTCCATCCCAATATGTCTCAGCCGGTTATTCCAGATGGTTGCACTATTTTTGGTTCTCATCCGATCAACATAGAAACTTGTTGATAATACAAACAAGTCCCTAACCTTTCTCCCTACATGAGTAATGTCAGCCTTAACCGCTGACGTGTTGTAGAGAAACTTCACTTCTGTTGGACCAAACAGAACGTGATAGCCTGCATCTACTGCATTAGTAACCGAGAAGAGGTTCTTCTTCATGCCCGGTACGTGATAAACACTCCTTAAGGTGAGTGGACCATTATCACTACCTAAAGAAACGACACCCTCCTTCTCGACTGCATGAATAATATCATCAACAGTTATGATAACTTCGTTACCTGAGAACTGTTGGTGCTACTATAGTGATCTGGAAGTGATCAAGCATATAGCCTCACTGCCAACTCAGTATGAGTCTATCAGGGTCTCACATAAGATTGTGGAGAAATTGGGAGTTTGGAACTGTATGGTATAGCTCATATGATGAGCAAATGGGACTAAAATTTTCTAAGGCAAAAAGCGTTGATAGCGTCGAGTTAACTCAACGCCTTGGCATACTCGTCGAACTCCGTTCGACGAATTGGCCTCTGGCGCTTATTCGTCGAACTTCGTTCGATGAATTTCCCTTTGGCGCAGATTCGTCAAACTCTGTTCCACGAATTGGCCTTTGGCGCTTATTCGTCGAACTCCATTCGACGAATTGCCCTTTGGCATAGATTCGTCGAACTCCATCTGATGAATTTGGACTTTGGCGCTTATTTATTGAATACTGCAAGAGGCATTGACGGCGTTGAGTCCATTCAACGCTTTCGTCGATTCAAGTGTTGATTCGGCTGGAGGTTAGCGTTGAGTTCGTCTTATATGTGCTATAAGATACTCATCGATTTGTCGAGTATAATTTGATACTCGACGATTCGTCGTATATCCTGTAGATATTCGACGATTCATCTAGACAAATTGTTATCTGGCCGAAGGTCTGTTTTGTCTAAGTTCTGGGTCTGCGATAAGCGACGAGCTACTTCGTTTATTCCCTTTGGGTATAAATAGGAAGTTTTAGGGTTTTACTATGATGCGATCATTCTTCTGTCTGAGCACACGAGCCTGTACTGTGCGAAAAGACCGATAACCCTAAATGCCCGACGGAATTCATTCCGTCTCCGTCTTCACCAATCTCAATCCCGACGAGTGTCGTCGTCGCCTCTCCTACAACAGATCTAGCAGTCTATGGAGACTCTGAGTGTCCTCTCCCGACCTAGAACTTGTGCGAGAAGTTGTTACGGGTTCTCCCGATCGTGTGGACTACTGTAGAGGCGTGAATATACTTTCAGCGTTCAATACTCTAGTCGCTGTGTGATCGACCCGATTCTTTTGGAGCATCTAGGTTGAGTTGAGACTCAATCCCTCAAAGGTAATTTGTTTTTATTACAACATGCTTTACATCTTGATTCATGAATATTGTCAAATCCGAACTCGTTTGGGTTTTACTTGTTCTTATTTCAACTGCGTGCACAAGTGTTGTGTCATCCCAAAAAACCCAACAGTGGTATCAGAGGGAGGTTTCTGATAACTTCACACATGAAGTTATCTACGCCAAGTATTTAAATGAACTTAAATGGTAATAAATATGATTAATTATTGTTTTAATATTTATGGTACTAAGTTGGTCTTATTCCATGATTTTTATGCAAGATTTGTTGAGGAAATCAACTTGGAAGAGTAATGCAAAATTCTTATTTTCGGTCTGGACCAGTTACTGCAACATCCAATTCTGAAACTGCAACATTCGTCTGTCTGAAATTTTAAATTTTAAATTTGGATTGCCGCCATTTTTAATTATAAAAGGATGCATCTCTTCAGCAAGGGTGGATGTTTTAATGCCAAAAACTGACTAAATGAAAGATATTCATTATTATTTTTGGATCTAAGGAGGAGAGCACCATCTAGGGTTTGAAGAAAACCTCCATTGGAGAGCACCGGCTAGAGGAAGAAGGAGATCTTCATGCGGATCAAAGAAACGACTTTAGAAAGAGATTCCAGCGGCGATTAAGCGTGAACCACCATGTTTTGTAAGATCTATTTCAATATTTTGAGTGATTTCTCCAACGTCATGAACTAATTCTTCCTTAATCTTGTATCATGAGAGTACTTGGTTGTGTTTGATGGATATTTTCTAATTTATATTGTTGAAAATGTATTGTGAATGTTCTTTATCAATTTTATGATCTTTATTATGAAATTTTTGGCCAAGATTTTATCTTTATGCTACGCTTCATAAATCGAGAGAGGAGTTGCGGTAGTATATCATAATTTAGATATAGCATTTGAAGAGAGAAAGAGATTTTATCTTGGTGCTAGCAACTTAGGCTTTTGCTCTTTAAGCGGTAGGGAAATATAGAACTAGGGATTGCTGATATCGAGAGATACAGTTCTCTATTTTAAAGTCGTTGCAAGGTACTTTCACCACGTATTTTCACAACGACATATTCACTTATCCATCTCACTAACCTTGGAAATTATGATGCAAGATTATATCTCCAATTCAATAAGAAAGTATTTTTTCCTAAGATTCGTAGTAATTTCATTTAGAAGTCTTCATTTTCATTTTTAGTAATTTAATAAAATCACCAATTTCGCTCTTCTTGGATTTAAGGAAAATGCCTAACTAGTATTTGCAAGCAATGAATCAATCACCTCCCTGTGGAAACGATTCTTACTCTTTTTTTTATTACTTGACACGGCACATGCACTTGCGTTTAAATACGTAGATCATTTCGGGCGTATCAAGTTTTTGGTGTCGTTGCCGGGGAGGTGCGATGTATTTAGTGTTTTATTTCTTGCAATATTAGTTAAAACCGAGTATTTAGAGCTCAAGTTCTTATTTTGTTATTTTATCTTGTATTGTTTGTGTTGTTACTGCTATCTGTAATTCTATTTGTGCATGTCCAGACATCGAACTTCTGAACTTTTGCCTTTCAATTCAGAAATACAGCGTACGTGTAGGCAAAACAGAAAACTTTGTAGAACGCTGAATATTATTCATCCTGCGATGGATAATCCTGCACCAAATAATGCTAATAATGCTAATAATAATGATGGTCAGGTGAATCAAAATGACCAACCTGCGGCACCACGTATGACTTGTCACGAGTATAATACACCTCTAAGGGGAGCTGTGCACTTCAGCATTGCTCGACCAGCAATTGCTGCTAATAATTTTAAAATGAACCCACTAATTATGCAACAAGTGCAAAATAATAAGTTTGTGGGTCTAGGTCATGAAGATGCAAATTCCAACTTACGAACCTTCTTAGCAATTTGCGATATGTTTAAGTTCAACGGAGCATTCGAAGATGCAATAATGTTAAGATTGTTTCCATTTTCTTTAGAAGAGAGAGCGAAGGATTGGTTAGACTCTTTTCCTAACGATTCTATCACGACATGAGAGCAGTTAGTGGAAAAATTCTTGCATAAATATTTTTCATCATCTAAAATTGCAAAGTTGATAAGGGATATAACCACATTCACACAGGGTAACGGAGAGACACTGTACGACGCTTGGAGCATTTTAAGGAGTTGTTAAGGAAATGTCACCATCATAGGTTAGCCCTACATCAGCAAGTTTCCACCTTCTATAATGGTTGCAAACAACAACCATGATTTTAGTAGACGGCGCTGCTTGAGGATCGTTGCTTAAGAAGTATCCCGAGGATGCGTATGCAATCCTTGAAGACCTCACTGCAAATAATTACCAAGCCTATGAGCGTCAAGGGAACAACAATTCGGTTGGTATCCACCAAGTGGACCAATTCACATCCTTGGCCGCTCAAATGACATCACAGTTTAATCTAATCAATAAGAGATTAGATTCATTATCACAACCTTCATCTAGTGCTCCATTGACGGTGGAGCAATTGAATCAAATTTTTGAAGAGGTAAATTATGTAGGAGGAGCACAAAGGCAAATTCCACCTGGATTTGCCAATCATTATCACCCCGAGTGGCGGAATCATCCGAATTTCTCCTGGAAAAATAATCAAGAGATGAATCAACCACAAGGGTTTAATCAAAATATAAATCACCTACCTATCAATAACAACTCTCAACCCCAACAAGTAAACCAAAGGAAGATGACATATGAGTTTATCTTAGGCATGTTCCAAAAGTATGACTCAAAAATGGTAGGAATAGAATCATTGTTAAGATCACTAGAAACGACCATGGGACAACTTGCAAATTCATTAAGTCAAAGGCCCATTGGAACTCTACCTTCTGATACCACACCCAATACAACAAAAGATAATCATAATAATCATTGCAAAGCTATTGCACTGAGGAGTGGTATAGAGATTCCAAGTGGGGAGGGGTTTCTTGAGAAGGTTAGGGAAGAAGAGACGAGTAAGAAGCCAAGTGAGTCGAGCATATTAGAGAAGGACGAGTTGGGTGAGAAAAAGGATGTGGGAGAGAAACAAAAAAATAAATTAAATCAATAGAAAGAAGTAGTCTATCCACCACCCCCATTTCCTTCTAGATTTGCTAAATCCAAACTTGACATACAATTCCAAAAGTTTATGGAGATTTTCAAAAAACTAACTATAAATATCCCATTTGCTGAGGCTCTTGAGCAAATGCCTAGTTATATCAAGTTTATGAAGGATATCTTGGCAAAGAAAAGGAAGTTTGTTGATAAAGAGACAGTGGCATTGACTGAGGAGTGTAGTGCTATATTGCAGAAGAAGTTTCCACCCAAGCTTAAGGACCCCGGTAGCTTCATAATTCCTTGTTCTATCGAATTAAAGTTTGTTGGGAGAGCTTTATGTTACCTTGGGGCGAGCATAAACTTGATGCCATTATCTATCTATAAGAAGTTGGGTCTAGGGGAGATCACACCTACATCTCTTACTCTACAGTTGGCTGATAGGTCTCTAGCATTTCCCAAGGGAATTGTAGAGGGCGTGTTGGTTAAGGTGGATAAATTGATCTTCCCTGCTGATTTTGTGGTACTTGATATGGATGAGGACAAGGATGTCCCCATCATTTTTGGTAGACCATTATTGGCCACCGGATGAACACTCATTGACGTCCAGAAGGGTGAGCTTACGATTAGAGTTAATGATGAGAATGTGACATTCAACATCCTCAAAGCTATAAAATTTCCGGATGATAAGGAGGAGTGTTTCTCCATTGAGGAAGTGAATGCACCTATACATATGATGTATGATGAGAATAATTGGGAGCGTAAAATCCTTAGTGTGTTAACAAATGAAGAAATACAAGAGAACCCATACTTAACGGAAACTGTAGAAGCTTTAAGTACTTATGAGTATATACCAAATGCTAACATGTTTGAATTAATAAGTAGACCAAGTGAGTCTAAGGTCACTAAGCCTTCTATCTTAGAGCCACCTACGCTTGAATTAAAACCGCTACCTGAAAACTTAAAGTATGTTTTCCTAGGTGAGGATAACACACTACCGGTTATTATTGATGCATCTTTAGTAAAGGAAAAGGAAGAGAAATTGCTTGAGGTTCTTCGTGAGTATAAGGGGGCAATGGGTTAGACCATTGCAGACATTAGAGGGATAAGTCCCTCAATTTGTATGCACAAAATTCTTTTAGAGGAAGAAGCAAAAGACTCAATCGAACCCCAACGAAGACTTAGCCCACCAATGAAAGAAGTGTTCAAGAAGGAGATAATCAAATGGTTGGATGCGGGTATTATTTATCCTATCTCCGATAGCCGGTGGGTAAGTCTTGTTCAATGTGTGCCAAAGAAGGGGGGCATTACGGTAGTTAAAAATGAGAGCAATGAGTTGATTCCCACTAGAATGGTAACTGGATGGCGGATTTGTATGGATTACCGAAAGTTGAATAAAGCGACTAGGAAAGATCATTTCCCACTTCCATTCCTCGATCAGGTTCTTGATAGGTTAGCGGGGAATGAGTATTTTTGTTTCTTAGATGGTTACTCCGGGTATAATCAGATCATGTTAGCTCCCGAGGATCAGGAGAAGACTATCTTCACCTGTCCTTTTGGGACATTTGCATTTAGGAAAATGCCCTTTGGATTGTGTAACGCCCTGCCACATACCAGCGCTGCATGATTGCTATTTTTACTGATCTTATTGATGAGGGCATCGAGATCTTTATGGATGATTTTTCAGTATTTGGGAGATCGTTTGATGAATGTTTGAAAGTGTTGAAGAAGGCTTTGGATAGGTGCATTCAAACTAATTTGATACTAAATTGGGAAAAATGTCACTTTATGGTCAAAGAAGGAATTGTTTTAGGACACAAGATGTCGAAGAAGGGATTGGAAGTAGATCGGGCGAAGACAGAGGTTATAGAGAAATTGCCCCCACCAACTAATGTTAAGGGAGTGCGTAATTTTTTAGGACATGCAGGCTTCTACCGTTGTTTCATTAAAGATTTTTCTAAAATTTCTAAGCTGCTAAGCCATTTATTAGAAAAAGATTCACACTTTAACTTTAATGAGGAATGCCTAGCCGCCTTTCTTTCTTTGAAGCAAAGTATGATTTCTTCACCCATTATTATCTCACCCGATTGGTCTTTACCATTCACCATTATGTGTGATGCTAACAACTTTGATGTGGGCGCGGTTTTAGGATAAGTGTGCAACAAGGTCTTTCACACAATCTACTATGCTAGCAAGACGCTGATTGATGCATAAGTAAACTACACAACTACCGAGAAGGAGTTATTAGCAGTCATTTTCGTTTTTGACAAATTTTTCTCATACTTGGTAAGCTCTAAGGTGATTGTTTATACGGACCATGCAGTTATCCGACTTTTGGTAGAGAAAAAAGACGCTAAACCTAGACTGATTAGGTGAGTTATCCTCTTACAAGAGTTCGACTTGGAGATTAAGGATCGTAAGGGGGCGGAGAATCCTGTAGCAGACCACCTATCACATCTAGAGTATGAGCGTGAGAAGGTTATAGACATAGAGATTAGAGAGAATTTTCCTGATGAGAGGTTGCTGGCAATATCTGAGGCGAGTATTCCATGGTACGCTGATTTTGTCAATTTCATTGTGAGTAACATTTTGCCTCCAGATATAAATTATCAACAAAAGAAAAGATTTCTGTTGGGTACATGGGAAAATGTGTACCTGATTTGAAGAAGCCTCACTTAGCTCAATGATATACATCAAGGTGTATTTGATGTTATTTTGAGTTTATATGTGCAGGTTAAGTATTTGCCAAAATGAAGAAAAAGTTTCTAAAGTCCATGTGTCGACACTTAAGGAAGTTTGTGTCGACACTTGGAAAAGCTGTGTCGACACCTGAAGCAACTGTGTCGACACACGGAATTTATTAGTCGACATCAACTGTATTGACACCGGGAGGCAGTGTCGACACACAGAAGTATTAATCAACATCATCTGTGTCGACACTGGGAGGCAGTGTCGACACACAGAAGTATTAGTCGACATCAACTGTGTCGACACCTGGAGGCAGTGTCGACACAAAATTTCTGAGACTATATCAACTATGTCGACACACAGGACTTGTGTCGACACACAATAGAGTTTCAACAATGCAGATTGCTGTGAAGTAAAGAAGTGTCTGTGTCGACACAAAGAGGCAGTATCGACACATTCAACAGATGCAGTGTCAAGAAGCAGTGTCGACACCAAAGGAGTTATGTCGACAATCACCAAAGCTTGTGTCGACACTTAATCTACTTGTGTCGACACATAATGACAATCAGTCTCGACGCTTTGCTGACAAAGACAAAGGTTCAAGAACTGACTGGAGACTTGACAGCTGTGTATTCCAACAAGTTTGCTGAAGCTGTCAGACTTGTTAGAAGTTGGTTAGAAACCGGATTAGCCGGTTACCATGGATGAAGTCTATATATAGATGGATTCTGTCAAATCAACGTGCAGTGTGAACAACAACAATAACAACAGGAACAACTATTGAAGTATTGATCATTGATCAAGAAAGTGCATGTCACACTGAAGAAGATTTTCATGAGAAGATCTAAGGAGAATTCAAGCAAGAATTCTGAAGAAACTTCAGAAGTTCTGGAGAGTGAGAGAGATCTCCAACTGTTGAAGTAAATAAGGAGACATTTACAAGTCTCTTAAGAAGCAGATCTTGAACTAATCTGCTAAGAAGGATTCAGATCTATTTCTGGATTCTAAGAAGGAAGCTGCCAGCCAGTCAACTTCAAAAAAGATCAACCCTACTGAGTTTAGATTCAAGAAGCTTTGAAGAAAGCTAAGAACAGGTTGATTTCAGCCATCAGTTTTATCAAGAAGCTGATCAAAAAACCTCTTATCCCTTCTCTCTCAACAAGGGTAAGAGTCAACCTAAACACTTATCAAATTTTGTAGAATCTTTTTATAGATCTGAGTTATAAGCCTATATTATAAAGGCTGAGTGTATGAGATATAAATCTCTGAGTGGTAGGGCTTTTGAGCCTGAGTGTAGGAGAAATTTTTCTCTGAGTTGTAGGCCTTGTAGGAAGGCTGAGGTAGGGCTGTTAGCCTTAGCTGTAGGAGTGTGGTTACACTTTGAGTTGTAGGAACCTTATAGGGTTCTAAGATTGTAGGAACCTTTCAGGGTTCTGAGCTGTAAGATCTGTGGATCTGATAAGAAGGAAGAAGTTAGGCCGAATCTAGCACACTACTAGATAGGTGAAGGGGGAAAGTGGATGTACCCAGACCTTGGGGAACAACTATAAACCTGTGTGCAATCTGTGATGTATGTGTGATTGTGGATTCTGTGCTGTGATTGCAATAGAATAGTTAGATTCTATATAAGATCTGAATAATTATTCTGCCTTAAGTAATAAAAAAAGAAAATAACCTATTCACCCCACCTCTAGGTGTTTGGGTTATCTTGAAATCAATTCTATCAAGTGGTATCAGAGGGAGGTTACTCAAAGAAGGACTTAATAGTCTGACTAAGATATTTAAGACAGATTCAAGATCAAGAAAATTGGTTCAGGAGAAAATCATAAGGAACTAGGTTTTATGAAATTACCCATATGCAAGAAAGTTATATTTGGAATATGGAATGAAAGGGTCAGGCTTTTCATGGAGGCTTCTGATCCAAGGATCTACATTACAGTAATTGAAGGTCCTTATGTTCCAATGAAGGTGTCAGTTCTAGATGCAAATCAAAGAACTCCCAAAGATTTTTCTGAGATGACTAAGGATGAAATCATCCTGGCAACTATGGATAAAAGAGCCCAGAATATCATAGTAAGTGTCATAGATGATTCAACCTTTCAAAATTTGATTCATTGCAAGACCTCCAAGGAAATGTGGGACACTTTGATAGTCTACATGGAGGGTTCTGAAGAAGTCAGACAAGATAGAAAATCTATGCTGAACCAGGAATATGAGAGTTTCAGACAAGGAAATTCAGATGGTATAACTGAGTGTTATAAGAAGTTTTATAGAATAGTAAATGAGCTGATGTCCTATGGAAGGATCTTCAGTGCATATGAACTGAATGATAAATTTATAAGATCCTTGACAAAGGATTGAGACACTAAGATCTGTGCCATTAGGGAAGTGGCCAAACTTGTAGATATCTCTCCTCCAACTTTATTTAGAAAACTGCTGTCATATGAGATGCAGCTGAAGACTAGGAAAGAGGAAGAGAAAAGTGCAAAAGGGGAGCATAGAGAAAAGTCTGTGGAACTCAAGGTGGAAGCCACTAGGAAGAATAGGAGGATGTATCCATCACCTCCTGAGATAGTTGCTGAAATTACTTCAGATAATTCAGATAACCAAAGTTCAGACAGTAGTGACTCAGATAAAGACTTTACTGCCTTCACAAGGCAGTTTTAGAGATTCCTAAAGAAGAAGCAGTGGAAGTCAAGGCCCTCCACATCTCAGCCTGTGGATGACTATTATCAAAAGAGGAAGTCATTAAGGAAGGACAGGAGCAGGTCTAAGCCTAGTAAATCTACAACATCAAAGATAGTTTGCTACTGCTGTAATAGGCCTGGACATGTTGTGGCTGAGTGTCCATACAAAAGAAAGGAGTCTGCTGATAAAAGGAAGACTCAACAAAAGAGCAAGAAGGAGAAATTCTTTGTTGCTAAAAAGGAGAAGAGCTTGACAAACCAATCATCTTCAGAGTTTGAATCTAAAGCTGAGGCATACATTGGTCTATATGCAGTAGATGAAGAAGACGAGTTTATGCAATTGCTGAACTCTATCTATGAACAAGAAGACCATCATTGCATGGGACTGATGGCTGTATCAGAAGAAGATAAGTGCCAGGATCAGCCTGGTCCTAGTAAGGTACAATGTTTTTCTAGTAATTCAGATTGTAGTACTGGCACAGAGTCAGCTATATCTGCATCAAGTGATGTGGATAGGTCTGAGTCTGAAGGTTATATTCATCAGCTGATAGATGAATATGGGGACTTGTTGCATGCACTAAAGAAAAGCAAAAACCTGGCCAAAACTCAGGCTAAGGAAATTGCAGATCTTAAGATGGCTGCATCTGACTTTGAGAAAGAGTTGGATCAAAAATTGAATGAGATTGCCAAACTGAAAACTATAACTGTTATTCAGATGGGCACAATCACATATAAAAATGATCTGATTAAAAGTTTGGAAGCCAGAATTCAAAAGGAAAAAGATTTGGTGGCTAGTTATTCCAAGCCAAAATCAGTTTTACCCTTAATAGATGAGTTTGTGGCTCAAAAGGATAAGGCTGGAATAGGCTTTAAAGGTAACACCAGGGCTGTCCAATTCAAGAGAAAGGGCAAAGCCTCAGCCCAGCCACTGAATTTTAAAGTCCCTGTAGTTTTTAGAAAGGTATAAGTGCCTTCTAACAAGTATGACCTTGAGAATACTCATGGTCATAGTAAGACTGAAGTTCTAAATGACAAGGGTATTTATTTCAATAAGGCAGCCCATGTCCATAAACCCCATGTTCCTAAGAAAATAGTGGGTGTAGCTGCAGTAGTACCAGCAAAAATACAAAAGGTTTGCTGTCAACCAGGCTGTCAAGAATGTATCTAAAAATAGATACAACAAGTATGAATGCTGGTGCTGTGGCAAGACAGGTCATTATGCCATAGATTGCTGGCACAACACTAGTGTCAGGAAGAACAATAGTCTACCTGTTAGAAGAGCAGCAGGTAGATTTGTTAAGTTCGAAGCTAACTTGAACCAAGGACCCAAGACTTACTTAGGTTCTAAGGGAAGGTAATTCTTTATTGCAGGTGAGTCCAAGTTATCATGACCCTATATGGTACTTGGACAGTGGATGTTCCAGGCATATGACTGGAACAAATGGATTGCTGAAGGAGTATTTACCTATCATAAATGGGCCTAAAGTAATCTTTGGTGGTTCTGAAAAAGGAATCATCAAAGGATTTGGTAACATTTCTAGTAACCAGATTACTATCACTCAAGTGGCCTATGTGAAGGGTTTGAAACACAACCTTATAAGCATAAGCCAGTTGAGTGATTTAGGATATGACATTTCATTTGTTAAGAATGGATGTCATATCAAAAGATCAAGTGATCAAAAGGTCATATTGACAGGATATAGAAAAAGAAATGTGTACTGTCTTAACTTTGAGTGTGAGAACAATGTTTCTCCTATTTGTCTTGTAGCTGATGAGAGAGCCACTCATTGTATCAAATGGTACAAGAGGCTAGCCCATCTTAACTACAAAATAATTGGCCAACTCTTTAGCAAAGAGTTAGTAAGGAATGGTCCAAAAGTTAAGTGTATAAAGGATGGGATATGCTCAGCTTGTCAAAAAGGCAAGCAGACAAAATCCTCCTTTCATAGCCTTGAAAACAAGAATTCAGTGAGGTGTCTATACCTCTTATATATGGATCTTTTTGGTCCTATGCCAGTTCATAGTGTAGGTAGGAAGGTCTACACTTTTGTGGTGGTAGATGACTATTCTAGATATTCCTGGGTGTTCTTTCTGAGACAAAAATCAGAAACCCCAAGTGTTTTATATAGTTTTGTCAAGAAAATTCAGAATGAATTTGACAGTATAGTGGTCAAAATCAGAAGTGACCATGGCACTGAATTTCAATCTGAAAGTATGACAAGACTATGTGAAGAATTTGGGATTTTTCAAGAATTCTCCTCACCTAGAACACCACAGCAAAATGGTATTGCTGAAAGGAAGAATAGAAAATTGATTGAGGCTGGTAGAACTCTATTGAGTGACACTTCTCTCCCAGAATATTTCTGGGCTGAGGTAGTAAACACTGCATGTCATGTACTCAATAGGGCTTTTATCACTAAGTACCACAAAAAGACTCCCTATGAAATCATGAAGAATAGAAAACCAAACTTATCCTATTTTAGGATCTTTGGTTGCAAGTGCTATGTCCTTAACAATGGCAAGTCTTATCTAACTAAGTTTGCTGCCAAATCCCAAGATGGGATATTTGTTGGGTACAACAACAATAGTAAGGCTTATAGAGTCTACAACTTGATTACTCAAGTTATAGAAGAATCTGTACATGTTGTCTTTGATGAAACAAGACTGATTAACAGTGAGTTGCCTTGTAGCTCATGCAGTTCTACAGGTATTAATGAGAAAATGGACAAGCTTATCATTACAGAAGAAACAACTGAAGAGCAGAAAGTGGAAAATGGTGACTACTGTCCAGGGGGAGTACAGGACTCTCTAGATGCAGATGTACACCAAGAGGTGCAGCATATTGAAGAGACTGGAGGTGTTCAACCAGAAGATAATCTACCTCCAGCTGTTAGACACTTAAAGGATCATCCAACAAATCAGATAATTGGTGATCTAAGACATGGAGTTCAAACCAGAAGCAGGAACTTGAACACAGTGCTTTGCTCAAGCTTCCTATCTCAACTAGAGCCAAAGAGATTTAAAGAAGCTATTCTAGACCCATATTGGATTGATGCCATACAATAGGAGCTAAATCAGTTTAAAAGGTGCAAGGTCTGGAAGTTAGTTCCTAAACCAAAAGACCACAACATCATTGGAACAAAGTTGATCTTTAGGAACAAACTGGATGAGAATGAGATCATTGTGAAGAACAAAGCAAGACTTGTTGCAAAAGGATACATGCAGGAAGAGGGTATTGACTTTGATCAAACCTTTGCCCCAGTAGAAAGACTGGAAGCAATTAGGATGTTCCTTGCCTATGCAGCATATCAAGGCTTCAAGGTATTCCAAATGGATGTAAAATCAGCATTCTTAAATGGAAATCTAAAAGAAGAAGTCTATGTAGAGCAGCCTCAGGTTTTGTTGATTCTCTTAAACCTGATTATGTTTATAGACTTAGGAAAGCTTTATATGGGTTAAAGCAAGCCCCAAAGGCTTGGTATGAAACCCTGTCTACTTTCCTTATTGAGAACAAATTCTCAAGGGGAAAATAGACAAAACTCTATTCCTAAGGGAATCCAAAGGTAAGATAATCTTAGTCCAGATTTATGTAGATGACATAATATTTGGGTCTACAGAAAACAACCTTTGCAAGAAGTTTGCTAAACTTATGCAAGGGAAGTTTGAGATGAGCAGTATGGGGGAACTTAAGTTCTTCTTGGGCCTTCAAGTAAGACAGACTGATGATGGCTTGTCCATATCCCAGTCTAAGTTCACCAAGGAGTTAATTAAGAAGTATGGTATGGAATCATCCTCCACCATGAGAACTCCTATGAGAATAAGTATGCCTATATGCAAAGATGATGCAGGTAAACCTGTTGACGAGTCTTTGTATAGAGGAATAATTGGCTCTCTTCAATATCTAACTGCTAGTAGACCAGACATTATGTATGCAACATGTGTCTGTGCTAGGTACAAATCATGCCCTATAGAATCTCATTACACTGCAGTAAAAAGGATTTTGAGATATCTAAAAGGCACACCTAATCTAGGCCTTTGGTACCCTAAGAATGGAGATTTTCTACTGACAGGCTATTCAGATGCAGACTTTGCATGTTGCAAAGAAGATAGAAAAAACACAACAGGCACCTGTAAATTTCTAGGAGGAAGATTGTTGTCTTGGAGCAGTAAGAAACAGACTAGTGTGACAATTTCCACAGCTGAGTCTGAATATGTGGCAGCAGGAAGTTGCTGTGCACAGCTGTTATTGATTAAACACCAGCTAGAAGAATATAGTATTCAGGTAAGTAGAACACCTTTGTTTTGTGATTCTACTAGTGTTATCTCTATTACTAATATTCCTGTTTCACATAGTAGGACTAAGCATATAGAAATAAGATACCATTTTCTTAGAGAACATGTAGAGAAAGAGGACATCTCACTAGAATTTGTCAAAACAGATTATCAAATTGCAGATGTATTTACTAAGCCTTTAGATGAAACTAAATTCAATAAATTTAAAATTGAATTAGGAATGTTGAACATAGATTAGTCTAACAAATTTGGCTAAGTAAATCTGTGTCGACACATTCAGAGAAGTGTTGTCGACACTTCAGTAAATCTGTGTCGACACATCCAGAGAAGTGGTGTCGACACTTCAGTTAGTGGTGTCGACGCAACCAGAGTAATGGTGTCGACACATCCAGAAATTGTGTCGACACTTGCAATAAGAGTCGACACAGAATTTCTGATGAACTACTAAGTATGTCTAGTGTCGACATATCATCAATTGGTGTCGACACATAGTAGTCAATGACGTTGTCGAGACAATAGAAGTATGTGTCGACATATTTCAACAGTGTCAACACTTTTAGACAATTTTTTGCTCGCCTTTTGACCTTCTTTGTTTAGAAGGGTATAAATAGGTCAAGAACATATTCTGTCGACACGCTCTCCAGATTTTCAAGACTAAACCCTTGTGTCAACAAACTCTCTTCTCTCAATCCAAGTTTTCTCTCCATCCCAATGGCGCCAAAGGTTGAAGATAACATTAACGAAGGATATGAATTGGTTCTCCATGCCTTTGATGATGCTGACTCAGATATTTAAGGAGTAATTACCCTAATTACTGACATTGGTTTGGAGTTTCTGGTATCCGAACCATCTAAGATATGAAAGAAGGAGATTCTTGAGTTTTATGGCGCGGCTGCAATAGACTCAACAGGACTTAAGATTAGATCAACAGTTCATGGAGCAAGAGTCAATGTGACCTTGAAAAGTTTGAGAAAAATTCTTCATCTTCCAAGAACTCAGGATGAAGAAGAAGTACCGGTATTAAGAACAAGGGAGACACTACAATGGTGTGGATTGGATCCCACCATGAAGATTGGAACAGCTATAACCAGGAAAGGGATGAATCAGCAAGGTAAATTTCTATCTGAAGTAGTTGGAAAGGTAATTCTGTGTAAGCCATGGGGACATGATAGGATTTCAGCCTATATGTTCAGCCTCATGACAAGGATAATCTTTACACTTAATACAGATTGGTCTGTTGTACTGTTTGAGAAGATCAAGGAAGGTATAAAGAAGCCTAATTTGGCTAGAATAATGAGCTTATTCTTGGCTGGAGCAATTTCAGAAGTAATGAACCAGATTCCTGGTTCTAAAATCAATCATATGAGAAGAATGGACATCAGGATCATCTCCAAATGGGATAGGGTACTCACCAAGGACATACCTGATATAGCAAGCCAAGAAGCTGCTGAGAAATTTCCTGCACAGAACATTACAGATACTGCACAGGTGCAGGGGGAGCTAGATAGTGTACAAGTATAGGACATGACTGAGAATGCATAAGTGCAGGGGGAGACAATTACTGCACAGATACAAGGGGAAGAGAGAATTCACTTGGCAAGTGAAATGGATTCACAATCTACTCTTGAGAGACCTCATATCAACAGTCCAACACTAGATGTGATCATGGAGGATACATCTGTAGTTGCTGATGCTCCTGAGAAAGCTGTATCACAAGTTCACACTCAACAGGAGTTCACTCTAGAAGAATTGTTTCCTGACATTGAGGGAGCAGCAGATAAGGAGGAGCAAGTAAGGATTGAGGGGGAGCAGGCTAACATTAAGGGGGAGCAACATAGGACTGAAAAGGAGATTCCTCCTAGTCCTAAGGAAAGAGTAGACATCCCCAGTTCATTTTCTTCAGAAGATGAAGAGATCAAAAATGCCAAGAAAAGAAAACTGATGGTCTTTAAGAGAAGAAGCCAGAGCTATAAGAAGGCATTACAAACTCCTACTTCACAACCTGCCCCAGAGGCTGACTACAGCTCATTAATGGTGGCTTTGCAAGTTAAATTGGATGAGCAGAGAATGGCTCTTGAGAAATATGTGGATGAAAGCCATAAATCACTTCAATTTGATTTGGCTCAAGATATTAAATCCATAAGGTTTAAAGTCAATCTATATAAGAAAGAGATGTCAGATTGCTTCTATAAGGGGGGCAATGATGTAGTATTTCTGGCTAAGCAACAAGCAGAAGTCAAGAAACAAGTGGATGATATTGCTGTCAAACAAGGCTATGTCCTTGAAAATCAGATTAGAATGAATGACAATCTGACTGAATCTCACAATGAGATAGTCACTGAAGTAAAGAAAACAGTTATTGCAATTACTGAAGCAAGGGCTAAGGAGAAAGAGGAATTTGATCAGAAGCTACAGGAAGCCTTGGATTCATTTAAGACAACCATTAGTACTTCTCAGAAAACAATCTGTGATCAGCTTCTTAAGTTAAAATCATTTTATAAAGATGGTGTCAATTTTCTTGATGGCCAAATAAGATTTCAAAAAGATGACTTAAGAGATCACATTGTAAGAGAAGCCATAAAGGGGGAGAGAGTGTTAGTCAATGCAGGCTCAAATCATGCAAAATGGATATCTAATAGCATCAGAGCCACTCTGGGATATCCACCCCTTTGTGATGATGACAATGTTGCTGAATCTGGTGTGCAACCTGCTTATGCTGGAGGTGATCAACCTGAAGTTGCTCAGATCATCTACCCTCCAATAGATTTTGATATGATTCAACAATAGGTGTAGACAATGTACAGTCCTCCACAGGATGTTGAAAATGTCATTATAGAGAAAGCTGAAATGCCAGAAGCTGCCTTGAAAGCTCAGCAGGAAGCTCAACTTTCAAAGAAAAGATTCAGAGAACAGGCTGGGTTAAAGCCTGATTTTGAGCAGTGGAGCCCCACTTCAAGAAATATAATTTTGAATGCCTGGAAAGCTGTGAAAGATCAAGTTCATGAAAGGGGCAAGTGGTATAATGAACAGGAATGACAGAAGTATGAGGCAAGACAGGAAGCCATTGTGCAGCATAGAAGAAAGGCTAAGATTGGGAAGCTACCTCCTAATGCTCAGGAGCCTAGCAAGTACTTTCCTAAGCCTTTTCATTATTTTGAAAGGCAAATGATTAAGGCTAAAGTTCAGAAAAAGGCAGAGTTGAAAGGAAAGAAGCCTATTGATGATGCAAAACCTCCTGTGCAAGCTCAGATTAAGCCAGGAAAAGGCATAGTCATTAGGGAGTCTGATCAACCTTAGGATATATTTACTAAATTTTGCAAGAACAATGTAATATTTAGTTTTAAAAGAAATCTATGTAAACAGTTGTTAAGAAACTTTTGGATAATTTAAACAAAACAATGTTTCATGTTCATTCAAGTTGCATTCTTATTCTGTTATATGATTTGGTAATATGTTTTGTTTATAAGTTTCCCTATCATTTACCATTTATATACATCCTCATATTTGTTTATTATAAGTGGTGTATATCATTGACTAAAGGGTTATGTCTTCTCCAAATAGGGGGAGATTGTTGGGTACATGGGAAGATGTGTGCCTGATTTGAATAAGCCTCACTTAGCTCAATGATATACATCAAAGTGTATTTGATGTTATTTTGAGTTTATATGTGCATGTTAAGTATTTGCCAAAATGCAGAAAAAGTTTCTAAGTCCATGTGTCGACACTTAAGAAAGTCTGTGTTGACACTTAGAAAAGCTGCGTCGACACCTGAAGCAACTGTGTCGACACATAGAATTTATTAGTCGACATCAACTGTGTCGACACCGGGAGGCAGTGTCGACACACAGAAGTATTAATCGACATCGAATGTGTCGACACCGGGAGGCAGTGTCGACACACAGAAGTATTAGTCGACATCAACTGTGTCGACACCTGGAGGAAGTGTCGACACACAAATTCTGAGACTATATCAACTGTGTCGACACACAGGACTTGTGTCGATACATAGCAGAGTTTCAACAATGCTGATTGCTGTGAAGTAAAGAAGTGTCTGCTTCGACACAAAGAGGCAGTGTCGATACATTCTACAGATGCAGTGTCAAGAAGCAGTGTTGACACCAAAGGAGTTATGTCGATAATCACCAAAGCTTGTGTCGACACTTAATCTACTTATGTCGACACATAATGATAATCAGTCTCGACGCTTTGTTGACAAAGACAAAGGTTCAAGAACTGACTGGAGACTTGACAGCTGTGTATTCCAACAAGTTTGCAGAAGCTGTCAGACTTATCAGAAGTTTGTTAGAAACCGGATTAGCCGATTACCATGGATGAAGTCTATATATAGATGGATTCTGTCAAATCAACGTGTAGTGTGAACAACAATAACAACAACAGGAATAACTATTGAAGTATTGATCATTGATAAAAAAAGTGCATGTCACACTGAAGAAGATTTTCGTGAGAAGATCTAAGGAGAATTCAAGCAGAATTTTGAAGAAACTTCAGAAGTTCTAGAGAGTGAGAGAGATCTCTAACTGTTGAAGTAAAGAAGGAGACATTTACAAGTCTCTTAAGAAGCAGATCTTGAACTAATCTGCTAAGAAGGATTCAGATCTATTTCTGGATTCTAAGAAGAAAGCTGTCAGCCAGTCAACTTCAAAGGAGATCAACCTTACTGAGTTCAGATTCAAGAAGCTTTGAAGAAAGCTAAAAATAGGTTTATTTCAGCCATCAGTTTTATCAAGAAGCTTATCAAGAAACCTCTTATCCCTTCTCTCTCAAAAAGGGCAAGATTCCATCTAAACACTTATCAAATTTTGTAGGATCTTTTTATAGATCTGAGTTGTAAGCCTATATTATAAAGGCTGAGTGTAGGACATATAGATCTCTGAGTGGTAGGGCTTTTGAGCCTGAGTGTAGGAGAAATTTTTCTCTGAGTTGTAGGCCTTGTGGGAAGGCTGAGGTAGGGCTGTTAGCCTGAGCTGTAGGAGTGTGGTTACACTCTGAGTTATAGGAACCTTATAGGGTTCTATGATTGTAGGAACCTTTCAAGGTTCTGAGCTATAATATCTGTGGATCTGATAAGAAGGAAGAAGTTAGGCTGAATCTAGCACACTACTAGATAGGTGAAGGGGGAAAGTGGATGTACCCAAACCTTGGGGAACCACTATAAACCTGTGTGCAATCTGTGATGTATGTGTGATTGTGGATTCTGTGTTGTGATTGCTATAGAATAGTTAGATTCTATATAAGATCTGAATAATTATTCTGCCTTAAGTAATAATAAAAAAAAGAACCTATTCACCCCCCCTCTAGGTGTTTGGGTTATCTTGAAATCAATTCTTTCAATTTCTTCATCAGGCTAAGTTTTATCTATGGGATGCCCCATATGTATTTAAGATATGTGCTCACCAAGTGATTCGTCGGTGTGTACCAGAAATAGAAGTTCATGATATCCTAGAAAAGTTCCATGCATCTCCTTACGGAGGACACTTCATGGGAGAATGAACTGCTCTGAAGGTACTAGAGGCTAGTTTCTATTGGCCAACACTATTTAGGGACGCACACTTATTTGTTACAGAGTGTGATAGATGCCAAAAGACGGGCAATATTCATGGGGGGGGGGGGCAAGTATGCCTATGACCAATATTCTGGAGGTAGAAGTATTTGATGTTTGGGGCATTGACTTCATGGGACCGTTTGTGAATTCGGGAGGAAAGTTTTACATTTTGTTGGCAGTAGATTATGTGTCAAAGTGGGGTGGAGGCCATTGCCACACAGAAAAATGATGCCAAGATTGTACTCAAGTTTATAAAAGCAAACATATTTAATAGATTCGGCACGCCTAGGGCGATAATTAGTGATGGAGGTTCGCATTTTTGCAATACACAATTTAAATCACTTCTTAAAAAATTCGGTGCAACACATAAAGTGGCCTTAGCATATCACCCACAAACTAATGGATTAGCCGAAATCTCCAATAGAGAAATCAAGTCTATTTTAGAGATGACAGTGAGTACAACTAGGAAGGATTGGGCATTTAGGTTGAACGATGCGTTATGGGCCTATAGGGCTGCCTACAAAATGCCCATATGTGTGACTCCCTTTAGAATGGTGTATGGAAAAGCTTGTCACTTACCCGTAGAATTGGAGCATAAAGCGTACTGGGCAATAAAAAGATTGAATTTCGATCTCCATGAAGCGCGCAAGAATAGACTTTTTGATTTGATCGAATTGGAGGAGATCAGATCTAATGCTTATGAAAATGCTAGGTTGTACAATTAAAGGACATAGAAATGGCATGATTTGAGGTTGCACAGAAAGGAGTTCAAAGAAGGGCAACTCGTTCTCCTGTATAACTCAAGATTGAGATTATTCCCGGGAAAATTGAAGTCACGATGGTCCGGACCTTATAGAGTGGAGGAGGTACATCCGTTTGGAGTAATCACGATTTGTAATGAGAAAGACGGATACAAGTTTAAGGTTAATGGGAAGCGGTTGAAGGAATACTTTAAAGACAACGATCATTGAGAGACGATGGTCATCATGCTGAAATAAAAATGAGTGCGAAAAACAAAGTCCTGCCGGGACTCATAAATCGGGCGCTTATTGGGAGGCAACCCATTGCATCTTACTTTAAAGTATATATTTGCATATTTGCTTTTATTTTTAAAAGTTTCAGTTTACTCAATTTAGTAGTTTTCGTAGTTATAAGGTTAGAAGGTAAGGGAATTGCTGGATGAGCATGAAATTTTAGAAAAATTAAAAATAAAATAAAAATAATATTCGGCCATTTGAGAAAAACAGGGTGTTGCAACATCATAAATGCGATGTTGTCATTTTCCGTTCTCTGCCTGGACAGGCGTCATTATGCTTGGGAGCTAAAACGGGAACCAATCTAACAGAACTGCCATATAACTGGTTCAGCAAGTTATTACAACATCGTAAACACGATATTGTCATTTAATGTTTGCTGTTTGCTTAGGCTAAATTGCGTTGGGAGCGAACCGACGCCCGGTTTGACTGAACCACTACGGTCGGTCTCCGGAAAATGCTTCATTTTAAACAATAACCGGTGGTTAAGTTAATTAAACTGGAATCAAGATTAATTAAATAAGATTTAATTAAAAAAAATATAAAAACCCTCCAGCCCGAATTAAATCCTGAACTTCAGCCTAGGTCATGAGACCAATCGTCAGGCGGAGATCCTAGAGACGTGGCGGCTGACGACTTTCGATTCGTTTCTATTGAAGTGATGGGCGGCGGGAGGTTGCTACGACATCTTCCACCAGTTCGTCGGACACCGACCACCAGTCAAGAGAAAGAGACGATCCCGTGTGTATGAACGCCATGAGAGAGTCGCGGAGGAAGCAAACGATTTCACCGGAGCAAGATGCCATGGGCTCTACGAGTAAACCCAATGCTTACATAGTCCATTATAAAAGCTTCTTCATTTAGAGTTAAGCTTAATAGAATGCATAACTTAGGCAAATCGCATAAAAGGAAGAAACAGAAAAAGGTGAAACCGATGGACAAGAAGGGTATTGCATTTCAAAATCAAAAGGCAGAGTTGCGGTTTAAGGAGTTGAGAACCACTCCATTCATCATGGAGAGAGGATTTCAAATGGACAAGAGGGCTTGGAATTTAGCATACGCCAATCAGATATGTGCCCTAGGTTGGGAATATTTCTGCCACCCAAGAACTGAAGCTGCACTTTCCCTCATCTATGAGTTCTACACAAATGTGATATCAGCGGAGGCGGAGATGGCAATTGTGCGAGGGACAGAAGTAATGTTTTTGGCTCAAAGAATTTCTGAGTTATTTGAATTGGGAGATGACGTTCTCGTAGAATACACTACAGTCTTAACCACGGTCACCCCCCAACAAATGGCAGAAGTAGTTTGCATCCCATCAGGACCAGTATGGACTAACGTGGCCTCCAAGTGTATGAAAGCAACTTGTTTAACTAGGCAAGCCAAGGTTTTGCTCCTTTTCATCAACGCCACCATACTTCCAACAAAGCATCTCAACAACGTGCCTATCCACAAAGTTGCTATCCTATATTGTATACTCAAGGGCATAAGGTTTAATGTGGGGAATGTCATCACGTATAGGCTGCAGGAGAAGATACTGGAGAAGAACCCTAAACAATTATGGTTTCCAGTCCTTATCACGGATCTGTGTCGTGCAAGTGGAGTGCCAGAAGAGGAAGATGATGTGATAAGGAAGTTAAAGGGTCATATAACAAAAACGGTGATCGAGGTGTGCATAAAGGTTGTTGATGATCCTCCCACAGTGCAGCCTTATAAGGCACAAAAAGAAAAACTTATGAATATTGAAATTTAGCAAGAAGATAGGGGCGGTGATCCCGATGCATTGATGGAGGAGATGCAATATATGAAGGCTTACTTGAGGTGCCACCATCTATATGTACAAGAAGAGTTAGATGATCAAAGAGCAATCCTTTACAAGTTATTAGAGAAAGCCAAGCTCCCAACTCCACCATCTAAGTTGACAATGAGGAAGCAGTTCGATAAAGAAGGCTACTTGCTTAACTCCGACTGCATTCGTATGGATCCTCGCATTCGTAGAACAGGAGGGGATGCGTATTAGACTGATGAGGAAGGTGAAGCAGCTGGAGATGAGGAAGGTGAAGCTGCTGGAGATGAGGAAGACAGTGATGCAGATGAAGATGGTGATGCAAATGAAGACGTTGATGCGGATGGAGACGACGAATAGGCAGACCTATTTTCTTGTACTTTGGTTTTAAGTACACTATATTTTGGACAGTTAGTTTTGTTAAACTGTGTTTTGGGCTTCTTTTGTTTTGGTGAACTACACTTTGGACTGATTTGGTTTTGTTGAACTATATTTTGAACAACTCCTATTTTGTTGCATGTATACACGATGATAATTTTTATTGGTATGTAGAAGCACAGTTTGCGGCAAAACTCTTATATGATATTATGGATGTGCTTGTGTCTATCACAGATTCTACCTGAGACACTCTTTTAATGGTTGAAAGGTTTTATCCCAGGTTATATTGCTGCAAGTATGTCTTATGAATTTTTATACTGATCTACTTATCAAGTATGCTTGCCTCTGTTATTAGATGGATAATTATCTTGATATAATCCCTCGTAGCACTTCTACTCTATTGCATCCTATGTTACTTCAAGTGCAGGTAATGGGACTGTGTTCACAAACGATGCTCCTTACGCAAATTGAGAAGCACATTTTTGGATGTGTCAGTCATCTGGCGAACATGTGGATCAATCCTCACGCGACTTCAATTATTCAGGGGAGTTATTTACTTTTAACTACTTTATTCTTATACGTATTCTCATTCTTCAACGTCATTAATTATAGCAATGCTTCAAGTGTGGAGGGGTGTATTCTGCTCATAACTAGTTCTCTAGAAGTAGAGTTGTTAGGGCCTAGCAACGCATTAAGTGTGGAGGGGTGTAGCCCTTACACACTGGGTAAGGACTATTTTAATTCAATGATACAAACTTATGATTAATCTATGAGCTACTCTAGATTTAGTTGTTGATTGGTAGGGTGTGTCAATCTTAAGAACCCAACTAATGAATTTGAAGTTAGAAAGATGTTGGTTTGACTGAGCTCATTTAAGCAAATGTTTTTGTGCACTAAAATTTAAAAATTTTTATTTATGTACTCCCATTTCAAGGTTTTCAATATTGTCCTCTAAATCCAACGGGGAGTGGTGAGTAAGAACTAAGTAAATGATGTACACCAAAACATGAGGATAGTTAGTCCTTTTTGACTATTCACTATATTAGTTGAGGTTGAACCATTTGATACACATCATTCCATGACTAAATTCCATATGTTCCTTCTAGTTGTGTCTTGATAAGTTAGCCTATTGTGAGTATTTAAAAAAAAAAGAGAATTCATAGTGATATTCGGCCTGAATATATGTACACATACTTAGAATGATCCCAACTATGATAAAAAAAAGTAAAAAATGAGAATTCATAGTGATATGTGGCCTGAGTATGTGAATGCATACTTGGAATAATCCCAACTATGATATATTTAAAAAGAGAGAAAAAAGGGAATATCATAGTGACATGTGGCCTAGGTATGCACACTTATATTTGGAAAGATCTCTACTATGAGTAGTTTTAGAAGAGCATAACAAATCCCACAATATGGCGAATTTTCCAGATCATTAACTAGGAACACCATTCTATTATCAAAGTATCCATAAATGTTGATCCAAGCTTAAACATATCCAAGTTTCATTGAAACTACTAACTCATATGGAGGCTAAATCAATTGCTTAGCTTATTCTCATCATTTCCTGTAAATGCAGGGGTTCAAAAGGAAGTATTGCATGAGAGTATATTATTTGAGAAAACCACACATCACACCATGCTTTCTATTTGAGCTCTAATCTTCCATCAAACTAATGGATTGTGAATGGTTGGATTTCTATTGATTGATTAACCTATCATTTCAGTAAAGTGAATCTGTTGAGTGTGCCTCGATTAAGTGGTTTTCAAGAGAAAGAAAGAAAAAAAAATCCATAAAGTATCATTGAATTATACACTGTGTATTGTCCTTTACCTAGATAGTTGTTGTGAATTTTTCTTTGCTAGGGACTAGCAAGAATTTAAGTGTGGAGGTGTGATAACTTCACACATGAATTTATCTACGCCAAGTATTTCTACTTCATGTTAGCAAAAATGACAATAAATGAGCTTAAATGGTAATAAATATGATTAATTATTGTTTTAATGTTTATGGTACTAAGTTGGTCCTATTCCATGGTTTTTATGAAAGATATGTTGAGGAAATCAACTTGGAAGAGTAATGCAGAATTCTTATTTTTGGCCTGGACCAGTTACTGCAACATCCAATTCTGAAACTGCAACATTCGTCTGTCGAAAATTTTAAATTTTAAATTTGGATTGCCGCCGTTTTTAATTATGGAAGGATGCATCTCTTCAACAAGGGTGGACGTTTTAATGCCAAAAACTGACTAAATGAAAGATATTCATTATTATTTTCGGATTTAAGGAGGAGAGCACCATCTAGGGTTTGAAGAAAACCTCCATTGGAGAGCACCGGCTAGAGGAAGAAGGAGATCTTCGTGCGGATCAAAGAAGCGGCTTTAGGAAGAGATTCCAACAGCGATTAAGCGTGAACCACCATGTTTTGTAAGATCTTTTTCAACATTTTGAGTGATTTCTCCAACGCCATGAACTAATTCTTCCTTAATCTTGTATCATGAGAGTACTTGGTTGTGTTTGATGGATATTTTCTAATTTATATTGTTGAAAATGTATTGTGAATGTTCTTTATCAATTTTATGATCTTTATTCTGAAATTTTTGGCCAAGATTTCATCTTTATGCTACGCTTCATAAATCGAGAGAGGAGTTGCGATAGTATATCATAATTTAGATATAGCATTTGAAGAGAGAAAGAGATTTCCTCTTGGTGTTAGCAACTTAGGCTTTTGCTCTTTAAGCGGTTCTTATTTCACCCGAGGGGAAATATAGAACTAGGGATTGCCGATATCGAGAGATACAGTTCTCTATTTTAAAGTCGTTGCAAGGTACTTTCACCACGCATTTTCACAACGACACATTCACTTATCCATCTCACTAACCTTAGAAATTATGATACAAGATTATATCTCCAATTCAATAAGAAAGTATTTTTCCTAAGATTCGTAGTAATTTCATTTAGAAGTCTTCATTTTTATTTTTAGTAATTCAAGAAAATCACCAATTTCGCTCTTCTTGTATTTAAGGAAAAGGCCTAACTGGTATTTGCAAGCACTGAATCAATCACCTCCCTGTGGAAATAATTCTTACTCATTTTTTTTATTACTTGACACGGCACGTGCACTTGCGTTTAAATACGTAGATCATTTCGGGCGTATCAGATTCCGACAATATTCATTATTTCAGAAGTTGCGAAATCCATGATGTGTAGATTTGGAGATTTAGAAGTATTTTAAATGCCCAAATTAGTCTTCGATCTTTCTAAGAACGCATGTGATTTCTTTGTAGTTTACTCAACAGTAATCGTCACTTTATTGGTTTGTGAAACTAAGCATGTGTTAGATTTTTAATCTCACATGACGTGACGAGCTTGTCTACTGTGTAAGTGGAGTTGGTGTTGCTCATGTCCAGTGCATGTAGGTCTGAAGATTTAGATATGTTCTAGATGTTAAGACTTAGCCCATTTCATCAAGTGTTGATGATTCTTGTGCACATCTGGGATGCATTTGGATTATGCTTATTGTATTTTATTATGCTTGATGTGCACACTGGTTAAATGTTAACCATTATTAACGAGTTAATCAAGAATTAAAATCCCCTAAGCAATATTAAGTATTCGGATGCCTTCCGATGGACGACACTCTTCCTGCCTCGATCGATGAAGTGCGGGCTTGCCAAAGTAAGGTGCATTAATCTATCTTGGTAAGGGTGCGAACGGATAATTGTGATATTCCACTGTCGACATCGGGTCAAGCTTAATTGGGTGAACTCAAAGGTTGAGTGCCCAGAGGCATGGGGTTGGCATGCATCATATGATGGATGCGAATAAAGAGTTATTCACCAGCCATATAGGAATTGCATAGTGATGCAATTAGCAAGCGTTGCCTACCTAAATAGCTGCATTGTGAGAGAAAAGTCAAAGCTGACTTATAGTGTTAGTGAAATATGGATCTTGTCCACTACGAGGATTACTCGCAAAACTCTTTATATTGATATCGAGGGTTATTAGTTTGATAAAAATAGTGGGAGCTTTTGATTAAAGTCCTAATTGAAAGATAAATTGTATTTTGAAATGTGGTACTAATTTGATTTGCTTGTATTCTTATAGAATTTCCATGGCAAGTAGTTCACATTCCACTCTGTCCCTCAGAGCAATCCTTGTGAAGGAGAAGCTGAGTGGTACAAATTATTTGGACTAGTACAGGAACCTGAGAATTGTTCTCAGGCAAGAGTGCAAGCTCTATATTTTGGAAGAGGAATCCCCTAATGAGCCTGCCGGGAATGCACCTCGTACTAATAAATATGCTTATAATAAGTATCTCGACGACTCCTTAGACGTTGAACGTATCATGTTAGCGACCATGAACTCTGATCTCCAGAATCAACATGAGAACATGAATTGCAAGGACATTGACGAGCATCTCAAGAAAATGTTTCAAGGGAAAGCTCGTTAAGAAATATTCGACGTCACTAAGGCATTGTTCCACAGTAAGATGGGAGCTCGGGACCTAGTAAGGACTCACGTACTCAATATGATTGGGTATATCGAGAACCTTGAAAGACTAGGTTTCTCTCTGGGACAAGAGTTGACCACAGACCTGATCCTGCAATCGTTGCTGGATAGTTATGAGCAGTTTGTCTTAAACTATAATATGAATGAAATAGACAAGACACTGCCCGAGCTCCTAGGCATGTTGCGAACTGCCGAGATTAACATGAAGAAGGCAAAGCCTTCTAGCCTTATATTGATGGTGCATAAAGGCAAGGGCAAGGCCAAGGGCTTCAAGAAGACCAATGTGGGACCTAAGTCTGGACTGGAGCCCAAGTCTTTAGCACTGAAAAAGAAAGGCTTGATGAAAGAGGGAATGTGCCACCACTGTGGCAAGGCTGTACACTAGAGGAGGAACTGCCCTTCCTATGCGGAGGGTATGCAAAAGCTGAGGGGAAGTATGACTTCCGCTTCAGGTATTTATGTTATAGAGATAAACCTTTATGCTCCTTCATCCTGGATATTTGATACCGGATGTGGTTCTCACATTTGTATAAATGTGCAGGAACTTGAAAGGTGAAGATTGTTGAGTAAAGGAGAGGTGGACCTGCGCGTTTGCAATGGTGCAAGAGTTATTGTAGTTACCGTGGGGGTTTATCATCTTGCTTTGCCCAGTGAGCTTATAATAGAACTAGATAATTGTTATTTTATTCCTTCCATAATTAGAAACATTATATCCATTTTATGTTTGGACATGGTGGGTTTTTCTTTTATTATTAAGAACAATTGTTGTTCAATATTTAAGAATGATGTTTTTTATGGTGTAGCCCAAATGTTTAATGATCTGTATGTGTTGAACTTAGACCATCCGATCTATAATATTGAAAATACTAAAAGACTAAGAACAAATGACTCGAACCCTACGCATCTTTGGCATTATTGTTTGGGCCATATAAATTAGAAACGTATATCCAAGCTCCATAAAGATGGACTATTGGACTCATTTGATTATGAATCATTTGAGAGATGTGAATCTTGTTTGTTAGGCAAGATGACTAAAGTCCCTTTTACTGGCTTCAATGAGAGGGCTGATGATCTCTTGGGTATAATATATAGTGATGTATGTGGACCCATAAGTTCTATGGCTAGAGGTGGGTTTTTCTACTTTGTTACGTTTATTGATGATTTCAGTAGATATGGATATGTGTATCTTATGAAGTGCAAATCCGAAACCTTTGAAAAGTTCAAAGCGTTTAAGCGAAGTAGAAAATCAGCTGGGTAAGAAGGTTAAAGCACTCCGATCTGATCGAGGTGGCGAATACCTAAGTCGTGAGTTCCATGATCATATTATAGAGTATGGTATTGTATCACATCTCACTCCACCTAGAACACCACAACATAATGGTGTGTCTGAGCGGATGAATCGTACTTTGTTAGACATAGTGCGATCGATGATGAGTCATGCAGATCTGTTTGTTTCTTTTTGTGGTTTTGATCTTGAAACTATTTCTTTAACACTAAATCATGCTCCAACGAAAGCGGTTCTAAAGACACCATATGAGATATGGACTGGGAAGCATCCCAGTCATTCGTTCATAAAGGTTTGGGGCTGTGAGGCATACGTAAGACGTCAAATGCCTGATGAGCTGGAACCCAAATCAGATAAGTATTATCTTGTGGGGTATCCTACGAAAACCAAAGGGTACTACTTCTACCTATCATCAGAGGGCAAAGTGTTTATCGCGAGGACTAGTGTCTTTCTTGAGAAAGAGTTCTTAAATAGAAAGACAGCTAAGATAGAACTTAAAGAAATTCAGGAACCACAAATAGTGAATGAACCAGAATTGGAACCTGAGTCAAGACTACAAGGTGTTGTTGCCGGAGAACCTGCTCAGGAAACACAAGTTCCACGAAGATCTGGAAGACCAAGGTTTGATCCTGAGAGATATGGATTTCTCGTGTCTCAAATAGGTAATATGTTGCTTATGGATCATAGTGATGAGCATGCAACATACCGTGAGGCTATGTGTAGACCAAACTCTGAGAAGTGGCTTGAAGACATGAAATCTGAGATGGACTACATGTATGAAAACCAAGTATGGTCTTTAGTGGAACCACTTGAAGGGGTAAGACTCATAGGGTGCAAGTGGGTCTTAAAGAAGAAGACTGACATGGATGGGAATGTACATACATTCAAAGGGCGACTGGTGGCAAAGGGTTTCAAGCAAATTCATGGTATTAACTATGATGTGACCTTTTCCCCTGTTGTCATGGTTAAGTCCATCAGAATTATGTTTGCTATTATTGCGTATTATGACTACGAGATCTGGCAGATGGATGTCAAAATGGCTTTCCTTAATGGGAACCTCCTTAAGGAAGTGTATATGACACAACCCGAGGGTTTTGTATCTCCAGGTAAAGCCACTAAAATATGCAAGCTGCAGAGATCCATTTATGGATTGAAATAGGCTTCTCGAAGTTGGAATCTTCGTTTTGATGAAAAGATCAAAGAGTTTGTTTTTATCAAGAACGAGGATGAACCGTGTGTTTACAAATGGATTAGTGGGAGCATAGTTGTCTTCTTGATTTTATATGTAGATGACATACTATTGATCGGGATTGACAAACTGACCCTGCAAGTTGTTAAGAACAACCTAGGGGACTGCTTTTTGATGAAGGACTTAGGGGAAGCGACTTATATACTTGGTATTAAGATCTATAGAGATAGATCGAAGAAGTTGCTGGGTTTGACCCAAAATACGTACATTGACAAGGTGTTGAAACGGTTCAGCATGCTTGAGTACAAGAAAGGATTCTTGCCCATGTCTCATGGTGTGAGTCTTTCTAGTACCAGTGTCCTAAGTCTTGTGAAGATAAGGACCGCATGAAGTTGATTCCATATGCTTCGACAATTGGGTCAATCATGTATGCAATGATATGTATTATACCTGATATCTCTTATGCTTTGAGCATGACTAGCAGGTATCAGTCTTATCCCGATGAAGGTCACTATATAGCCGTCAAGAATATCCTCAAGTGCTTGAGAAGGACTAAGGATACATTCTTGGTATTCAGCAGAGTGGAAGAGCTCGTTGTAAGTGGTTACACGGATGCTAGCTTCCAAACTGATAGGGACGATTCAAAGTCTCAGTCAGGGTTTGAGTTTTTCCTAAAGGGAGGTGTTGTTAGTTAGAAGAGTTCCAAGCAAGATATAGTTGCTGATTCTATTACTGAGGCTGAGTATATTGCCGTTGCAAATGTAGCGAAGGAGGCTGTATGGATTAGGAAATTTATCGGTGAGTTAGATGTAGTTCCTAGCATTGTTCGTCCCGTATATCTCTACTGTGACAACAACGGTGCAATTGCACTTGCTTCGAACCCTAGATCTCATCAGCGCTCCAAGCACATACTTCGACGGTTTCATCTCATTCAAGAGATTGTCGATCGAGGAGATATGAGCATTTACAGAGTGCCGACTGAAGAAAACAATGTGGATCCACTGACAAAGCCTCTCGCACAGAGAAAGAATGATGGTCATGTTAGATCTATGGGTATACGATACTTGAATGATCAACTCTAATTTGAGTGTTGTGGATTGTATGTTTGTTGGCTGTATAATATTTCATTTGATGAATAAAAGTACTATATGCATTTCATTTTATATATTGTGGCAAGTTCTTTTATTATAAACTTGTTTCTATTGTGATAGAGAAGTTCAATTTAATAAATGCCCTTAGAGTGTTTGCTTCCATGGGTCAAGTAGTGACTTAATGTGAGAACCTATGATCACAAGAGCTTCATTCTTAAAGGTCCCTGATCATTGCATCATCTTAGAAGCTGGGGGCGATGATGATACCTTCAAAACTAGCGTGTGCGTTGAATGATGACCCGTCCTCACAGGTCATGATATTATGATATGAAGTCATCATATGAGTACTTGTTATGAACAACTTGTACTGGACAGACCCACCGTGAGAATACTTTGTGGATTGTTATATGAACGTGTCACAAGTATGGCTCAAGTGGCAATGGTGTTTGTGGTCCTTTGACCTGAAGTCACAACTTTTACTGAGTGAGGAAGAGCGTGCTTTGATGCCATCAAAAGTCCAGTCTTGAGAAAGTTGGATGATAAAGGTGGTTATTGGGTACGTTATGAATCATTTGGGTGTTTGCGTGTGAGCAGAGATGAGATTTGCCCTCCTATATGACAAGAGTTGCATCCATGGGCCCCTTGATGGAATGGGACTGAGAAAATGCATGACCATGCTTGGTTGAGTTAATATATGATATTGGGCTCACCAATTTCTGAAAGTCCATTCTAGATCAGGAAACTGGGATTGAACAATTATGAGGGTGACACGGTCTATACCTCTAGTTCTATCTGGATGTAAGGGACGAAGGGACATGAAAAAACTGTAACATTGGTCACAATGGATTATGAGTTTATAAACTCTTACTGTTTGGGGAGAAATGATGTATTGTTAGATGCCGCTCATTGTTTGTGAAGCTTTTGTTTGATACTTTCTAGATCAAGTGAGAGATTGTTAGTGCTACCATAGTGATCTGGAAGTGATAAAACATGTAGCCTCACTACAACCTCAGTATGAGCCTATCAAGATCGCATATAAGATTGCAGAGAAATTGAGAGTTTGGATCTGTAGTGTATAGCTCATATGATGAGCAAACATGACTGAAATTTTCTAAGGCAAAAAGCATTGATAGCGTCAAGTTAACTCAACGCCTTGGCATATTCGTCGAACTCCGTTCGACGAATTGCCCTTTGGCGCCTATTAGTCGAACTCCATTCGACGAATTGCCCTTTAGAGCAGATTCGTCGAACTCTGTTCGACGAATTGGCCTTTGGCGCTTATTCGTCGAACTCCGTTCGACAAATTTCCCTTTGGCGTAGATTTTTCGAACTCCGTTCGACGAATTGGCCTTTGGCGCTGAATCGTCGAACTCCGTCCGATGAATTTGGCCTTTGGCACTTATTCGTCGAATGCCGCAGGAGGAGTTGACGGTGTTAAGTCCATTCAACGCTTTCGTCGATTCAAGTGTTGATTCGGCTGGAGGTTGGCATTCAGTTCGTTGTATATGTGATATAAGATACTCAACGATTCGTCAAGTATAATTTGATACTCGACGATTCGTCGTATATTTTGTAGATATTCGACGATTCGTATAGACAAATTATTGTCTGGCCAAAGGTCTGCTTTGTCTAAGTCCCGGGTCTACGATAAGTGACGGGTTGCTTTGTTTATTCCCTTTGGGTATGTGTGAACAGAAAAAAGTAGACCGAAAATTTGGAGTAACAAAATTTTTATTATCCAAAAAGGTATCTATTACAAAGGTATGACCTCTTTTTTATAGAATGGAGGAGAGAGGAGAGATTACAAATAAGCAATGTGGGACTAATAATTACATGAACAAACATTTATACAAGTCGCATAAGCCACGCGGTTAGACTAACCGCACGGGAATAACAACACGCAAAAGATAACCCGACACTGTCTTCAAGTCACCATGGACAAGCCTCTAGACTGCCCAATCACCAATAATCACCAACCGCCTAGCAAACCGCTGGAGAGAAAACTCCAGACCGTGCGGTATCCAAGCTGTTAGAGGCAGATCGCCCGGTCTCCAAGCCGTCAGGGGAAAAATGCCAGACTGCCAGGACACCAGGAAACACTCCCCCTCAAGCTGGAGTATAGATATCAATCATGCCCAACTTGTCACAAATGTGAAACAAGGAAGCAAAAACTGGCCTGGTGAAGATATCTGCCAACTCGTTGTCAGAAGTGACAAATGACGTACAAATCTGTTTCTTCAAAATCTCTTCCCGAATAAAATGAAAGTCGACTTCTATGTGTTTTGTTCTCTCATGAAAGACCGGATTTTTGGAGATGTATATCGTGGCCTTGTTATCGCAGAACATAGGAAGATGATAGTTGTAGACCTCTCCTAGGTCAAGCATGAGAGCCTGTAACCACTTTAAATTACATGTCATTGACGCCATACTACGATATTCTGCTTCTACACTAGACCTGGAGACAACAGATTGTTTCTTGCTCTTCCAGCTCACAAGATTTCCTCCAACAAATGTGCAAAAGCCAGATGTTGACTTGAGATCTCCTTTGTCATCAGCATAGCTCGAATCTGAGTACTCTTCAACCCTCAAATAACCATTCTTCTAAAAAAGCAATCCTTTCCCTGGTGCAGCTTTAACATACTCCAATATCCTCAGGGCAGACTATAGATGGCAATCCCTAGGAGCTTGCATGAATTGGCTAACCTTCCCTACAGCATAAGAGATGTCGGGTCTAGTCACTGTGAGATAAATGAGTTTGCCAACCAGATGCCGGTACCTCGTAGTATAGGATAGAGGAGGCGAGTCATCTTTCCAAGTTTTGTCTTCTCCAATAGCCATGGGACATCGGGCAGGTTTAGCACCAGTCAACCCTGCCTCTTTTAGTAAATCAAGAGCATACTTCTGTTGGGAGAGGACTAAAGAGTTGGGCTTCCGAGAGATTTTAATCCCCAGAAAGTATTTGGGGGAACCAATATCCTTCGTGACCAGGTGTTGACGGAGGTGTTTCTTTGTCAAAGCCACCCAGCCTGGTCATCGCCAGTTAGAAGAATATCATCCACATATATAGCAAGAACCACCATACCAGAGGAGGTTTTGCGGGCGAATAAGGAGTGATTGGCTGAAATTCTTACAAAACCAATGGCCGCAACGATGCCACTAAACTTGTCAAACCAAGCCCGAGGGCTTTGATTTAGGCCATAGATGGCATTCTTCAGCCGACATACTCGTTTCTCCCCTTGAGCAACATACCCAGGAGGTTGCTGCATGTAAACATCTTTCTGAAGATCACCATAGAGAAAGGCATTCTTGACATCCAGCTGTGAAATGGGCCAATCCCTATTGACAACCACAGAGAGAAGGACCCGAATGGTGCTGAGACGAGCAACAGGAGAGAAGGTGTCAAAGTAATCAACACTATAAGTCTGAGTGAAGCCTTTGGCGACCAGGTAGGCCTTGTATCGATCCACTCTGCCATCTGGACGGAACTTTATAATAAATACCCAACAAAAGCCAACCACATCAGTGCCCAAAAGGGGAGGAACAAGGGTCTAGGTACCCCGTTCAGTGAGCGTAGTAATTTCCTCATCCATGACAGTCTTCCAATGAGGAACAACGAGAGTTTCCTAGTAGGTGCGGGGAGTGGTAGTGGAAGAGATAGCCAATGTAAACACCCTGTGAGAAGGAGTTAGATGATCATATGAAACAATAACATCCAGTGGGTGTTGGGTACATGTCTGCACCCCTTTGCGAAGAGCAATGGGATGATCCAGGTCGACGTGTTCCTCAGTAACTAGAGCATCCGTGGCAGAGAGAGCTGGCCCAAGAGTGGAGAGAAATGACCGCGGAGAGGAGGGAGAGAGCAGTGGCGGAGAGGGAGAGAGAGAAGGGGGAGATGGTGGAGACGATGGTGTAGAAATCTCGATGAGAGTAGACGTGGTGGAGTAGGCGGTATGAGGATCAGAAATTTCTGGAGAGGGAGAGGAGTCAGAAGAGAAATAGGACGCATTCTCGAAGAAGGTCACATCTGCGGATACGTATTGCTTATGAAGAACGGGGTCAAAGCAACAATAGCCTTTCTGAGTAGTAGAGTAACCCAAAAATACACACTTGGTGGCACGTGGGGCGAGTTTGTCATGAGTTGGGGAAGGAGCATGCACAAAAGTCGTGCACCCAAAGATACGCAGAGGGAGATGAAACGAATCCTTGCCCGGATAGAGAATGGAGAATGGGGTTTGTCCGTGGAGAACCGTGGAGGGAATACGGTTGATGAGATAATAGGAGATGAGGACAACGTAGCCCCCAATAAGAGCGATGAACCTGCATCTGTGTCATCAAAGTGCGAACGATATCGAGGAGGTGACAGTTTTTGTATTCTGCCACCCCATTTTGCTGTGAGGTATAAACACAGCTAGTTTGATGAATAATACTATATTGCATACAAAAAGAAGAGAAATCATTACTAAGATATTCCTTAGCATTTTCAGAGCGAAAGATTTTAATAGAAATATCAAACTGATTCTTAATCATATTATAAAATGATGTTCATACAGAAAATTGTCCGGAGCGATCCTTTAAAAGATACATTCACACACACCTAGAGAAATCATCAATAAAGGTTATAAAATATGAACTAAATCAATCAATGGTGAGGGTAGGAGCAGGACCCCATATATCGGAGTGAACTAGATCAAACAGTTGGGAAGATCCATGACCTTGCTTCAGTGGGAAGGAGGATCAGTGATGCTTGCCAAGCTGACATGCGTCACAGTTGAGAGGAGGACTCTGTTAAGGAAGGTGGGGCAGAAGCTGATGAAGAAGTCATGGAGGAGCATGACCAAGATGAAGGTGCCACTCGAGAAGATCAGTAGAAGAGGAGGAGAAGGCAAATAGTGCGGAAACATTGTTGAGGAAGTTGAGGCCGCCGCTCTCAGTCCCAGTAATAATCGTACGTTTGGAGCCCTGATCCTGAAAAGAATAAGTAGTAGAAGTGAATATGAAGGAGCATTGTAGTTGCTTGCAAAGAGAGGTAACAGATAACAAATTACAAGGGAACTTGGGCAGGTGGAGTGTGTCCGCTAAGTGAAGAGACGGAGTGACTTGAACCACTCCTGTTCCATTGACCGGTGAGGGAGAGCCGTCCGCAATAAGGAGCAGGGGCAACTGATCATGCTGTTTTAGGAGAGAAAAATATTGCGGATTGTCGGTCATATGATTGGTAGCACTAGAGTCGATAAGCCATTTACCTTGAGTAGTGACATGGGCACTACCTAAAGAAGTGACCACTAAGGCGGACGACTTCAAAGAGGAGGTGGAAGCGTACCCAGTTTGTCAAAGATGAGGGTGCTTCTTCCAATAACGATCAACCGTGTGGACGGTGCAGCCACAGTGAGAACAGAGAAAGTGAGAAGCATCGCATTCGCCGGATGGGTGGTTGCGGCCACCAGAGCCACTTCGCTGAGTTTGGTGAGCATAGTTGTCCGGTTGAGAAGGGGAGGATAACATCGGTCGTTATAGTGGAGAGGTAACCGCGGCAATACGAGAAGTAGTGGCATCCAGGGTGGGAGACTCCGCCTCACCAAGGATTTGTTGACGGATCATGTCATAAGACTCAGGGAGTCGTAGAAGATAACACTCAAACAGAAGCTCCTGAAAGTGTTTGTGTTGCTTAGCCAGATCCGCAGAGAAGTTGAGATTCTAGAGAATTTCGGCTCCGAGAGCCTGAAGTTGTTGGTAAGCAGTAGCAGGAGACATGGAGGGACGAGCAAAGAGGTTCGCATATAGAGTATAGATAAGAGACGTCTGATCCCCCTTAGAGTAGAGAGAGACAAGATGAAGCCAATCAGCTTTGACCGTTTCATCATGACGAATGACAGGTAGGCATTCATTAGAGAGACTATTAGCCAGCCATGTACAGACAAGAGCGTCGCTGGCATCCCAATCATCGAAGAGAGGGGAGTCTTGTGGAGGAGGGTCATCAGTGAGATGATGGCGTTTGCATTGAGAACGGAGAAGGAAGGTGAAGGAGACACTCCAATCTGGTTAGTTGGGACCGATGAGTTTGGAAACAGTGCAAAGGTTCCCCGAAGGAGTAGGAGGAGTAGGGGAAGGAGCGGCAACATGAGTAGTGTTGGTAGAGATATCAGAGGTTGCCATAGAAACGAGCAGAGAGCAGCGAGAAGAACAAGTCGTGGTGACTTAGGAAAAGGTCACAGTGACTTAAGAAGAGGAGCAGCTAGAAAAGGAGGGCGCATCCACTAAGCATAGGTCGTGTCAAGAAGAACAGGCCGCGACGATTTAAGAATAGGTCTCGGCGAGAAGAATGGGGAATCATAGAGGTCGCACACACAAAGGGCAACGACAAGGAGAGAAAGTAGCCGCGCGAACAGGGCACAAGCAGGCGGAAGAAATAAGTTGCGAGGATAGGTCGCGAGAAGAAGAAGCAAGCTGCGCGGACAGGTCGCGCGGACAGAGAAAAATCATAGAATCAGGAGGAGAAGATCGAGTCCTCTGATACCATGTGTAAATAGAAAAAAGTAGACCGAAAATTTGGAGTAACAAAATTTTTATTATCCAAAAAGGTATCTATTACAAAGGTATGACCTCCCTTTTATAGAATGGAGGAGAGAGGAGAGATTACAAATAAGCATTGTGGGACTAATAATTACATGAACAAACAATTATACAAGCCACATAAGCCGCGCTATTAGACTAACCGCAAGACAACAACACGCAGAAGACAACCTGACACTGTCTTCAAGTCGCCATGGATAAGGCGTCAGACCGCCTGGTCACCAATCAGCACCAACCGCCTAGCAAACTGCTGGAGAGAAAACCCTACACCGTGCGGTCTCCAAGATGCTAGAGGCAGATCGCCAGACTGCCCGGTCTCCAAGCCGCTAGGGGAAGACCACTAGAACACCAGGCAACAGGGTATAAATAGGAAGTTTTAGGGTTTGACTATGATGCGATCATTCTTCTGTCTGAGCACACACGTCGTACTGTGCGAAAAGATCGATAACCCTAAAAGCCTGATGGAAGTCGTTCCGTCTTCTTCTTCGCCAATCTCGATCCCGATCCTGGCGAGTGTCACCGCCGCCTCTTCTACAACAGATTGAGCAGTCTGTAAAAACACTGAGTGTCCTCTCCCGACCTATAACTTGTGCGACAAGTTGCTACGGGTTCTCCCGATTATGTGGACTACTGTAGAGGCGCGGATATACTTTCTACACTCAAGACTCTAGTCGTTGTGTAACCGGCCCGATTCTTTTGGAGCATCTAGGTTGAGTTGAGACTCAATCCCTCAAAGGTAATTTGTTTTTATTACAACATGCTTTACTTCTTGATTCATGAATATTGTCAGATCCGAACTCGTTTGGGTTTTTCTTGTTCTTATTTCTGTTGCGTGCACAAGTGTTGTGTCATCTCCAAAAACCCAATAAGAACGTGTGCAGAGAGGAGAACTTTGACTCATCCTCAGTGAGGTGGTGACCACACCCCGAGTCTATAATCCAATCATATTTGTAGTCGATGGTAGAT
Source organism: Platanthera zijinensis (assembly GCA_039513925.1). Classification (NCBI taxonomy): domain Eukaryota; kingdom Viridiplantae; phylum Streptophyta; class Magnoliopsida; order Asparagales; family Orchidaceae; genus Platanthera; species Platanthera zijinensis. Next base: position 269,127,562 of record CM077078.1, read on the forward strand.
AATACACAGACACACGTGCCCAGCATGAATGCATTTCCCCATCCAGCTTCCTCAGCACTGGAACCATCCTACTCTTTGTCTGCAACATGCCCCGGCTACAGCTTGACCTTACAGTCTTTCTTGAAGTGACCTGGCTGGTTGCACATGTAGCACTTAAGCCAATCCTTCTTCTTCTTTTAATCACACTTAGGAGCAGCACTCCCCTCTTGCTGATAAGAATTTGAAGGACCATCACCAACATCAGTCTTCTTCTTCTCCCATCTCTTCTTCTTCCTAGAGAAGAGCGCCTCACTGCCTCCTTCAGAGAAAGTAACTCCAGCCATCTATCTTGCCAAGCTCTCCTGCGAAGCCAGCAGGTTCTCCAACTTCAACAAAGATGACTGAGTGGCCCCACCTTGAATAGAAGTGACAAAGGCCACATACTCCTTCCGCAAGTCACAGATTATGTGCCTCTTCAGCTTCGCCTCTAAAATCTAGGACATTAGGATCAATGAACCCAACAATCTCCCCCTATTTGAAGAAGTCAAAACACCACTTAAGAATTCTTTGTCAATGATATACACTACATAAGCAGCACAAGTATTATTAAAGCAACAAGAGTTACCACTTATCAAATTATTAAAGCAACAATAGTTACCACTTATCAATAAGTTTACCATATTTTCCCTTGTGCTCCCCAACTTTGCTAGATTTTCCCTTGTTCTCCCCCTGAATTGCTGCATCCTGCTGCTACAACCTACTTCTTTGTTACTGTTACTCCCCCTTGCTATTTTGTTCTCATATTACTTCTCCCCCTTTTTGACTTCTTTGAAATAACACTTGAAAGTCTGTGAAATAGCTTAGGTACATCATGCTATCTACTCCCCCTATTTGAGAGCAGAGAAGCACCTAGGGCAAAACTTACTCCCCCTAAATAACAAAAACTGAAGTTATACTAAATTCAACATAACCAATTCAAATTTGAAGGTGTTGAACTTTGCTTCATCTAGTAGCTTGGTGAAAATATAAGCCACTTGCTTGTCTGTTGGGTCAAACTCAAGACTAATATCCTCACATTTCGCATGCTCTCTTATAAAATGATATCTAATCTCTATATGCATAGTCCTGCTATATGATACAGGATTTCTAGCTACAGAGATTACACTTGTAGAGTCACAAAACAAAGGAATTTACTTATCTAGAGGTTATAATCCTGGAGTTGATGCTGAATCCACAACAACTGTGCACAACAGCTTCTTGCTGCTATGTATTTTGATTCTGCAGTAGAAATAGATACACTAGTCTGCTTCTTGCTACTCCGGGACACTAGCCTTCTACCCAGAAACTGAAAGGAACCTGATGTACTTTTATTGTCCTATCTACAGCCTGCAAAATCTACATCTGAATAGCCAATTAGCTCAAAATCTCTATTCCTAGGGTACCATAGGCCAAGATCTGGTGTTCCCTTTAGATATCTCAAAAATCTCTTAATAGCTAAAAAATGAGTCTCTTTAGGGCATGCCTGATATCTATCATAGACACATATAGCATACATGATGTCTGGCCTACTAGTAGTGAGGTATAAAATAGAACCAATTATCCCTCTATACAAAGTTTGATCAATAGGTTTCACTGCATCATCTTTGTCTAAAGACATATTTGATCTCATGGGAGTTTTCATGGAGGAAGCATTCTCCAAACCAAATTTCTTAAGTAACTCCCTGGTAAACTTAGATGGTGATATGGATAATCCATTGCCAGTCTGTCTTACTTGGAGACCCAAGAAGAATTTTGAAAGTCTTTGATTACAAGGGTAGCTAATCACCTAGAGGGGAGGGGGGGGGGTGAATAGATTATTGCAATCTTTTCTTGAGTCTTCAAAATCTTTTATGACTTATGTCCTACTGTGAATACTTATTTCAGCTTTCAAGAAAACAATAATCAGCACATCACAACACAGAATACAACACACCAAATTTTATAGTGGTTCCCTAGTGTATGGGTACATCCACTATCCCTCTCCGCCTTTCTAACAGTATGTTAGACAAGGCTCTCCTACAAATACTATGGCTCCTCAAAAATTACACCAAGATACCACTGGATTAGTCAGTCTCCTCTGATACTTATAATACAGACTCACAACCCCCCACACAGTAATCACCTGACAACCACACAGGCACAAATTCCCTTCACACAGGTTGGGAGAAACAACCCCACACAGATTCACACATGAATCCAATCACATAGCCTTTATAATTTAGGCTTTATAATTAGATCTCATAGATCTCACTCATAGCCTAATCAACCTAAGCCTCAATACAAATCTTTCAAAGATACATTGGTTTAGAAAGTGTTTGTTGATTTGACTTAAGAGAAATTGTTCTCTAAGTTAATTTCTTCCCGGGCTAAGAAATTCTCAGCCCTATCTGCTTCCAAGCAATAAGGATGAAAATCTTTGACTATCTGCTGCTTGTGCTTTATTGATAGAGAAATGTATTCCTCTACCTCTACTTCTATTCAGAGAAAACTCTGTGCATATCTCTACTTCTTCTTCAGCGATCCAGAGATTTATCTTCAGATTTGGCTCAGCTTGGATTGAGAATCAACTTCAGCTAGGGTTTGCCTAGACTGATTCGTCTTCCTCAGAGAAATCCTCTAATCTTGCTGTATCAGATGTTGATTGCACCAGCGAACTCAGAAACCCTTCAGATTTTTCAATTGAAGTTCTTGGTTCTGCAACAATGGCAGATGAAGACGACAAACTCCCGCTTCTCGTTTTTCAGAATGTTAATTAGAAGAATAATTGATTTGATCTTAAACTCAGCTATTTTTATAACCTCATCGATTTATGGGATGTTTGACACGTGTCCCAGTTTTAACGGTGGTTAAAACCTCAGCTTAATCAAAATGAGATCCACTGTAGACTGACGGTGACGTTAATGTCGATTTGCAGCAATTAAGTAACAAAACAAAAAATCATTGACTTGTTGACTTCGCTAACGTCAACATCATTCTGGACTTAGCCAAAATCAAGCAATACCTCAGAAAACCTCAGTTCCATGAACTCTAAACTCAGATCGATGAATCCATGGCTCAGCTCGATGAAATCAAGAATAATTCAGAAAACTTCAGTTCGACGAACTCAAAACTTAGTTCGACCAATCCAGAAATCAGCTCGATAAAAACAAGTATCATTCCAGAAATCCTCAGGTCGACGAACAGGTGAAAGCTGAGTTCGACGAAATATGAACTTAGCTAGACGAAATCACAGCTCAGCTCGACGAGAACTTGATAAGCAATACTTCGACGATTCTGGACTTAGAATTTTCTTCAGCTCTACTAGGCATTGAGTGGCGTTGAGTGTATAGGTCATTCTCAACGAATCTATACTTAGAATTATTTCTGCTCTGCTAGGCGTTGAGAGCGTTGAGTTTATATCCCTCAACGCTTTTTCCCTTAGCCATATTCTTTAGCTTTCTGCCTGATTCCGTTGAGAGCGTTGAGTGTATAAGCTTCACTCAACGCTTTTTGCCTTAGCCATATTTTTCAGCTTTCTGCTTGATTGCGTTGAGAGCGTTGAGTGTATAAGCTTAACTCAACGCATCTGGGCTTAGTCAATTTTCTGTAATCTTGTCTTCTTTCTAAAGTTTGGCGTTGACAGACTCAGCATGGCATTGAGTGATGAAGCTTCACTTAACGCTTCTGGACTTAGTCGATTTTTTGCAATCTTGCCTTCTTGCTGAAGTTTGACGTTGACAGACTCAGCATGACATTGAGTGATGAAGCTTCACTCAATGCTTCTGGACTTAGTCAATTTTCTGGCTTCCACTGCTTAGGCATTGACATGATATCCTTGTCTCAATGATTCTGGCCATATGGCATTGAGAGTGTTGAGTGTATATGCCTCACTCAACGCTTCTGGACTTAGCTAAATTTCTGCCTTGTCAATACTGTAAGATTTGACTTCCAGCCCTCTCTTAGCTCTATTAGCTGTATGGCGTTGAGAGCGTTGAGTGAGCTTGCCTCACTCAATGCCTGTGTACTTAGACAAATTTCTGAATTTCCAGCCTATCACTTTGAGTCCACCTCTCATTGTCTCTTGAACTATATGTCCAATCATTGTGACAAAGACCAACTTGTATGCATGAACTTAAACATACATCAAATACAACTATGTGTATACCATTGACCTGTTTTACTTCTTACAAATCTAGGACATTGAGATCAATGGAGCCAACAATCTCCCCCTATTTGAAGAAGTCAAAACATCACTTGAACTTGAGAATTATTGTCAATGATATACACTAACATAAACAACACAAATATTTTTAAAGCAAGAGTTACCACTTATCAAATTATTAAAGCAATAAGAGTTACCACTTATCAAATTATTAAAGCAACAAGAGTTACCACTTATAAAATTATTAAAGCAACAAGAGTCACCACTTATCAATAAGTTTTCCACATTTTCCCTTGTGCTCCCAGTGCTTTGCTGCATCCTTCTGCTGCAAACTGCTTCTTTGTTGCTGCAATGTTGCTGCTACTCCCCCTTGCTACTTTGTCCTTATATCACTTCTCCCCCTTTTTGACTTCTTTGAAATAGCACTTGAAAGTCTTGGAAATAGCTTAGGAGCAGCATACTATCTACTCCCCCTATTTAAGAGCAGAGAAGCATCTAGAGCAGAACTTGCTCCCCCTCAATAAGAACAACTGAAGCTATACTAAATTAAACATACCCAATTCAAATTTGAAGGTGTTGAACTATGCTCAATCTAGTGTCTTAGTGAAAATATCAGCCACTTATTTGTTTGTTGGGACAAACTCAAGACTAATATCTTCACATTCCACATGCTCTCTTATAAAATGATATCTAATCTCTATATGCTTAGTCCTGCTATGTGATACATGATTCCTAGCTATAGAGATTGCACTTGTAGAGTTACAAAACAAAGGGCTTTTACTTATCTGGAGGTTATAATCCTGGAGATGATGCTGAATCCACAACGCTGTGCCCAGCAACTACCTATAGCTATGTATTCTGATTCGGCATTGAATTTCTATAATCTCTCACTTCCTCAGTTCCTTCCATATATACTATCGAGGTGTCCCACATTTCCTTTGAGGTCTTTCAGTGCACAAAATTATGAAAGGTGGAGTCATCAATGGCACTAACTATGATGTTTTGTGCCCTCTTATCCATAGTTGCTAAGATGACTTCATACTTAGTCATCTCAGTGTAATTTTTTGGAGTCTGAATATTTGTATCAAGGATAGATATCTGCAATGGGATGAAGGGTCCTTCCTGAACTGTGATATAGATCTTAGGATCAGACACTTCCATGAATAATCTGCCCCTTTCTTTCCATATGCCAAAATTCTCCTTCCTGTAGAGAGGAAGTTTCATAGATCCATGCTCTTTATGACTCTCTCCTGAACCCATCTTAACCTCTGACAACTACCCTGGATATCTTCTCAGACTGTTAAGTCTTTTCTAGATTTACCTCCCTCTCATACCACTTGAAAGTCTTTGATTACAAGGGTAGCTAATTACCTAGAGGGGGGGGGGGGCAGTGAATAGGTTATTGGAATCTTTTCTTGAGTCTTTAGAATCTTTTATGACTTATGTCCTACTGTGAATACTTATTTCAACTTTCAAGAAAACAACAATTAGCACTGCACAACATAGAACATAGCACACCAGATTTTATAGTGGTTCCCCAGTGTATGGGTACATCCACTGACCCTCTCCGCCTTTCTAGCAGTATGTTAGACAAGGCTCTCCTCCAAATACTATGGCTCCTCAGAAATTATAGCATGATCCTACTGTATTAGTCAGTCTCCACTGAGACTTATAAAATAGGCTCACAGCCCCCCATAGTAATCACTTGACAACCACACAAGCACAAATGCCCTTCGCACAGGTTGGGAGAAACAACCCCACACAGATTCACACAGGAATCTAATCACATAGCCTTTATAATTTAGGCTTTACAATTAGATCTCACTCACATCATAATCAACCTAGGCCTCAACACAGATCTTTCACAGATCCACTGGTTTAGAAAGTGTTTGTTGATTTGACTCAAGAGAAATTGTTCTCTGAGTCAATTTCTTCCTGGGCTAAGAAATTCTCAGCTCTATCTGCTTGCCAGCAACAAGGATGACTATCTTTGACTATCTGCTGCTTGTGCTTTATTGACAGAGAAATATATTCCTTTGCCTCTCCTTCTGTCAAAAGAAAACTCTGTGCAGATCTCTACTTCTTCTTCAGCGATCTAGAGATTGATCTTCAGATTTGGCTCGGCTTGGATCGAGAATCAACTTCAGCTAGGGTTTGCCTAGACTGATTTGTCTTCCTCAGAGAAATCCTCTGATATTATTATAATAGATGTTGATTGCACCGACGAACTCAGAAACCCTTCAGATTTTTCAATTGAAGTTCTTGGTTTTGCAACAATGGCGGATGAAGACGATGAACTCCCGCTTCTCATTTTTCAGAATGATAATTAGAAGAATAATTGATTTGATCTTAATCTCAGGTGTTATTTATAACCCTGTCGATTTGTGGGATGTTTGACACGTGTCTCAGTTTTAACGGTGGCTAAAATCTCAGCTTAATCAAAATGAGATCCACTGTAGACTGACGGTGATGTTAATGTCGATTTGCAGCAATTAAGTAACGAAACAGAAAATTGTTGACTTGTTGACTTTGATGACGTAAGCATCATTCTGGACTTAGCCAAAATCAAGCAATACCTCAGAAACTTCAGTTCGACGAACTCTAAACTCAGCTCGATGAATCCAGAGCTCAGCTCGATGAAATCAAGCAATACTTCAGAAAACTTCCGTTCGACAAACTCAAAACTTAGTTCGACGAATCTAGAAATCAGCTCGATGAAAATAAGTATCATTCCAGAAATCCTTAGGTCGACGAACAGGTGAAAGCAGAGTTTGATGAAATCTGAACTTAGCTCAACGAAATCACAGCTCAGCTCGATGAAAATTGGATAAGCAATACTTCGACGATTCTGGACTTAGAATTTTCTTCAGCTCTACTAGGCGTTGAGTGTATAGGACATTCTCAATGAATCTGGACTTAGAATTATTTCTCCTCTACTAGGCGTTGAGTGTATATCCCTCACTCAACGCTTTTTCCCTTAGCCATATTCTTCATCTTTTTTCCTGATGGCGTTGAGAGCGTTGAGTGTATAAGCTTCACTCAATGCTTTTTGCCATATCCATATTGTTCAGCTTTCTTCCTGATGGTATTGAGAGCATTGAGTGTATAAGCTTCACTCAACACATCTGGACTTAGTCGATTTTCTACAATCTTGCCTTCATGCTGAAGTTTGGCGTTGACAGACTCAGCATGGCGTTAAGTGATGAAGCTTCACTCAACGCTTTTAGACTTAGTCGATTTTCTGCAATCTTTCCTTCTTGCTGAAGTTTGGCGTTGACAGACTATGCATGGCATTGAGTGATGAAGCTTCACTCAACGCTTCTGTACTTAGTCAATTTTCTGGCTTCCACTGCTTAGGCTTAGACATGATATCCTTGTCTCAACGATTCTGGCTATATGATGTTGAGAGCGTTGAGTGTATATGCCTCACTCAACGCTTCTGGACTTAGCCAAATTTATGTCTTGTCAATACTGTCAGCTTTGACTGCCAGCCCTCTCGCAGCTCCATTAGCTGTATTGTATTGAGAGCATTGAGAGCGTTGAGTGAGCTTGCCTCACTCAATGCTTGCGGACTTAGCCAAATTTCCGACTTTCCAGCCTATCACTTTGTGTCCACCTGTCATTGTCTCTTGAACTATATGTCCAATCATTGTGACAAAGACCAACCTATATGCATGAACTTAAACATACATCAAAAACAACTATGTGTATATCATTGACCTGTTTGACTTCTTACAAATCTAGGACATTGGGATCAATTGACCCAACAAACTTAAGTTCACCCATGCTACTCATCTCAAACTTCCCTTGCATAAGTTTGGCAAACTTCCCGCAAAGGTTATCATCAGTAGACCCAAAGATAATGTCATCAACATATATCTGGACTAGGATGATCTTGCCCTTAGATTCCCTAAGGAATAGAGTCTTATCTATCTTCCTCCTTGAGAATTTTTTTTCAATGAGGAAGCTAGACAATGTTTCAAACCAAGCTCTAGGGGCTTGCTTTAGCTCATATAGAGCTTTCCTTTGTCTATAAACAAAATTAGGATGGTAAGGAACAACAAAACCTGGAGGTTGTTCCACATAGACTTCTTCTTTCAAATCTCCATTCAGAAATGCTAATTTCACATCCATCTGATAGACTCTGAACCCTTGGAATGCAGTATATGAAAGGAATAATCTGATAGCTTCTTGTCTTGCTACAGGGGCAAAGGTTTGATCAAACTCAACACCTTCCTCTTGTCTGTACCCCTGAGCCACCAGTCTAACTTTATTCTTAACTATAATGCAATTTTCTTCAAGCTTATTCCTGTAGATCTACTTAGTTCCAATGACATTATGTCCCCTTGAGGTCTGGGAACCAGCTTCCAGACCTTACATCTTTTAAACTTGTTCAATTCCTCTTGCATATCTCTAATCCAAAACTGGTCTTGGTTAGCCTCTTTAAATTTCTTAGGTTCTACCTGTGATAGGAAGCAATAGTACATTGCTGTGTTAAGACACATGCTCCTTGTCACTACTCCTTGTCTTGCATCATAAATAATATGATGGTCTGGATGATCCCTCAGATGTCTTATTGCTAGAGGCATTATTTCTTCAACATTATGTTCTTCATGATTTTGATCTTCATCTACTTCCTGTGATCCTTATGCTTCCTCAAGAATGTACACACCCTCTTCTTAGTCTTGCATTGTTGGAGCATCTTCTTCATTCCTCCGGAGAGTGAACTTTTTCAACATTAGCTCAGTACCTGTAGAACTAGAGGAAGAGCTTGACAGCTCATTGTTAATCATATTAGCTTCATCAAACACTACATTAATTGATTCCTCTACAACTTGACTTGTCAAGTTATAGATCCTATAAGCCTTACTATGATAGTTGTAACCAAAAAAATCCTCTCATAGGCTTTGACAGCAAACTTAGTTTTATAAGATTTCTCATTGTTTAGTACAAATAACTTGCTCCCAAAAATTCTGAGATATTCAAGGTTTGGTTTCCTACCCTTCATAATCACATAGGGAGTCTTATTGTGGAACTTGGTGATAGAAGCCTTGTAAAGGACATGACAAGCTGTATTTACAGTCTTAGACCAGAAATATTCTGGGAGAGAAGTATCATTTAATAGTTTTCTACAAGCCTCTATGAGAGTTCTATTCTTCCCCTCAGCTATCCAATTTTGCTGGGGTGTTCTTGGAGAGGAAAACTCTTGCTGAATCTCATGATGTTCACAGATTCTTATCATGCATTCAGACTAAAACTCGGTCCTATGGTCACTTCTGATTTTGACCATAGTACTGCTCAGCTCATTCTGTATTTGCAAGACAAATGTCTTGAAAACATTTGGGGTTTCAGACTTTTTCTTCAAAAAGAATACCCAAACAAATCTGGAAAAGCCATCAACCACCATAAAGGTGTAGACCTTCCTACCTAGACTATGAACTGGCATTGGACAAAACAAGTCCGTATGCAAGAGGTATAAATGAAAGTATCTAGTGTCAACCTAATCCATCTATAAGGGGGGGGGGGATAGGTGTCGTGCAGTCTTTTGCGGAATTAAACTAACCTGCACAAGAAAGCAAACAAAACACAGAAAACACATAAAGAATTATAGTGGTTCCCCAGTTTGGGTACGTCCACTTTCCCCCTTCGACTTATCTCCCACCAAGGGACGACTCGGTCACTTATCCAAACGGATTGAAATCCAATCCTCACACTAGGAGCAACGCTCCCCTAACCACGGAGGAACCCTTCCAACAACGGAGTCACAACTCCACCACAACGGGTTGCACCCAACCCTTACAAATAGGAATGAAAATTCCTTTACAACAAAATTGAATGTAAATAAAAATACAAACAATGCTTTATGGAGATTCCGATGTCCTTCTTCGTTCGTTGAAGCTTGAACGAAAAGTACGAAGAGTCCACAATCGGATTTCTCACTTGGAATGGATCTTGTCAAGATCGGCGGTGGCAAGCAAGTGCTGCGGCATTGCTTTGTAAATCCAAACTTCTTGACGAAGCAAGCTAGGTCTTCGAACGATCTCAGTCAGATCAAACGTCTCAACCGATTCAGAACAGAGAACAAGTATCTTTCAACGAATAGGAAGACAAGAGATCTCGAGAGAGACACATGAGACAGGCGACTTACCTCGGTGCTGTCGTCGAGCGATCAGAGACGATCTGAGATCAGCGGCGGCGACAACCTTGCAAGCGGCGACGTGCGATCGTCGGATTTCGCGATCGGATAGGTCACGGCCGACTTCTTCTGTTTTTCATATTCCGGTGTGTACTATAGACAACGGGAATAACATCGTATTTATACCCAAAGGCAAACCCTAAAAGACCGTTGTGGGGCCCACCTCGGAAATTTCGAGTTTTGGCCGAAATGAGCAAGGCGGCCTGGACCGGTCCAGCGAGCGGCGAAATTTGCCTAAGGAAAAATCGGCGGGAGTCATTGGTGATTCCCGTCGATGTCGGCGGGAATCACTCCCGACTCTCGTCGATTCTGCCTTGGTAGAATTTCTGACTTTGCCGGTCGGAAGTAGTCTGCAGGAGTCACTTAGTGATTCCCGTCGAAGTTGGCGGGAATCACTAACAACTCCCGTCGATTCTTACTTGGAACAATTTTCCTTCTTCCTTCTTTTGATAGCTTGGTCTTTGACCCATCCTTGCTCCTTCTTCTGCTCTTGATCTACCTTGACCCTATACTTAAAAATAAGTACACTCCAATAGAGAGAGCACACGTGGATCAACACACTGATCTACACAACGAGGGATTACATTGTGTAGACCCGTATATATTGACCCACTGCACTCTGATATTGGTGTGTACTTAGCATGGAATAGCTGCAAGAAAAACTTGATAGAATTATCAAATACATTGTCAATTCAACTTAGCTTGTTCAGGCTCTTCTTCAAATCAGGTCTATTGTGGATGCAATACCCAACAATCTCCCCTATTTGAAGAAGCCTAAACCCTACAAGCTAAGGTGAATAGAATAGATAGAAATCAAAATCATAAAATGAAAATTCAGTTGAGTCTTGAATTCATTACCATTTTCCTGAGAGCAACATAGCCTTAGCCGAGGTGATCTCCCCCTATCTGAGAGCAACATAGCCTTTGTGGCATACTTAGCATTAGCAGCCACCTTAGCCTTAGTCGAGAGGGTAATCTCCCCCTTTTCGGCTTCTGCAAACCTGGGACTTCACTTGGAGCAAAATGCTCCCCTCAGTTCTTGCATCCGTGCCCGATCTTGAGTTCCTAGCAGATGCTTCCCCTTGATCCAAGAGCCTTGAGCCTTTCAGTCTTCAATCTTCAAAGTTTAGCATGCCGAGTTCAGTTTTGAAGAAATTGAACTTGGCCTCGTCTAGTGGCTTGGTGAAGATATCTGCAATCTGCTTATCTGTGGGGACATAGCAGATAGATATATCTTTGTTCTCCATATGCTCCCGAATGAAGTGGTCGCGCACTTCAATATGCTTTGTTCTGATGTGCGACACTGGATTGTTCGCAATTACAATTGAGCTCGAGGAGTCGCAATACATGGGAACTTCTCTGAACTGCAAGTCATAATCTTTGAGTTGATTTCTGATCCATAGAAGTTGTGCGCAACAACTTCCTACTGAGATGTACTCAGATTCAGCCGTAGAGGTTGCGACACAGTTCTGCTTTTTACTGTTCCACGATATAAGCCTTCTTCCGATGAATTGGCACGTCCCGGAAGTGCTTTTCCTATCATCCCTGCTTCCTGCAAAGTCAGCATCTGAAAAGCCTATCAGCTCGACATCATTGTTTCTTGGGTACCACAAGCCAAGATTTGGTGTACCTTTAAGGTATCTAAGAATCCGCTTTGGAGCGACATAATGAGATTCCTTAGTGTTCACCTGATATCTGGCACAAACGCATGTGGAAAACATAATATCTGGTCTACTAGCAATAAGGTAGAGCAGGGATCCAATTATGCTTCTGTACTTGGTTTCATCAAAAGGTTTCCCTTTCTCATCCTTGTCCAGAGACACGGAGGATCCCATTGGAGTTCTCATAGAGGTTGCACTCTCCATTCCGAATTTCTTGAGGAGTTCATTTGTGAACTTTATCTGATAGATGAAAATTCCATCCTCAGACTGTTTCACTTGAAGTTCCAAGAAATACTTCAGCTCTCCCATACTGCTCATTTCAAACTTCCCTTGCATAAATTTGGAAAACTTCTTGCACAGGTTATTGTCCGTTGAACTGAATATTATGTCATCGACATAGATTTGCTCCAGCAAAATCTTGTCTTTGACTTCCCTAAGAAACAATGTCTTATCTATTTTTCCTCTCGAGAACTTGTTCTCAAGAAGAAAACTAGACAGAGTATCATACCAAGCTCGAGGAGCTTGTTTTAAGCCATATAATGCTTTATTAAGAAAGTAAACATGATTAGGGAGAGTTGGATTAACAAAATCTGGGGGTTGCGCGACGTATACTTCCTCTTTTAAATCTCCATTCAGGAAAGCAGACTTCACATCCATCTGATAGACAGTGAATCCTTTGTGAGAGGCATACGCCAGGAACAACCTGATCGCCTAGATCCTTGCAACTGGTGCAAAGGTTTGGTCGAAGTCAATCCCCTCCTCCTGTCTGTATCCTTGAGCCACCAGTCTGGCTTTGTTCTTGATGATGACACCGTGTTCATCCAGTTTGTTTCTGAAGATCCACTTAGTGTCGATCACATTCTGTTTCTTTGGTCTGGGAACTAGCGTCCAGACGTTGCATCGTTCGAATTGATGAAGTTCATCTTGCATGGCCAATATCCACGACGCATCTTTGTTCACTTCGTCAAACTTCTTTGGCTCAACCTGTGACAGAAAAGTAAGGTGCAGAATCTCATTAATTGTACCTCTGCGAGTTTTGACACCATCCCGAGGATCTCCTATGATCTGATCTCTTGGGTGATCCCTCACGTGTCTGAGCTCTAAGAGTCTGGCATCTGGAGCTCCTACAGCTTCTTGGGCTCCTCCCTCTTCTGGGAGAATCTCCCCATCTTGACCATCATTTTCTCCAGTTGGTGTTGAGGTGGAGACCTAGACATACTTGGGAGCTTCATTTTTAGCAATCTCATCTAGACTTAGCTGCTCAAGCCTTGCACCTGCATCTTCAAGAATGCCACTAGAAGAATTGCTGTGAAGCAAGCTTCCTTTATCAAATACAACATTAATTGACTCTTATACCACTAGGGTTTTCTTATTGAAAACCCTATATGCCCGACTATGGCTACTATATCCCACGAAGATGCCTTCGAAGCATTTTTCTCTTAATTTAGTACGTGGGTACTTCCCATTATTGAGTAAATAACATCTACAGCCAAAAATCCTTAGATAGGACATGGTCGGTTTCCTGCCTTTCAATAGCTCATAAGGTGTCTTATGATGGTTCTTGTTGATCAAGGCTCGGTTTTGCACGTGGCAAGTTGTATTGACAGCCTCTGTACAGAAGTACTCTGGAAGAGAAGCGTCATTCAACATTGTCGTACATGCTTCAATGAGCGTTCTATTCCTCCTCTCCGCATCTCCGTTTTGCTGAGGAGTACGCGGGGAGGAAAACTCATGAAAGATACCATGTTCATCACAGAATTCTATCATAGCCCCAGACTTGAATTCTGTTCCATGGTCACTTCTGATTTTGACCACGGAGCAGTTAAGTTCGTTCTGAATCTGCTTGACAAAATTAGTGAAGATGTCAAACGTATCTGACTTTCGTTTCAAGAAGAACACCCACGTAAACCGAGAGTGATCATCAACAATCACTAGCATATACGATTTGCCTCCTAAGCTATGAACTTGCACTAGACCGAACAAGTCCATATGTAGAAGATAAAGACATCTAGAAGAGTCTTTGTCTGCAATGCCCTTAAAGGTAGCCCGAGTCTGTTTTCCCTTCTGGCATGCAGGGGCTATCTTTGATGCACTTAATAGTAGGAGCATCCCTTACAAAGTTCTTATAAAACAACATATTAATAGTTTTGAAATTAATATGTGCTAATCTCTTGTGTCATTGTTTACATAGAGATGCACTGTCTTTTGCTACTAGTCAAACGAGGGTAGAAGAGTCTATACTAAGAAAATCTAAGCAGAAAATATTTCTGCTCCTAATGCCAGTTAACACCATCTCCGAAGAGGCACGCGATATTATCAGGCACTTTTCCTTGTAGAAATTAACTTCGTATCCTTTATCACACAACTGGCTTACACTGATCAGGTTATGGTTTAACCCTTCAACATAGGCCACGTCTGTGATAGAGAATACACCGTTGGATATCATACCATAACCCTTGGTGACTCCTCGATCTGATCCTCCAAAGATGACTTTGGGTCCATTTTCGACTGGGGAGTAATCACGCAACAGGCTTCTTATCACGGTCATATGCCGGGAACATCCACTGTCCAAGTACCAGATTGGCGTTTTGTAGGCCTTTGGACATACCTGCAAAAAAGAATTAGTTTCCCTTAGGAACCCAATCAGACTTGGGTCCTAGATTCCTTGTTAGCACACTCCCCCTCGGGTGGTTAACCCTATGAGTGGTCGGCCTCGCATTGCTAACATGAGGGGTCTCATTATTTTCTTGGATTAAACCAGCAATCGATGACAAAGTGACCAACTTTGCCACAGCACCAGCAGTCAAACCTGTTGTACCGTTTCCTAGGCTCCTGCTTCACCCTTGGAACGGTGGGTCCAGTCGGGGCCTTGGATTTGGAGGTGGAGGCATCATGATGACAGCAGTCACACGATTTCTTCACTTCCTGTTCATTATGTATAACAGGCTTGGCCTTTGGTGTCTGCTTCCTATTATGGTCGCTAGAGAAGTGGCCATAATTCTCCACTTGGATTTTCTCATAAGGTGCCTTGAAGACACTCTCACCGTAGTTGCGGGGGAAGGTCCATCCATCATATCGGCTCTTGGGCTTTTCAACCGAGGGCCGGAAGAGGTGGCCATAGGTTGACTCAAAGTCATGCTCATTGCAGGGAAAGCTAGGCTTTCAGAATAAAATATGACCGAGTGGGGCCTTTCCCTTTTCTGCAGTAGAGGCCTTCTTAGTAGCCTTATTTTTCCTCTTATTTCTGTTTCTCCTGGATGATTTACCAGGCTTAGCCACATGCCCTAAGCCAGCCCCCTTAGCCTGAGCAGAGAGTTCATTAACCAGAGGAAGAACGGTCTTGGGCATAGAGAAGCTTTTGACAATCTTCCTCTCGGCCGCAAGCTTTTCTTCCAGCTTGTTAATTTCTTCCTGCTTTTGGTCAAGGAGCCTTAGAGAATCTGAGTGCTCAGAAGTTAGGTCCAGGTGTTCCTGTCGGAGAGATATCAAGCCATGTATCTCTTCTCTTAGGGATACACCCTCAGCCTTAAGGAATTTGACTTCCTTTTTCTGAGCGCTTAACCTCTTTCGAGGAGTTCAACTTCACGAGCAGATGGGATGTCCTCGTGATCATCTTTAGGAGAATCAGATTCAGAGTCAGAGTCAGAGTGGGGGGTGCGATCTTTTACCTTCCCAATAAATGGGGGACAATCTCCATCTGAGTCGAATTCACTCAGTGTATTTGGCTTCTTGGCAATGTAGCTCCTCTCCTTATTTTTGTCTCGAGAGGACTTGTGCTCCTCTCCTTTCCCCTTATCTCTCTTTCTTTGGTGGCAGTCAGCAATGATGTGGCCTGGCTTATTGCACCCAAAGCAGATAATGTCAGCAGAACGATGTTTGTTCTGTTTAGAATCACACCTGTCAGAAGAGTAATTCTTCTTCTGATGTCTGGAGGAGGAGCCATCTCCTTTTATCTGATTCCTCATCTTGAGGAACTTCTTGAACTCTCGAGTGATGAAGAGAATTCTTCTTCAGATAGCTCTGAGCCGGATGAGCATGACTTAGAGTCTTCTTCCTCAGCCTTTCTCCGAGAGCAGGACGAGGCTGCACCCTTGCCTTTCCTTGAGCTATTAGATTTTAGGGCCATAGTCTTTTCTTTGGCTGCAGCCTTATCGGCCTCCTCTTCAGCTTTTCTGGTGTTCAGCTAAAGCTCGTAGGACATTAGCTTCCCAAACAGAATCTGGGGATCAATTTCTGCCAGCTTGCCAAACTCTTTGATGGCGCAGATCTTGGTGTCCCATTCCTTAGTCAGGGATCTAAGGAATTTGTCATTTAGTTCACCATCGGTGAACACTCTGCCATAACCCTTCAGGGCATTAACGATCTTCAGGAAGTTCTCGAATGTCACTACGATTTCTTCCTTGGGACCTTGCCTGAAGGCCTCATACTTTTGGTTCAGAAGGGATCTTCGATCATCCCTTACTTCATCTGTGCCCTCCATCAGAATGATCAGGCAGTGCCAGATGTCCTTGGTAGTCCTACAGTTGCTGAAATTCTGCATCATTGAATCATCGATTACACTCACTAAAATGTTTTGAGCTTTCTTGTCTAGGCCGACAAGCACCATCTCATCCTTATCCATTTCGGAGAGGCTCATGGGCACCATCTTGGTCGGATCAATGGTGGAGGCCTTAGTGGGGATATGAGGGCCCTCCTCCACTATCATGAAGAGTCGGGGATCGACTTCTTCCATGTAGAACCTAATCCTTTCCTTCCAGATGGGAAAATTCAGCTTGGTGCATACTGGAATATTTCCTGTATACTTGAGTTCGTCCATTCCTGAGATCTTCTTTCTTCTTGACACTAGACACAGGATCTTACTCAAGGTGTTAACCTTATTGATGAGTAACCTCCCTCTGATACCACTTGAAAGTATCTAGTGTCAACCTAATCCACCTATAAGGGGGGGGGGAATAGGTGTCGTACAGTCTTTTGCGGAATTAAACTAACCTGCACAAGTAAGCAAACAAAACACAGAAAACACACAAAGAATTATAGTGGTTCCCCGATTTGGGTAAGTCAACTTTCCCCCTTCGAACTATCTCCCACCAAGGGACGACTCGGTCACTTTTCCAAACAGATTGAAATCCAATCCTCACACTAGGAGCAACGCTCCCCTAACCACGGAAGGAACCCTTCCAACAACGGAGTAACAACTCCACCATAATGGGTTGCACCCAACCCTTACAAATAGGAATGAAAATTCCTTTACAACAAAATTGAATGTAAATAAAAATACAAACAATGCTTTATGGAGATTCCGATGTCCTTCTTCGTTCGTTGAAGCTTGCACAAAAAGTACGAAGAGTCCACAACCAGATTTCTCACTTGGAATTAATCTTGTCAAGATCGGCGGCGGCAAGCATTGGCGGCGGCGATGCTTTGTAAATCCAAACTTCTTGACAAAGCAAGCTAGGTCTTCGAACGATCTCAGTCGGATCAAACGTCTCAACCGATTCAGAAGGGAGAACAAGTCTCGTTCAATGAATCAGAAGACAAGAGATCTCAAGAGAGACATGTGAGATAGGCTGCTTTCCTCGGTGTTGTCGTCGAGCGATCAGAGACGAGCTGAGATCAGCGGCGGCAACAACCTTACGAGCGGCGACGTGCGATCGGCGGATTTCGCGATCGGCTGGTCACGACCGACTTCTTTTTTTTTTTTTGTATTCCGGCGTGTACTGTAGACAACGGGAATAACATCGTATTTATACCCAAAGGCAAACCCTAAAAGACCGTTGTGGGGCCCACCTCGGAAATTCCGAGTTTTGGCCGAAATGAGCAAGGCGGCCTGGACCGGTCCAGCGAACGGCGAAATCTGCCTAAGGAAAAAATGACGGGAGTCGTTGGTGATTCCCATTGATGTCGGCGGGAATCACTCCCGACTCCCGTCGATTCTGCCTTGGCAGAATTTCTGACTTTGCCGGTGTTGGAACCTTAGGTTTTGATTTGAGTTCAGTCCTCTCTTTCTGTCTCTTGACCCAAGATTTATCTATGGTCAAAGGTTAGTTGATAGGTTAGATTCTCTAGTTGTGTAGAATTGCTTTTCCAGATGAATATTTGGTTAAGTAGTTTTTCGTTCGATTATAGTCAAACGTCGCTCGACTATCGTCTATCGGCTGATCGACGATCGTCTATCAGTTGGTCGACGTTCTGTCTGCGTTGATAGTTCGACTATCTGTTGATAGGTCGACTATCTGCTTGCTTTGGTAGTTCGACTATCTGTCCTGATAGTTCAACTATCTGATAGCTCGACTATCTGTTGATAGGTCGACTATCTGTCCGCCTTGATAGCTCGACTATCTGTTGATAGGTCGACTATCTGTGTTGCTTCGATAGTTCGACTATCTGTTGATAGGTCGACTATCTGCGTTGCTTCGATAGTTCGACTATCTGCTTGGATAGCTCAACTATCTGATAGTTCGACTATCTGTTGATAGATCGACTATCTCTGTTTTCTTTGATAGGTCAACTATCTGTTGATAGGTCGACTATCTGTTTTGTTTGATAGGTCGACTATCTGTTGATAGGTCGACTATCTGTTTTCTGTGATAGGTCGACTATCTGCTTGATAGGTCGACTATCTGTCTTTATTTGGTAGTTCGACTATCTGTCCGGATAGATCGACTATCTGATAGCTCGACTATCTGTTCTGATAGGTCGACTATCTGCTGAGGTAGTTCGACTATCTTCTTTTTATAGTTCGACTATCTGGATCGTTCGACTATCTGTCCGATAGGTCGACGATCTCTGTGCGTAGGTCGACGATCTCCGAAGGTCGTTCGACGTTTTGCTGTATGCTCTTATTTAGTTTTGTCGTCTTCTGTGATGTGACTAATTTCATAATTATTTTGGCATATTTTATAAAAGATTATCTGAATAATTTGTGACATTATTTCCATGCAATATCAGTTCTATTCTATATGCATGAGCAAATCTTTTCTGACAAAGTTGTTTGTCTTATAGCTGAGATATGATTTCTGCCAGGCTGTCCTTTATAGCCGTTAGACTCAAAAAGTCTTCCTTGGCTGTAAAGAGTCGTTTCTGATGTGACTTTCTCTTATATTATTTCATCAGGAGTATTTGCAGCTTCTTAGAAAGCTTTATCCTTTTATAGGATATCTGCCTGCAGTATTTTTGTTTTGCTTTATGCTTTTTGCAGCCCAGCTTGTAGAGTTCAGAAAAAGACAAGATTCAAACTCAATTAGAGCCGTTGCTGCTGCTGATATATAAAGACTTCTTTGAAGAAGAAATCAACTAGTCTACATAGCAACAATTCATTTAGCAAGCTTACAGCAAGAACAAGTTTAACTGCTCTCAGCAATCTTCACTCAACTGAGAAGTGTTAGCTCTTCTGCTCTTCTTCAACCTGAGTTCTCCTGTTCCAGGAAGTTCTAACTCAGAGATCTTTTGAAGAAGAAGAAGAAGAAGATAGCTGCTAGAAGATTTTTATTTCTTATTTTATATCTTCTTGTAGTTCTTCCTTCAGTATTTACTGAAGTGTTTCTGCACTGAAGCAAGACTTCACCTGGACGTTCTTTGAGCCAGGGGGAGCCTTGATTCTTTTAGAGTTGTCTAGCTCAGTGCAAGTTATTGTGCTTCTCTAATCTATTGTAAAATAGAGAAGACACCTTAACCTCCTTTCCCCCTCCTGTACAGGGTTATTACTCCCTTCAAAAGTATCCCTTGGTGGCAGGGCACCTGATCAAAAACCTGTGTTGGTTTTTAGACACCTGATCAAAAGTCTAAAGGGTTTCTTGATCTACCTGAAGCATATCTTGTTGGTGGCAGGGCACCTGATCAAAAACCTGAGTGGATTCCTACCTTGTTGGTAGAAGAGTGGACGTACCCAAGTTATTTGGGGAACCACTATAAATTCCTTGTATCGTCTGGATTGTCTTATTTAATTACTTGCATTGTGGCTGTGATTAGATCTTAACTAGGTTTGCTAGTTGCTGGATAGGATCCAAAGCTAAACTGTAATTATAGTTAGCCTTAGTTTGTGCACAACACTTGTGTTAGGCTCTAAGGTTTAATCTTAAATTTCTATAACCTTCATTCCACATTTAACTCCAAGGGAGTTGAGTAGAAAGTCAACTTTGCTAGTGCAATTTTTGATTACTCTATTCACCCCCCTCTAGAGTAGTATCTATCCCTTCTCTTTCAATTGGTATCAGAGGGAGGTTGACTGACTGAATAGGCTAACACCTAAGTCACAAGATCCTGATAGATACCAAAGTTTATAGATATTCACTTTCACTATCATGGCCCAGTCCAAGGATTATTCTAGCACCAGACCTCCAACATGCAACTTGGCTAAGTTTGGCATCTGGAAGGCAAGGATCAAATTATATATGAATTCTATTGATGAAAGTATTTTTGCTTCTATTTTATCAGGACCAACAAGATCACCTGCTGCTGCCACTGCCTCATCATCAACTGATATGAGTGCAGTGCCTCCTCCAGACTACAATGATGAGTACAAAAAGGCAAAGATAGCAGATGCCAAGGCAATGAACATTCTGGCTCAGACAATGTCTGATGAAGTATTCCAGAAGGTTGCTGACTGCTCCTCAGCAAAAGCTATGTGGGATACACTGAACCAGATTGTAGCTGGTTCAGCTGATGAAAGGAAGGACAGGAGGTCCAACCTTATCTCACAATATGAGAATTTCAAGAAAACTGATGCTGAATCAGTTGAAGCCATGTACACAAGGCTCAGCTCAATCATCAATGAGCTGAGGACCCTTGACAAGGATATTTCATTGACAGAGGTCAATGATAAGATTCTTATGTGCTTCCCTAGCACATGGGATCTGAGGATCTGGCCCATCAAGGAGGCCAGAAGCACAAATGAAATCTCAACAGAAGCCCTTCTCGGCAAGCTCATGTCTTTTGAGCAAGTGCTGAAGTCCAGGGAAGCTGAAGCTGAAGCAAAGACCCCAACTCCTACAAGAAAAGAGCAAACCATTGCTCTCAAAGCTTCTGACATTTTTGAAGGCAGCCAGTCAAATGAAGAACTGATGGCATTGTTTGCCAAAAGGTTTCTCAAGATGGGAAGGAAGGAATTCAGAAAGAAGTCTTCAAAGTATGAAGATAAACCAAGGTATGATCCCACCCCCTCTAAAGAAATTATCTGCTATGGTTGCAGGAAGCCTGGACATATCCTTCCAGATTGTCCAGAGAAAAAGAATAAAGAAAAGAGGAAAGATAAGGATCAGCACAGGAAGCACTCCAAGCCATCCTCCTACAAGAATAAAAAGAAGGAGAGAGGCTTTGTTGCTGAAACCTGGAGCGATTCTGATGAGGAATCCTCTTCCTCAAGCTCCAGGGAGGATGAAGAAGAAAAGAAGGCAAAGGAAGTTTGCCTAATGGCAATTGATGCCTACAGCAATCATTCAGCTGCAGAGATTTCAGATTCAGATGAAGAAATGCCAACAGAAGATGAGGTACTATCTTCTTATGATTTCACTTCTGCAGAATTTAAATTAGAATTTAAATCTTTATGGTTAGATTTAATTAGTTCTGAAAAGGAGATTAAAGAACTTAGACATAGGCTAGCTGAATCAGAAATCATATCTATTGAAAACATTAAGTTAAAGGAAGATCTCACTAATTCTAGTGAAGAAATTAAATTTCTTAAGAATGAGTTAGCTAAATCCAAAAGGTTAGAAGAGTCTCTAAATGGTAGAAGCCTTAAGTTGCTTGAAATAACCAGCATGTCTAACACTAGGACAGACAATAACAAATTAGGCTTAGGAGCATCTTCTAGTGAACCCCCAATCATTCTTAAAAATCATCTTTCAACTCCAGTGAATTTTATTTCATCTAATGGATTAAAAAACACTGAGCAAGTCAATCAAGTAAATAGAGCTTTAAATAAAGCTAAAAGAGAGAAAAGAAAACAGAAATTTAAGGAATTACAAAGGGCGTCGAACGCAGCTCGACGATCGCAAGCCCAATGGTCGAACGAAGATCGACGATCTGGGTACCAATCGTCGAACGCCGATCGACGCTTTCAACAAGAATTTCAAAATTCAAACCAGAACTTTAGAAACCCGAATATGAATAGAAACCCTAGGTTCATTGACCCATCATCAGCATGGAGAATCCCACCTAGGAGATCTTACCCATTAGGTTATCACCCTCAGCCTGCTTACTCTTTTATTTCCAGTTTTTCTTATGTGAAAAACAAGGGACCCAAGATTACCTGGGTCCACAATGTTTAAATTGTTTTATTTGCAGGTGAAGACCTATCCTATCACTCAAAATAAGTGGTATTTGGATAGTGGTTGCTCCAAGCATATGACAGGAAATAAAGAACATCTGTCAAAGTTCAAGGCAAAGCTTGGCCCAAAGGTAATCTTTGGAGATTCAAGCTGTGGTCAAACTGAAGGCTATGGCAGGATGACAATTGGAGCTGTTACATTCAAGAGAGTTGCTTATGTGACTGGACTGAAGAACAATCTAATTTCAGTAAGTCAATTATGTGATGCTGGATACCAGGTATCATTCTCTAACTCCCTTTGTAATATTACTTTAAATAATAGTGTTGTATTGGTAGGCATTAGACAAGGTAATATTTATTTAGTAGATTTTAATTCAACTGATTCTGAAATCTGCCTGTTTAATGAAGTAACTAATAATAATACCTTGTGGCATAAAAGGCTTAGCCATGTTAACCTCAAGAATATATCTAGGTTATCTAAACACAACCTTGTTAGAGGTTTACCTTCTTGCCCCTACAAGAAAGAGAGCCTATGCAAGGCTTGTCAACTAGGCAAGCAAACTAAGAACTCTTTTAAATTAGTAAATAAAAGTAATTCTCCTAGAATCCTGTATTTATTACATTTGGACCTATTTGGCCCAATAAATGTACAGATTTTAGGAGGGAAGTATTACACCCTAGTCATTGTAGATGACTTCTCTAGGTTCACTTGGGTGTTCTTTCTAAGAACTAAGACTGATAACTTCAAAGCCCTTACAGACTTTCTATTATGTGTGCAGACTGAGTACTCTACTCTTGTGGCCTTGATCAAAAGTGATCATGGTACTGAGTTTGACTCTCTTCTCATGCAAGAATTCTGTGAGAGAGAAGGTATCAAACATAGTTTCTCAGCTCCTAGAACTCCCCAACAAAATGGGGTAGTTGAAAGGAAGAACAGAACACTAATTGAAGCTGCTGGCACATTATTGGCAGATGCTGATATGCCTCTTTCCTATTGGGCAGAAGCTGTTAGTACAGCCAACTATGTCTTGAATAGAAGTCTGATACACAAGCTTAAGTGTAAAACTCCTTACGAGTTACTTAAAGGAAAGAAACCTAAAATAAATTATTTTAGAGTTTTTGGCTGTGTAGTTTATATTCATAATAACAATAAAGCATATCTTAGAAAGTTTGAAGCAAAGGCTTCAATGGGAATTTTTCTAGGATATTCCCAAGTAAGCAAAGCTTATAGGGTTTTTAATAAATCATCTTCTAAAATTGAAGAGTCTATTCATGTGTCCTTTGATGAATCCCAAATATTTTACAAGGAGAAGTAAAATTCTCCTTCCTCAAGTTCATTACAGGTACAAGATTCTACCAAAGATGTCACTCAAGAAATCCTCCATCTTTCAACTCTTCATATCACTGAATCAGACAGTGATGAAGACATTGCTGAAGCTGTTGTTGTTCCATCAATAGTAGATCAAATTCCTCCTGAGGAATTAATCCCAACTGTTGCTGAAGATCACATCCCACCTGCTGATGTTGTCACACTTAGAGATCACCCCACATCTCAAGTGATAGGAGACATATCAGCTGGTGTTCAAACAAGACATCAGTTAAGACAGGATGTGATGCATGCTTATTTCCTCTCACAGATTGAGCCCCTCGCCATTAAAGATGCAGAGCTAGATCCATACTGGATCATTGCTATGCAAGAGGAACTCAATCAGTTTGAGAGATGTAAAGTTTGGACTTTGGTTCCAAGACCTAAAGGCCAACTGATCATAGGCACCAAGTGGGTGTATAGAAACAAGTTGGATGCAAATGGCATCATTGTAAGGAATAAAGCTAGGCTTGTAGCTCAGGGCTACAGACAGGAGGAAGGTATAGATTATGACCAAACCTTTGCTCCTGTTACAAGGCTAGAGGCAATAAGGATCTTCTTAGCCTATGCAGCCAACATGAAGTTTAAGGTTTTTCAAATGGATGTCAAAAGTGCTTTTCTTAATGGTGAGCTAAAGGAAGAGGTTTTTGTTGAACAGCCACCTGGTTTTGTTTCTTCAACTCAGCCCTCACATGTATTCAAGTTACAGAAAGCTCTTTATGGACTAAAGCAAGCTCCCAGAGCCTGGTATGAGACTTTAGCTAGTTTCCTGTTAGAGCACAACTTTACTAGGGGAGTAGTTGATAGAACCCTCTTCGTCAAGCACCACAAGGACACAATCCTGTTAGTTCAAGTGTATGTGGATGACATTATATTTGGCTCCACTGATCCCAAACTTTGCAAAAGGTTTTCTGACCTAATGCATTCTAAGTTTGAGATGAGTAGTATGGGTGAGCTGTCTTACTTTCTTGGTCTCCAAGTAAAGCAAGCTGCTGATGGCATCTTCATCTCCCAATCCAAATATGCCAAGGAATTGGTAAAGAAGTTTGGGATGGCAGATGCTTCAGCAATGCATACACCTATGGCTACTAATGTAGTTATTGATTCTGATGATCAGGGAAAGCCTGTAGATCAAAAGAATTATAGGGCCATTGTTGGATCCCTATTGTATTTAACTGCAAGTAGGCCAGACATAATGTTTGTTACATGCCTTTGTGCTAGATTCCAGGTCAACCCCAAGGAATCTCATCTGATTCTTCTCAAGAGAATCTTGAGATACCTGAAGGGATGTCCAAATCTAGGACTTTGGTACCCAGCTGAGTCAGAATTTGAATTAATTGGATATTCTGATTCTGATTATGCTGGTTGTCGAGTTGACAGGAAAAGTACCTCAGGAACTTGTCAGTTCCTGGGAGAGAGATTGGTCTCTTGGTTCTGTAAGAAGCAGGCCTCTGTATCAACATCAACTGCAGAAGCTGAATATATAGCAGCTGCTAGTTGTTGTTCACAGATCCTGTGGATACAAAATCAGCTTTTGGATTATGGGTACTCACACAAGAACACTAAAATCATGTGTGACAGTACAAGTGCTATCTCCATTGCACAAAATCCAGTGCACCACTCTAGAACGAAGCACATTGAGATTAGACACCATTTCCTGAGAGATTGTGTGGAAAAGAACAAGATCAGCCTTGAGTTCATATCCACAGACCTTCAGAGAGGTGATATATTCACCAAGCCCTTAGATGAACAGAAGCATCTGTTCTTTTTGGTTCAACTAGGCATGATTAATGGACGAGACTAAGTGTGACGTCTGCCTTGTTGAAACTTGTTCGAAGATAGTCGAACGAAGTTCGACGATAGTCGAGCGGATCAAGCCTATCGTCGACCTATGGTTGAAGATAGCTTATCTGCTTGAAGATCGTCGACCTGCGTTCGAAGATAGTCGAACAGGTCGAGCTTATCGTCGATCTATGGTTGACGACAGCCTGCTGTTTGTGAAGACAGAAATAGTCGAACTATTGATCGACTACTCTGCTTCAGGACCGATCGTCGAACGACCGTTCGACCATCGTCTCCAGTATCTTTTAAGTAGATCGACGATCGCTGTTTTAATATAAAGCCGATGGTCGACCTAGGTTAAAATATAGTTGCTCTTATCGTCGACGGAGAGCGTCTTTTCGCATTCCGTCTTCCCGCTTGCTCTTTGTCTCACGTTTTTCTGCCGCTCCGTCCTCGCCGTCTCTCCCTCGTCTTCTCCAGCATTTTCGATGGCGATTGCTCCAGCTCTTCTTGCAGTGGTAAAGTTTGATTCTGGATTCAGCGTTGATTTCGACGCCTTCAGCAGTTGCGAACCAGGGATAGTAGAAATCCTAAATCTGTGCAGAGAACAAGGATTAGAGAGACTCATGTCTTACAGAGTAAAGATAAACACTCAGGAAATTAAAGAGTGGGCCTTCATTTCATCGTCGACTGATGATTCGATGACCGGAACAATTAGCGGAGAAGAGGTAATATTAACTCTCGCGATTCTGTCTTAAATTTTTGGATTAATTAATGGTGAAGAAGATTATGAGCAAGACGCTCCTGAATTCGGAAGAATGTTAACTGAGCTGGGACATGCCGAAGGCATTCCCTCCAAGCTGCTCAAGGTAAATTTCCCCTTCAAGATCAAGTTTCTTGCGGAAATTGTTGGAAAAGTGCTACTGGGAAAGCACTCAGCCCATGATAATATCACCAGACAGCAGTTTGCACTAATGTGTGCAATAGTGAACAAGAAGCAGATCAACTGGGCAGGCATTATGTTTGATTTAATCAGGAAAAAGAATGGAAAGAAAGAGGTTACCCTAGGAAGGGTTGTTGGTATTTTTCTGAAGGAGAAATACCCCCATTTGCTTGTGTCTGCCGCCACCTCCATCAACGCGAGTAAGAAGATGGATCCTTCACTGTTCTCAAAGTGGAAAAGGACTTTCCTGAAGCCCGCTCCTGCAGGGGTTGCTCCAGTTATATCTGAGAGCACCAGGATTGTCGCAGTCACTCCCCCCTTCTAGCAGCTGGCTCAGCAAATCCATCTCCTCCATCTTCTTCATCATCTTTGCCGTCTACTGCAGTTGAAGTTCCTTCAACTTCAACTGAAGTACGACATTCTGCCTCTCCTCCTGTATCTTCTCTCCCGACTGATCTTGCTGGGATTTCTCAACCTAGCTTTGATTTGTTGGCGTCTAAAATATCTTCTCCAGTTCATTCTTCAATTCCAACTCCTCCTCACTCTCCCATTCCATCTTCAGATCATCTTGATCACCCTACATCCACCCATGCATCTCCAGCTCATATTGCACATACCACCCCTGCTGTTCTTCCACCCTCAGAAATTCCTCCATCATCTTCATCATCTTCTTTTGATATAAGTCCAACATTTATTGCTAGCATTGTGGAGTTAATTACCCCTTCAATCAAAGCTATGATTGATGAGGCAATTGCTCCCCTTGTTTCTTCTATATCTTCTTTGACTGCTGCCATTCAGGCACTCTCAAAGTCTGCTGAGCCCTCTTCTTCTAGGGGCCTGGTTTCAGTTTATACTGAAATCAGGCAGGGGGAGATGCTTGATGAAGATATCTCAGAGCAGCCTTTGGCCTCCCCTCCAGCAGTTCTTCTTGCAGTAACAGAGAAAGTAGCAGAAGATTCAGCTCCTCCTCCTCCTCCATCTGAAAAGGAAATATCTGATGCAATCATGTTGACAAAGTTTGTAGTAAAAGTTTACTTAGAAGAATCCTCAACTCCCTTGGTTGCCCAGTACCTAGAAGGAATTATCACCTCCCTTCTAGATGATTTATGGGAGTTAGGAAACCCTGAAGAATATCCTGAAGGTATGTCTCTTTCTCAATTTGTAGATTACTCAATTGATATGCTAGTATGGGAATATCTGGAAGGGATGATTAGATGTCTTTTAGCAAGATTTTATTCCTAATCCTACAGATATAATGGAAGAAGTAGTTGTTGTCCAAGAGCCAGAACCAGAACCTGAACCTGAACCTGCTCTAGAGATTTTAGATGCTATAGAGCCTGAACCTGTGTCTGCCCCTGAAGATCAAGTGGTTGTAGAGCCAGTAAGTGAACCTACTTCTGAAGTTCAACCTGAACCAGAAGTAGCTGTTCTAACTTCTGAGGCTTCTGAGCAAGCAGTGCAAATTGAACTGGTCCCCACGACAGTTCCTGAGCTTCAAGAAATGGATTCTGAAAGTCAAATTGAAAAATCTACTGTATGGGATGATTCCCCAGGATTGGACTTAGATACTCTATTGGCACAGGATGCCATAGAAGAAGAAATGAAAAAAATCTGCTTTAAAGGAAAAAAGAAAGAGCTTTGAAAGAGGCTATTGATCCCTATGATATGCCTATCTCTTCAAATTCTGAAGAAGAAATTGATTCTGATGAATCTGCTGATTCTAAAAAGAAAAGGATTGCTAAGAAGAAAAGAAAGGTTGTAGCTCCTCCTCCTGCAAATCCAGACATTGATACACCATATTATGTACTGAAAGGGATTGATCCCAAGTCAAAAGAATTCCAGCATTGGATGTGGTTTTCTAAAAAACAGCAAAAGCAAAAGAAAAAGGCGAAGAGGTATGACCCTCCTGCTCCTAGATGGAATCCTAGAGGTCCTCCTCCACCTCCCGGTGCAGGAGCCTCAGGAAATTTATCTTCTAAGTCTGCCTCTCATTCTGAACGATCAAATCCATCTCAACCTGCTCAAAGGAAAAGTTCTCAAAGTTTTCAAGGAAAAAGTCAAACTGGATATCAAAGAACTAATACAGTTAAAGAACAAGTTAAGGAGGTAGTTTATCAAAGACCAACCTTTTCCCCTCCTCCTTCTCCAAAGAAAAAAGTTTCATCTCCAAAGCCAGTGCATACTGAGAAAGTTGTTCCAAAAGGTAAGCAATTTATTTTATCTGAAAATTCTAGCAAGAACTTTGCTAAGTCTACTCTCTCTTGTTATTTAGTTAATCAAGATAAAGAACCAGTTGGTTCCTCTTCTGAGATTGTCTATGAAAGCCCAGAGCTTGATCCTAACTTTAGGATGGCTCGTTTTCTTGAATTGGTTGGAGCAGCGCAAATAAGGAAAGCAAAAGCTGAAGGAAAGGACACTGCCGGATTCACTACAATGTCTAAATTCAGAAAGAAGGAGCTCGAAAAGTTCCAGGTCCGACCTGAGATATTTGATCCTTCAAAATATATGGAAAAGCATCCAGAGGCAGTGGTCCCAAGAACAACTGAACTGAAAATTATTGGAGAGCAAGATTTGAAGCTATCGAAGAAAGAAGCTCTAGATCCTACAAGGAAAATCACTTTTGTTTCTAGCTCTTCTAATCCTGAATCTAACTCTAAAGCACCTTAATTATTCATTGATTGACAGTTAATTTCTATCTGATTGATTGATGATATCTGCTTAGTTATTTCTATTTTATGCATTTTACTTACTTTCTGTAATTAGTTTTGTATGTTTTAATTGTTGAGGGACTTAACTCAAATAGGGGGAGATTGTTGGAACCCTAGGTTTTGATTTGAGTTCAGTCCTCTCTTTCTGTCTCTTGACCCAAGATTTATCTATGGTCAAAGGTTAGTTGATAGGTTAGATTCTCTAGTTGTGTAGAATCGCTTTTCCAGATGAATATTTAGTTAAGTAGTTTTTCGTTCGACTATAGTCGAACGTCGCTCGACTATCGTCTATCGGCTGATCGACGATCGTCTATCAGTTGGTCAACGTTCTGTCTGCGTTGATAGTTCGACTATCTGTTGATAGGTCGACTATCTGCTTGCTTTGGTAGTTCGACTATCTGTCCTGATAGTTCAACTATCTGATAGCTCGACTATCTGTTGATAGGTCGACTATCTGTCCGCCTTGATAGCTCGACTATCTGTTGATAGGTCGACTATCTGTGTTGCTTCGATAGTTCGACTATCTGTTGATAGGTCGACTATCTGCGTTGCTTCGATAGTTCGACTATTTGCTTGGATAGCTCAACTATCTGATAGTTCGACTATCTGTTGATAGATCGACTATCTCTATTTTCTTTGATAGGTCGACTATCTGTTGATAGGTCGACTATCTGTTTTGTTTGATAGGTCGACTATCTGTTGATAGGTCGACTATCTGTTTTCTGTGATAGGTCGACTATCTGCTTGATAGGTCACTATCTGTCTTTGTTTGGTAGTTCGACTATCTGTCCGGATAGATCGACTATCTGATAGCTCGACTATCTGTTCTGATAGGTCGACTATCTGCTGAGGTAGTTTGACTATCTTCTTTGATAGTTCGATTATCTGGATCGTTCGACTATCTGTCCGATAGGTCGACGATCTCCGTGCGTAGGTCGACGATCTCCGAAGGTCGTTCGACATTTTGCTGTATGCTCTTATTTAGTTTTGTCGTCTTCTGTGATGTGACTAATTTCATAATTATTTTGGCATATTTTATAAAAGATTATCTGAATAATTTGTGACATTATTTCCATGCAATATCAGTTCTATTCTATATGCATGAGCAAATCTTTTCTGACAAAGTTGTTTGTCTTATAGCTGAGATATGATTTCTGCCAGGCTGTCCTTTATAGCCGTTAGACTCAAAAAGTCTTCCTTGGCTGTAAAGAGTCGTTTCTGATGTGACTTTCTCTTATATTATTTCATCAGGAGTATTTGCAGCTTCTTAGAAAGCTTTATCCTTTTATAGGATATCTGCCTGCAGTATTTTTGTTTTGCTTTATGCTTTTTGCAGCCCAGCTTACAGAGTTCAGAAAAAGACAAGATTCAAACTCAATTAGAGCCGTTGCTGCTGCTGATATATAAAGACTTCTTTGAAGAAGAAATCAACTAGTCCACATAGCAACAATTCATTTAGCAAGCTTACAGCAAGAACAAGTTTAACTGCTCTCAGCAATCTTCACTCAACTGAGAAGTGTTATCTCTTCTGCTCTTCTTCAACCTGAGTTCTCCTGTTCCAGGAAGTTCTAACTCAGAGATCTTTTGAAGAAGAAGAAGAAGAAGATAGCTGCTAGAAGATTTTTATTTCTTATTTTATATCTTCTTGTAGTTCTTCCTTCAGTATTTACTGAAGTGTTTCTGCACTGAAGCAAGACTTCACTTGGATGTTCTTTGAGCCAGGGGGAGCCTTGATTCTTTTAGAGCTGTCTAGCTCAGTGCAAGTTATTGTGCTTCTCTAATCTATTGTAAAATAGAGAAGACACCTTAACCTCCTTTCCCCCTCCTGTACAGGGTTATTACTCCCTTCAAAAGTATCCCTTGGTGGCAGGGCACCTGATCAAAAACCTGTGTTGGTTTTTAGACACCTGATCAAAAGTCTAAAGGGTTTCTTGATCTACCTGAAGCAGATCTTGTTGGTGGCAGGGCACCTGATCAAAAACCTGAGTGGATTCCTACCTTGTTGGTAGAAGAGTGGATGCACCCAAGTTGTTTGAGGAACCACTATAAATTCCTTGTGTCGTCTGGATTGTCTTATTTAATTACTTGCATTGTGGCTGTGATTAGATCTTAACTAGGTTTGCTAGTTGCTGGATAGGATCCAAAGCTAAACTGTAATTACAGTTAGCCTTAGTTTGTGCACAACACTTGTGTTAGGCTCTAAGGTTTAATCTTAAATATCTATAACCTTCATTCCGCATTTAACTCCAAGGGAGTTGAGTAGAAAGTCAACTTTGCTAGTGCAATTTTTGATTACTCTATTCACCCCCCCCCCCTCTAGAGTAGTATCTATCCCTTCTCTTTCAGTCGGCCGAAAGTAGTCGGCGGGAGTCACTTAGTGATTCCCGTCAAAGTCGGCAGGAATCACTAACGACTCCCGTCAATTCTTACTTGGAAGAATTTTCCTTATTCCTTCTTTTGATAGCTTGGTCTTTGACCCATCCTATCTCCTTCTTCTGCTCTTGATCTACCTTGACCCTGTACTTGAAAATAAGTACACTCCAATAGAGAGAGCACACGTGGATCAACACACTGATCTACATAACGAGAGATTACGTTGCGCATACCCGTGTATATTGACCCATTGCACTCTGACATTGGTGTGTACTTAGCATGGAATAGCTGCAAGCACAACTTGATAGAATTGTCAAATACATTGTCAATTCAACTTATCTTGTTCAGTCTCTTCTTCAAATCAGGTCTATTGTTGATGCAATACCCAATAATAAACACCTCACAGAATCTTTAGTCTCAATGCTTTTGAAAGAAGATTTTGTCTGCTTACCCTTTTGGCATGCAGAGCAAATACCTTCTTTAGAGCATTTCATGTTAGGACCATTCTAACTAACTCTTGACTATATAGCTTTCCTATAGTATTATAATTCAAATGAGCTAGACTCTTGTGCCATTTAACACAATATGAGACTTTCTCATTTATAACTAGACAAATGAGAGAGTATGATGATAAACAAAGAAAATTAAGACAATAGGCATTCCCACTCCTAGTGTCTGTCAAAGTTACCTCTTGGTCACTTGATCTTCTTATATGGCACTTATACTTATGGGAAAAAATGACGTAGCAAAGATCACATAGTTGGCTTATGCTTATAAGGTTGTGTTGCAACCCTTCCACATAAGACTCTTTTGTGAAAGTGATTAAGCCATTAGTGATCTTACCAAAACCTTTGGTGATCCCTTTATCTGATCCAGCAAATATCACTTTAGGTTCATCCTTTACTGGAATGAAATCCTTCAGGATACACTTTGTTCCAGTCATGTGCCTGGAACAACTACTGTCCAAGTACCATATGGGGGTATAATAACTTGGACTCACCTGCAAGAAATAAATCACTTATCCTTAGGACCCCAATTCTCATTGGATCCTAGGTGCATGTTAGGCTTAAGATGAGCATGCCTGCCTGCAGCTCTTCTGATAGGTAAGTGTACATTAGATCTTTGTACACTATTATTGTGCCAGCAATCAATGGCATATTGGCCCACTTTGCCACAACACCAGCACTTAAAGATGTTGTACCTCCTTTTAAGGGCTGGTTTAACAGCATTGCTGTCAGTAGCTCTTAGTCTAGTAGGTACAACAACAGACTTTTTCTTGAGTGCTGGGGCTGGTACACCAAACTTAAATGGTCCAGGATGGGCCATTTGAACGTCCTCATGGGCTGCCTTGTAGCCATTATCACCCTACCATTCCTATCACCATAGTGGTGAACAACTTTGTTCTTCCTTTTGGAATTACCAGCTCTAGTGTTCCCTTTGAATCCTATCCCTTTCCTATACTTTTGGGAGGAGAAGGAATCTATCAAAGGCAACACAGTACATGGATTTGAAAACTTATCCACTAGCTCCTTCTCCTTTTGGAGCTTACTTTCTAGATTCCTGATAAACTCATTCTTAAAAGTAATTGTGCCCATCTGAATACCAGTAATGTTCTTCAGCTGGCTAACTTCCCTAATTTTCTATTCCAGCAAATTTGCTATTTCAGAATGCTGGGATGCAGCAAGATTTAGAGATGCAATCTCCTGAGCCTGCTCTGTTTGATCAGCTACCCTGGAGATCTCCTCAAACTGTTAAGTGTTTTCTTGAGTAACCTCTCTCTGATACCACTTGAAAGTCTTTGATTACAAGGGTAGCTAATCACCTAGAGGGGGGGGGGGTGAAAAGGTTATTGTAGTCTTTTCTTGAGTCTTTAACATCTTCTATGACTTATGTCCTATAGTGTATACTTATTTCAGATTTCAAGATAATAATATTCAGCACATAACATCACAAAACACAACACACCAGATTTTATAGTGGTTCCTCAATGTATGGGTAAATCCACTATCCCTCTTCGCCTTTCTAACAGTATGTTAGACAAGGCTCTTCACCAAAAACTATGGCTCCTCAGAGATTATAACACGAACCCACTGGATCAGTCAGTCTCCACTAAGACTTACAACATTGGCTCTCATCCCTCCACACAGTAATCACCTGACAACCACACACAGACACAAATGCCCTTTACACAGGCTGGGAGAAACAACCCCACACAGATTAACATAGGAATCTAATCACACAGTCATTATAATTTAGGCTTTACAATTAGATCTCATAGATCTCACACATAGCCTAATCAATCTAGGCCTAAAAATAGATCCTAAACAGATCCACTGATTTTGAAAGTGTTTGTTGATTTGACTTAAGAGAAATTAGTCTTTGAGTCAATTTCTTCCTAGGTTATGAAATTCTCAGCCCTATTTGCTTCCCAGCTGTAAACCCCCCCCCCCCTTTTTTCTTTTTCGAACACCGGGGTCTTAGCCCAGAATTGCCGCTTTGCGGTGGCACCGACTCACGGGAAGGCTGCCACTACAAAATGCTAATTCTGCCGGCCCTTTTCGATCACAAAAAGAGAGAAGTAAGAATACATAAAATGTAAACAGGTCCACAGAAATACACATATGAATAGAAATCACATCCAGTCCATCAATAGATAATAATAGAAAATAGAGGTACTGCTTGTAACATCCCATTTCCGGCTAAACCCCTAGGAGTCGGTTGGTTGCGGTAGAACCCTAGGGAGCCCAAAAGTTGAAATAAATCGACCAGGATTTCGGGTCACGGGTTGGTCACGCCCGTGACCCAGGTGTCACGCCCGTGACCTGGGGCGTGACTCCCTCGACGATCGTCGATCTCAGTTAAACGATCGTCGGGCGCAAAATTTTCCGCCCGGGCCTGTCACGCCCGTGACCCAGGTGTCACGCCCGTGACCTGGGGCGTGACTCCTTCGACGATCGTCGGTCCCAGGTAGACGATCGTTGGGCGCAAATATTTGACTCATGGCCTGTCACGCCCGTGACCCGCCATGTCACGACCGTGATATAGGGCGTGACCATGATCGTCGGTTCCAGGTCGACGGTCGTCGACCCAAAATGGGCCCACGGGCATATCACGCCCGTGACCCGCCATGTCACGCCCGTGACATAGGGCGTGACACGCTCGACGATCGTCGTTTTCAGTTCAACGCTCGTCGACCCAAAATTTGGCCACACGGGCCAGTCACGCCCGTGACCCAGGTGTCACGCCCGTGACCACCCTTCGACGATCGTCGATCTCAGTTCGACGATCGTCGAACCCAGAACTGGCTAACTGGGCCTGTCACGCCCGTGACCTATGTGTCACGCCCGTGACCAAGGCCGAAATGACAGCCAGGTTGGAAATTTCGGTAACCGACGCCATAATAAATTCTGACCATGGGAATGAAAATCAAGAGTATTTATGGGTCGTTCCCTACTTTAATTATGTTAATAATTAAGGAAAAATGGGTCCAATAAGAAATTGCCACCTGGCAAACACCTCTTCATCTCCAACTTTTCAACTGCCATTCGTCATAACCGAAACGTTATAAGGGTGTTATTAATGGCCGCCAACGTTTCATCTCCAACGTTTCATCTTTTCCCCTCCCCATTTGCTGATCTATAAAAGACTCCTAAGAGCCAGAGGAAAAGGTTACACTCCCTCAAACTGTTTCAGACCTCTGCCTTGCTGTTGAAGAATTTCCGGCGACGCCACCACCGCGCAAATGGCTTCCCGACGCTCTGCACGCCTTCAACCCGCGAACAAGGTCCTCCCCTCCCTCTTCTTCTGCGGTTAGATCTTAGGAATCGTTAGGAGAGATATCGGGCTCAAAAGAGCCAGATCGAGTGAGCGTATTCGTGGTTTTCCGAAAATTTCATGGTGGCGGGTTCGCCGGAAACCGCCTCTCCGGCGGCCGTGTCGCCGCCCGACGATAGCCCTCATCTCAACAGAGGTGGTGGTGGTGGTGGCCGGCCAGGGAGATGGCTGGATGGCCGGGAAATAGCTTTGGAAAAGCTACAGGAAAATGAGTCTTCAGGCCTCTGGTTCGGGCTCTGAAGAAGATGAACAGTGCCATGAAAATTGGATTCTATTTTTAAAACAATTTTTGAATGAAAATATCTGTCACCTTAAATATTTTAAGAAAAAAACTTAGAGGCTCCTACAGGAAAAATGGTTAACATAGAAAATGTAGCCCTTGAGGTCTACTTTAATTTAAAATTAATTTCACTCGATTTGGAATCCTGGTTAGACCACAGCACCCTTTTTGGTGAGGTCTATCCAGAGGGCCGTCTTGACCTTAGAAAAATTCCCCACTCCAAACCAGTCATCAGAATGACTTGAAATTTGGGGTGTGGTCTAATCTTACATATATCTAGGTGCTATCCAAAAATGAGAATTTTTGGAGAATATTTTTCTATAGTTTTTAGAAAAATTCAATAATCTTAGCCGAATTTAATTAGATAGTTAAATAATTTCCAAACCCTCCCAAATTCTGGTGAGTGGTCCCTGGGGTCACCATAAGATTCTGTATAATTTTTCATCTCATTTGTAGATGGTTTGGATTAGAAATGATCAACCCTAAAGTTTTGCCCTAATAAGGGGTCTTAGGTTAAAAGTGCACTTTTGAAATTTGAGTGGTCAGATCACCTCAACAGAGGCTGAGCTTTTTACCACTGGCTAGTAATATTCTCTAGCACCCCCTCATGGATTTTGAGGGGGATCGGGGTAAGTTTGCCCTAAGGACCAAGGCCAAACTCTAGGGATGGATCTTGGTGGTTTGTGAAGGTCATGTGGTCAAATGACCTTGGATTGACCCGAAATTGGGTGAAGAGAACCATAGGGCCAATATAGTTCTCTGGACGAAATCTTATTAGATTTGGAGACCGTTGGCATACCTAAAAATCTAACCCTAGTTTAGGGTGCAAAACTTGTAGAGATAGGAAATGACACCAAAACACATTGAAAAGTGTTGAGATTTGGGTAGACTGAATTATAAGGATGGTACAAGCTCTGGATATTTTTCTATGAATTTTAAGATCATTATTTTGGATACTTCATTAACGATGTAGTAACTTGTCTGATTTGCTTAGAAAATTTATTATGAACTATACACTTCTTGGAAAGTGATGAAATTTAAGCAGAGAACGTTTATTATTATTTTAAATCTCTGTGAATTTTTATGGGATTTTTGGAAGGTTAATTCTAGGGCTTGCTTCATTAGGTATGTTTTACCTTGGTTATTTGATTAAATCTTTAGTGATGTTTAGCAAGCTAGTAAAATTATGATTCTCTGCACAAAGATCTTTTATGTATCATACTACTGACTAGTGATTTTTCTATAATTTTTAGATGAATAATTTCAGTACTTCCTTCATTACATAGAGTTAATGTGATTATACTGAATAAGTTATTTAGAGGTTAAATACTTTCTATAAAATTCTGAGAATTTGTATTTGAAGTTACCTTACTGTCATTTAGTGATCATAATTTTTGGGTGGCCATTACTTAAGAATATCATGTAGTTCATGTTTAAAATTACCCATGGCCAATCTTTGGGAAAAATTAAATAAATATCAGATTAATTAGGAAAATTATAAATTTCTGGATTTAGACAAATTATGATATGGTAGACCTCCAGTAAATATTATAGAAGATTTGGAAGATAATTTGGTGTACCTCCCCTTGTGTACCTCATAAAGCTTAGGATGGTCTGCATATAGTAAAGCCACAGAATTCTGGTAGTCGATGTTGGTAGGGCAAGTTAAGATTGAGTTCATCATAGAAGTCAGGATAAGTAGAGTGTGGGACTGGTTAGGATAAGGGAGTACGGGAACGACGAAAGATCATCCATCCCGGGAAGAAGAGGAAGAGTCTTAATACTCTAGGGTTAGAACTAAAGTAACTAAAAGAGGATCGGGTTAAGGGAGATCAACCAATAATAATAAGTGCCTTGCGAAAGGGAACTTCGGGCCGTAATGCCGCCGTCTTGGTTCCTAGTGCCCCTTGAGAGCCCTTCACGGGGTATACCGGGGGCAGTCCTGGGCTAACGTAAACCGTAGGAATAATAAATTAAAAGAGCAACTAGTATAACTAGGGTTGCACACACTCACTCCCCGATAGCTAGGAAAAGTAGAATAATAGGACTTGTGGCCATTCAGACAGTAGCTCTGAAGGTAGTTGCACAGACAGGACTGTCCGGGGGGCCGAGGGCTCGAGGGTTGGAATACAGAGTAAAGGTGGTGGGTCTTCGGTACCCGATCGTCGTTCACACCGACATCGGTACGTTGACTCGGCGGTGTGGGACACTTAGCCAAAGAAAGTCTGGAGGGTACATCCAGCAGCAGTACGCGGATACTCTAGGTTGTGTTCTTCTAGGGGCGTACAGGAGGGCTAGGCCTGGTAGTGTGGATGCCCGCCTAGGAGTGGGGGGCCCGACCCACAGTCTCCGTTTGCCATTACGGAGGTTCCTGGGAGTGAAGCTAGCTGCCCGAACAGGGGGAACTAAAGGTCTGTGCGCATAGAGTCGTGTGCGTGTGTTGCACTTGCATGAATCATGGCATAGCATATCACTACACTCATAATTGCATACAACCGTCACCCCAATGTATAAATCGGTATGGGACTTTTTATACGATGGGAGCCTTGCAGAAGACCCCTTAACTTATAAGTTTGTATGAGCATTCATATAAGTTAAGGTTACTTATTTACTTATTTACTTGTTTGTTTACTTACTGTTCTCTAGCTGCCTTCTTTTATACAATTTGCTATTTATTAATTGCTCTACCTATTACAACATTTACACTGTTCACCTATTATAACTTGCTAGTTAGGTCCACCGTCACCTGCTTGATTATTCTCCACTTTTGTAGCTTCCCTTTCCTCCTCTCCGCCCGGTACTTAGGAGCCGTGGTGGGAGGGGTAGGGGATGATAGAGCTTAGTCTTTATGACTAATGGTTTTCGAACCAAATATTACAGGAGCACAGGATGGGAGACAGGGACCAGCACCAGCGGAGTACGGTGCGCATGGAGGTGGGACAGTCTAGCACCGGTGCACCTGCGTCCAGCTCCGTGAGTGATTAGTATTTTCTTAGCTTCCGCGATGAGTGACATGTAGTGAGGTCTCTGATGTACTGGGCTCGAGCCCATTTATCTATTTTCCTTTCATTACTATTGATGGACTGGTTATGATTTCACTTTTATTTACATGTTTCTGTGGACTTGTTTACACTTTTGTATAAATGCTTCTCTCTCTTGTGATCGAAAAGGGCCGGCAGAATTGGCGTTTTGTAGTGGTTGCCTTCCCGTGAGTCGGTGCCACCGCAAAGCGGCAATTCTGGGCTAAGACCCCGGTGGTTTAAAGAGAAAAAAGGGGTTCTTACAAGTGGTATCAGAGGGAACCTCGATCGAAAGAGAAGTGGTCCACAAAAACCTCGGGCCACCCCCGTGCGAGCTTAGTTTGCGGACAAACTAGTAGCGGAAGCAGTGGTGTGCCCATGAGGGAAATCACATGCGAAAGTCCATCCTAACTCTTCTTAAATTCCATTCATTCGCTCTCTAACAAATGGAATTTTTACTTGTAGCCTGCGACGAACCCTACATCGCAGTAGGGGACACCTCAGGCTCCGAATGTGGTCCCGACTCCGCCAGCACCAGTTCCGTTCCAGCAGACGGAGATGGGGCAAACACTGACGGCCATCCTGGAGGCCTTCAGAGCCCAGCAAGCCCCGGCCCCACAGCCAAACCCCGGGGCCAATTGGATGACTGTCTTCCGGGGACTTTCCCCTCCATCCTACCAGGGGACGGAGTCTGCAGTACGTACGGAGGAGTGGTTGGACACTATTTACGAGATGCTGGCAGGGATTCGATGCCCCACGGAGGAGGCAGTCGCTTTGGCAGTCTCCTGCTTGGAGTCACATGGAAAGAGATGGTGGAAATCTCAGCTGGACACCACCTTCGCAGGGATGGACTGTGCTGATATTACTTGGGAGGAGTTTAGGGCAGCGCTCTTGGGACATTTTGTGCCTCGGTCGGCGAGAGATGACCTGGAGGATAGGTTCCTACGGTTGAGGCAGGGGAACAGGACTGTGGTGGAGTACTATCAGGAGTTCACTCACCTGGCCCGTTATGCGGACGCTTACCAGTTAGACGACGCTGGCTATGCCCGGAGGTTTTATAAGGGGCTGCAGGATGACATGAGGCAGGCCCTCCTTTTTGTCTCAGAGGGGAGTCTGGCCAGGATTCTGGAGATGGCTAAGAAGAGGGAGGCGGATCAGCTTACAGTGAGGAGCTGGAAGAGACCGGCTGATGATTCAGTGATTGGGGGACGTAGAGACCGTCCTCGAGGCCAGGTTATTGGAGAGAGAAGGAACGGGGATCAGCCTCGTCAAGAGTTTGGGCAAGAGCAAAGGAGTCAGGGGGTATTGGCTCCCCAGCCTATACAGATGCTGGAAATGCCAAGGACGCCAGAGCAGCCACCGGTATGCTATCAGTGCAACCAGCCGGGGCATATCAAGAGGAACTGCCCTGTGAGGCGAGCACCCCCACCAGCACATCAGGGCGCTCCACCTCCTCGACAGTTTGGCGGACGAGGACAGGACCGAGGACGAGGATTCCAGGATCGAGGTCGTAGGCCAGAGAGAGAGCAGGTGTATGCTCTAGACCTGACACAGCCCCGGGACCCGGAGCAGGTTATCACAGGTATGGCAGTACTTTTCAGATTTTCTTCATATAAACTACTATTTTAAACATAACCTGTTTAGAAATTAAGAGAAGATAAACTACAATAAGAATACTAAGACATTTAATTACCCCAGGCATAGTATTCGTGAGCGGCAAGCCCGCTCACACCCTCTTCGACACTGGTGCGTCGCAATCATTCGTGTCGGAGGATTTCGTGAAAGGACTAGCAGGAGTGGAGCCATTCACCGGGAAGATGATGAGGGTGCGCCTACCCGACGGGTCAGAGATATTGACCTCTGCTCATTGTAATATGGAAGCAAGGATCGGCGGAAAGGCGTTTGAGGCACCAGCGGCGGTTCTGAAGATGCCAGATTACGATCTGATCTTGGGCATGACTTGGCTTTATTGGAACCATGCCCAGATCGATTGCGTGGCGAAGAGGATCACCGTGAGGCACGGCGACTCCTTCATTGTTATCGAAGGTATTATACCAGCACCCCGTACCTTGCTATCGTCTGTGCAGGCTGTTAAGGCCCACCTACAGGGGGAAGAGGTTTATCAGGTCCTCTTTGAGGCGGTCGTAGCCAAGGACTCTATTGCAGATATACCGGTAGTGCGGGACTTCGCCGACGTGTTTCCGGAGAAGCTACCAGGGTTACCCCCGCACCGAGAGAAGGACTTTCAGATTCAGCTCATACCGGGGGCTAAGCCGGTATCCAGAGCTCCCTATCGAATGGCCCCAAAGGAGTTGGTGGAATTCCGAAGCCAGCTTCAGGAGTTAGTGGAGGCCGGGTTCGTTCGGCCTAGCTCATCACCGTGGGGAGCTCCGGTGCTGTTCGTTAAGAAGAAGGACGGGACCCTTCGATTGTGCATAGATTACCGGGCTCTGAACAGGTTGACAGTCCGGAACACGTATCCCTTACCACGGATAGACGAGCTTTTTGACCAGCTGGAGGGAGCCCATTGGTTCTCAAAGCTGGATCTGAGGTCAGGGTACTACCAGCTTCGTATTCGGGAGGAGGACATCCCGAAGACGGCCTTCAGCAGCAGATACGGCTTGTACGAGTTTACCGTGATGCCGTTCGGGCTCACGAATGCACCCTCCGCATTCATGACTTTGATGAATCGGGTGTTCGAGGAGTATCTGAACGCCTTTGTCATTGTATTCATCGACGACATTCTCATCTATTCAAGGACGGAGGAGGAGCACGCGAGGCATCTGGCCTTGACCTTGGGGAAGCTGCGTGAGCATGAGATGTATGCCAAGTACAGCAAGTGCCAGTTCTGGCTAAAGGAGGTGGCCTTTCTGGGCCATGTCATCAGTGGAGCAGGTCTGGCAGTGGATCCTGCAAAGATCCAGGCAGTACGGGATTGGCCAACGCTAAAGTCGGCCACGGATGTTCGAAGTTTCTTGGGACTTGTCGGTTACTACCGGAAGTTCGTCGAGGGGTTCTCTCAGATTGCCCTCCCTCTTACGTCCCTGACGAAGAAGGAGTCCCCTTTTATATGGACGCCTCGATGCGAATCTGCCTTCCAGGAGCTAAAGGATCGTCTCACCTCGGCTCCCATCCTTGCTCTTCCAACAGGGAAGGAGGGATTCCAGGTGTATACGGATGCTTCCTATCAGGGGATGGGTGCCGTCCTTATGCAGAATGGGCACGTAATAGCCTATGCCTCCCGTCAGTTGAAGCAGCACGAGCAGAACTACCCCGTGCACGATTTGGAGATGGGGGCAGTCATTTTTGCTCTTAAGATCTGGCGACACTATCTCTACGGAGTACATTGTGATATCTTCTCCGACCACAAGAATCTGAAGTACGTCGACACCCAGAAGGAGTTGAACATCAGACAGAGACGCTGGGTGGAGTTTCTGTCGGACTACCAGTATACCATGCACTACCATCCTGGGAAGGCGAATGTGGTCGCAGATGCTCTGAGTCGGAGAGCGAGTACGACAGGAGTAGGCCCGCAACTGATGGCCTTAGAGTTGATTAGATCATTCGAGGAGATGCAGATTTCGCTAGTGTCTGAGGATGACCCGGAGCTGTACATGGAGTACCTGGGGTCGATGGCTACTACTGATGATATTCGGGACCGCATCAGAGATGGGCAGATGCTGGATGAGAGAGCTGAGCCGATATTCCGAGCCTTGGAGGAAGGCACGACGGGAGATTACTCTTTGAGGGATGGGCTCCTGTGTTTCCGAGGCAGAGTCTACATACCAACAGGAGGACGGATCTGGGAGGATATTTTGACGGAAGCTCATTGCAGCCGATATTCGGTACACCCGGGGATCACCAAGATGGTAAAGGATTTAAAGAGGACGATGTATTGGCCGGGTATGAAGAAAGATATTACGTATTTTGTGACGCATTGTGAGGCCTGCCAGCTCGTGAAGGCGGAGTGTAGGAACCCGGCAGGCTTGCTGCAGCCGCTTCCAGTGCCGGAGTGGAAGTTTGAGGATATAGCCATGGACTTCATACATGGGCTACCTAGATCCCGTGCGGGGAACGACTCGATCTGGGTGATAGTGGACAGGCTGACAAAGGTGGCCAGATTCATCCCAGTGGCAAAGGACACACCGGTCAGTGTATTAGTGCGGAGGTTCATTGAGCAGTTTGTGCGTTATCATGGGGTGCTCAAGACTATCGTTTCGGATCGGGATGGGCGGTTTACATCCAGGGAATGGAGGTCAGTCCAGGCCCATCTGGGTTCTCGGTTGACATTCAGCACAGCTTTTCACCCTCAGACCGATGGACAGACAGAGCGCACCAACCGTACACTGGAGGATCTGTTGCGATTATGTATTTTGGACCGTGGCGAGCCTTGGGAGAGATTGCTGCCACTGGTCGAGTTTTCTTACAACAATGCTCATCAGTCCAGCATAGGCATGGCTCCATACGAAGCGTTGTACGGAAGGAGGTGCAGAACCCCACTATCATGGGTTCAGGATGAGGATCCGCAGGCACTAGGCTCGGAGTTCGTGGGAGATACAGATGCTCAGATTAGATTAATCCGAGACAGGATGTTGGAAGCCCAGGGCAGACAGGCGAAATACTACGATGCGAGGCATCGTCAAGTAGAGTTCCAGGTAGGAGACCGGGTTTTCTTGAAGATACGGCCGATGCACGGAGTCTCGCGGGTTCGCGGGCGGAAGAAGCTCAGTCCAAGATATATGGGGCCCTATAGGATCCTGGAGCGGATCGGCCCCATAGCCTATAGACTGGAGCTACCGCCGGAGTTAGCGGGATTGCATGACGTCTTCCACGTCTCCTCACTTCGGAGGGCTCTGCTACGCCCTGAGCAGCTGATTTCCTCGGCAGATGGCCCGGTGGCCTCGGATCGGTCAGTTAACTTGGAGCCTATCAGGATTGATGACACAGCAGTGCGTGTCTTACGATGGAAGAAGGTTCCGTTGGTCAAGGTTCTGTGGAATAATCATGGGCAGGAGGAGCATACATGGGAGCCACAGGACTTGATGCGGCAAAAATACCCGGAACTTTTTCGTCAGGTATATCTCACAACCCCCCCCTGGACAATTAATTTGCCTTCCTATTTTAAATCAAAGGAACTGAAACTTCAAAATAGGGGCTAATCTTTTGTTTATTGGGTTTTATATACCTAGTTAAGTGGGCGAATTGATCTTAGATTTGAAACCGCATAAAGCCAACATAACGTAGGGAAACAAGTTCTTTAATTCTCATGGGATGTTACAAGCTTCTTTTCCGATTAGAGTCCCGTAGGCTTAACCTTGATTTCGGGGACGAAATCTTTGTTTTGTTTATTGGGATTTGTAACATCCCATTTCCGGCTAAACCCCTAGGAGTCGGTTGGTTGCGGTAGAACCCTAGGGAGCCCAAAAGTTGAAATAAATCGACCAGGATTTCGGGTCACGGGTTGGTCACGCCCGTGACCCAGGTGTCACGCCCGTGACCTGGGGCGTGACTCCTTCGACGATCGTCGATCTCAGTTAGACGATCGTCGGGCGCAAAATTTTCCGCCCGGCCCTGTCACGCCCGTGACCCAGGTGTCACGCCCGTGACCTGGGGCGTGACTCCTTCGACGATCGTCGGTCCCAGGTAGACGATCGTTGGGCGCAAATATTTGACTCATGGCCTGTCACGCCCGTGACCCGCCATGTCACGACTGTGACATAGGGCGTGACCATGATCGTCGGTTCCAGGTCGACGGTCGTCGACCCAAAATGGGCCCACGGGCATGTCACGCCCGTGACCCGCCATGTCACGCCCGTGACATAGGGCGTGACACGCTCGACGATCGTCGTTTTCAGTTCAACGCTCGTCGACCCAGAATTTGGCCACACGGGCCAGTCACGCCCGTGACCCAGGTGTCACGCCCGTGACCACCCTTCGACGATCGTCGATCTCAGTTCGACGATCGTC
Source organism: Platanthera zijinensis (assembly GCA_039513925.1). Lineage (NCBI taxonomy): Eukaryota > Viridiplantae > Streptophyta > Magnoliopsida > Asparagales > Orchidaceae > Platanthera > Platanthera zijinensis. The sequence goes on from CM077078.1 coordinate 269,172,115, forward strand.
GAACCCAGAACTGGCTAACCGGGCCTATCACGCCCGTGACCTATGTGTCACGCCCGTGACCAAGGCCGAAATGACAGCCAGGTTGGAAATTTCGGTAACCGACGCCATAATAAATTCTGACCATGGGAATGAAAATCAAGAGTATTTATGGGTCGTTCCCTACTTTAATTATGTTAATAATTAAGGAAAAATGGGTCCAATAAGAAATTGCCACCTGGCAAACACCTCTTCATCTCCAACTTTTCAACTGCCATTCGTCATAACCGAAACGTTATAAGGGTGTTATTAATGGCCGCCAACGTTTCATCTCCAACGTTTCATCTTTTCTCCTCCCCATTTGCTGATCTATAAAAGACTCCTAAGAGCCAGAGGAAAAGGTTACACTCCCTCAAACTGTTTCAGACCTCCGCCTTGCTGTTGAAGAATTTCCGGCGACGCCACCACCGCGCAAATGGCTTCCCGACGCTCTGCACGCCTTCAACCCGCGAACAAGGTCCTCCCCTCCCTCTTCTTCTGCGGTTAGATCTTAGGAATCGTTAGGAGAGATATCGGGCTCAAAAGAGCCAGATCGAGTGAGCGTATTCGTGGTTTTCCGAAAATTTCATGGTGGCGGGTTCGCCGGAAACCGCCTCTCCGGCGGCCGTGTCGCCGCCCGACCGATAGCCCTCATCTCAACAGAGGTGGTGGTGGTGGTGGCCGGCCAGGGAGATGGCTGGATGGCCGGGAAATAGCTTTGGAAAAGCTACAGGAAAATGAGTCTTCAGGCCTCTGGTTCGGGCTCTGAAGAAGATGAACAGTGCCATGAAAATTGGATTCTATTTTTAAAACAATTTTTGAATGAAAATATCTGTCACCTTAAATATTTTAAGAAAAAAACTTAGAGGCTCCTACAGGAAAAATGGTTAACATAGAAAATGTAGCCCTTGAGGTCTACTTTAATTTAAAATTAATTTCACTCGATTTGGAATCCTGGTTAGACCACAGCACCCTTTTTGGTGAGGTCTATCCAGAGGGCCGTCTTGACCTTAGAAAAATTCCCCACTCCAAACCAGTCATCAGAATGACTTGAAATTTGGGGTGTGGTCTAATCTTACATATATCTAGGTGCTATCCAAAAATGAGAATTTTTGGAGAATATTTTTCTATAGTTTTTAGAAAAATTCAATAATCTTAGCCGAATTTAATTAGATAGTTAAATAATTTCCAAACCCTCCCAAATTCTGGTGAGTGGTCCCTGGGGTCACCATAAGATTCTGTATAATTTTTCATCTCATTTGTAGATGGTTTGGATTAGAAATGATCAACCCTAAAGTTTTGCCCTAATAAGGGGTCTTAGGTTAAAAGTGCACTTTTGAAATTTGAGTGGTCAGATCACCTCAACAGAGGCTGAGCTTTTTACCACTGGCTAGTAATATTCTCTAGCACCCCCTCATGGATTTTGAGGGGGATCGGGGTAAGTTTGCCCTAAGGACCAAGGCCAAACTCTAGGGATGGATCTTGGTGGTTTGTGAAGGTCATGTGGTCAAATGACCTTGGATTGACCCGAAATTGGGTGAAGAGAACCATAGGGCCAATATAGTTCTCTGGACGAAATCTTATTAGATTTGGAGACCGTTGGCATACCTAAAAATCTAACCCTAGTTTAGGGTGCAAAACTTGTAGAGATAGGAAATGACACCAAAACACATTGAAAAGTGTTGAGATTTGGGTAGGCTGAATTATAAGGATGGTACAAGCTCTGGATATTTTTCTATGAATTTTAAGATCATTATTTTGGATACTTCATTAACGATGTAGTAACTTGTCTGATTTGCTTAGAAAATTTATTATGAACTATACACTTCTTGGAAAGTGATGAAATTTAAGCAGAGAACGTTTATTATTATTTTAAATCTCTGTGAATTTTTATGGGATTTTTGGAAGGTTAATTCTAGGGCTTGCTTCATTAGGTATGTTTTACCTTGGTTATTTGATTAAATCTTTAGTGATGTTTAGCAAGCTAGTAAAATTATGATTCTCTGCACAAAGATCTTTTATGTATCATACTACTGACTAGTGATTTTTCTATAATTTTTAGATGAATAATTTCAGTACTTCCTTCATTACATAGAGTTAATGTGATTATACTGAATAAGTTATTTAGAGGTTAAATACTTTCTATAAAATTCTGAGAATTTGTATTTGAAGTTACCTTACTGTCATTTAGTGATCATAATTTTTGGGTGGCCATTACTTAAGAATATCATGTAGTTCATGTTTAAAATTACCCATGGCTAATCTTTGGGAAAAATTAAATAAATATCAGATTAATTAGGAAAATTATAAATTTCTGGATTTAGACAGATTATGATATGGTAGACCTCCAGTAAATATTATAAAAGATTTGGACGATAATTTGGTGTACCTCCCCTTGTGTACCTCATAAAGCTTAGGATGGTCTGCATATAGTAAAGCCACGGAATTCTGGTAGTCGATGGTTGGTAGGGCAAGTTAAGATTGAGTTCATCATAGAAGTCAGGATAAGTAGAGTGTGGGACTGGTTAGGATAAGGGAGTACGGGAACGACGAAAGATCGTCCATCCCGGGAAGAAGAGGAAGAGTCTTAATACTCTAGGGTTAGAACTAAAGTAACTAAAAGAGGATCGGGTTAAGGGAGATCAACCAATAATAATAAGTGCCTTGCGAAAGGGAACTTCGGGCCGTAATGCCGCCGTCTTGGTTCCTAGTGCCCCTTGAGAGCCCTTCACGGGGTATACCGGGGGCAGTCCTGGGCTAACGTAAACCGTAGGAATAATAAATTAAAAGAGCAACTAGTATAACTAGGGTTGCACACACTCACTCCCCGATAGCTAGGAAAAGTAGAATAATAGGACTTGTGGCCATTCAGACAGTAGCTCTGAAGGTAGTTGCACAGACAGGACTGTCCGGGGGGCCGAGGGCTCGAGGGTTGGAATACAGAGTAAAGGTGGTGGGTCTTCGGTACCCGATCGTCGTTCACACCGACATCGGTACGTTGACTCGGCGGTGTGGGACACTTAGCCAAAGAAAGTCTGGAGGGTACATCCAGCAGCAGTACGCGGATACTCTAGGTTGTGTTCTTCTAGGGGCGTACAGGAGGGCTAGGCCTGGTAGTGTGGATGCCCGCCTAGGAGTGGGGGGCCCGACCCACAGTCTCCGTTTGCCACTACGGAGGTTCCTGGGAGTGAAGCTAGCTGCCCGAACAGGGGGAACTAAAGGTCTGTGCGCATAGAGTCGTGTGCGTGTGTTGCACTTGCATGAATCATGGCATAGCATATCACTACACTCATAATTGCATACAACCGTCACCCCAATGTATAAATCGGTATGGGACTTTTTATACGATGGGAGCCTTGCAGAAGACCCCTTAACTTATAAGTTTGTATGAGCATTCATATAAGTTAAGGTTACTTATTTACTTATTTACTTGTTTGTTTACTTACTGTTCTCTAGCTGCCTTCTTTTATACAATTTGCTATTTATTAATTGCTCTACCTATTACAACATTTACACTGTTCACCTATTATAACTTGCTAGTTAGGTCCACCGTCACCTGCTTGATTATTCTCCACTTTTGTAGCTTCCCTTTCCTCCTCTCCGCCCGGTACTTAGGAGCCGTGGTGGGAGGGGTAGGGGATGATAGAGCTTAGTCTTTATGACTAATGGTTTTCGAACCAAATATTACAGGAGCTCAGGATGGGAGACAGGGACCAGCACCAGCGGAGTACGGTGCGCATGGAGGTGGGACAGTCTAGCACCGGTGCACCTGCGTCCAGCTCCGTGAGTGATTAGTATTTTCTTAGCTTCCGCGATGAGTGACATGTAGTGAGGTCTCTGATGTACTGGGCTCGAGCCCATTTATCTATTTTCCTTTCATTACTATTGATGGACTGGTTATGATTTCACTTTTATTTACATGTTTCTGTGGACTTGTTTACACTTTTGTATAAATGCTTCTCTCTCTTGTGATCGAAAAGGGCCGGCAGAATTGGCGTTTTGTAGTGGTTGCCTTCCCGTGAGTCGGTGCCACCGCAAAGCGGCAATTCTGGGCTAAGACCCCGGTGGTTTAAAGAGAAAAAAAGGGGTTCTTACAAGTGGTATCAGAGGGAACCTCGATCGAAAGAGAAGTGGTCCACAAAAACCTCGGGCCACCCCCGTGCGAGCTTAGTTTGTGGACAAACTAGTAGCGGAAGCAGTGGTGTGCCCATGAGGGAAATCACATGCGAAAGTCCATCCTAACTCTTCTTAAATTCCATTCATTCGCTCTCTAACAAATGGAATTTTTACTTGTAGCCTGCGACGAACCCTACATCGCAGCAGGGGACACCTCAGGCTCCGAATGTGGTCCCGACTCCGCCAGCACCAGTTCCGTTCCAGCAGACGGAGATGGGGCAAACACTGACGGCCATCCTGGAGGCCTTCAGAGCCCAGCAAGCCCCGGCCCCACAGCCAAACCCCGGGGCCAATTGGATGACTGTCTTCCGGGGACTTTCCCCTCCATCCTACCAGGGGACGGAGTCTGCAGTACGTACGGAGGAGTGGTTGGACACTATTTACGAGATGCTGGCAGGGATTCGATGCCCCACGGAGGAGGCAGTCGCTTTGGCAGTCTCCTGCTTGGAGTCACATGGAAAGAGATGGTGGAAATCTCAGCTGGACACCACCTTCGCAGGGATGGACTGTGCTGATATTACTTGGGAGGAGTTTAGGGCAGCGCTCTTGGGACATTTTGTGCCTCGGTCGGCGAGAGATGACCTGGAGGATAGGTTCCTACGGTTGAGGCAGGGGAACAGGACTGTGGTGGAGTACTATCAGGAGTTCACTCACCTGGCCCGTTATGCGGACGCTTACCAGTTAGACGACGCTGGCTATGCCCGGAGGTTTTATAAGGGGCTGCAGGATGACATGAGGCAGGCCCTCCTTTTTGTCTCAGAGGGGAGTCTGGCCAGGATTCTGGAGATGGCTAAGAAGAGGGAGGCGGATCAGCTTACAGTGAGGAGCTGGAAGAGACCGGCTGATGATTCAGTGATTGGGGGACGTAGAGACCGTCCTCGAGGCCAGGTTATTGGAGAGAGAAGGAACGGGGATCAGCCTCGTCAAGAGTTTGGGCAAGAGCAAAGGAGTCAGGGGGTATTGGCTCCCCAGCCTATACAGATGCTGGAAATGCCAAGGACGCCAGAGCAGCCACCGGTATGCTATCAGTGCAACCAGCCGGGGCATATCAAGAGGAACTGCCCTGTGAGGCGAGCACCCCCACCAGCACATCAGGGCGCTCCACCTCCTCGACAGTTTGGCGGACGAGGACAGGACCGAGGACGAGGATTCCAGGATCGAGGTCGTAGGCCAGAGAGAGAGCAGGTGTATGCTCTAGACCTGACACAGCCCCGGGACCCGGAGCAGGTTATCACAGGTATGGCAGTACTTTTCAGATTTTCTTCATATAAACTACTATTTTAAACATAACCTGTTTAGAAATTAAGAGAAGATAAACTACAATAAGAATACTAAGACATTTAATTACCCCAGGCATAGTATTCGTGAGCGGCAAGCCCGCTCACACCCTCTTCGACACTGGTGCGTCGCAATCATTCGTGTCGGAGGATTTCGTGAAAGGACTAGCAGGAGTGGAGCCATTCACCGGGAAGATGATGAGGGTGCGCCTACCCGACGGGTCAGAGATATTGACCTCTGCTCATTGTAATATGGAAGCAAGGATCGGCGGAAAGGCGTTTGAGGCACCAGCGGCGGTTCTGAAGATGCCAGATTACGATCTGATCTTGGGCATGACTTGGCTTTATTGGAACCATGCCCAGATCGATTGCGTGGCGAAGAGGATCACCGTGAGGCACGGCGACTCCTTCATTGTTATCGAAGGTATTATACCAGCACCCCGTACCTTGCTATCGTCTGTGCAGGCTGTTAAGGCCCACCTACAGGGGGAAGAGGTTTATCAGGTCCTCTTTGAGGCGGTCGTAGCCAAGGACTCTATTGCAGATATACCGGTAGTGCGGGACTTCGCCGACGTGTTTCCGGAGAAGCTACCAGGGTTACCCCCGCACCGAGAGAAGGACTTTCAGATTCAGCTCATACCGGGGGCTAAGCCGGTATCCAGAGCTCCCTATCGAATGGCCCCAAAGGAGTTGGTGGAATTCCGAAGCCAGCTTCAGGAGTTAGTGGAGGCCGGGTTCGTTCGGCCTAGCTCATCACCGTGGGGAGCTCCGGTGCTGTTCGTTAAGAAGAAGGACGGGACCCTTCGATTGTGCATAGATTACCGGGCTCTGAACAGGTTGACAGTCCGGAACACGTATCCCTTACCACGGATAGACGAGCTTTTTGACCAGCTGGAGGGAGCCCATTGGTTCTCAAAGCTGGATCTGAGGTCAGGGTACTACCAGCTTCGTATTCGGGAGGAGGACATCCCGAAGACGGCCTTCAGCAGCAGATACGGCTTGTACGAGTTTACCGTGATGCCGTTCGGGCTCACGAATGCACCCTCCGCATTCATGACTTTGATGAATCGGGTGTTCGAGGAGTATCTGAACGCCTTTGTCATTGTATTCATCGACGACATTCTCATCTATTCAAGGACGGAGGAGGAGCACGCGAGGCATCTGGCCTTGACCTTGGGGAAGCTGCGTGAGCATGAGATGTATGCCAAGTACAGCAAGTGCCAGTTCTGGCTAAAGGAGGTGGCCTTTCTGGGCCATGTCATCAGTGGAGCAGGTCTGGCAGTGGATCCTGCAAAGATCCAGGCAGTACGGGATTGGCCAACGCTAAAGTCGGCCACGGATGTTCGAAGTTTCTTGGGACTTGTCGGTTACTACCGGAAGTTCGTCGAGGGGTTCTCTCAGATTGCCCTCCCTCTTACGTCCCTGACGAAGAAGGAGTCCCCTTTTATATGGACGCCTCGATGCGAATCTGCCTTCCAGGAGCTAAAGGATCGTCTCACCTCGGCTCCCATCCTTGCTCTTCCAACAGGGAAGGAGGGATTCCAGGTGTATACGGATGCTTCCTATCAGGGGATGGGTGCCGTCCTTATGCAGAATGGGCACGTAATAGCCTATGCCTCCCGTCAGTTGAAGCAGCACGAGCAGAACTACCCCGTGCACGATTTGGAGATGGGGGCAGTCATTTTTGCTCTTAAGATCTGGCGACACTATCTCTACGGAGTACATTGTGATATCTTCTCCGACCACAAGAATCTGAAGTACGTCGACACCCAGCAGGAGTTGAACATCAGACAGAGGTGGAGTTTCTGTCGGACTACCAGTATACCATGCACTACCATCCTGGGAAGGCGAATGTGGTCGCAGATGCTCTGAGTCGGAGAGCGAGTACGACAGGAGTAGGCCCGCAACTGATGGCCTTAGAGTTGATTAGATCATTCGAGGAGATGCAGATTTCGCTAGTGTCTGAGGATGACCCGGAGCTGTACATGGAGTACTTGGGGTCGATGGCTACTACTGATGACATTCGGGACCGCATCAGAGATGGGCAGATGCTGGATGAGAGAGCTGAGCCGATATTCCGAGCCTTGGAGGAAGGCACGACGGGAGATTACTCTTTGAGGGATGGGCTCCTGTGTTTCCGAGGCAGAGTCTACATACCAACAGGAGGACGGATCTGGGAGGATATTTTGACGGAAGCTCATTGCAGCCGATATTCGGTACACCCGGGGATCACCAAGATGGTAAAGGATTTAAAGAGGACGATGTATTGGCCGGGTATGAAGAAAGATATTACGTATTTTGTGACGCATTGTGAGGCCTGCCAGCTCGTGAAGGCGGAGTGTAGGAACCCGGCAGGCTTGCTGCAGCCGCTTCCAGTGCCGGAGTGGAAGTTTGAGGATATAGCCATGGACTTCATACATGGGCTACCTAGATCCCGTGCGGGGAACGACTCGATCTGGGTGATAGTGGACAGGCTGACAAAGGTGGCCAGATTCATCCCAGTGGCAAAGGACACACCGGTCAGTGTATTAGTGCGGAGGTTCATTGAGCAGTTTGTGCGTTATCATGGGGTGCTCAAGACTATCGTTTCGGATCGGGATGGGCGGTTTACATCCAGGGAATGGAGGTCAGTCCAGGCCCATCTGGGTTCTCGGTTGACATTCAGCACAGCTTTTCACCCTCAGACCGATGGACAGACAGAGCGCACCAACCGTACACTGGAGGATCTGTTGCGATTATGTATTTTGGACCGTGGCGAGCCTTGGGAGAGATTGCTGCCACTGGTCGAGTTTTCTTACAACAATGCTCATCAGTCCAGCATAGGCATGGCTCCATACGAAGCGTTGTACGGAAGGAGGTGCAGAACCCCACTATCATGGGTTCAGGATGAGGATCCGCAGGCACTAGGCTCGGAGTTCGTGGGAGATACAGATGCTCAGATTAGATTAATCCGAGACAGGATGTTGGAAGCCCAGGGCAGACAGGCGAAATACTACGATGCGAGGCATCGTCAAGTAGAGTTCCAGGTAGGAGACCGGGTTTTCTTGAAGATACGGCCGATGCACGGAGTCTCGCGGGTTCGCGGGCGGAAGAAGCTCAGTCCAAGATATATGGGGCCCTATAGGATCCTGGAGCGGATCGGCCCCATAGCCTATAGACTGGAGCTACCGCCGGAGTTAGCGGGATTGCATGACGTCTTCCACGTCTCCTCACTTCGGAGGGCTCTGCTACGCCCTGAGCAGCTGATTTCCTCGGCAGATGGCCCGGTGGCCTCGGATCGGTCAGTTAACTTGGAGCCTATCAGGATTGATGACACAGCAGTGCGTGTCTTGCGACGGAAGAAGGTTCCGTTGGTCAAGGTTCTGTGGAATAATCATGGGCAGGAGGAGCATACATGGGAGCCACAGGACTTGATGCGGCAAAAATACCCGGAACTTTTTCATCAGGTATATCTCACAACCCCCCCTGGACAATTAATTTGCCTTCCTGTTTTAAATCAAAGGAACTGAAACTTCAAAATAGGGGCTAATCTTTTGTTTATTGGGTTTTATATACCTAGTTAAGTGGGCGAATTGATCTTAGATTTGAAACCGCATAAAGCCAACATAACGTAGGGAAACAAGTTCTTTAATTCTCATGGGATGTTACAAGCTTCTTTTCCGATTAGAGTCCCGTAGGCTTAACCTTGATTTCGGGGACGAAATCTTTGTTTTGTTTATTGGGATTTGTAACATCCCATTTCCGGCTAAACCCCTAGGAGTCGGTTGGTTGCGGTAGAACCCTAGGGAGCCCAAAAGTTGAAATAAATCGACCAGGATTTCGGGTCACGGGTTGGTCACGCCCGTGACCCAGGTGTCACGCCCGTGACCTGGGGCGTGACTCCTTCGACGATCGTCGATCTCAGTTAGACGATCGTCGGGCGCAAAATTTTCCGCCCGGCCCTGTCACGCCCGTGACCCAGGTGTCACGCCCGTGACCTGGGGCGTGACTCCTTCGACGATCGTCGGTCCCAGGTAGACGATCGTTGGGCGCAAATATTTGACTCATGGCCTGTCACGCCCGTGACCCGCCATGTCACGACTGTGACATAGGGCGTGACCATGATCGTCGGTTCCAGGTCGACGGTCGTCGACCCAAAATGGGCCCACGGGCATGTCACGCCCGTGACCCGCCATGTCACGCCCGTGACATAGGGCGTGACACGCTCGACGATCGTCGTTTTCAGTTCAACGCTCGTCGACCCAGAATTTGGCCACACGGGCCAGTCACGCCCGTGACCCAGGTGTCACGCCCGTGACCACCCTTCGACGATCGTCGATCTCAGTTCGACGATCGTCGAACCCAGAACTGGCTAACCGGGCCTATCACGCCCGTGACCTATGTGTCACGCCCGTGACCAAGGCCGAAATGACAGCCAGGTTGGAAATTTCGGTAACCGACGCCATAATAAATTCTGACCATGGGAATGAAAATCAAGAGTATTTATGGGTCGTTCCCTACTTTAATTATGTTAATAATTAAGGAAAAATGGGTCCAATAAGAAATTGCCACCTGGCAAACACCTCTTCATCTCCAACTTTTCAACTGCCATTCGTCATAACCGAAACGTTATAAGGGTGTTATTAATGGCCGCCAACGTTTCATCTCCAACGTTTCATCTTTTCTCCTCCCCATTTGCTGATCTATAAAAGACTCCTAAGAGCCAGAGGAAAAGGTTACACTCCCTCAAACTGTTTCAGACCTCCGCCTTGCTGTTGAAGAATTTCCGGCGACGCCACCACCGCGCAAATGGCTTCCCGACGCTCTGCACGCCTTCAACCCGCGAACAAGGTCCTCCCCTCCCTCTTCTTCTGCGGTTAGATCTTAGGAATCGTTAGGAGAGATATCGGGCTCAAAAGAGCCAGATCGAGTGAGCGTATTCGTGGTTTTCCGAAAATTTCATGGTGGCGGGTTCGCCGGAAACCGCCTCTCCGGCGGCCGTGTCGCCGCCCGACGATAGCCCTCATCTCAACAGAGGTGGTGGTGGTGGTGGCCGGCCAGGGAGATGGCTGGATGGCCGGGAAATAGCTTTGGAAAAGCTACAGGAAAATGAGTCTTCAGGCCTCTGGTTCGGGCTCTGAAGAAGATGAACAGTGCCATGAAAATTGGATTCTATTTTTAAAACAATTTTTGAATGAAAATATCTGTCACCTTAAATATTTTAAGAAAAAAACTTAGAGGCTCCTACAGGAAAAATGGTTAACATAGAAAATGTAGCCCTTGAGGTCTACTTTAATTTAAAATTAATTTCACTCGATTTGGAATCCTGGTTAGACCACAGCACCCTTTTTGGTGAGGTCTATCCAGAGGGCCGTCTTGACCTTAGAAAAATTCCCCACTCCAAACCAGTCATCAGAATGACTTGAAATTTGGGGTGTGGTCTAATCTTATATATATCTAGGTGCTATCCAAAAATGAGAATTTTTGGAGAATATTTTTCTATAGTTTTTAGAAAAATTCAATAATCTTAGCCGAATTTAATTAGATAGTTAAATAATTTCCAAACCCTCCCAAATTCTGGTGAGTGGTCCCTGGGGTCACCATAAGATTCTGTATAATTTTTCATCTCATTTGTAGATGGTTTGGATTAGAAATGATCAACCCTAAAGTTTTGCCCTAATAAGGGGTCTTAGGTTAAAAGTGCACTTTTGAAATTTGAGTGGTCAGATCACCTCAACAGAGGCTGAGCTTTTTACCACTGGCTAGTAATATTCTCTAGCACCCCCTCATGGATTTTGAGGGGGATCGGGGTAAGTTTGCCCTAAGGACCAAGGCCAAACTCTAGGGATGGATCTTGGTGGTTTGTGAAGGTCATGTGGTCAAATGACCTTGGATTGACCCGAAATTGGGTGAAGAGAACCATAGGGCCAATATAGTTCTCTGGACGAAATCTTATTAGATTTGGAGACCGTTGGCATACCTAAAAATCTAACCCTAGTTTAGGGTGCAAAACTTGTAGAGATAGGAAATGACACCAAAACACATTGAAAAGTGTTGAGATTTGGGTAGGCTGAATTATAAGGATGGTACAAGCTCTGGATATTTTTCTATGAATTTTAAGATCATTATTTTGGATACTTCATTAACGATGTAGTAACTTGTCTGATTTGCTTAGAAAATTTATTATGAACTATACACTTCTTGGAAAGTGATGAAATTTAAGCAGAGAACGTTTATTATTATTTTAAATCTCTGTGAATTTTTATGGGATTTTTGGAAGGTTAATTCTAGGGCTTGCTTCATTAGGTATGTTTTACCTTGGTTATTTGATTAAATCTTTAGTGATGTTTAGCAAGCTAGTAAAATTATGATTCTCTGCACAAAGATCTTTTATGTATCATACTACTGACTAGTGATTTTTCTATAATTTTTAGATGAATAATTTCAGTACTTCCTTCATTACATAGAGTTAATGTGATTATACTGAATAAGTTATTTAGAGGTTAAATACTTTCTATAAAATTCTGAGAATTTGTATTTGAAGTTACCTTACTGTCATTTAGTGATCATAATTTTTGGGTGGCCATTACTTAAGAATATCATGTAGTTCATGTTTAAAATTACCCATGGCTAATCTTTGGGAAAAATTAAATAAATATCAGATTAATTAGGAAAATTATAAATTTCTGGATTTAGACAGATTATGATATGGTAGACCTCCAGTAAATATTATAAAAGATTTGGACGATAATTTGGTGTACCTCCCCTTGTGTACCTCATAAAGCTTAGGATGGTCTGCATATAGTAAAGCCACGGAATTCTGGTAGTCGATGGTTGGTAGGGCAAGTTAAGATTGAGTTCATCATAGAAGTCAGGATAAGTAGAGTGTGGGACTGGTTAGGATAAGGGAGTACGGGAACGACGAAAGATCGTCCATCCCGGGAAGAAGAGGAAGAGTCTTAATACTCTAGGGTTAGAACTAAAGTAACTAAAAGAGGATCGGGTTAAGGGAGATCAACCAATAATAATAAGTGCCTTGCGAAAGGGAACTTCGGGCCGTAATGCCGCCGTCTTGGTTCCTAGTGCCCCTTGAGAGCCCTTCACGGGGTATACCGGGGGCAGTCCTGGGCTAACGTAAACCGTAGGAATAATAAATTAAAAGAGCAACTAGTATAACTAGGGTTGCACACACTCACTCCCCGATAGCTAGGAAAAGTAGAATAATAGGACTTGTGGCCATTCAGACAGTAGCTCTGAAGGTAGTTGCACGGACAGGACTGTCCGGGGGGCCGAGGGCTCGAGGGTTGGAATACAGAGTAAAGGTGGTGGGTCTTCGGTACCCGATCGTCGTTCACACTGACATCGGTACGCTGACTCGGCGGTGTGGGACACTTAGCCAAAGAAAGTCTGGAGGGTACATCCAGCAGCAGTACGCGGATACTCTAGGTTGTGTTCTTCTAGGGGCGTACGGGAGGGCTAGGCCTGGTAGTGTGGATGCCCGCCTAGGAGTGGGGGGCCCGACCCACTGTCTCCGTTTGCCACTACGGAGGTTCCTGGGAGTGAAGCTAGCTGCCCGAACAGGGGGAACTAAAGGTCTGTGCGCATAGAGTCGTGTGCGTGTGTTGCACTTGCATGAATCATGGCATAGCATATCACTACACTCATAATTGCATACAACCGTCACCCCAACGTATAAATCGGTATGGGACTTTTTATACGATGGGAGCCTTGCAGAAGACCCCTTAACTTATAAGTTTGTATGGGCATTCATATAAGTTAAGGTTACTTATTTACTTATTTACTTGTTTGTTTACTTACTGTTCTCTAGCTGCCTTCTTTTATACAATTTGATATTTATTAATTGCTCTACCTATTACAACATTTACACTGTTCACCTATTATAACTTGCTAGTTAGGTCCACCGTCACCTGCTTGATTATTCTCCACTTTTGTAGCTTCCCTTTCCTCCTCTCCGCCCGGTACTTAGGAGCCGTGGTGGGAGGGGTAGGGGATGATAGGGCTTAGTCTTTATGACTAATGGTTTTCGAACCAAACATTACAGGAGCTCCGGATGGGAGACAGGGACCAGCACCAGCGGAGTACGGTGCGCATGGAGGTGGGACAGTCTAGCACCGGTGCACCTGCGTCCAGCTCCGTGAGTGATTAGTATTTTCTTAGCTTCCGCGATGAGTGACATGTAGTGAGGTCTCTGATGTACTGGGCTCAAGCCCATTTATCTATTTTCCTTTCATTACTATTGATGGACTGGTTATGATTTCACTTTTATTTACATGTTTCTGTGGACTTGTTTACACTTTTGTATAAATGCTTCTCTCTCTTGTGATCGAAAAGGGCCGGCAGAATTGGCGTTTTGTAGTGGTTGCCTTCCCGTGAGTCGGTGCCACCGCAAAGCGGCAATTCTGGGCTAAGACCCCGGTGGTTTAAAGAGAAAAAAAAGAGGGTCTTATACTGCTAAGATCAGTTCAGAAGAAATATAAAGAAATGGGCTCGAGCCCGGTACATCAGAGTCCTCACTACAAATCACTCGTCGCGGAAGCTATAAAAATACTAATCACTCACGGAGCTGGTCGCAGGTGCACTGGTGCTAGACTTACCCACCTCCATGCGCACCGTACTCCGCTGGTGCTGGTCCCTGGACTGCTGGTCCCTGTCTCCCATCCGAAGCTCCTGTAATGTTGTGGTTCGAAAACCATTAGTCATAAAGACTAAGCCCTATCATCCCCTACCCATCCCCCCACGGCTCCTAAGCACCGAGCGGAGAGGAGGAAAGGGAAGCTACAAAGGTGGAGAATAATCAAGCAGGTGACAATGGAGCTAGTCTAACAACTATCATGGTGTATAAACAACTATCTGGAATAAAGTACATCTAGCAATTCTACGGTAATGAGCAATAAGGTAGACATGTGGTAAGTAGTATAACAAAAGAAGACAAGTAGAACAAGTAAGTAAGTAAGTACGTAAATAAATGAGTAACCTTAACTTATATGAATGCCCATACAAACTTATAGTTAAGGGGTCTTCTGCGAGGCTCCCATCGTATAAAACGTCCCATACCGATTTATACGTTGGGGTGTCGGTTGTATGCAAATATGAGTGTACTGATATGCTATGTCATGATTCATGCATGTGCAACTCACACACACAACTCTATGCGCACAGACCTTTAGTTCCCCTTGTTCGGGCAGCTAGCTTCACTCCTAGGAACCTCCATAGTGGCAAACGGAGACAGTGGGTCAGGCCCCCCACTCCTAGGCGGGTATCCACACTACCGGGCCTAGCCCTCCCGTACGCCCCTAGAAGAACACAACCTAGAGTATCCGCGCACTAGTACTGGCTATATCCACCAGACTTTCTTTGGCTAAGTGTCCCACACCGCCGAGTCAACGTACCGATGTTGGTGTGAACGACAATCAAATACCGAAGACCCATCACCTTATTCTGTATTCAAACCATCGAGCCCTCGGCTCCCCGGACTGTCCCGTCCGTGCATCTACCTTCAGAGCTACCGTTTGAATGGCAACCGAACCAACATATTCTACATCCCTAGCTACCGGGGTGTGTGAATTTGCAACCCTAGATATTCTAGTTGATCTTTTGGTTTATTATTCCCACGGTTTACGTTAGCCCAGGACTGCCCCCGGTAATCCCCGTGAAGGGCTCTCAAAGGGCACTAGGAACTATGATGGTAGCTGAAGCCCACCATGCCCTTTCGCAAGGCACTTATTGTTATTGGTTGATACCCATTATCCGATCCCTTTTAAATTACTTTAGATCTAGCCCTAGAGTATTAAGACTCTTCCTCTCCTACCGGGGAGGACGATCTTTCGTCGTTCCCGAACACCACTTAACACTAGCCAATCTCACACTCTACTCATCCTGACTTCCCAATAATGAACTTAATTTAACTCACCCTATCCAACCAACAAACTACCAAAATTCCATCTCCCCAAGTTTATTACTCACTCTAGTTCCGTTTCTGCGGTTTTACTATATGCAGACAATCCTAAGTTATATGAGGTATATAAGGGGAGGTACTCCAAATTGTCTTCCGAATCTCCTATAAAATTTACTGGAGGTCTATCATGATATAATAAGCTTAAATCCAGAAATTTATAATTTTTCTAATTAATCTGATATTTATTTAATTTTTCCAAAAGATTGGTCATGGGTAATTTTAAACATGAACTATATGATCTTCTTAAGTAATGGCCACCCAAAAATTATGATCACTAAATAACAGAAAGGTATCATCAAATACTAATTTTCATGATTTTATAGAAAGTATTTAACCTCTAATTGATTTATCCATTATAATCCCATTAATCCTAAGTAAAGAAGAAAGTACTGAAACTACTCATCATAAAATTATAGAAAAATTACTGAATATTAGTAAGGTACAGAAAAGGTCATTGTGCAAAGATCATAATTTTACAGGTTTGCTAGACATCAAAATAGATTTAATTAAGTTTTCATGGGAACAACACTTAATGAAGCAAGCCTTAGAATTAAACTTTTAAAAATTCCATAAAAATTCACAGAGCTTTAACATCATAATACAAGTTCTCTGCCTAAAGATCATCAATTTCCAGAGGGTATTTTCTCCATAATAAATTTCTAAGCAAATAAGACAATCTACTAAATTGTTAATGAAGTATCCAAAATAATGATCCTAAATTCATGATAAAATCTCCAGAGCTTATACTAACCCTAAAAACCACTCTACCCAAATGTCATCACTGTTTAGTGAGTTTTAGTGACATTTTCTATCTCTACAAGTTTTCTGCCCTAAACTAGGGTTAGGGTTTTGAGGGACTTATTTACTTTAAAATCCATTTAGATTTATACCAAAGGATTCTAGCTACCCTAGAATTCTAACTACCAACTTTCAACTCATAACCAGGTCATTTGACATCTTGCCCTTCACAAGACACCAAGAGCCATCCTTAGGGTTTGGCCTTGGGTCCTAGGGCAAATTTACCCCAATCTACCTCAAAATCCATGAGAGGGTGCCAGAGAGCATTCCTAGTCAGTGGTAAAAATCTCAGCCTCTATTTAGGTGATTTGACCACTCAAATCTCAAGTGCACTTTTGACCTAAAAACCCCTTAATAGGGCATAGCTTAGGTTTGTCCATTTCCTATCTAAAACATCTCCAAATAAGATGAAAAATTATACAGAACCTTATGATAAATCCAGGGACCACTCACCAAAATTTGGGAGGGTTTGGAAGTCATTAAGCCATCTAATTAATTTACCCTAGGATTATTAAATATTTCTAAAAACTATAGCAAAACATTCTCCAAAAAGTCCCATTTTTGGACAGGACCTAGCTATAGCTCGGGTAGACTCCCTGCCCAAATTTCAGATCATTTGGTCAAAGGATGAAGGGTGGGCACACCTTTTAGTCTCTGCCTAGCTCTAGGTCTAGATCCCACCAAAAGAGGTGCCCTGGTCAAAACAGTTGACCAAATAGACCCAAATCAATTTTAAAATAAAGTAGACTCATAGGGCTACAAATTACATGTTAACCATTTTCTTTATAAAAAGCCTCTAAGTATTTTTCATAAATTTTCTAAAGTGACTAATATTCTAGTATAGAAATTCACATAAAAAAAACTTAATTTAAACAGCACAGATCTTGAAGCAGGATCTAAGGGCCCTGGCTTTGTCTTCTTCCTCCAGCCAAAGGCCACGATCAGCCCGACCTGTAGCTACTTCCAAGCGCAGCCGCCAGCCATCCAGCCGCCTCCCTGGACGGCCACCGTCATTCAACGCCATTCAACTTATGGCATTGAGTGCACTCAATGCCATCCCGCCTGACAGATTACGGCGTTGAGTGAGCTAAGCTCACTCAACGCCATCCAGTCTACGGCGTTGAGTGAGCTCAGCTCACTCAACGCCAACCAGATGACACCAGATGGCGTTGAGTGCAGTCTGTGCACTCAACATCAGCTAGCTTATGGCTTTGAGTAAGCTAAGCTCACTCAACGCCATCCAGACTACGGCATTGAGTGAGCTTAGCTCACTCAACGCCATTCCAAGGTCACGGGCGTAACGGATCGGTCACGGGCGTGTCAGGCCCATGTTGAAATTTCTGAGCTCGTCGATCGTCTTTCTGAGGTCGACGATCGTCGAAGGGGTCACGCACTAGGTCACGGGCGTGACGGGTCGGTCACGGGCGTGACCACTCCTTGACTCGAAATCTTGGTCGATAAACTTAAATTCCTGGGTTTTCCTAGGGTTTTGTTATGACAAAACCACTCCCAGGGGTCTAGTTGGAGATGGGATGTTACACCAGCAACTAGGATGATAATCTTTGACTATCTGCTACTTGTACTGAAAGTTCCACAGGACTTTGATTCTGTTCTTGCTGATGAAAGGGGAAGATTCAGAATGAAAATCTTCAATCAGCTAACCTTTATTGACAGAGAAATGAATTCCTCTGCTTCTCCTTCTGTCCAGAGAAAACTCTGTGCAGATCTCTTCTTCTTCAATGATCCAGAGATTGATCTTCAGATTAGGCTCAGCTTGGATCGAGAATCAATTTCAGCTAGGGTTTGCCTAGACTGATTCGTCTTCCTCAGAGAAATCCTCTGATCTTGCTGTAGCAGATGTTGATTGCACTAGCGAACTCAGAAACCCTTCATATTTTTCAATTGAAGTTCTTGGTTCTGTAATAATGGCGGATGAAGACGAAGAACTCCCGCTTCTCGTTTTTTAGAATGTTAATCAAATAGTCTAATTTGATCTTAATCTCAGCTGTTATTTATAACCCCGTTAATTTGTCGGATGTTTGACACGTGTCCCATTTGTAATGGTGGTTAAAATCTCAGGTTTATCAAATTGAGATCCACAGTAGACTGACGATGACGTTAATGTCGATTTGCAGTAATTACATAATGAATCAGAAAATTGTTGACTTTACTGACGTCAACATCATTCTGGACTCAACCAAAATCAAGCAATACTTTAGAAATCCTCAGTTCGACTAACTCTAAACTCAGTTTGACAAACCCAGATCTAAGCTCGATGAAATCAAGCAATACTTTAGAAGAATTCAGTTCGACGAACTCAAAACTCAGTTCGATTAATCCAGGGCTCAGATCGGCGAAATCAAACATCATCTCAGAAAACTATAGTTCGACGAACTCAAAACTTATTTCGACGAATCCAGAACTCAGCTCAACAAAATCAAGCATCATTCCAGAAATCCTCAGGTCGACGAATAGGTGAAAGCTGAGTTTGACGAAATCTGAACTCAGCTCGACGAATTCACAGCTCAGCTCGACGAAAATTGGATAAGCAATACTTCGACGATTCTGGACGTAGAATTTTCTTCAACTCTGCTAGGCGTTGAGAGCGTTGAGTGTATATCCCTTACTCAAAGCTTTTTTCCTTAGCCATATTATTCTGCTTTCTGCCTGATGGCGTTTAGAGCGTTGAGTGTATAAGCTTCACTCAACGCTTTTTGCCTTAGCCATATTCTTCAGCTTACTGCATGTTGGCGTTGAGAGCGTTGAGTGTATAAGCTTCACTCAATACTTCTGGACTTAGTCGATTTTCTACAATCTTGCCTTCTTGCTGAAGTTTGGCATTGACAGACTCAGCATGGCGTTGAGTGATGAAGCTTCACTCAACGCTTCTGGACTCAGTCGATTTTCTGGCTTCCACTACTTAGGCTTTGACATGATATTCTTTTGTCTCAACGATTCTTGCCATATGGCGTTATGTGAGTTGAGCTCACTCAACGCTTGTAGACTTAGCCAAATTTCTTCCTTGCCAATACTGTAAGCTTTGACTGCCAACCTTCTCTCAACCCAATTAGCTGTATGGCGTTGAGATCTTTGAGTGAGCTTGTCTCACTTAATACCTGTGGACTTAGCCAAATTTCTGACTTTCCAGCCTATCACTTTGAGTCCACCTATCATTGTCTCTTGAACTATATGTCCAATCATTGTGATAAAGACCAACTTGTATGCATGAACATAAACGTACATCAAATACAACTATGTGTATACCATTGACCTATTGGCCTTCTTACAAATCTTGGACATTAGGATCAATGGACCTAACAGTCTTAGCACAGGAGTCGTACACTCAGGTCCATAACCTTACACTCAGAACAATAATGTTCTTACAGAGAAAATATGTATATGATTACAACAGAAAACCTTAAATTATAAACCTTCGTCCTTTGCCTTCTGTTGTGCTTGCACAACAGTTAGCTGCATTGGAGCAGGACTGGAAAATGGTTCTGCAGCTTAATCCCTTGCTCCACCTTGATCTCTTGTCTTCAGCAGAAGTAAGAAGATCTAATTATTGAGACCAGAGTGACTCAACCTGTTCTCTTGAAGCCGATCAGCAAGAACAACTTATCTTCCTAAAATTGTATCAGGAAGATTGACTTCTCCCATTGCATGATCGGGAAATTTTTTTGCTTATTCAGATTACAAATATATAGAATTTTGTCCTTCTTTTTCATTCCTGTTCCATTGATCTAAGAGTTGTTTTTATAAGCATTAGCACAACAATAACTATTTGACTTTGTCCCAACACAGCATGGCCAGAAATAGATAAAGTTATCTTGCTTTATCACCTTTACGCCAAAAATAGATCCCGCCTTCTTAACGACTCCTTTTGAAAACATCCCAACGGTTTAGCTGAGACTGGCATCAGTCTCAACAGTAATTTAGTTGCTTCTTAATGGATCCGTTGAGACCAAACTGTCTTCTCAGCGGTTTCGCTGAGACCAGACTGCCTTCTCAACATGGCTGAGACTAGATTCTATCTCAACAGCAAATCAGCTGCTTCTCAGCGCTTCCACTTAGACCAGAATATCTTCTCAGCGGATTATCCCTTAAATAGCTGAGATAATGCAATAATAACCAGAGATATTCTAACTATGATTTTAGAACAACTTAAACCTGTAATGATATGAAAGAAAAGGTTTATCAAATACAATATGCATTTAGCATTGTAGGTGATGCATCTTCAAATCCAAGAAACATCAGAGGGCACTATTACCAACAGATTTTAATGTGGAAAACCCTCTTAAATGGGTAAAAATACCACGTTACCAAGACGGTGTCAGCCAAACTTCACTATCGGTGGCTATTTACTGAGTGTTTAGAGAATCGAGAGTGACAAGCCGCTCCTCGTTACAGCTTTGAAAGGAGAGATCGTAGAGTGTTTTGTAGGTGACAGATCGACTCAATCGAAGCTGGTTTCTTTCCCATGCTCGAATGGAGATGAGAATTCTCGGACATTGCTTAGCGAGTAGACTTCGTGGCAGAGCACACCGAGATGCATTGGTGGTGATTCAGGTAGCATTGCTCACGTAGGAAGCTCTCTGAAGTTGCACACAGAGCACCTTCTTCCTCAGAATATTATGAACTTAGACGAATTTTCTAGCAGTCTGGCTGGTGGAGGTCATAGTAGAATTCCAGAAGAGCTCCGACCTGAGGAAGAAGAAGGTTGGGAGGAGAAAAGTTTAAAATAAAGGGGATCCCGTGACCTTTTTATAGGCTCCAGGAGGTGGTTACGCGGCTAGCCGCACACCGTAATCACCCATAATTACTATTTGAAGACCATTATTAATATAGTTTTAGGAGAATATTATGTGTATAATTTACACTAAATGTAGGCCTTTTTTTAATTATTGATAATCTCACACTAATTATGATAGTTAGCAAATGATTATCCGTGAAATGTACGACGACGATCTCAGTGAAATTATCGGACGGCGGGGAGAGCCTGCTACGAAAGAGCGACCACCTCACCGGCGGACAATCGCCGGTGAGGGAAGAGAAGGAGCCACGGCCGGCGATGGCTGGAGAAACCACATGGAGGGCGGTCGGGCGTGGTCACCACTTGAGAGCGGCGCGCCGCGGCCGCCCGTGATAGGAGCAACCGCGGGGAGGGGCGGGAGGGTGTGATCGCTCCTTGAAAGCGGCGCGCCGCGGCCGCTGGAGGCAGCTGTGGGATGGCGTGGTCGGGCAAGGCCGCTCCTAATGGGTGTCGCTTTGTGACTGTGGGAGGCAACCGTGAGGAGGCACAGCCGGGCGAGACCGTCCTCATGCGGGCGGCTTTTCATGGCTGCATGAGGTGGCCGCGGGGAGGGGAGGTTGGGCGCAGCTACCCTTGTATGGGCAGTGCCCCACGACCGTAGGCGGCGATTGTGGGCCCCTGGCCAGGGGAAAGGCAGGAATTTGCCTAAGTCCACATGCATTGAGTGGAGTTGACACACTCAAAGCCATACAGTAAGGGTTTGAGTTAGTTGAACTAAGTTCAGAGTTCGTCGAGCTGAGCTCATCATTTGTCGAACTGAGCTCAGAGTTTGAGACTCTAAGTTAGTCGAACTGAGTTCAGAGTTTGTCGAGCTGAGCTCATCGTTCATCGAACTAAGCTCAGAGTTTGAGAATCTGAGTTAGTCGATTTAAGTTCAGAGTTTGTCAAACTCAGGTCAAAATTTGTCGAACTGAGTTCAGAGTTGAGTGAGACAGGCTGAGACAGTCAAAACCTAAGGAATAAGAGGCAAAAAAGTGGCTAAGTCCACAGGCGTTGAGTGAAGGTCATTCACTCAACGCCATAGCCTCATAAGTGTTGAGTAATACTCAGTCAGTCAAATTCAGTGTTTCTAAACACAGAAAGTTTACTAAGTGCAAAAGCGTTGAGTGAGGTATGCTCACTCAACGCTCTCAATGCTTAAGAAAATGCAGAGGCAGAATATTGGCAAAGGAAAAAAGCATTGATTAAGGCATGCTCACTCAATGCTCTCAACGCCTAAGATGCAGAAAGCTTTTCTAAGGCAAAAAGCGTTGAGTGATGAAGACAAACACAATGCTCTCAATGCCAGAGAAGTAGGAAGATTTTGCTAAGGCAAAAAGCGTTGAGTGAGGCTTATTCACTCAACGCTCTCAATACCAAGATATACATAATTCTATCTAAGTGTTTTGGCATTGAGTGAGGCTCACTCACTCAACGCCTATACTAATGTTGATTGATTTTTGGCTAAGTCCACAGGTGCTGACATCAGCAAAATTGACAAAATCAACTAAGTTTAAATCAAGTACGGAGAAGCTATAGAACACAACAAACTATGCCGAGAAGCTACTGTACATCTTCTTCCATTAAAGCAAGGTGCAGTTGGAAGCTGTAGTTGGGGCCCACTTATCTCTAAGAGCCGTTGATCGGCGAACTACAAAAGGAAGAGATGGGCCAAGATAGAAAGAACTTTTAGGTTATTATTAACTTAAAAAGTTAGCAGCCGTCTTCATCTTCCTCTCCATTGCTGCAAGTAAAAGCTTGAAGTCTCCCTGAAAGAAGTTCAGTTACCTGTGTGTCTTCTTCATCGACACCTATAAGATCAGAAGGCTTCCCTTTTGAGAGAGGAGAAGAAATAAGGAAGAATTCACTGCAGATCAAGTTGCTTCTCAATTCAACAAGCCCTAACCTAAAGATCTACTTCTGAAGCTGAGAAGAAGGAAAAATAAAGTATCTGACTCTGCCCTAAGAAGGAAGAGATAGCAAAGCAGTTTACTGCTAGTTACTTCCAGCTCAAGATCCTTGTAGCTGTGAAGAAAGTTTGAGCTGAGATAACTTTGCTCAAGGTGCTTTCACAGAGAAATTTGTATGTGATAGATATAAAATCTATTCCATCTTGTAGGATCCAACTGGATCTGAGATTGTAGGGCCATTGGCCTGAGGTAGGGCAAGTTGCCTGAGTTGTAGGAGAGTGTATCTCTCTGAGTGTAAGATCCCTTGTGGATCTAAAGTAGGGGTGTCCTCCCAGCCTGAGTGTAGGGCTTAATAGCCTGAGGTAGGTGGTCTGTTGACCACTGAATTGTAGGACTTTATGGCTGAGCTTTAGGTCTTGGAGGAGACTGAGAGATCTTGAGGGATTTGAAGTATAAGCTCTATGGAGCATTATTTTGGAGAAGTGTATTGACTAATAGGAAGTTAGCAAGGTGGGAGGAGAGTGGACATACCCAAAAGTTGGGGAACCACTATAAATCATTGTGCTTTTCTGTGGTGTTCTTTTTGTGCAGGTACTTGAAGGCAAATTACAACCAAGTTACTAAGCACTAAAGAAAGAAACTAAAAGATATTCAAAGTAAAAGAAAACCTATTCACCCCCTTCTAGGTTGCAAGCTGCCTTAAACTTAAGAACTTTCAAGTGATATCAGAGGGAGGTTACTTAAAATGGATTTAATAATCTGAGTGATCTCCAAAGGTAGCTACAGTAAAGTGATTATGGGTTCTGGAGAGAATCATAAGGAGCTAGATTCCATGAAACTCCCCATCTGCAGAAAGGAGAAATTTGGAATCTGGAAGGAGAGGGTCAGGCTATTCATGGAAGACTCTGACCCTATAATCTTTGTGACTGTCAAAGAAGGACCTTTCATTCTCATGAAGGTCTCTGTTCTGGATGCCAATGTCTAGACTCCTAAGACTTATTCAGAAATGACCAAGGATGATGTCATATTGGTCTCATTGGACAAGAGAGCCCAGAACATCATTATAATTGCAATTGATTATTCAACTTTTCAGAATTTGGTTCACTGCCAGACCTCTAAAGAGATGTGGGACACACTTGTGGTATACATGAAGGGGAATAAAGAGGTAAGGGATGATAGGAAGTCTCTGCTCAACCAAGAGTATGAGGCTTTAATGCAAAACCTGAAAGAGAACATAATTGCTTGCTATGAAAGATTCTTCAGGATTATAAATGAGTTGAAGACCTATGGGAGGGTCTTCAATAATTATGAAATAAATGACAAGTTTCTCAAATCTCTCACTAGAGACTGGGATACAAAGTTTTGTTCCATAAGAAAGGTGGCTAAGCTTGCTGAAACTCCTCCCTAAATATTAATTGGAAAGCTACTTTCCTATGAGATACATCTAGTTGCAAGAAGAGAGGAGGAGGCCACCAACAAATCCCTAGCCAAGGAAAAGTCCTTGTATTTCAGAGCAGAATGCATCAGAAAGGGCAAGGAGAGGATTCCCTCTCCTCCAAGAAGACCAGCTAAGTCAGACAGCTTAGAAGTAGAAGCAACAGATAGCAGCATGTCTGATGAGGATTTTGTAGCTTTCTCTAGGCAACTCTAGAGGCTGATGAAGAAGAAGCGTTGAAAAAAGAGGCCTTCCAATTACACTCATCATAAGAAGAATCAGTCCAAGACTGACAGGTATGATTCCAAACCTAATAAATATAACTCTTCTAAAGTAGTTTACTACTATTGCAGCAAGCCTGGGCATATAATAGCTGACTGCCCAGAGAAGAGGAAGGAGGCTGAGGAGAAGAAGTAGCATCAATACAAAGGGAAGAAGGAGAAGTCCTTCATTGCTAAGAAGGAAAAGAGTTGGATAGACTCATCATTATCTGAGCCTGAGGAAGAGGAAGCCTACATTGGGCTAGTTGCTGCTACTGCTAAAGATAAAGTTGTTGCAGCAGGAGAAGTCAATCCTCTAGTGAGGATAGGAATCAAAGCCCCTATGACACTATCAGACAGTGACTCAGAGGAGGATGAAGATGACCATAGCTACAGAGGGCTGATGGCAATGACAAATGAAGAGGGCAGCCATGATCAGCGTGGTCAAAGCAAAGTACATTCTTTACCCAATTCTGCTTCTATGTCTGTGTATGAGACCAGTCCTTTCTCAGAAACCTCTTCACCCAATGGTGAAGAAGATTCTGGATCTGAAGGAGATGTCAATCAACTAATTGAAAAGTATGGAGAACTTCTAAATGTCTTTAAAAAGGTCAGGAAGTTGTCTAAGAAGCAAGCTAAAGAGATTTCATCTCTTAAGCTTGCAGTTACCCAGCAGACTGTAACAGCTAATCTACTTGATCCGAAAGCTAGGGAAATAAGCCAACTGAAGTCCCTCTTGGACATCCAGATAGCCTCCATCAAGCACAAGAACTGTCTCATCAGGGATCTTGAAGATAGGCTTGAAAAGGAGAAAAGAATAGTGGTTAGATAATTTAAGCCAAGTACAGTACTACCCTTGATAGACACCTTTTCCTCTCAAAAGAGTAAGAAGGTGTTGGGATTCAAGGGAAGCATAAGAGTTGCTCCTTCCAAAAGGAAGGGCAAAGATCCAGCTCAGCTTATTACTTCCAAGCCTCCCATTCTTTTTAGAAAAGTTTTGTTACCTTCTAGAAGGTATACCAAGAAAGCTCCTATGGTCACTGGGAGAATGGTTATTCCTCTTGGGTGAACAAAGATGTTCACTGCCATGGTGAAAGCTTTAGCCGGGTGAGTGCCTTTATGCCTGCCCATGAGAAAACTCAAATGGCCCAAACTGGACCATTTGTTTTTGGTGATTCAGCTCTAACACTCAAGAATGTTGCTGCAACCAAGGCTCTGAATCTAACAACAAAGGCTCAGACTAAGGGCAAGTCTAACAACCAGGCTAATTTGGGCATATCTGATTCCATCAAAAGCATGCTCTCTGAAAAGAAGCTTGTTGCTGATAGCACTTAGAGCAGACCAAACAAGCCAGCTAGAAGACTTGTTTTTTTAACAAATTCTAGCTGAAAGAAATCAAAAAAAGGCTGCAGCACATCTTCCTCATATTAAGACTGTTGTTAACCAAACTGCAGGTCCTGCACATAAGAGAAGATATAACATACATGACTGTTTGTGCTGTGGTAACATAGGGAATTTTGTCATTGACTGCTGGCACAATCCCAATATGGCCAGAGTTAGGGTCAGTCAACCAGTCAGAAATTCTGCTGGTGGACATGTTCAGTTTCATACTAATATGCACCTAGGACCCAATAGATATTGGTGTCCTAAGGTTAAGTAAATTGTATATTACAGGTTAGTCTAAAAGGCCATACCCCTATATGGTACTTGGATAGTGGTTATTCCAAGCACATGACTGGGACAAGGAGCAACTTGAAGGAGTATACTCCAGTAAAAGATGGACCCAAAGTATTCTTTGGTGGTTCAGATAGAGGGGTAATAAAAGGATATGGTTAGATCACCAATGACATAGTCACCATCAAAAAGGTGGCTTATATTGAAGGGTTGCAACACAACCTTATAAGCATAAGCCAGCTCTCTGATCTTGGCTATGTTATTGTCTTCCATAAGGATGAGTTCATAATTAGGAGGTCAAGTGACCAAGAGGTCATCTTGACAGACACTAGGAGTGGAAATGTTTATTGCTTAAACTTTCTATGTTTGAATATAGATTCTCCTATCTGTCTAGTATTAAATGAGAAAGCATCTTATTGTGGCATATGGCATAAAAGGCTAGCCCATATAAATTACAAGACTATTGGTAAGCTCTTCAGTCAAGAGCTAGTTAGGAATGGTTCCAAAGTGAAGTGCTCCAAGGATGGAATTTGCTCTGCTTGTCAAAAGGGCAAGCAGACAAAAGCTTCCTTCAAGGGTATTGGGACCAAAGATTCTGTGAGGTGTCTATACCTCATGCATATTGACTTGTTTGTTCCTATGCCAGTTCATAGTCTTGGTAGGAAGGTCTCCACCCTTATGGCGTTTGAAGACTTTTCCAGGTTTGCTTGGGTATTATTCCTCAATAGAAAGAATGAAACCCTTGATATCCTCACTAAGTTTGTCAAGCAAATTCAGAATGAGTAAAATAGCTCTGTGATCAAAATCAGAAGTGACCATGTGACTGAATTCTAGTTTGATTGCATGACAAGGTTCTATGAAGAGCAAGGGATTCATCAAGAATTCTCTTCACCTAGAAAACCCCAGCAAAATGAGATTATTGAGAGGAAAAATAGAACTCTCATAGAGGCTAGAGTGACTTTACTGAATGACACATCTCTCTCAGAATATTTTTGGGCTGAGGCAGTCAACACTGCATGTCATGTTCTCAACAAAGCCTCTATCACCAAGTGCCATAAGAAAACTCTCTATGAGATCTTGAAAGGCAGAAATCAAACCTGAGCTATCTTAGGATCTTTGATAGCAAGTGCTATATGCTTCATAATGGAAAGTCTCATGTGACTAAGTTTGCTGCCAAATCCTTTGATGGAATTTTTGTTGGGTACAATAATCATAGCAAAGCCTATAGGATCTATAACTTGAAAAGCCAAGCTGTAGAAGAATCTGTTCATGTAGTCTTTGATGAGTCTACTATGATTAACCTGTTGGAGCATGCATTCCATGCTTCCTAGTTTGCTAATAACAAATCTCATTTGTATTTGATCTTTGGGTGTTTTTGATGTGCAGATATCACAGGTCTAACTCTAATGGAATTTAGATGTTAATTCGGGTTAGAACAGATGAGCTCAGGCGATATCGCCAGGTGGCGATACCAAGTGTCGCCATATGATAGTCCACGTTCGACGATTGATGAATCTGCGATCTACGATCGACAAATCTTTGATGCGAAAATAAGTAGTACATGGTACATGTGGTAGCCGTTACCGATATCCCCAGGTGGCGATACCCAATGTCGCCAGGCGATATCGCCAAAGTGTAAAAGCCATTCAATTTTCTGTGGAGATCACGAATTTCATTACCTGGAGTGTACCTTCTTGTTTAGATGATTCAGAGAGCTCCAGATTCTATATTTACTCCATACACTCAAGAAGGCCAAAGTGCAAAAGATCGATGACACGTACGTAACATTCAAAGCAACCCTGGCAAGGATTCATCGACATCTTCAACGCATTGTTTGAAGGGAGTTTTAATTCTAAAGTTTACAATTTGTTTTGTTCTTATTCCTATTGTGATCCTATTGTAATCGAGAGGGGAAAATCGCCGTCCTGTGCGTGGAGTCTAAGTCCTTGCGTGGCTTAGGGGAATTCGCCGCCTTGTGCATGGCGTATAAGTCCTTGCATGGCTTAGGGAAAAATCGCCACCTTGTGCGTGGCATCCAAGTCCTTGCATGGCTTAGGGATAAATCGTTGCCTTGTGTGCAACGTCAAGATTGTGGTAGATCTAGGGGAGGCTAGTAGCAAGATATATGAAGAGATACGTTTTTCCTGCCGGTTCTTGGTAGAAGGACCGGCGAAATCAAAAGTAAATTGTATTTTTTTCATAAGCCTTTGTCTCTAGCTCTATAGAGATACTTCGTGTTCAGATTGAGTACGTTTGAAATAAATCGTTATTGTTTTTGTTTTTATATATTTTAGAGTGTTCAAGTGTGCTTATAAAAAATTAGTCTCCATTTCTTAATTTCATTATTTTAGTTCACCAAGTAAGCTTTGTTTAGTTAAAGAAAATTAATTAACCCTCATTCACCCCCCCCCCTCTAAGGGCGCCGCACGATCCAACATAACCATGTACTGCCAAGATCCTCTTGTAGTACTGTAGGTACAAAGAAGATGATGGACAAACTAACCATCAAGGAAGCATCACCAGTTATCCAAGATGAAGTGGATACTCTAGAAGATCTACCTAGGACACTTGGAGTGGATGAAGATCAATAAGAGGCTGTACCTGAAGCTACACCTATTGCTGGTACTAAAAGAAGATTGCCACCTGCAGTCAGATATATGAGAGATCATCAAGCACACCAGATCATTGGTGAGGCAAGCCATGGAGTAATAACAAGGAGCAAAAGTCTGAATACAGCCATGTACTCAAGCTTTCTATCACAAGTGGAGCCTAAGAAGTTTGAAGAGGCCAACATAGATCAGTATTGGATTGGAGCTATACAAGAGGAACTAAACTAGTTCAAGAGGTGCAAGGTCTGGAATCTAGTTCCCAGATCACAAGGACATAATTTCATTGGAGTAAAGTGGATCTACAGAAACAAGCTTGATGAAAGTGGCATTATAATCAAGAATAAAGCTAGAATAGTTGCTAAGGGGTACAAGCAAGAAGAAGGTATTGACTTTGATCAAACTTTTGCCACTGTAGAATGATTGGAGGCCATCAGACTATTCCTTGCATATGTTGCACACAAAGGATTCAAGGTCTATCAGATGGATGTGAAGTCAGCCTTCCTGAATGGTGACTTAAAAGAGGAAGTCTATGTTGAGCAGCCTCCAGGTTTTGTAGTTTCTAACTCACCTAATTTTGTTTATAGACTTAGGAAAGCTCTATATGGTCTAAAGTAAGATCCTAAAGCATGGTATGAGACTTTATCTAGATTCCTCATTAAGAATAAATTCTCAAGGAGGAAGATAGACAATACCCTCTTCCTAAGGGAATTTATGGGTAAGATCATCCTAGTTATATAGATGACATCAACTTTGGATCTACTGATGATAACCTCTGCAGGAAGTTTGTCAAACTTATGCAAGGGAAGTTTGAGATGAGCAGTATTGGTGAACTTAAGTTCTTCTTGGGTCTCTAAGTAAGACAGACTGATGATGGTTTGTCCATATCCCAGTCTAAGTTCACTAGGGAGTTAATAAAGAAATTTGGTATTGAGAATTCCTCCACCATGAGAACTCTCATGGGATCAAGTATGCCTATATGCAAAGATGAGACAAGGAAACCTGTTGATGAGACTTTGTATAGGGGGATAATTGGTTCCCTTCTTTATCTAACTGCTAGTAGGCCATACATCATGTATGCTACATGTGTTTGTGCTAGGTATCAGGTTTGCCCCAAAGAATCTCATTACTCTACTGCAAAGAGAATTCTGAGGTATCTTAAGGGCACACCTGATCTTGGCCTATGGTACCCTAGGAATGGAGAATTTGAACTAACTGGCTATTCAGATGCAGACTTTGCAGGCTGTAAGGAGGACAGGAAGAGCACTTCTGGACCTATCAATTCTTAGGTGGAAGGCTAATTTCATGGAGCAGCAAGAAGCAAACTAGTGTTACAATTTCAACTGCAGAGTCAGAGTACATCTCAGCAGGTAGATACTGTGCATAATTATTGTGGATCCAACATCAGCTCCAGGACTACAACCTTCAGATAAGTAGAAGTTCTCTATTCGTTGATTCTACTAGTACAATCTCAATTGCTAGGAAACTTATCTCCCATAGCAGGACTAAGCATATAGATATTAGGTACCATTTCATTAGGGAGCATGTGGAATATGAAGACATCACCCTTGAGTTTGTTCCAACAGACAAGAAAGTGGCTGACATTTTCACTAAGCCACTAGATAAAGCAAAGTTTAACACCTTCAAATTTGAGCTGGGTATGTTAAACCTGATATAGCTTCAGTTGCTCCTCAACTTGTTGCAAGCTATTTTGTATTTTGCAGGTGGAAGTATTCTTTAAAGAAATGAAGACTCTCCAATTGAGGGGAAACATGTCACTACAACAAATTGCACTTATAGTAAGGACCTAAATCGTTATAATAAGTAGCAAAAATCGTTACAGAAATTCTTTGTTAACGAAAAAAACTTTATGTAACAGTCGTCCTCTAAAGCTCGACGCTAAAACTTCTTATAACGAATGTATGGGTGTCGTTACAAATAAATTAATTGTAACAAATGATACTTTCTCACCCAAAAAAGATTCTTCCTCACAATAAATTAGTTATAATTAATATTATTTCATTACAAATGTTTTTTCCCTCACAAAAAATCTGTTACGATAAATATTATTTCGTTACTAATGTTTTTTCCCTCACAAAAAGTCTGTTACGATAAATACTATTTCGTTACAAATGTTTTATTGACTTATCATTTACTATGGGGAATCAGATAACATTACAGTATATTATTTAACATTCCAGCACATTAACATTACAACACATTAACATTATAGCACATTAAATACTATTTCTGTTTAACATTACAACACATTACAATACATTAACATTACAGCACATTAAAACACTAATCTTAATTAGTCATTTCACACAATAATATCCTATCATCAACAACTAAGATTATTATAATATTCACAAGGACAGCAGATCCTTCAATTCCTTACATAGAGCACTAAAACAAGTAGGGAAAAAATAGCAGCAGAAAAACAAAGAATCTGGCGGCATATATAGACATCAAAAATCATGACTTTTTTAGGCTGGTTGCAACAGGGATAACAACTAGCATGATTAGCACAAGGAGGAGAATGATGGAGATGAGAAACCATTTCCGGCTGCTCCTTTGGTATGTCTTTGTTGAATTCAGTTCCTTGGATCCACCCTTTGATGTTGTGGGCAGCGCTAATCACATGGTGCTCAATGTCATCAATCTTATCCATATGCGCCTCCACTATAATCACCATGTCCAAGAAAACCTGGTGCAGCTCCAGCAAACTTCTTTCCACCACCTTGACAACATCGTCTCGGTCCCGGATCTCATGCACACCGGCCAGGCTCACCACCACGCTTTTACGTTTGGAAATCATCTTCTCCACCACCGCCTCCGACGGCACCTCCCCTATCTTGACGAAGTAGCGTCGCTCCACTGCATGCCTATAATCTGTCATCATCCTCTGTCTTAGCCCCTAGAAATCCATCATTAGCTCATCCTTAAGCTTCTTGTAGAGTCCGTTGGTCACCGAAGAGCGGGTTTGATCCACGGGCGTTCTGCAAAGAAAATATGTTTCAATAGATTTATCTTGAAACAAAAATATCTGAAAAGGCTAAAGAGGATAATAATCATGGGAACAAAAGTTTTTAGTGTGTCGCCGCAAAGAAGCATTCACCGCAAAGAACAATCAACATTTTATGCATCAAAACCACATTATTGAAGTTATAATTCGTATGCATGGAGAATCAGATTACTACGGGGAATCAGATAACATACAACCTATATAGCTATATGTGTGGTAATTAACAAAATCAGATTACCCAACTATTAACTGCCCAATTAACAAAATCAGATAACATACATTATATTCCTTAACTAGGTCATAATATGTGTGAATATTATAAATACCTTTATCAATGGTGGCTGAGCATGGGTGGTTGATGCCTTCAAAATATCAGATGCAAACCCATTACGACGCATAATTAACCCAACCCCATCAGATCTCTGAACTTTTATACCCTAGAGAAGACTTGGTCAGGACCTAAGCAAATGCAGAATGCAAAAAGGAGCACTTAACTTCGTCTCATATATATGAAGATAATAAAGAAGACCAGAGACCACATCCTCATTAAGGTATCTGAAATAATCAATTCTTTGGAATAAACCATAAAATAGTTGTGAATGGATCTCAGTTTTGTTTATTCAGATATTATATAGTTATCCAATAGAACAACACAGCAATTTCAGATAATATATAGGCATCCAATAGAACATCTCAGTACCATAAGGCCCAAAGAACAACATAACAACAATTTCAGATATATCAAAGTTAAGTTATACTAATTAAGTAGAAGTAATTTGTATGCATGAAGAATCAAATTACTATGGGGAATCAGATAACATACAACCTATATGGAAATATGTGTGGTAATTAACAAAATCAGATTACCTAACTATTAACTGCCCAATTAACAAAATCAGCTAACATACATTCTGTTCCTTAAGTAGGTCATAATATGTCTGAATATTATAAATACCTTTATCAATGGTAGCTGAGCCTGGGTGGTTGATGCCTTCAAAATATCAAATGCAAGCCCATTATGATGCATAATTAACCAAACCACAACAGATCTTTGAACTTTTATACCCTGGAGAAGACTTGTTCAGGACCTAAGTAAATGCAGAATGCAAAAAGGAGCACTTACCTTCATGTCATCTATATGAAGATAATTGAGAAGAGTAGAGACCACATCCTCATTAAGGTATCTGAAAAGATCAATTTTTTGGAATAAACCATAATATAGTTGTGAATGTATCTCAGTTTCATTTATTCAGATATTATATAGGTATCCAATAGAATAACACAGTAATTTCAAATAATATATAGTCTTCCAATAAAACATCTCAGTACCATAAGGCCCAAAGAACAACATAGCAATAATTTCATATATATCAAAGTTAAGTTATACTAAGCAGAAGTAATAAAGTATAAAGGCATAGTGTATGTTTTAGTAGGGTTTAGTAGTTGGTCACCAAACATGCAAGTCAGATATATCAAAGTTATACCAAGCATAAGTAATAAAATAGTAACAAAACACTATGCCCAAAAAATAACAGTCAAATAATAGTCTAAACCAAGTAGAAGTAATAAAATAGTAACAAAGCAGTATGCCAAAATTCTAACAATCATAAACCATTCGACAATAAAAAAGGGCACCAAAAATTGAATGGTGTGTGCATCAATTAGTCAAGGCATTGTGCCAAATTTTCCCTGAACAGCAGACAACATCGCTTTCAGCTCATTCTGCCCCTCTTTTAATCCTGCAATCTCTACATTATGAGTTTGAATCAAAGCTTCCTTTTTATCTAAAAGCTCTATTTGTGATGTAATACGAGTCGTAGCATTGCGCAATTCTTCTTCCGCTACATTCAACTTCTCTTTCAACTGAGTGGACTCTATCAATGTCTTCTTCATTTGTTTTGAAGGCACAACACCGTAGCTTAACCCTTTGTCACAACCAGACTTATTTCCAAATGTAGTCTTTATAATTTCTCTCTCAGAGCTTATGAGATCACTGTTAGAATATGTTGATATTGTCCTCAGCCTTTCCATTTCATGCTGTAAAATATAGTGTTATAATAGAAACGTATGTAATCAAACAATTTTGTGAAAGTTTCAAATATATTTTGACTTATGTATGCTGATTCTGCTTTCTCACTAACAAACACCCCATTCTTCTTATGGGTGTTAGCAAAGTTCTCAACGGGGCTTTGATTAACCTGTATATCAATAAAATATTTGAGAATATGTCATAGTAATCAAAAATTCACATGTAATCATTGCATTACCATTTCCAGCAGTCTTGAATGGTAGGATTTGGAACCCGACGTATGAGTAAATGGCATGTATGATCTATTAACAGCATTTGTCTTGGAACTTTTCTGCAATTAAACAAAAGTATTGAATGGTAATCATTGAATGTGTCAAACAAAATTTACTTAAGTAGTCACATTCACCTTAAAAGTCCTACTCTCGAAGAGATCGCACAACTAACACCAATTCTCGACTGAGATCCACTCAAATGGGTTACTAGCTCTTGGATTCTTTCCTGCCACAATATAACCTCTATACATTGCAGATAATCTTCCTCTCCAATATGTGTAGCTACGTTGAAACATCTCCTCCATGTACTCTTGCACACTTTTATCTGTTTCCCAATTCTTTATCTCAAACCATTGCTACAAAAGATTAAAATATTTGGTTATCCCAAACAAATGCACATATATGGTATATAAATATTTACTTACATGTAATCCATCATATAAAGTAAGTTTCGGCTCTTCCCCCAGTTCACTCCATGGGGTCAAAATTTTCAAACCCGCAGTGTGTCTTACAATGACAGCTACACCATTTGCAAGGTGCTTTGCAACGCGACGTGGCTTCTTAAAACCTTTAGGGAACTCAATCTCAAGTAGTTTCTTATCCTAATAAAACTGATAAAAGTTTGTAAACATATAGTAAGTGTATGTAAGTTTTAATATACCTAAATAAAGCATACATTTTCTAGTATTGCTTTCTAAATCGACCTTTCAGTTGTCACCCCACGACCTCTTCTTATAGAGGAGCTTCCCACTACATAGTTAAAAACCCTTAATAAATATATGATTCAAGTAAATTTTCCCGTGCAAACTCTAGAAATAAATCCACGCCTCTGATATAGGTAGAACTGAATCTATCTAGTTCATAAATCCAGCTTTTATCCATAACTAACAAAAAAAGAATGGGAATTAATACTACCAAGAAACACATATATAATATATATGAAAACAAACGTTAGATGAATTTGAAAGGAGTCATTAAAAATAAAGGAGAGAAATAGTTTAGTAATGTTCACAGTCAGGGTGACATGCTAATAACCATATGCATAATAATGTTCATAGTTTAGCCAGGTTAAAGGAAGAACACAACATAAATTAACTTGCAAAATGTTAAGACATAGGGTTCCTTTACAAGTTTTGAAACTCTGATAAGGAGTTGACAAAAAACATCATGGAGTTGTGATATGCCGCCCAAATCACTTATTGCAACAACATAAACTACTATTTACCGCCATAAATATTTGAAAATTTAACAACAAAGCATTTATTAAATTGATATTTGTCGCCCAACAACATAACTTTGCATAATAATATCATTTAATAGGAAAAGCTCTAACACAAAATGGAAAAAATCCTTAAAATCAAACTCCACGACAAGATAATCTCTTATAACAACTTGGATAGGAAAATACATTGGTCCACAGTAGGAAAATCCCTATTACAAAATACATAAACCTCACACAAAAATACTTGAACTCCAAATTAACCCTATAAAAAATAAAATGATAATAACAAACCAAACTACTAAACTACTTATAAGCTGGAAGAAAACAAAGGGAAAAATATTTATACATGGATGATCTGCAAAAACAATCAACAAAAGCACCAACAATCGCATCTGGATGAAGAAAAATAGATGGTAATCACTGGGCGCCTTAATAGCTATCAGAAACCATACTTGGGTTCAATCATTAAGGTAAAACCTGGATGAATCAAAGGGGAACAGAAACCTAAATAGGGCCTGGAGCAAGAACACTGCACCTATAGAAATAAATAGAGAACGTTGCACCTACAATGCCGACTGAGACCTAAATAGGTCAGGGATCGTAAAAATCAGAAAGAAAATGAAAACCCTAAAGTTAACAATACATATAATTTATCATTAACAATGAACCAGAAAAAATAAGAAAGAAATTGAAAACCTTAAAGAAAATGAAAACCCTAAAGATAAAAATCGAGCTGAAAACCCTAAAATTTCTGGGATGAAAACCCTAAGGATAACAAGCAAGTTGAAGCCCTAAAGTATAAAAAGATGGAAGAATTGAAAGAGGATATACCTAAGGCGAAAGCAGCTTCTCCTCCACTTCTGTGAATCTCTTCTCTAGTCTCTCTCTCGCTCTCGCTCTCGCTCGTGCTTCGGCCCTCCTTTAATCTCTCTCACTCTCACGAGGAGTGGCGTCGTTTCACCGGAGGAAGAAGCCAGATACAAGAATGTGCCGGGATACAAGAAACCATACTTGGGTTTTGAAGCAGCATCGGGATGATAAAAAAAGGAATGCGTATTTCGAGAATAAGAAGGCGTCGGGATTATCTAGGGTACGTTCTTAGAATTAGTTTAGATAATAATTTTATTATTGGAGGGAAATTTCCCTCCAAATTTTTCATGCACTATGACATATTCTTAATTTTTTGCTCGAGCTGGAGAGTCTCACGTGCCATCATGATCAAAAATATCTGAGTTGGAGCTCGACTAGTAATCGAGATCAACTAGTAATCGAGATCGACTAGTAATCGAGCTCAACCTCATCAAACTCGAGCTCGATCTCAACTCATAATCGAGCTTGAGCACGCATTCAACTCGAGCTCTAGCTCAAGAGGCTCGAGCTTGAGTCGAGCTTATTTTGAGTCGGCTCATCGACTTTTCGATCTACCTTAATTCAACTTACTTATGTGGTTTTATGTCTATATTTGGGTCATGTATGTGTTGGTGTATGTGTCATGTGTTGGGGTCTAGGTTGGGTGTGTCTGTACTTATGTGTGTTAGTGCTTGTATGTGTGTGTGTGTGTGTGTTGGTGTTTATGTATATGCATGTCTATGCCTATTGGGGTATGTGTCTGTGTCTGTGTGTAGTATATACATGCTTGTGCATGTGTGTGTCTGTATACGTATGTGTGTGTCTATGTGTATCTATGTGTTTATGTGTATTTGTGTATGTGTATCTATGTGTGTGTATGTGGTTATGTGTGTCTCTGTTTGTGTGTATATTTGTCTGTGTGTGTGTGTGTCTGCATGTGTTTGTGTTTGTATTTTTGTCAGTCCATGTGTCTGTGTCTGTGTCCATTTGTCTGTTTTTGTGTCCATGTGTCTGTGTTTGTGTACTTTTGTCTGTACATGTCTGTGTCTGTGCCCATGTATCTACGTGTGTCTGTGTGTGTCTATGTGTTCGTGTGTCATCCAAGTGTCTATGTGTCTATGCATGTGTGCCTATGTGTCTATGTGTGTTTGTGTTTGTCTGTGAATGTTTATTTGGGTCTGTGTGTGTGTGTCTGTGTGTCTATGCATATGTGTCTGTGCTTGTGTGTGTGTTTCTTAATTTGTGTATATATGTGTGTGAAAGTGAGGGGATAAGATACTTACTACTCTAGAGGGGGGTGAATAGAGTATTCAAAAATAAGAAAACTCTAAACACTTCTCTTCGAGCTATTTGCAGAATAGAAAGATAAAAGCTTTAAACCTATAGCCTAATAGAGTGTAGTGAATAAAGGAGAAGCTCACTGAAGTTTTAGTTGAGCTTTTATCCTAACACAGCAATTAGCAACCTAGTTAAAACTATCACATCCACAGAGCATTAATTAAAATAAGCAACCAGACAACACAAGAGCTTTATAGTGGTTCCCCAATTGGGTACCTCCACTCTTCTACCACCCTGGTAGGAATCCACTATAGTTTTTTGATCAAGTGCCCTGCCACCAGTAGATCTGCTTCAGGTAGATCTCAAGACCCTTTAGGCTTTTGATCAGGTGCCAAAAAACCAAACACACAGGTTTTTGATCAGGTGCCCTGCCACCAATAGTTCACTTTTGAAGGGAGTAAAAACCCTTTTACAAGGAGGTTAAAAGAAGAATTAAAAGTGTCTTCTCTGACTTCAGAGAAGCTAGTGGATTGCTCTGAGAAAACTCAGAGTAATGTCCAAGAAATAGCTTTGCTTAGAGAATGTCCAGGAAGTAGCTTTGCTTCAGGGTGCAGGAACTTCAGATTGCTTTGAATGTCTTTCTGATGCAGCCTTGAAGAAGACTCAAGATTTTGATGAATGTTCTTCTTTAGCAGCTTTTGCAATCTGGGAGGTTTGTAGCAATGATGTTTAGCAATCTGGGAAGGCTCTTCTTCTTGAAGGCTTGAACTCTGAGTACTGGTTTTCCTGAAGACAGGAAGAAGAAGAACTTTTCTTTCTCTTGAGAGTTCTAGTTCTGTGTCTCTTGTTAGAATATTCTGGGTTGTATATATGTTGAATTCAGCCGGCTGCCCTGCTAATATAGAGACCTTTCTTCTTTTAAAATTACCTCGAGCCCTGCACTTAAAAGAATTTCCAAATAATACAATAAATCAAATAAGGAAACTGCAGCTATATTCTTTTCTGTCATTCCCCAAAAGGATTTAAGGATATTAAAAATATCCTATCAATTTGACTTTACGAATTGGCACAGAAAACAAAGCCTAACGGCTATATTAAGCCTATAAAGAATCCACGATTTCCTCTAATAAAACAAACGACTTTATTCTGCCAAAACTCTTAATTAATGCATAAGGAGTATTGCAAATAAGCAAAAGAGTATAAGCATTAAATTAAGCAGAATATCCTAAATAAAATATGTCTTAAACAAGAGGAAATAAAACAAGGGATCAAATGAAATGAATATTGATAACAGCAGACATAAGTCGTCGACCATAGATTGAAGATCGTCGATCTGAATAAGCAGATCGTCGACCTGAAGAAAAACTGTCTTAACAGAGATCGTCGACCAAGGCTACACGATCGTCGGTATGAATAAGCAGATCGTCGAGCCCACTTCAGAGTTCATATAACTTTGAGATCTTCGGTCTGCAATCGAAGATCATTAAGCAAGGTTCAACTATCATCGAACACATGTATACTTAACCAATTTTCATTTCTATCCTTTCTCAACTAACATAAGGTAGACTAACCTTTAGTCTAACCATTGACCATAGATAATTCTTGGGTCAATTAAGCCTAATTGAGATGACATTGCCCAAATCAAAACTAGAGAACCAACAATCTCCCCTTATTTGGGTGATGCCACTCAAACAACAAAGAATCTAATACAAACAGATAAAGAAGCATCAATAGATATATCATCAAACATATTTGAATAAATCAGATAATCAAAACAAATGTCACAATTATTTATTAACAGAATCTGGAGGGGGAATAGAAGCAGCAGGAGAGAAAATGATTTTTCTCTGAGGATCATATGCATCCTCCTTAGATAACTTCAAGTCCTGCTCTCCAATAATCTTTTGTTCTCCAGCTTTAGGAAGAACAGCTTCAAGATGTCTTTTTATGTACTTTGAAGCATCAAAAACTTCTGAACTAACTTGGAACCTATCCAATTCTTTCTGTCTGTACTTTGACATCTTAGATAATCCTGAGATATCTTGACCTTCAGCTTTAGCTTTTCTGATTTGAGCAGCTCCCACTTATTCTAGAAGTCTAGCCATTTTGAAATTAGGATCAAGCTCTAGACTTTCATAAGTATTTTCATCAGCTGGATCCAATGGATTTACAGTCTTAAATTTTACTAATTGAGCTAGAAAACTCTCAGCTTTCTCTTGAGATGGCTTGGCATTTGAAACTTTTGGCTCTTGAATCACAAGGTTAGATGGAGGAGCACATTCAGCATACTTCCTGCTTGAGTTATCAGAGTACATAACTCTTTTTCCTTTGGCATCTAATGGCTTAGCTTGAGCTGGTTTCTTCTTTGGAGGTGAAACTTTTCTTTTGGGAGGAGACCTAGGAGCTTGAGGAGGGTAGAAGGTTGGTTGTTGATGTACAACTTCCTTTACTTTCTCTCTTGGGATTTTTGAATGCCTAGACTGCCACTGATTATAAGAACTGCTGGGAGGAGGCTTCCTGCCATTCCTTTGATAGATATATGATTGATTTGGTCTGGCAGGAGGAGCAAAAGTTCTGGGAGCTACATTGCCTGATGCACCATCAGAGGGAGGAGGAGGAGGACCTCTCTGAATTCCCTTGGGAGGAGGAGAGTTCTTCCTGCTTTTCTTCCTTGCTTTCTGGGCATTTTTGGAATACCACATCCAGGCCTCAAAGCTTTTAGACTTAGGATCAATCCCTTTAAGAATATAATCGGGAACATCATGATCTGGGTTTGGAGGAGCTGGAGCTACAACCTTCCTCTTCTTTTGAGCAATCTTTTTCTTTTTCTTATTTCCTTTTGAGTCATCAGAATCCTTATCCTCATCCTCAGAATGTGAGGACTTAGGTTTTGCATATAGATCATCAATATCTTTTAACAAAGCTTCCTCTTTTTCTTTAGCTTTCTGAAGAGCTTTTTCTCTTTCTTCTTCTAGGATATCTTGAGCCAAAAGAGAAGCCAAGTCTTGACCTGGGGTGTCATCCAAGACAGTAGATGGCACAGGTGATTCAGCAACTGCAACTTATGAAACAATTTCTTGAGCAGCAACTGACACAGCTTTATCTGGTCTAACAGCTTCGAGATTTTCCTTAACAGCATTATCTGAAGATTCCACTAAAGTCCACTTATCTTCCAAGAAGGAGGTAATAACTCCTTCTAGATATCTGGCAATGACAGGAGCGGAAAGCTCCTTAAGATAGAACTTGAAAGCACAAACTGCTTCAGCTATAGTTTCAGAAATAATGAAACTATCAATAATCTGAAGGCCCATTGGTCTTTGATAGCACACAATGGCCTGAAGGGGATCAAACACACAAGGAGTGGTCTGACAGATATAACAGTCTCCACAGGATGAGAGTGAAGACTCATCATCTGAATCCAGAAATGCATCCAGTTCATCTTCAAGAACTACTGGAGCATCTACAACTATCATCTACACTGTATCTAGAATGACTGCATCTGATTCTGGAACTGCATCTGAAAACATTTCTAACTCCATTGCTGCTGGAGAATGCACAATAGCATGAGCCCAAGCAGAGCCTGAAGCATCTTCATTGAGCATCTCCCCCTTCCTAGATTCAGTGGGAACTAAACCCAGGCCCCTAGATGAAGAAGGGACTGAGAGGGCAGGTATAGAAGCAGCAAGAGATGAAATAGAGAGGGCAAGAGGTGCAATGGCTTCTGCTATCATGTTTTTGATGGATGGAGTAATTAGCTCCAGGATATTATCAATGAATTCAGGTGAAATTTGGAATGATGGAGGAATGATGGATGGATGAACATCAGAAATGATGTTCTCCTGAGCTGGAACAGAAGATGAGGTAAGCAGAGTGAACGTAGAATCTAAGTTGAGATTTGGTATCTCCGCTAGATGAGCTGGTTTTGGGGATGCAGATGGTGATGGATGGTTAACAGGAGATGAATGAATTTCAATGGAGGTGGATGGCAAGGAAGATGAAGGATGAATTTCTTCATTAGGTTGGGAAGTGGCTTCAGAAGCCCATGTGCCCTCAGATGTTATAGGGGCAGACCCAGACTTGACTGGTTTCTGAATAGTCCTTTTCCATTTAACAAACAAGGAAGGATCAATTCTTTTGCTGGCATTTATTACTGTATGAGCAGAGCTTAACATCTGGGAAGCTTTCTTAGATAGAAAAAACCCAATCAACCTTCCTTGAGTCACCTCTTTCTTATTATTCTTTTTCCTGATCAACTCAAATAGCAATGCAGCCCAGTTGATTGCTTTCTTATTCACTATAGCTGACATCAAAGCAAATTGTTGCCAGTTGATGTTGTCGTGGGCTGAATGCTTTCCAAGAAAAACCTTTCCAACCAAATCAGCCAAAAACTTAAATCCAATAGATAAATTTACTTTCAAAAGCTTAGATGGAATGCCTTATGCATGTCCCATCTCTAGCAACATCCTACCATATTCAGTAGTATCTTACTCATAATCATCTGATCCATTCTTTAACTCAAATATTTCAGTCAAAATTGCGGGAGTAAGAATTACCTCCACGCCGTTGATGGTTCCTTTCATCGCTTCGTCATCGGAAGAAGAAGTATAAACCCATTCCTTTATCTCTAATAGATGGAGTTTTATCTTTGTAGACATAAGCTTCTTGAGTCCTTGGTCGTCGAATAACTGCAGCATTTCTCTGAAAACTTGTTCGCAGTCACTGAAGGAATCGAAATCGACACTAAATCCAGCGTCAAACTTCATCACGGAAAGAGTCGCAGAT
This sequence comes from Platanthera zijinensis, assembly GCA_039513925.1. Lineage (NCBI taxonomy): Eukaryota > Viridiplantae > Streptophyta > Magnoliopsida > Asparagales > Orchidaceae > Platanthera > Platanthera zijinensis. The sequence continues at coordinate 269,214,473 of CM077078.1, forward strand.
GCAATCGCCATGGAATCGATGAGAAGAACTGAGATGACAACAATCACAAGAAGAGAGAGGAGAAAGCACGGGACGAGAACTCGAAACAGTCCTGGAAGCAGAATAAGAAAAGGCGAGCTCCGTCGACGATCTTCAGACCTAAAAAGATGATCGGTTTGAAATAAACTAGAGTCATCGATCTCTGAATGAAAATCAAGAGAATCGGTCGTCGATCGTCGATCGACGATCGATTTCCGGAGAAGAGTCAACGATCATCGATCGACGATTCCTGTCTCTAAACGCAAAGAGCTATCGTAGACGGAGGGTCGATGATTTTGCTCAACCTGTTCGACGATCTTCGAACACCGTTCGACGATCTCAGAACAGATTTAAACTTAGCAGATTTTTACACTTAGTCAGATCCATTCATCATGCCTCGTTGATTCAAAAAGAATAGATGTTTTTGTTTATCTAAAGGCTTTGTGAATATATCACCTCTCTGAAGATCTGTGGGTATAAATTCGAGATTTATTTTATTCTTGTCAACACAGTCTCTAAGAAAATGGTGTCTGATGTCTATGTGCTTAGTTCTAGAATGGTATACAGGATTTTGTGTTATGGAAATAGCATTGGTACTGTCATACATAATTTTGGTGTTTTTGTGTGTGTACCCATAATCCAAGAGTTGATTTTGAATCCACGGTATCTGTGAACAACAACTAGCAGCTGCTATATATTCAGCCTCTGCAGTTGAGGTTGAAACAGAAGCCTGCTTCTTGCAAAACCAAGAGACTAATCTCTCACCTAGGAGCTGACAAGTTCCTGAGGTGCTCTTCCTGTCAACTCTACAGCCAGCATAGTCAGCATCTGAGTATCCAATCAACTCAAATTCTGATTCAGTTGGGTACCAAAGTCCTAAATTTGGGCATCCCTTCAAGTATCTTAAGATTCTCTTAAGAAGAGTTAAGTGAGATTCCTTGGGGTTGACCTTAAATCTAGCATAGAGGCATGTGGCAAACATTATATCAGGCCTACTTGCAGTTAGATATAATAGGGAACCAACAATGGCCCTATAATTTTTCTGATCAACAGGCTTGCCCTTTTCATCAGAATCAATAACTACATTAGTAACCATAGGAGTGTGCATTGCAGAAGCATCTGCCATCCCAAACTTCTTTACCAATTCCTTGATATATTTAGATTGGGATATGAAGATGCCATTAGCATCTTGTTTCACTTGGAGACCAAGGAAATAAGACAGCTCACCCATACTACTCATCTCAAACTTAGAATGCATTAGGTCTGAGAACCTTTTGCATAGTTTGGGATCAGTTGAACCAAATATAATGTCATCCACATAAATTTGAACTAACAGGATCTTTTCCTTATGGAGCTTAATAAAAAGGGTTCTATCTGTTGGGTATTGTATCCATAATGTACCTGATTTGAAGAAGCCTCTGAACCAGCTAAGGTGAATGGACAATGTATTTGATCATTTGTCTTCAAGTTGTGCTTGTAGTTATTTCTCGCTAAGTACACACCAATGTCAGGGTGCAGTAGGTTAATATACACGGGTCTGCGCAACGTAATCCCTCGTTGAGCAGATCAGTGTGTTGGCTTATGTGTACTCTCTCTATTGGAGTGTACTTATTTATAAGTACATGGCTGTGATAGATCAAGAGCAGTCAAGGAGCAAGGATGGGCCAAAGAGCAGCTCACGGGTGGAAAGACGAAATATCATCTAAGTAAGAATCGACGAGAATCACTAAGTGATTCTCGCCGATTCGACGAGAATCACTAGTGATTCTCGCCGAATCATCGTGAATCACTGGCTGATTCTCGCCGACTATCTCCGGCTGACTCAGCTCGTGCAAATCTCACGCCAAGTCAAAATCGTCGAGAGTCATCAAGTGTCTCTCGACGATTCGTCGAGAATGATTCTGCATTCTCGACGATTTGTCGAGAATGATTGATGACTCTCGCCGATCCACTCTGGTTTGCCAAGTTGTTCAGCATGAATTCTGCTAAGTAGAATTCAGCGAGAATCGTAGGTGATTCTCGCCAATTCGTCGAGAAACACCTATGATTCTCGCTGAATTTTCCTTAGGCGAAATTCTGGTGCTCGCTGGACCGGACCAAGTTTCAGGCGCTGTTTTGAACCGGAGCTAGGGTTTCTTTTTGTAGGGCCCACAACGGTCATATTGTATGACCTACTGTATAAATACTTCGGCATTTTGAACAGTAATGAGTACGAATACACAAGAAAGAAAACTGAGCCGCCGACGTGACCTAGATCGCGGATTTCACTTCCGCCGCCTCCATCGCCGCTCGGGAAGTTAGTCACCGCCGTTGATCATGGATACCTCCTGATCTTCCGGCGATAGAAGCTTTGTCAAGTAACGCGTCTCACGTGTCCTTCTTGAGATCCTTTGTCTCTTGGTTTGTAGATCGGGAATACCTTCCCTTTCCGAATCGATCGAGACGATTGATCCAAGGAAGACCATTGGTAGACCTTGCCAGCATAGCTATGAAGGTTGGATATCTAAAGCTCAGCCACCGCACTTATTGCCGCCGCCGATCCTGAACGCCAAGCCGCCACTCTTCTTGCCTCCACCGGTTTCGTGGAGATTCATTCTAAGTGAGAGCTAAGGTCGTGGACTCTTCGTCTTCATCAAGAACGCGTCATCAAACGAAGAGGGACACCTAGCTCTCAATAAGTAGTTTGTATATTTTATACATTCCATTTTATTTTTGTTGTAAAGGAACGTAGGTTCCTCGTTGTCAGGGTTGGGTGCAACCCGTGGTGGAGGAGTGGTGACTCCTTCGTTTGGAAGGGTTCCTTCCGTTAGTGTGAGGATTGGATTTCAATCTGGTTGGTGAAGTGACCGAGTCATCCCTTGTTAGGAGATAGGTCGAAGGGGGAAAGTGGACGTACCCAAATCAGGGAACCACTATAACTGCTTGTGTCTGTTTGTGCTGTGTTGTTTTATTTACTTGTGCAGGTAGAATTTTAATTCCGCTAAAATCGCTACAAGACACCTATTCCCCCCCCCCATAGGTGAAGGTAGTTGGCACTAGGTGGACTTTCAAGTGGTATCAGAGGGAGGTTACTCAGCAATAAGGTTAACACCTTGAGTAAGTTCCTGCCACTAGTGTCAAGAAGAAGGCAAATATCTACTATGGATGGACTCAAGTACTCAGGCAAGATCCCAGTGTTCACCAGGTGAAACTTTCCTATCTGGAAGGAAAGGATTAGATTTTACATGGAAGCAGTCGACCCTCGACTCTTCATGATCGTGGAGGAGGGACCTTATATCCCACTAAGGCCTCCACAATTGATCCTACCAAAAAGATGCCAAAGAAGCTTTCTGAAATGGACAAGGACGAGATGGTGCTCGTCGGACTTGACAAGAAGGCACAGAACATACTAATCAGCGCAGTCGATGACTCCATGATGTAGAACTTCTACAACTACAGGACAGCCAAGGATATCTGGCACAGCTTGATTATCCTGATGGAGGGCACAGATGAAGTGAGGGATGATCGGAGATCCCTCCTGAACCAAAAATATGAGGCTTTCAGGCAGGGGCCCAAGGAAGAGATCGGAGTTACCTTCGAGAACTTCCTCAAGATCGTTAATGCTCTCAAGGGATATGGAAGAGTGTTCATTGATGGTGAACTTAATGATAAATTCCTTTGGTCCCTAACTAAGGAATGGGACACGAAGATCTGCGTCATCCGAGAGTTTGGCAGATTAGCTAAAACTGATCCTCAGATACTCTTTGGGAAGCTCATGTCCTATGAGCTCCAGTTGAACACGAGGAAAGCTGAAGAAGAAGCAGAGAAGGCCACAGCCAAGGAAATGACTGTGGCCCTAAAAGACATTCACTCCAGGAAGGGCAAGGATGCGGCTTCATCCCGTGCGGGGAAAAAGGATGAGGAGGAAGACTCTGAGCCATGCTCCTCCGGCTCAGAGATGTCTGAAGAAGACTTCTCCCTCATCACCCGAGAATTCAAGAAGTTCCTCAAGATGAGGAATCAAAGAAAGAGAGACGACTCCTCCTACAAAAATCAGAAGAAGAATTATTCTTCTGACAGGTATGAATCAAAACCGAACAAACATCGTCATACTGACATCATTTGTTTTGGGTGCAATAAGCCAGGACACGTCGTGGCCGACTTCCATCAAGGCAAGAGAGAGAAGGGGAAGGGAGAAGAGCACAGAACCTCTAGAGATAAAAAGAAGGAGAGGAGCTACATTGCCAAAAAGTCAAAGACACTAAGTGAGTCTGATTCCTAAGACTCTAGTGATGATGAGGAAGCCTACTTCGGGCTGGTGGGTCGCTCTAACTCAGAAGGAGAATGCCCCCCATTCACTGGGAAGGTAAAAGCTCATACCCCCCTCTCCGACTCTGACTATGAGTCTCCTGATGATGATCTCGAGGACAGCCCATCTGCCCGAAAAGCTGAGCTCCTCGAAAAGTATGAGCTTCTGCTCAACACCTTCGAGGAATGCCGCAAGAGATTGAGGGCTCAGAAAAAAGAAGTCAAATTCCTTAAGGTCGAGGGTGTCTCCCTAAGGGAAGAGATCACTAGCTTGATTTCTCTCCGACAGGAGCACCTGGACCTGATCTCTAAGCACTCAGAGTCTCTAAGTCTCCTTGACCTTAAACAGGAAGAAATCAATAAGTTGGAAGAACAACTTACGGCAGAAAAGAAGATTGTCCAAAGCTTCTCTATGCCAAAGAATGTTCTTCCACTGGTTGATACCTTCTCTGCTCAGGCTAAGGGGGCTGGCTTGGGACATGTGGGTGTGCCTGGTAAATCATCCAGGAGAAACAAAAAGCAGAGGAGAAATAAGGCTGCTAAGAAGGCCTCTGCTGCAGAAAAGGGAAAGGCCCCTCTCAACCCTGTTGTATTCAGGAAGCCTGGCTTTCCCTGCAATGAACAGGACTTTGAGTCAACTTTTGGCCACTTCTTCCGGCCCTCGGTTGAAAATCCCAAGAGCTGGTATGATGGTTGGGCCTTCCCCCGCAACTACGGCGAGAGTGTCTTCAAGGCACCTTATGAGGAAATCCAAATGGAAAATTATGGCCACTTCTCTAGCGGCCATAATAGGAAGCAGGCACCAAAAGCCAAGCCTGTTATACTGAAGGAACAGGAAGTGAAGAAATCATGTGATTGCTGTCATCATGATGCCTCCACCTCCAGATCTAAGGCCCCGGCTGGACCCACGGTTCCCAGGGTGAAGCTGGAGCCTAGGAAGCGGTACAACAGGTTTGACTGTTGGTGCTGTGGCAGAATTGGTCACTTTGCCGTGGATTGCTGGTTTTATCCAAGATACAATGAGACTCCTCATGGTAGCAATGTGAGGCCGACCACTCGTAGGGTTGACCAACCGAGGGGGAGTGTGCTAACAAGGAACCTAGGACCCAATGCCTATTGGGGTCCTAAGGTAAGGTAATTTTATTTTGCAGGACAGTCTAGGTTCCCAGGAATATGATAGGACCTAGACAAGAGATGTTCCAGGCTTGCACTGGAACAAGAAATTTAGGAAAAGAGATAATGCGCTACCACTTCATTCAGGAGCATGTGGAAAACTAAGATATCTCTCTCTGTTATGTCCCCACAGATAAGAAGATTGCAGATATCTTCACGAAGCCCCTAGACGAGGCCAAGTTCAGTCTCTTCAAAAATGAACTCGGCATGCTAAACTATGAAGAGTGAAGTCTGTACGGCTCAAGGCTCTTGAATCAAGGGGGAGCATCAGCAAGGAACTCAAGCTCGAGCATGGATGCAAGATCTAAGGGGGAGCATGTGGCTCTAAGTGAAGTCTCAGATTTGTAGAAGCCAAAAAGGGAGAGATTACCCTCTCGGCTAAGGCTAAGGTGGCTCCAAGTATGCTCTCAGGCTAGTGGTAATGGTATGGAATTTCAACTCATTTTTCAAAGTTATGTTCTCTTCCAGCCGGTATATTCACCTTAGCTTGTAGGGTTTAGGCTTCTTCAAATAGGGGGAGATTGTTGGGTATTGTATCCACAATATACCTGATTTGAAGAAGCCCCTGAACCAGCTAAGGTGAATGGACAATGTATTTGATCATTTGTCTTCAAGTTGTGCTTGCAGTTATTCCTCGCTAAGTACACACCAATGTCAGGGTGCAGTAGGTCAATATACACGGGTCTGTGCAACGTAATCCCTCGTTGAGCAGATCAGTGTGTTGGCTTACGTGTACTCTCTCTATTGGAGTATACTTATTTACAAGTACAGGGCTGTGATAGATCAAGTGCAGTCAAGGAGCAAGGATGGGCCAAAGAGCAGCTCACGGGTGGAAAGACGAAATATCGTCTAAGTAAGAATCGACGAGAATCACTAGTGATTCTCGCCGAATCATCGAGAATCACTGGCTGATTCTCGCCGACTATCTCCGGCTGACTCAGCGCGTGCAAATCTCACGCCAAGTCAAAATCGTCGAGAGTCATCAAGTGTCTCTCGACGATTCGTCGAGAATGATTCTGCATTCTCGACGATTTGTCGAGAATGATTGATGACTCTCGCCGATCAACTCTGGTTTGCCAAGTTGTTCAGCATGAATTCTGCTAAGTAGAATTCGGCGAGAATCGTAGGTGATTCTCGCCGATTTGTCGAGAATCACCTATGATTCTCTCTGAATTTGCCTTAGGCGAAATTCTAGTGCTCGCTGGACTGGACCAAGTTTCAGGCGCTGTTTTGAAGCGGAGCTAGGGTTTCTTTTGGTGGGGCCCACAACGGTCATATTGTATGACCTACTGTATAAATACTTCGGCATTTTGAACAGTAATGAGTACGAATACACAAGAAAGAAAACCGAGCCACCGACGTGAACTAGATCGCGGATTTCACTTCCGCCGCCTCCATCGCCGCTCGGGAAGTTAGTCGCCGCCGTTGATCGTGGATACCTCCTGATCTTCCGGCGACAAAAGCTTTGCCAAGCAACGCATCTCACGTGTCCTTCTTGAGATCCTTTGTCTCTTGGTTTGTAGATCGGAAATACCTTCCCTTTCCGAATCGATCGAGACGATTGATCCAAGGAAGATCGTTGGTAGACCTTGCCAGCATAGCTATGAAGGTTGGATCTCTAAAGCTCAGTCGCCGCACTTCTTGCCGCCGCCGATCCTGAACGCCAAGCCGCCGCTCTTCTTGCCGCCGCCGGTTTCGTGGAGATTCATTCTAAGTGAGAGCTAAGGTCGTGGACTCTTCGTCTTCGTCAAGAACGCGTCATCGAACGAAGAGGGACACCTAGCTCTCAATAAGTAGTTTGTATATTTTATACATTCCATTTTATTTTTGTTGTAAAGGAACGTAGGTTCCTCGTTGTCAGGGTTGGGTGTAACCCGTGGTGGAGGAGTGGTTACTCCTTCGTTTGGAAGGGTTCCTTCTGTTAGTGTGAGGATTGGATTTCAATCCGGTTGGTAAAGTGACCGAGTCGTCCCTTGTTGGGAGATAGGTCGAAGGGGGAAAGTGGACGTACCCAAATCGGGGAACCACTATAACTATTTATGTCTGTTTGTGCTATGTTGTTTTATTTACTTGTGCAGGTAGAATTTTAATTCCGCTAAAATCGCTGCAAGACACCTATTCCCCCCCTAGGTGAAGGTAGTTGGCACTAGGTGGACTTTCACTATCAACTATGCCTCTAACAAACTTATGTTCTAATAGGAAACAAGCTAAAGTCTCATACCATGCTCTAGGAGCCTGCTTAAGTCCATACAGAGCTTTTTGCAACTTAAAAATATGAGAGGGGTGAGTTGAAGAAGTGAAACCTGTGGATTGTTCAACAAACACCTCTTCATTTAGCTCTCCATTCAGGAATGCACTCTTTACATCCATTTGGAACACCTTAAACTTCATGTAGGCTGCATAGGCTTGAAAGATTCTTATTGCCTTTAGCCTTGCAACAGGAGCAAATGTCTGATCATAATCTATATCTTCTTCCTGTCTGTAGCCCTATGTTACAATCCTTGCTTTATTCCTTATAATAATTCCTTGAGCATCCAACTTGTTTCTAAACACCCATTTAGTGTCTATAACCAGTTGACCTTTTGGTCTTGGAACCAAATTCCAAACTTTACATCTTTCAAACTGATTTAGCTCCTCTTGCATAACAATGATCTAGTGGGGATCTTGCTCATCATCTTTTATGGTTAGGGGCTCAATCTGTGAAAAAAAACAAGCAAGCATCACATCTTGACTTAGTTGATGTCTAGTTTGCACACCAGTTGAAATGTCTCCAATCACTTGAGATGTAGGATGATCTCTAAGTGTGACATAATCAGTTGGTGGTATGTGATCTTCAATAGCAGTTGGAATCAATTCCTCAGGTGGAATTAGATTGGCTGTTGTTAGAGTTGCAATCATTTCTACTTTGTCTTCATCACTGTCTGAATCAACTATCTGAAGAGTTGGTTGAGGTTGAATCTCCTGAGTGAGTTTCAGCTCATCCAAATTCTTGCACAAGTCAGGTACCTGCAAAGAGTTACTGGAAGAAGTTTCCTTCTCTCTGTAAAACATGTTAGTTTCATCAAAAGATACATGTACTGACTCTTCAATTTTCAATGTAGACTTATTAAATACCCTATAAGCTTTGCTTACTTGGGAATATCCTAGAAAGATTCCCATTGAAGCCTTTGCTTCAAACTTTCTAATGTAGTCTTTGTTATTGTTGTGAATGTAAACTACACAGCCAAAAATTCTAAAATAATCTATTTTTGGTTTCTTTTCTTTAAGCAATTCATAGGGAGTCTTCCCCTTTAGTTTATGTATCAGACTCCTATTCAATACATAGTTAGTTGTGCTAACTGCTTCTGCCCAAAAGGATAGAGGCATATAAGCATCTGCTAACAATGTTCCTACAGCTTCAATCAGGGTTCTGTTTTTCCTTTCAACTACCCCATTTTGTTAAGGAGTTCTAGGAGCAGAGAAGCTATGCCTGATACCTTCTTTCTCACAGAATTCTTGCATAAGAAGAGATTCAAACTCAGTACCATGATCACTTCTGATCAAGGAAACTTGAGAAGAGTACTCAGTCTGTATACAAAGTAGAAAATCTGTAAGAACTTTAAAGTTATAAGATTTAGTTCTCAAGAAGAACACCCAAGTGAACCTAGAGTAATCATCTACAATTACTAGAGTATAGAATTTCCTTCCTAGACTTTGTACAGCTATTGGACCAAAGAGATCCAAGTGCAATAGGTACAGGATTCTAGGTGAATCACTTTTATTTATAGCTTTGAAACTATTTTTAGTTTGCTTGCCTAGTTGACAAGCCTTGCATAGGCCTTCCTTCTTATAGGGGCAAGAGGGCAAACCTCTGATAAGATTGTATTTAGATAACCTAGATATATTCCTAAGGTTAACATGACCTAGCCTTTTATGCCACAAAGTATTATTATTACTCACCTCATTAAATAAACAAATTTCAGAAGAGGTGGATTTAAAATCTACAAGATAAATATTTCCTTGCCTAATGCCTACTAATACAATTTTATTATTCTAGGTAATATTGCACAGAGTATTAGAGAACCAAACTTGGTAGCCAGCATCACAAAGCTGACTTACAGAAATAAGATTGTGCTTCAGTCCTGTGACATAAGCTACCTTCTTGAAAGTCACTGACCCTATGGTAAATTTACCATATTCTTTAGTCTGACCACAGCTGGAATCACCAATGACCACCTTTGGTCCAAACTTGGCTTTGAAGCTTGACAGGTTCTCTTTGTTTCCAGTCATATGCTTGAAGCATCCACTATCTAAATACCACTTGTCCTGAGTGATAGGATAGGTCTTTACCTGCAATAAGATAAATTAGACATTGTGGACCCAGATAACCTTGGGTCCATTGTTCTTCACATAGGAAAAATTAGAAATGAAAGAGTATGCAGGTTGAGGGTGATATCCTAAGGGATGAGATCTCCTAGGTGGGATAATCCAATTAGAAGACCTAGGGTTGCTATTAAACTTATTGTTTCTGTAAGAATTATTGTGATTCTGGAAATTTAGTTTTGATCGTCGAACGATGTTCAACGATCGGTACCCAGATCGTCGATCTTGGTTCACAGAAAAGGATTCTGGATTCCACGATCGTCGATCTCTATTCGACGACTCAGGCTGAGATCGTTGATCACTCATTGCTAAGTATTTATACCCAGCAGGTGAGTTCAGAGATCGTCGATTGTCGTTCGACGATGGGTGCAACGATCGTCGATAGGCGTTCGACAATTTTTGTATTTCTATGAATTTCTGTTTCCTTTTGTCTCTCTTAATCTTATTTAAAGCTTTCTTAGCCTTTTGAATAACCTCAGTGTTGTGTATTCCTTTTTCAGAAACAAACTTTACTGGAGTAGAAAGATTGTATTCAAGGAGCAATGGGGGTTCACTAAGGGAGGCACCTAAGCCTAACTTATTGTTATATGTCCTAGTGTTGGCAGTGCTTGTGATTTCTAGCAACTTAAGGCTTCTTCCATTAAGTGAATCCTCTAACCTCTTAGATTTAGCTAGTTCTAATTTAAGAAATTTAATTTCTTCAGATGATCTAGTGAGTTCAGATTCTAACCTAATCTTTTCACTAGATAGAGATTCTGATCCAGCTAGTTTATCTCTAACCAACTTAATCTCCTTTTCTGAGCTAAGTAAATCTAGGCAAAGAGTTTTAAATTCATGCTTAAATTCATCAGTAGTAAAATCATAAGATGCAATTACCTGGTCTTCATCAGATAATTCATCCTCCTCATCTTCAGTCATATCTGCAGCTGAGTTACTGCTGCAGGCATTAATTTCCATAAGGCAAATCTCCTTAGCTTTCTTCTCTTCTTCATCATCTTCACTGGAGCTGGAGGAAAAAGAGTCTTCCTCAGTATCACTCCAGGTCTTTGCAATAAGACCTTTCTCTTTCTTCTTATATTTGTGAGAAGATGTCTTGGAGTAGTGCTTCTCATGTTCCTTTTCTTCTCCTTTCCTTATGCTTTGTCTCTGAACACTCAAGGAGAATGTGCCCAGGCTTCCTGCATCCATAACAAATAATTTCTTTAGATGGGGTTTTATCATACCTTGGCTTGTCATCATATTTTGATGACTTCCTTCTGTTGTCCTTTCTGCCCATCTTGTAGAACCTTTTGGCAAAGAGTGCCATCAGTTCTTCATTTGATTGAGTCACTTTGGACTCATCATCAGCCTTAAGAGCAAGGGTTTGCTCTTTCCTTGTTGGAGTAGGTGCTTTGGCTTCAGCTTCCCTGGTCTTCAGTACTTGCTCAAATGATTTGAGCTTGCCAAAGAGAGCTTCAGTTGAGAACTCTGTTGTACTTCTGGACTCCTTGATTGGCCATATTCTGAGATCCCATGTGCTGGGGAAGCATATCAGTATTTTATCATTGACTTCTGTCAATGTAATCTCCTTATCAAGTGTCCTCAGCTCATTGATAATGGAGCTGAGCCTTGTGTACATAGCTTCTACTGTCTCAGCCTCTTCCTTCTTGAAGTTCTCATATTGGGATATGAGATTGGACCTTCTGTCCTTCCTCTCATCAGCTAAACAAGCTACAATCTGATTCAGTGAGTCCCACATGGCTTTTGCTGAGGTGCAATCAGCCACTTTCTGGAATGTCTCATCAGACATAGTCTGAGCCAGAATATTCATAGCTTTGGCATCAGCTATCTTGGCCTTCTTGTAATTTTCATTATAGTCAGGAAGTGGCATTGCACTAAGACTTGCAGATGTTGTAGCAATAGTTGCAGCAGGTGGTGTTGGTGGCCCTGTTAAGATAGAAGAAAAAATATCCTCATCAATAGAGTTCAAATAAAGTCTGGTTCTTGCCTTCCAGATGCCAAACTTGGCTAAGTTGCATACTGGAGGTCTTGTGCTAGAGTAATCTTTGTACTGGGCCATGAATCTAATGTGAGTGTATATGGTATCAAAGTATCTTCTCACAAGATCTTATGGTTCAGGTGTTAGCCTGTTCAACCAATCAACCTCCCTCTGATACCAATTGAAAGTGAGGGGATAAGATACTTACTACTCTAGAGGGGGGTGAATAGAGTATTCAAAAAGAAGAAAACTCTAAACACTTCTCTTCGAGGTATTTGCGGAATAAAAAGATAAAAGCTTTAAACCTATAGCCTAATAGAGTGTAGTGAATAAAGGAGAAGCTCACTGAAGTTTCAGTTGAGCTTTTATCCTAACACAGCAATTAGCAACCTAGTTAAAACTATCACAACCATAGAGTATTAATTAAAATAAGCAACCAGACAACACAAGAGCTTTATAGTGGTTCCTCAATTGGGTACATCCACTCTTCTACCACCCTGGTAGGAATCCACTATAGGTTTTTGATCAGGTGCCCTGCCACCAGTAGATCTGCTTCAGGTAGATCTCAAGACCCTTTAGGCTTTTGATCAGGTGCCAAAAAACCAAACACACAGGTTTTTGATCAGGTGCCCTGCCACCAATAGTTCACTTTTGAAGGGAGTAAAAACCCTTTTACAAGGAGGTTAAAAGAAGAATTAAAAGTGTCTTCTCTGAGTTTAGAGAAGCTAGTTGATTGCTCTGAGAAAATCAAAGCTCCCCCTGGCTTAGAAAATGTCCAGGAATTAGCTTTGCTTCAGGGTACAGGAACTTCAGATTGCTTTGAATGTCTTTCTGATGCAGCCTTGAAGAAGACTCAAGATTTTGATGAATGTTCTTCTTTAGCAGCTTTTGCAATCTGGGAGGTTTGCAGCAATGATGTTTAGCAATCTGGGAAGGCTCTTCTTCTTGAAGGCTTGAACTCTGAGTACTGGTTTTCCTGAAGACAGGATGAACTCAGGAAGAAGAAGAACTTTTCTTTCTCTTGAGAGTTCTAGTTCTGTGTCTCTTGTTAGAATATTCTGGGTTATATATATGTTGAATTCAGCCGGCTGCTCTGCTAATATAGAGACCTTTCTTCTTTTAAAATTACCTCGAGCCCTGCACTTAAAAGAATTTCCAAATAATACAATAAATCAAATAAGGAAACTGCAGTTATATTCTTTTATGTCATTCCCAAAAAGGATTTAAGGATATTAAAAATATCCTATCAATTTGACTTTACGAATTGGCACAGAAAACAAAGCCTAACGGCTATATTATAGCTGTAAAGAATCCACGATTTCCTCTAATAAAACAAACGGCTTTATTCTGCCAAAACTCTTAATTAATGCATAAGGAGTATTGCAAATAAGCAAAAGAGTATAAGCATTAAATTAAGCAGAATATCCTAAATAAAATTTCTTAAACAAGAGGAAATAAAACAAGGGATCAAATGAAATGAATATTGATAATAGCAGACATAAGTCGTCGACCATAGATCGAAGATCGTCGATCTGAACAAGCAGATCGTCGACCTGAAGAAAAACTGTCTTAACAGAGATCGTCGACCAAGGCTACACGATCGTCGATCTTAATAAGCAGATCGTCGAGCCCACTTCAGAGTTCATTTAACTCTGAGATCGTCGGTCAGCAATCGAAGATCGTCGATCAAGGTTCGACTATCGTCGAACACATGTATACTTAACCAATTTTCATTTCTATCCTTTCTCAACTAACCTAAGGTAGACTAACCTTTAGTCTAACCATTGACCATAGATAATTCTTGGGTCAATTAAGCCTAATTGAGATGATATTGCCCAAATCAAAACTAGGGAACCAACAGTGTGTTTGTGCTTGTGTTTGTCTGTGTGTCTATGTGTGTCTGTGTTTGTGTTTGACTATGTCCGTGTCTATGTCAGTCTGTATCTATGTCTGTTTGTGTTTGTGTGTTTGTATTTGTGTGTCTGTGTCTGTCTGTGTCTTTGTATGTGTGTGTGTTTGTGTTTGTGTTTGTGTTTATTGCACTATGTTTGTGTTTGTGTTTGTGTTTGTATTTGTGTTTGTGTGTTTGTGTGTTTGTATCTGTGTGTCTGTCTTCTCGTGTCTATGTATGTGTGTGTCTATGTATGTATGTGTCTGTGTATGTGTGTCTATGTCTGTATGTCTATATGTACGTCTTTGTGTCTGTGTGTGTCTATGTTTGTGTGTATGTGTGTCTGTGTATGTGTGTTTGTGTGTGCATGTCTATATGTACGTGTTTGTGTCTGTGTGTGTCTATGTCTGTGTGTATATGTGTGTCTGTGTATGTGTGTCTGTGTGATCTTTATGTCTATATGTATGTGTTTGTATCTGTGTGCGTCTGTGTGTGTCTTTGTGTGTCTATGTCCGTATGTATATGTGTGTCTGCATGTGTGTGTGTGTGTGTGTGTGTGTGTGTGTGTGTGTGTTTGTGTCTGTGTGTGTTTGTGTCTGTGTCTTTGCATGTTTAAAGGGCCCGCGCGTGATCTTTATAACTTTTATTCTAAAATTATATGGAGGGAAATTTCCATCTATATATTTCATTTATGTGAAAAAGGGAGAAAGAGGTAGAGAAATTTTCATAAAAACATTTCAAAGATTTTATAAGAGTTTTATATAAAGGTTTTATAAAGTTAAAAATTTTAGATTAAGAAATTTTATATATAAAGTTTTATATAAAAACTTTTAAAAAAAATTTATAAAAAGTTTTATAAAATTTTATATGATAATTATATATATAATAACTAAATTTATAATCGGGCGACTAATCTTGCACACTTGCACATCCGCCAGCCCGTATATGATATATATTCTCTCTCTATATATACAAACTGTTATATATATAATTGAATTGAATTTAATATTAATTATTATTACAATTATTTAAATTAACATTAACATTCAATATTTTTTTATATAATTTGTGTCCGGCGCGACATTACCCCTGCATCGATAGTGTCCCATCGCGACGACGCTTTATATTAAAGTTTAGGAGCGGGGGTTTGCCTATTGTCGGAGCGTCGTCTTCGCGTCGGGGCACTATTGAGGCAGAAGTATTTCCGCGTGGGGAACATGGGCTTCCTCTGCACTCTCAGTTGATCGAGCTAGCGCCCGAGAGCTAGCGGCCGAAATTGAGGTGAGGTAATTTTTATTTAAAAAAAACATAAATCCTATTTAAAAAGTAATTTTTATTGAACCACACGTTGTATTATCAATCGATATGGCATGTATTTATGAATTTCATTACATTTAATTTATTTTCATTAAACCGTATGCCATCAATCAATCGATATGACATCTTTTTTCATTAAAGGCATGAATGGATTTAAATGCACCCGAGCGAAAAAGTTTTGGTACGAAAAAAATGAGCCCGAAAAAATATGTGATTTGAAAAAAAACTAGCGTCCGAGCAAAAAACGTGTGCGTTGACAAATGTATGTATGCTCCCGAGCAAAAAAGAGCTAGTGCAATAAGTACGACGGGGCAAAAAACGTGTGCTCGGGAAAGAAACGCACGTCCGAGTAAAAAATTCGTGCTCGGGAGAAAAATGCTCGTCTCGAAGGGTACATTTATTTCACCCCTAATTCGAGTGCAACGCACGCGCACGCATGGACCGCACCCGCGCACGTTCGAGCGCGCTCATGCGCAGGCACACACGACACGTCGGTCATGACAACGCACATGTGTACGCAGCCCGCACGTGCGGGCAACCCTCACGTGCTCCCTGCTACAACAAAAAAGTATGATCACGCATAAAACATGCTCACAATTGAAAAATACATGCTCGGACAAAAAAATACGCTCTATGGCCAAAAATGCGCGCAAAAGCCAAAATACTGCAAATTTAATATATTTATTATAATAAAATATTGATTACAAAAAATACTAATTGCAAGAAAATTCTAGGTCTTAAAAATACTTTCATGATGTTGTTACAATTGCTATACTAATTGTGAGGACAGTTTACTATTTATAACACAACATTAATCTTGTTACAAATTATTGTTATAGTAACAAATTATTTGTTATTGTAACAAAATATAAAATATTTGTTACAAAAAAATACTTTTTTGTAACGACAGAAAAATCTCCTTACTAAATATAGATATTAGTAACAAACTGTGTTTTAGTTATATTTCAGTCTTTACTATAGGTGTAGTTTGTTGTAGTGTGTCCAACACAATTCCAACAATTCACTGCTGCATATTTGAGGGGGAGCAGATGATAAGAATCCTACCAGCTATTTGTTGAAGTCAAAAAGGGGAGGAATAGATGATCAGATGATCAGATTAATATTCAAGTATGGTAGCAGCAATTCAGGGAAGCAGGTGTACTGATGCTCCACTCTACAGACAAGGAAGTGTGGTAACTATAGATCACTTCTCAATTATATAGTTGTTATTCTTATTGTTGCATAGTTCTGTGTATAACATTGACTCACTTACTTAAGAGTTTTGATTTCCTCAAATAAGTGAAGATTTTTGGATCCAATGCCCACAATGTCCTAGATTTGTGGAAGTCAATCTTGTCAATGATATACATATAGTTATCAATGATATACATATAGTTGCAATTGACAGTTATGTGATAGATGGTCACAAAGTAAAGATGCTGGAAAGGCAGGAATTTGCCTAAGTCCACAGGCGTTGAGTGAAGTTGACACACTCAATGCCATACAACAAGAATCTGAGTTAGTCGAACTGAGTTCAGAGTTCGTCAAGCTGAGCTCAGAGTTTAAGACTCTGAGATAGTCGAACTGAGTTAAGAGTTCGTCGAGCTGAGTTCATCGTTCATCGAACTGAGCTCAGAGTTTGAGAATCTGAGTTAGTTGAACTAAGTTCAGAGTTCGTCGAACTCAGTTCAAAATTCGTCGAACTAAGTTCAGAGTTAAGTGAGACAGGCTGAGACAGTCAAAGCCTAAGGAATAAGAGGTAGAAAAGTGGCTAAGTCAACAGACGTTGAGTGAAGGTCATTCACTCAACGTCATGGCCTCATAAGTGTTGAGTAATACTCAGTCAGTCAAAGCCAGTGTTTCTAAACATAGAAATTTGGCTAAGTCCAAAAGCGTTGAGTGAGGTATGCTCACTCAACGCTCTCAGTTCTTAAGAAACTGCAGAGACAGAATATTGGCAAAGGAAAAAAGAGTTGAGTAAGGCATGCTCACCCAACGCTCTCAACGCCTAAGATGCAAAAAGCATTGAGTGATGAAGACACACTCAACGCTCTCAATGCCAGCGAAGCAGGAAGATTTTGCTAAGGCAAAAAGCGCTGAGTGAGACTTGTTCACTCAACGCTCTCAACGCCTAGATAGACAGAATTCTGTCTAAATGTTTTGGCATTGAGTGAGGCTCACTCACTCAATGCATATACTAATGTTGGTTGATTTTTGGCTAAGTCCACAGGTGCTGACATCAGCAAAATTGACAAAGTCAACTAAGTTCAAATCAAGTACGGAGAAGCTACAGAACACGACAAACTATACCGAGAAGCTACTGTATGTCTTCTTCTGTTAAAGCAAAATGCAACTAGAAGCTGCAGGCGGGGCCCACTGATCTCTAAGAACCGTTGATCGGCAAACTACAAAAGGAAGAGATGAGCCAAGATAGAAAGAACTTTTAGGGCATTATTAACTAAAAAAATTTAGCAGCCGTCTTCATCTTCCTCGCCACTACTGCAAGTAAAAGCTTGAAGTCTCCCTAAAAAAGTTCAGTTAGATGTGTGTCTTCTTCATCGACACCAGCAAGATCATAAGGCTTTCCTTCTGAGAGAGAAGCAAAACAAGGAAGAAGTCTCTGCAAATCAAGTTGCTTTTCAGTTCAGCAAGCCCTAACCTGAAGATCTACTTCTGAATCTCAGAAAAAGGAAAAATAAAGTAGCTGACTCTGTCTTAAGAAGGAAAGGATAGCAATGTGGTTTACTGCTAGTTACTTACATCTCTAGATCCTTGTAGCTGTGAAGAAATTTTAAGCTTAGATAACTTAGCTCAAGGTGTTGTCACAGAGAAATTTGTCTGTGATAGATATAAAATCTATTGTATCTTGTAGGATCCAACTGGATCTGAGATTGTAGGTCCATTAGCTTGAGGTAGGACAAGTTATCTGAGCTGTAGGAGAGTGTATCTCTCTAAGTGTAGGATCCCTTATGGATCTGAGGTAGGGCTATCCTCCCAGTCTGAGTGTAGGGCTTAACAGCCTGAGGTAAGTGGTCTGTTGACCACTGAATTGTAGGCCTTTGTGGCTGAGCTGTAGGTCTTGGAGGAGACTGAGAGATCCTGAGGGATTTGAGGTGTAAGCTCTGTGGAGCATTGTTTTGGAGAAGTGCCTTGACTAATAGGAAGTAAGCAAGGTGGGAGGAGAGTGGATGTACCCAAAAGTTGGGGAATCATTATAAATCATTATGTGTTTTTCTGTGGTGTTCTTTTTGTGCAGGTACTTGAAGGCAAATTACATCGAAATCACTAAGTACTAAAGAAAGAAACTAAAAGATATCAAAAGTAAAAGAAAACCTACTCATCCCCCCCCCCCTCTAGGTTGAAAGCTGTCTTAAACTTAAGAACTTTAAAGTTCAGAATCCACCGAAGGGCTAGTTGACGATATGTGAAATGAAGTTGTGGTCTGGATTTCCATTCCCACTGTGTAGAGAGGTGATTGATATCTTGAAGTTTTGTGGAGTCCCTATGTCGCAATTTATTCCCCTTAGGATGACACACATCATGGGGATGGTTGTGTTATTTAGAGAGCATGAATCTAAGTTCTTCTTGGAGTTGTTCCGAGATTGGTGTGAAGTTCATGTTGATGGCGGCGGTCGTGTTGAGATTTATAGCGACAAGAGTTAGCTCGATTTTGAGACTCATGCAGACTGTTGTCATGGCAACACTTTGTTTGGTTATGTTCAAAATTTCTGGAAACTTCCAGAGCTTTGGAACTCTTTACTCGATCGTTTTCGTCATATGAAGGGAAGAGAACAGGACTTCTCTCCCGTATTGGGATTCACAAAGACTCAAGAGTTGGCAAATCATTTGTTCAGTATTTATTTATTTGTGGAGGAGAAGCGACTGTGGTTGTGCGAACTTTCGGCTGATTCAGAGCGTGTTTCATAGGCTCTATCATTCCGTGATAAAAAAAATAAAGCTTACTCAGAAGGGCTCTAGTGACACAGATGCAGAGCCTCGACTATTGTTGCGGTCGAGAGATTGTTAAGCTGAGGAGGCTCCTTGAGGAGAGGATACACTGGTGGATTCAGAGGTTGAGGTACTGGAGTGCTCTGCACTCTCCCCCAAGCCCCTCATTCAGAGACTTTTTCCTCCCCTGAGTGTCTTCTTCTTTGATGGAGATGAGTGACGTAGTAAGCGCGCTTTCATGTATCTATCTCTTACTTTGGTTACTTTATGTTACTCTAATCTTCTTCTCTTTGGTTGTAGATTAAGGCTCAAGCCCACATAGTGTTCATGTGGAATGATCATTATGTGAGTTTAAAGTATGGATGCTTGGCTCTTTAGGAGAAGCTCCTGGTGGAGGAGAGTTCCCTAGTTGTCTTGAGGGACGAGCATGATTGAGGCTTGTCTCGATTTCGATGGATTGGCTCGGAACTGAAGGTAGCTCGAGGAGGCTCGGGCGGCACTGATGATAAAGAAATCTTTGGCGGAGGGAATAACGTAGTCGCTGGAGACTTCTCAGGAGGAGGTTTATCATTTGGAGACAAAGCTAGGAGCTTCGAACACTGAGGTGGAGCGTCTTTCCTCTAAGGATCGAGTGGCGGAGTTGAAGGCCACCGGGCTTGCTTAGTACATGGACTCCTTGGACTATATGCATGATCGTTGCCTGATTGGCAAGGAGATCTGGACCAAAGAGGTGGATCCCCAGATAGAAGTCATCTACGAGGTTTCTCTTAGGCAGGGTGCGTCAAAGGCTCATCAGATGGTGTGCAGGAGTCTTGGATGTGTTGTCTTGGGTTTTATCTTTGATGAACTTTATTGGGTCCATTGATCCCAATGTCCTAGATTTGAAGAAGGCCCGACAAATAATATATACACATGTGGTAATCTAACTTGTGTTTAAGATGAGTGATTGCATGATGAATACTGTGCATTGATTGGATAGGTTGCTTATATGGCCAAGTCAGGTAATCACTTACCTAAGATGTAGGCTGACAAAAATATATCTAAGTCCACAGGCATTGAGTGAAGGTGATTCACTCAATGCCAGATGACTTATAGCGCTGAGAGAAGCCTATACAGTCAAAGCCAAAGCAGTGGAAAGCTGAGAAAATGGCTAAGTTCACAGGCGTTGAGTGAAGTCAACTCACTCAACGCCCTACAGAAAAAAGTTGTGAGATAGGCTAAAGCAGTAAAAGCCTAAGTTAAAATAAGCAGAAAAGTGGCTAAGTCCATAGGCATTGAGTGAAGTCAACTCACTCAATACCATGCAGCTAAAGGCAGATATATGGCTAAGTAGTTTGGCGTTGAATGTTGAAGACCCACTCAACGCCACAAATCAAAAGCTGTAAGTTGAACTCAATTCAAAATTTGTCGAACTGAGTTCAGAGTTCATCGAGCTGAGCTCACCATTTATCGAACTCAGTTCAGTTTGTCGAACTAAGTTCAGAAATTTGGCTAAGGCAAAAAGCATTGAATGAGGCATGCTCACTCAATGCTCTCAATGCCTAAGATGCTGAGGCAGAAAATTGGCTAAGGCAAAAAGCGTTGAGTGAGGCATGCTCACTCAATGCTCTCAACGCCTAAGATGCTTTAGAGGCAGAAAATTGGCTAAGGCAAAAAGAGTTTAGTGAAGCGTGCTCACTCAACGCTCTCAACGCCTAAGTTGTAGAAAGCTTTTCTAAAGCAAAAAAGCGTTGAGTGATGAAGACACACTCAATGCTCTCAATGCTAGAGAAGCAGGAAGTTTTTGCTAAGGCAAAAAGCGTTGAGTGGGTCTTGTTCACTCAACACTCTCAACGCCTAGATAGACAAAAATTTTTCTAAGTGTTTTCGCATTGAGTGAAGCTCATTCACTCAACGCTTATAATACTGATACATGAATTTTGACTAATTCTTCAGGTGTTGATGTCAGCAAGTCAAAAAGTCAACCATATTCAAATTGTGAGCGGCAAAGCAACAGTACATGACAAAAGGTGCCACAGGCCTACTGTAAGACAGTTAGGCATTAATGCAAAGATGCAGCCATCATTAATGGTATGGGACCCACTGCTATAGGGCCCATTGGATTACAATAAATAAAAGGAGAAGGTCTTTACAGAAAGAGTAGTTATTACAGTAGTTCTTCGAAATCACCATTGTTGTGGCTGGAGCTGAAGAACAGAGAGCCCAAGACAAGTAAGTCTAGAGGCATATCAAGTTAGCTGTTGATATCAACATCTTTAATAGAAAGATTGCTTGTGCCGTCTTCATCTGCACCAACTAGAAAGCTCAGGGTGATTCACTAAGAAAGAGATAGCAGCTAGGGCCGACCCTTGCTGCAGGTGCTTCACAGATCCAACCAATAAATCATTCTTTTGGGGAGCTGTGAAGAAGGAGATAGGGCTGAACTTTTGGTTCAGTTCAGAAAGGGGCAGAACAATGTTCTACAAGTCACTTCCAGCTCAAGTGAACATACTTGTTGTTGTGAAGTAGTTGGGACTACGAAGTTCTTAGTCCAGAAAAGTAGACTCAAGAAAATAATTTCTGGAGTCAAAGTTGGGTTGAGTCTAACTCAATCAAGATAGATTGACACAAAGAAATTTCTCTTGTGTTCAATTAAGAACCTCACCAACCCACTTCCACCTTGTGGGATCTTTTGTGAATCTGAGTGGTAGGAGCAAACTTGCTCTGAGGTAGGATTCAGAAGTGGATCTGAGTTGTAGGGAAAATTTGCATGAGCTGTAGGAGAAGGTTCCTCTCTGAGTATAGGATCCTGCTAGGATTTGAGGTAGGTGAGTTTTACTCACTGAGAAGTGGGGCACTTGTGCCTGAGACAGATTCTGGGTGCAGATATGTGGTATGACTAACCTTTATAGCCTGAGTGGTAGGGCTTAATTGCCTGAGGTAGGTGATATTTGTATCACTGAGTGTAGGCCCTTATGGCTGAGGTGTAAGTCTTGGAGGAGACTGAGAGATCCTGAGGGATCTGAGGTGTAAGCTCTTTGAGCATTGTTTTGGAGAAGTACCTTGACCAACAGGAAGTTAGCAAGGTGGGAAGAGAGTTAATGTACCTAAAGATTAGGGAACCACTATAAATCTATGATTATCTTTTTTTAATTCAACCATTTTTTCAGAAGGTCACTAATTCCTTTAACATCAAAAAATGTGTCCGTTAATGTAGATCTCATATCAAAAATATATATGTCAAGTTGTCCTTCAAGTAACTGCAACTCTATTGGCGTAAAATCATACGGATATAATGCAGCAAGATGAAGTAATTTTTATTTATCATAAGAACTAAAATGATCCTTTGGGTCTAGACAAGCAACACATAAGAGTAATTCTATGTTTACTTCATCAAAGCGATCATTTAACTCATTTAGCATCCAATCAAGCACTGCATTAAAATTTCAATCCTGAAATAATGTTTATTTGTAATCTTATGTGCATTGCGTCTTGATCTACCTTGCTGAACAAACTTCTTTTTCATATTAACAACTTCTATGTCATGTTTTCTACAGAAATTTGAGACTTCGGCCATAAATATTTCCCACTCGGCTTCATCATTTCTCATCTTCAATAATAATAGTTTTGACAATTTTACGAAATGCATTGCATTTACAATATCTTGATCTTTCCTCTGCAATGCTTGGGATAGTTCATTTGTTTTTGACAAAATATTTTTCATCAAATGAATAACAAATGTAAATTTGAAAGTCGAGATAACTTGGACAAGTGCGCTTGTATGCCTCTTTGGTTTCCATCTGCCCCATCAACTATGATAATCTCCAGCACATCAATAATAGAAGAGAACATGCGAATAAAATTTAAAGTTGTGCCATAATGTGACCCCCACCTCGTGTCACCAGCGCGTTTGAGCTCTAAAGGTTGATTCAACCCTCGTCCACTTTCCAAGTTCCCACATCCAAGATCTGTAGCAACTCTATCAACTTCCAAGGCTCTAAGAGAATCACGGCATTTGCAAGAGCCACCAACAACATTCATTACTGTGTTAATAAGTGTGAAAAGCTTAGAAATATCAGATTTTCTTTCTGCAATAGCTACCAGTACCAATTGCAGTTGATGTGCAAAACGGTGAACATAGAAAGCGCAACTGTTCTCATTGAAAATTAAAGCTTTTAACCCCCTGAACTCTCCTTTCATATTGCTAGCACTATCATATCCTTTCCCACGCAATTTAGAAATACTAAGACCATATCTCATAAATAAATGATCTATAGCTGCTTTAAGGGATAACGTGGAAGTATCTAGCTACATGAACAAACCCAAGAAGACGTTCTGTGATCGTGCCATTGGAATTAACGTATCGTAAAACAACAGACATCTGCTCTTTTGTAGATACATCACGTGATTAATCCACTAAAATTGTATAATAGTCTTCTCCAATTTCTTGAACAATTTTATTTGTTGTCTCTATTGCAATTGCTGATACTATTTCCTTTTGAATCTTAGGCAATGTAAGTTCACAGTTTTGAGGAGCATTTTGTAACATAACTAAGTTGATGTCATTATTATGTGATGCAAGAAACTCCAAAAGCTTAAGAAAATTTCTTCTGTTGGTAGACTCTTTAGTCTCATCATGACCACGAAAGGACAATCCTTGTCATAAAAGAAATCTAACACAATCGATTGAAGCATATAAACGAGCGTGATAATCCAAACTTTGTTGTTCATCTTATCTTGCAAAAGCAATTTGAATACCCTATTTTTGATTCATCAAAGACTCGCAGAGTTTTCTAGAAACATTGTGTGGAGTGGTGTGACTTCCGACATGTCTGTCAAATACTAATTTATCTTTCCAATTTCTGAAGCCTCTCGTGATAAAAGTAGGCTCACAACCCCTTTAAGAAAAAATATAACAGTAAAGGCAAAATGCTATATCTTTTTCTTTGTTGTATTCTAACCAGCTTTAAAACTCGTTAAACCAATTCTTATTAAAGCGTCAAGCTTTGTTTCTGATTTCTATTTGGGGAAAACTTTTTAGATGAGGTTGACAAGGACCCTTTTGCAAATAATATTTTCGTATAGACTCTTGAATGTTTACATCGTAGGAGTTAATAGGAAGTCTTAAGCCCGGGTCTGAAGGTAGATCTTCAATTTTGAACTCGTCTACGCGGCTTCTTTTACCAATTGCAACTAACTCCTAAGAATCTAACGAACTTTGACATGCTCCTTTTTTAGAAAAAAATTTCTCCATTGAACTAACTAAAACGCTGCATAAAATTAACGGGACATTCCCGTTAGCGTGACTAGAACTAATCGATATGCACATCACAAACATCACCGATCCGGGCTTACCGCCACGGGTAGGCTTCACACAGCATGTCTAAATCCAGACTCGCATGTCGGATTACTAATGCAAAAAATATGCTGGGGACGGACACAATCGAACCGGAGGTTCGCAATGAACTGAGGGAGATACACACCGCGTCCAATTGAAGGCGGGTGGCCCTCCTAAGCAAACTAAAATAGAAAATCGGGGAACAAGAGTAATTACTAATGGTGTGTTCCAGCAACACAAGACGATTGGAGCTCCAAATCAACCCTTCACGATGGATTTCAGGAATACAATGGTGTGTACCTAACATTAAAATGCTCGAAGATTTGCATAATGGTGCATCCAAATCAACCCTTCACAGAAATCTGGACTGAAATCAGTCCAGATTTCACAGAAAACTGGACTGAAATCAGTCCAGATTTCACACAGAAATCTGGACTGAAAGAGTGAAATCAGTCCAGTTTTCACAGAAACCTGGACTGAAATCAGTCCAGATTTCACACAGAAATCTGGACTGATTTCACATTGAAGTAGAGGTCTGATTTCACAGCAGCAGAAGAAGAAGAGGACTTATTTCATAAAAGAAGAAGAAGAAGAAAAGAACTGATTTCACAGAAGAAGAAGAGAGCTTATTTCATAGTAGAAGAAGATGATGATGACTGATTTCACAGAAAAAGAAGAGGACTGATTTCATAGAAGAAGAAAAGGACTGATTTCATAGAAGAAGAAGAAGAAGAAGTACTGACGACCACGGGAGCCGGAGCAGGTAGCCGTGATGGGAGCCGGAGCCGGAGCAGGTAGCGGCAACGGGAGTCGGAGCCGGAGCAGGGAGCGGCGACAGGATCGAGAGCCGAGAGCGGCGACGGGATCGAGAGCAGGAGCAGGGAGCGGGATGAAATGAAACCTAATTTAGCGATAAAAAAACTGGTCGGGCACGTGCCCTACCATGCCCTACCGTGCCCAGGGGTAGTTCCGTCCATGTCATCATGGGGTGCAAATAGTAAAATTCCTCATCATATGGTGCAAATAGTAAAATTCCTCATCATTGAGGTGCAAATAGTAAAATTTCCCATCATTGAGTGTAAATAGTAAAATTCCCCATCATGGGGTGCAAATATTAAAATTCCCCATCATGGGATGCAAATTGTAAAATTCTTCATCTTAGGGGTGGTCTGTGTATAACAAAATACGCATGACGTTCTACGTATAGTAAATAATATGGTTATGGTGTGCACATAAACATATTCGTCATATCTCCACAAAACTATACAAACAGGTGTGCACATATCGCATATATTGCTTACGGTGGGCGGATAACCGCATAACCACAATAATCACCACTTATTTTTGGAAATGCCACTCTCATAAAACTATAAATAGGCTCTGGACCTCCTTCATTTTCATTACTTCTCCGCCCGAAAAATACTCCTACGAATTTTCTCTCTCCTACCATTTTCTCTCTCCTGTTTTTTTCTTTGTGCGCGACTCTTCCTTGCACGTGACTCTTCTTTGTGCACTCTTGCACATATCTCTTTTTTGTGCGCTCTTGCGCGCGCCTCTTCCTTGCGTGCTCCCACGCACATCGCCTACTTATGCGCCTTCTCGTGCATTATCACCAGGCGCGCTCTGTGAACGCGCCAGCGAGCGCACCGAGCGCTTTACGTCGGCGAGCGCACTGCGCGCTCTACATCGGGGAGCGCACCGCGCGCTCAAGAAGAGGCGCTTCGCGCGCTCAAGAAGAGGCGCTTCGCGCGCTCAAGAAGAGGCGCTCCGCGCGCTCAAGAAGAGGCGCTTCGCGTGCTCAAGAACAAGCGCTCCAACCACCGACAGGATAACCTCACCCGACTTCTCCAAAAGACAACTAGAGTCAAGACACAGTGATAAGGCCACACAGAACACGTCATTCCAGCTTCCAAGTCTCAGATACCAGGTCAAGCATAACGAGTCGCTCCCACTTCCAAGCACCGCGGACCTCAAAGCTCCGCAAGCAACCCCCGCTCCCCTTAACACACGAAGAAATACACAGTTCTATAAGTGGTGTTCTGTCAACCTCCGAGCCCTTCTCTCTCTCAATAATTGTAACGAGAGGCGGCATGTCGCCCTCGAGTTGTTCAAAAAAGTCTTGTACAACAACCAACCAATAGTGGAGGTTTGATCGACATAGATCCAGTCACATGATTTTTCATCCAATTGAAGAGTTTTCCATGTCAAAAAATTCTTTTTCCGACTTTCTACTTTCTGTAACTGATTGCACGCTCGACCGCTCCAGCGCTAAGACGGTTCAATTTAGTCCAATCTACCGTAGAGCACCGCCGTTGGTGTTTGCTCCCGCACTGGACGCTCCCCGGAGAGCCAAATTGAACCTATAGTCTTGTATTGTTTGGAGTCCTTTCCAAATGTTTATAATCTTTCATTATTTTCTTTGTTATGTTAAACGAAATATAAGCAAGGAGCCACGCTCATACTCGCACTGCACTGCATGTGGATTAGGATTTCAATTTGGGAAATAATTTTGACTAATGGTTAGTTTTGTTAAAATAAATTTTATTATTTTATATTAATATCATTCAACTTCAATCGTCGAGCAAATCGATGATGATTGACTGATCCAATTTGAAATCATCGGAGTAAATTTTGGGTGCCTTTCTCCAACCTAAGATCAGGATGAGGGCGCGCATCAAACCGTTGATACTTGTACAAACAACGATTTTGATCAAAATACTGGCAGTAATATTTCAATACCGCAGTATTCCGCGGAAATAACTCAACCATTGGATATCAAATCATGTGACCGTATTTGATCCCCCGCCTAAAATTAAGTTGGAGAAACACGCCTAAAATTTATATTGAGATCTCACTGTTTGGCTGCCATTACTCTTGTTTCCGTTGGAATTAATTATTGTAGCCATTTGTGCTTGATTTCTATCCGGCTACAATCTTCGTGAGAGATCACTGCAACAACAGAAAATCACACCACAGTGATATCTAGTGTGCAATTCTTTTCTTTTTAAGATTTCAAAATCATCTAACCTCTCAATTTGATAGAAATGATGACCAGTTAGAATTCCAAAAAATTACTTGTGGCTGATAGGGTCCCATTAGAGCGCTACTCGTGTTTTTTTAAGAAGCTTGACTGCGTCTGGGAGTAC
The DNA here is from genome assembly GCA_039513925.1 of Platanthera zijinensis. NCBI lineage: Eukaryota > Viridiplantae > Streptophyta > Magnoliopsida > Asparagales > Orchidaceae > Platanthera > Platanthera zijinensis. The sequence continues at coordinate 269,241,910 of CM077078.1, forward strand.
TGGGCACTAACCACGATTTCGCCGGTCATGGACATTTATGTAATTTTTCTCGTCTTGTTTGTTACATGTATACAAGACATGTTTCGGCCTAGTGTTGCGTACGCGAATGCGAAAATTGAAGAAGAGGAGCGGCGGAATAGAAGCGGTGTACTCTTGATCTCTTTTCATAGCGGATTTTCTGGGAGCGGGTGGTTGTGTTTTTCCCCCGATCTAGGGGTTTTTTCACGTTAAATTCTTGTGTATTTTGCTTGTTAATTTTTCTGCGATTTTTTTCGTGTTCTCTGAATCTCGTATTTCCTAACAACTGATATCAAAGCGAGGTTCTTCACGGGAAGATGGGAGACGACGCAAGGTACACGATCGAGAAATTTGATGGGGCAAACTTCGCATTCTGGAAGATGCGGATCAAGGATTTGTTGTACCAAAAGAAACTGTACTTCCCTTTGGGCGGAAAAGAGAAGAAACCTAAAGTGATGACGAATGATGAATGGGATGTTCTTGATAGAACGACCCTAAGTACGATCTGACTTTGCTTTCTTCTGTTGCGTTCAATATTATTAACGAGAAAATCACCGAAGATCTCATGGCCGCCCTGACAAGAATGTATGAGAAACCATCATCCTCAAACAAGGTTTTCCTAATGAAAAGGTTATTCAACATGAAATTGTCGAATGGCGCGTCAGTGACCGAGCATCTGAACAGTTTTAACACCGTAACAAATCAGTTAAGTTCTGTCGACATCATGTTTGATGACGTGGTTAGAGCTTTGTTACTGCTTTCTTCGTTACCGGATAGTTGGGATGGTCTAGTTACCGCAGTTAGCAACTCCTCTGGAAACCCCAAGTTAAAATTCGACGACATCGTTGGACTGGTGTTGAACGAAGAAGTGCACAAAAAGGCAAATCCTGGAATTTCTAATTCAGCCCTGAATGTTGACAGTAGAGGAATAAACTTTGACAAGAACTCTGGTAGAGGACGTTCCAAGTCTGCGCGGGGAAAATCCAAGCCGCGGAAGGGGAAGTTTGAATGCTGGAACTGTGGGAAGAAGGGTCATCTAAAGGTGGACTGTACTGACCCAAAGAAGATCTTTGGTGGGAAATCTAAGAAGACTGATGTGGCAAATATTGTTGTAGATGATTTAGAGGACGCTCTAATATTATCTTTAGACAAAACCGAGTGTTGGGTGGTTGATTTAGGCGTGTCTTTCCATGCATGCCCAAATAGGATTAGTTTCAAAAGCTTCACTGAAGGAGATTTGGGAAAGGTTTATTTGGGAAACAATCAAGCATGTGATATTACTGGCAAGGGAGATGTGGATATTCGTCTGTCGAATGGATTTGTATGGAATCTTATGGATGTAAGGTACGTCCCATGCTTGAGGAGAAATTTTATCTCGGTCAGACAACTTGCAAAACAGGGTACTTTTGCATCTTTTGGTGATAAGACCTGGAAGGCCACTAAGGATTTAATGGTCGTTGCTCGAGGAATCCTGGAAGGTACTAAGGATTCAATGGTCGTTGCTCGAGGAACCCTGGAAGGCCACTAAGGATTCAATGGTCGTTGCTCGAGGAATCCTGGAAGGTACCCTATATGTTATCAACAAGATTCTATTTCTATAACAAAGACGGATGATGATGTAGAACTTTGGCACAACAGACTCGGGCATATGAGTGAGAAGGGATTGAAGTCCCTCGTCTCAAATGGCAAACTTGCTAGTTTGAAGTCTGTTGATTTGGACTTCTGTGAAAATTGTGTTTTCGACAAACAAAGAAAAATGATCTTCTCAAAGGCTGGAAGAGAGTTAAAAACTCAAAGACTGGAGTTAGTTCACACTGATGTGTGGGGGCCTGCTGTTGTTAACTCTCTTGGTGGCTCTTCTTATTTCGTTGCCTTCATCAACGACTGCACGAGGAAGGTTTGAGTATACTTCTTAAAGAACAAATCTGATATTTTTTTTATTTTCCAAACCTGGTTAGCTATGGTTGAAAATGAGACAGGTCTAAAGCTAAAGTGTCTTAGATCTGATAATGATGGTGAGTATTATGACTCAGAGTTCAGGGAGTTCTATGCCAAAGCAAGAATTAGGCGTGAATACAATGTTCCAAGGACGCCACAACAGAATGACGTACCGCTAGGTGTATGAACAAGACCATCATAGAACACGCTAGGTGTATGAGGTTACATACCGGTTTGCCAACACACTTCTAGGTGGATGCAGTCAACACCGCTGTTTACTTGATAAATCCTCGACCTTTAGTTCTGCTGAGGGAAGGTTTACCCAAAGAAGCATGAAGTGGAAAAACAGTGAAATTCTCACTTGAAGTTTTTTGTTGTACAACTTATGTTCATGTTGATGCAGGATCCATAAGTAAGCTTGATGCAAAGTCAAAGAAGTGTACCTTTGTTGGTTACGACTCAGACGAATTTGGGTACAAATTTTAGGATTACCAGAATAGGAAATTCATCAGGAGCAAGAACGTCATCTTTAATGAAAGGGAGATATACAGGAACCGAAACAACACTTCAAAAGGAGCATCGATGATTCCAGAAAAATCACCAAAATTCGTGGAGTATGATGGAAACAGTGAGCAGATTGAGGAAGCTCAACAATCTGATCATGCAGAGGAAGGGGAAAGAGTAGAGGAAGTAGTGGTGGCTCCACATACCCCTACGGTGGAAGTACAAAAATATGGTAGGGTCAGTCGACCCACCCAAAGGTATTCTCCCTCTCTCTATCACTTTCTGCTAATAGATGGTGGTGAACTAGAGTGCTTCAATGAAGCGGTGAAAGCTAAAGACTCTTTTAAGTGGGAGTTAGCCATGAAGGAAGTGATGGACTCTCTTATGCTAAATCAAACTTGGGATTTAGCCAAACTACTAAAGGGTAAGAAGACACTTCATAACAAATGGCTCTACAGACTGAAGGAAGAATGAAAGTATCTAGCGTCTACCTAAATCACCTAGAGGGGGGTGAATAGGTTATGTTTGTGTCTTTTTGCGGAATAAAAATTACTTAAAAATCAAGCACACAAACACCGAGATTTATACTGGTTCCCCGAGTTGGGTACATCCACTTTCCCGTCTCGCCTATCTACCACGAAGGGCTAGATTCAGCTACTTCACTAAACTCAGATTTTCACAATCTTGCACCTCGGAGCCACAACTCCTACAACTCAGAGATAAACCTCCTATAACTCGGAGAATGACCTCTCCTACAACTCGATCTACAAACGGATCTATGACTCGATCCACAAACCGGATCTGCAACTCGATCCACCAACCGGATCTATAACTCGGAGAAAAATCTCCTACAAAAGTAAATGAATATTACACAAGAAAATTACAACCAAACTTAGACAAGATTTGAGATCTTCAATCCGTCGTTCTTCGAGAATAGTTGATCTTTAAAACACTTGGAGAACACAGAATATGTAGACTTGGAAGATCCTGAATCTTGACTTGAATCTTCAATTGACTTGATCTGGAGAAGTATAAATCTGTAGAGAGAGAGCAATCCAGTCTCGTATGTCGAAGAAGATGAATCGTGCACAGCAGTTTGTCGATGGCCGATCGGAAATTAGCGATGTGTACAGGAGCCAAGCGACGGACGGGCAGAATACCAATTTGGAAAGATTTTCTAGGTTTGAAATGAGATCAATATCACGATTAGATCTAAAGGAAATATCCCCTAGGTATTTATAGAGATATCCTTTCCAATGGTTACAAGAAAATTTCCAAAAACGAAACCTAGAAAGTACTGTGCATGGCCGACCGAAACCTGAACGAGTGATTTGAAAAATTCGAAAAAAATGTCCTAAGTCAAATTCATCGAGTATCGCCGAGTATCACAAGTATACTTCGTCGAATGAGTCTTGATATACGACGAATTAGATTTAGACAAATTAGCACAGACAAGCCATTCACTCAACGCCAAATCAGAGAATCATACTCGACGAATTCGTCGAGTATCAACTGGTATACTCGACGAATTTGTCGAGTATAGGCTGAATGACTCAGCATTTTCGATGCCATGACAAGTAATATTCGACGAATGAGACTTAGGTTCCGTTTGGAGGGACTTATTTTCAACGGTCAAGCGATCATGACCGCATGAACCGGACCTTAATTAAGTCCTGATTCATGCGGTCATGACCGCTTGACCGGTGAAAATAGGTCCCCCCAAACGGAGCCTTAGAAAAATCCAGAGAAGTAGCGTCGAATGGACTCGAAGAATTTGGCGTGTATCGTCTAGTATATTCGGCAAATATTGTTAGATACATTCGACGAATTCGACGAGTATACATGATGATACTCGACGAATTTTACTTAGCGGATTTTCCAATTCTCAAAGAATTTGCCCTAAGTACAAACGATGAATTCGACGAGTGTTGGAAGGGATATACGACGAATTCAACGAGTATACTCGACGAATTTGACGTGTATTCCTAACCATACTTGACGAATTATACTTAGGCAAATTCCTGTCCTTCTGATTCCAAGCTGTTGTCCTTCCTTGATCCTTCTCCTGTACTTGGGATAGAAGTCACCCCAATAGAGAGATTACATGTGAGTCAACATATTGGCCTATACAATGAGGGATTACATTGTATAGTCCTGTATTTACTGACCCACTGTAACCTGACATTGGTGTGTACTTAACAATGTAAACCTGCAAGTACATAATTACAATAACATCATCAAATACAGTCATAATTCATCTTAGTTTAACTGGACTCTTCTTCAAATCCGGGTTATTGTGGATACAATACCCAATAATTTTTCCCTATTTGAAGAAGTCGGAACCCTATAAACTAAGGTGAATTGTACATAACAAATAATAAAACATTAAGACATGAACAGATAAAAGAAATAAAAACAACAACACGCATTCCCATTCAACATAAAAATCATATATATATATATATATATATATATATATATATATATATATATATATCAAAGTGTTCATTGTTTTTTTCGGGGGGGGGGGCCTACAACACTCAAAATAAGACACATAATATATGACTATTGGTTCTGCTTGCTTTGCCTCTTCAACCTCTGCTTGTCAAAATAAGACCTTGGCTTCGAAAAGTACTTTGGAGGGCCTGGAGGCATCAGATCAGCATTCTAATTGTTACTAAAATGTATCCTTCTCATTGTACACACCAGTTTATACTTGTTCCATTCTTCTTGATCGTAGTGGTGTTGATGTTTTTCACCACCAAGGTCGACCAAGGAGAATGTATCTAAAATAATTCCTCTTGATATATGGCTCCAAACCTCTTCAATCTCTCTGTTTGGCCCTGACTTGACTGTCGACGGGCCTTTCCCATATCTTCTTCTCTTGTGCACTTGAGTAGCTGGAATGTATTCAACAAGTATCAACTTGTGTGTCTGCCCAATATTGAGAGTAAACCTCAGTAGTATGAACCTCATAATGAGCAGGCACAAAAGGTACCTGAGCTTCCGGGTCTGGCATACCAAAGATCTCCTTATGAAGCCACGAAATGTTGTCAAAGCTGTTGTTATTTACTCCTTTGAAGTTTGCTAACATTGCTTCCTCAAGCGCATTTATCTTTGCGACCACCTTAGCTGTCATGGTCTCCTCCCCCTTTCTAACTTCCTCAGCCATAACATTTGCATAAGCTTCCATGCTGGTGTCATAAAGAGCCATCAAATTATTATGAGCTTCAATCATAGTTTTGAGATTAGTATCAATATTGCACATAACTTTTTGATTGCTCTCTAATTCTTTCATGACAAATTTACTTCTTTTCACCTTGAGTAAACCAGGAGTCTAGCATGGCATCTAGCTTGTCAAATCTGACTTTAACCTAAGCTAGGTTGTTGTTCAGATCTTTTTATGTTTCCTTCACCTATTTCAGCACTCTCTGCATTGAGGAATCAAAATAAGCTTTCTGCTTGGCCAATATTGCTTCTATGCTTTGCAAAATTATACTATCAGTAGTAGAACTTGGGATCTCAGGGATAAGAGTGTTGGGCAAGTCCTCACTGGATGACTCATTTATTAGAGATAAACGAGCTTTGGAAGTTGTAGCATAATCTTCAACAGCAGTTAGAACTAGAGTCTGCTCCTCTGCATCTCCTTCCTCATCAGAAAGAACCATAACCTCATCTGCAATAGCAGGAGGTGTATCTACCATCTTGCCTATCCATTTATCAAGGTTGCGCATGAGCCTGATAACCTCAATAACAATGGATATAGAGTGCCTAGTCACCTCCCCCTCAGAAGATGAAGCACAAACAATTTCTGGGAGAGGGACAATCAGGTTCTCCATTACCATTAGTTCATCAGCAGCAACACTATCAGCAACATCACCATCATTATCCACATGTATATCATCTTCAGCAGCAGCATCATCATCCATGTCATATTCAACAACAACATCCTCCTCAACATCATCAGCAACAACCTCATCCTCAACTTCCTCAGGAACTAACTCTTCAATGACAGTCTGCGCTATCTTGGAAACCTCTGTCATCAGATCCTCTATCTATATAACTGTAGCATCTGGAACTGGCACTGACTTTGGAATCACACTTAAGGGTGCTCTGTTAGTGGCCACTTGTGTTTCAACTGACTCCCCCTCGATTCCTGCACTCGAACTCTTACGAATTTCACTGGGGTGAGGAGTAGGAATTGTGTCCTCAGGTACTTGTCCTACCTCCTCCACATGCAAGTTTGTAGCTCCCCCTTGCCTGATGATCCTCCTATCCCACCATAAGAAGATATGTTGGGTACATTGGAAAATGTGTACCTGATTTGAAGAAGCCCAACTTAGCTCAATGATATACATCAAGGTGTATTTGATGTTGTTTTAAGTTGACATGTGCAGGTGAAGAAGTGTTAAAGAATGCAGAAAAATATTCTAAGTCCATGTGTCGACACCTGATGAAATAGTGTCGACACTTCAGAATATTTGTGTCGACACTTGAAGGAAGCTGTGTCGACACAGAGAAAGATAGTCGACCACATTTGTGTCGACACTGGGAAGCAGTGTCGACTCACAGAGAAAGATAGTCGACCACATTTGTGTCGACACTGGGAAGTAGTGTCGACTCACAGGAAGATAGTCGACCACATTTGTGTCGACACTGGGAGGCTGTGTCGACACAATGAGACAGAGTCGACACACATTGGCAGAAGTTGACAATACTTGTGTCGACACCAGAAGACTAAGTCAACACATACTGAGTTCTGAATCTACAACAACTGTGTCGACACACAGGACTTGTGTCGACACACTGCAAAGTCAAGACCAAGTTATTCTCTGATGAAGCTGTGTCGATTTAAAGGCAAACTTGTCGACATCATCAAAGGCTGTGTCGACACCAAAGTTACTTGTGTCGACACATACAGACAGTTGATCTCGACACTTCCTAACAGACTGTCTCAACACATTGCTGACCAAGACTAAGGCACAAGATCTGTTTGAAGACTTGATAGCTGTGGGTTGCAGCCAGTTAACTGATGTTGTCATACTTGTCAGAAGACAGTTATAAACCGGATCAGCCGGTTACCATTAAGAAGATCTATATATAGACAGATTCAGAGAGAAGTACGCACACGATAAGAAGATTGAACTTTGGCAATCAAATTTAGAAATCAAATCAAGAAGGTGTAATACACTAAAAAAGATCTTCATCAGAAGATCTAAGAAGACGATCTCAGGATCGATCTAAGAAGAGTTCTAATAAGAATTCAGAAGTATCATCAAAGGTGTTGGATAGAGAGGGATCCATCCATTTTGAAGAAGAAGAAGGAAGCCATCAGTGGTTTCTCAAGAAGCTGTTTGGAAATCAACTCAGCTAAGTTCAGATTCAAGAAGCTTTGAAGAAAGCTCAGATTCAGTTGATTTCATCAGCTGATCAAGAATTGTCTTGTCCTCTTCTCTCTCAACAGAGGCAAGACATTAAAACTTCTTTTCTAAATTTCTGTAGGATCTGTTTTACACAGATCTGAGTTGTAAGCCTGTGATATAAAGGCTGAGTGTAGGAGAGTTGATCTCTGAGTGGTAGGGCTGTTTGCCTGAGTGTAGGAGAAGGTTCTTCTCTGAGTTGTAGGCCTTGTGGCAAGGCTGAGGTAGGGCTGTTGTGCCTGAGTTGTAGGAACCTATCCAGGTTCTAAGCTGTAGGATCTAAGGATCTGGGAATAGTGGAAGTTTGGTCGAATCTAGCATACTGCTAGATAGGTGAAGGGGGAAAGTGGATGTACCCAGACCTTGGGGAACCACTATAAAACATTGTGCAATCTGTGATGATTAAATGTCTGTGAATGCTGTGCTGGATGTTTTAATTTATGTAACTGAATTCTGCCTAAAAATTTGAACAAGCAATAAGAACCTATTCACCCCCCCCCCCTCCTCTAGGTGTTTAGGTTGTCTTGAAAGTAAAACTATCAAGTGGTATCAGAGGGAGGTTCCTCAAAAAGGACTTAACAGTCTGAGGTAGATCTAAAAGGCAGAATCAAGATTCAAGAAGATGGGTTCTGGAGAGAATCATAAGGAGCTAGGGTCTATGAAATTACCCATATGCAAGAAGGAAATCTTTTGAATTTGGAAAGAAAGAGTCAGGTTGTTTATGGAGGCATCTGACCCAAGAATATACATCACAGTTCAGGAAGGACCCTTCATTCCAATGAAGGTATCAGTTCTTGATGCTAATATTCAAACTCCAAAGAGTTATTCTGAAATGACCAAGGATGAAATCATTTTGGCAACCATGGATAAAAGAGCACAGAACATTATTGTAAGTGCCATAGATGATTCAACATTTCAGAATCTGATTCACTGCAAGACTTCCAAAGAAATGTGGGACACATTGATTGTCTACATGGAGGGATCAGAAGAAGTAAGACAGGACAGGAAATCTATGCTCAATCAGGAATATGAAAGTTTTAGACAAGGAAAATATGATAGCATAACTGAGTGCTATAAGAAATTCTATAGAATTGTGAATGAGCTAATGTCCTATGGAAGAGTCTTCAGTACTTATGAACTGAATGACAAATTCTTGAGATCCTTAACAAAGGATTGGGACACAAAGATCTGTGCCATAAGAGAAGTGGCTAAATTGGCAGAGATCTCTCCTCCCACCTTGTTTGGAAAGCTGCTATCCTATGAAATGCAACTTTTGGTGAGGAAGGAGGAAAAGAACTCAAGGGGAGAGCATAGAGAAAAGACTGTGGCATTCAATGCAGAATCCATCAGAAAGAATAGGAGGATATCACCATCCCATCCTAAGGAAATTGCAGAAGTCAGTTCAGAAAATTCAGATAATCAGGGTTCAGAAAGCTGTGATTCAGATGCAGACTTTGCTGCATTCACAAGGCAATTCCAGAAGTTCTTGAAGAAGAATCAGTGGAAGTCTAAGCCCTCTACTTCACAGCAAGTTGATGACTATTATCAGAAGAAAAAGTCATCAAGGAAAGAAAAGAGCAGATCAAAGCCCAGCAAGGCTACTACTTCAAAGATTGTCTGCTATTGTTGCAATATGCCTGGACATGTAGTGGCTGACTGTCCTGATAAGAGAAAGGAGTCTTCAGACAAGAAGAAGACTCATTAAAAGGGCAAGAAGGAGAAATCCTTTGTTGCAAAGAAGGATAAAAGCCTAACAGATCTGTCAACTTCAGAGTCAGAATCTGAAGCAGAAGCATATATTGGACTATATGCTGTATCTGAAGAAGAGGAGTTTCTGCAGTTGCTAGACTCCATCAATGAACAAGAGGATCATCAGTGCATGGGACTGATGGCAGGATCAGAAGAGGACATATGCCAGAATCAGTCTGGTCCTAATAAGGTACAATGTCCTTCTGAAATCTGTTTGTAATACAAGTACAGAATCAGCTACATCTGTATCAAGTGATGTAGATGCATCTGAATCTGAAGGAGATGTCTATCAATTGATAGATAAGTATGGGGACTTGTTGCAGGCCCTTAAGAAAAGCAAGAACCTGGTTAAATCTCAGGCTCATGAAATTGCTGAACTAAGGGTAGCTGCAATTGAGTTAGAGAAAGTAATTGATCAAAAGTTAAATGAAATTGCTAAGCTGAAGAATATAACTATTATTCAGATGGGCACAATTAATTATACCAATGATCAAGTGAAGAGTCTGGAGGCCAGACTAAGAATTGAAAAAGATTTAGTGGCTAGTTACTCTAAGCCAAAGTCTGTCTTACCCTTGATTGATGAATTTGTGAATCAAAAGGGTAAGGCAGGATTAGGATTCAAAGGTAACTCCAGGGCTGGCCAATTCAAGAGGAAAGGCAAAGCTCCTGTCAAGCCACTGAACTTTTCAGTCCCTATTAAGTTTAGAAAGGTGGAAGTGCCTTCTAACCTATATGATCATGAAAATATTCATGGTCATATTAAGTCTAATATTCTGAAAAACAAGGGTGTAAATGCCAACAGGCCTACCTATGTTCATAAACCCAATGGTTATAAAACATCAGTGGGTGAAGCTGCTGCAGCACCAGCAATGGACAGAAATTCTTTTGTCAAGGATATATCTAGAACTAGATACAATAGGTTTGAATGTTGGTGCTGTGGCAAGAGAGGCCATTTTGCACTAGACTGCTGGTATAACACAAGTGTTAGAAAGAACAATAGTCTACCTGTTAGAAGAAATAATGGTAGCTTTGCTTATGCTAACTTGAACCAAGGACCCAAGACTTGTTTGGGTTCTAAGGGTAAGTAAATCTGTGTTGCAGGTGAATCCAAGTAACCATGCCCCTATATGGTACTTGGATAGTGGTTGTTCCAGGCACATGACTGGAACAAAGGGGCTGCTGAAGGAGTATTCATCTGTCAAAGATGGACCCAAAGTGATCTTTGGTGGATCTGAAAAAGGAGTCATCAAAGGGTTTGGTAACATTTCTTCTAACCTAATTACTATCACCCAAGTGGCTTATGTAAAAGGTTTGAAATATAATCTAATAAGCATAAGCCAGCTGAGTGATTTAAGATATGACATTTCATTTGTTAAGGATGGATGTCATATCAAAAGGTCAAGTGATTAAGAGATCATTTTGACTGGGTATAGGAAGAGAAATGTATATTGTCTTAATTTTGTATGTGAGAATAAAGCCTCTCCCATCTGTCTTGTAGCTGATGACAATGCTCCTCATTGTGTTAAGTGGCACAAGAGATTGGCTCATCTTAACTACAAGACAATTAGCCAACTCTTTATCAAAGAGTTAGTGAGGAATGGTCCTCAAGTTAAGTGTATGAAGGAAGGGATATGCTCAGCTTGTCAAAAGGGCAAGCAGACAAAATCCTCCTTTCAAATCCTTGAAAACAAGGATTCTGTGAGGTGCTTATACCTCTTGCATATGGATCTTTTTGGTCCTATGCCAGTTCATAGTCTAGGTAGGAAGGTCTACACTTTTATGGTTGTAGATGACTATTCTAGATTTACATGGGTGTTCTTTCTGAGACAGAAATCTGAAACCCCAAGTGTCTTACTTAATTTTGTAAAGCAAATTCAGAATGAACTGAATAGTACAATGGTCAAAATCAGAAGTGACCATGGTACTGAGTTTCAATCTGAAAGCATGACAAAGTTATGTGAAGACTTTGGGATTTTCCAAGAGTTCTCGTCACCAAGAACACCTCAGCAAAATGGAATTGCTGAAAGGAAGAATAGAACATTAATTGAAGCTGGTAGAACTCTATTGAGTGACACCTCTCTACCAGAATATTTCTGGGCTGAGGCAGTAAACACTGCTTGTCATGTGATCAATAGGGCTTCTATCACCAAGAGCCACAAAAAGACTCCCTATGAGATTATGAAAGGTAGAAAACCAAATCTATCCTACTTCAGAATCTTTGGTTGCAAGTGCTATATACTTAACAATGGTAAGTCATATTTGACTAAGTTTGCTGCCAAATCCCAAGATGGGATATTTGTTGGGTACAACACAAATAGTAAGGCCTATAGAATCTTCAACTTGACTACTCAACTTGTTGAAGAATCTGTGCATGTTGTGTTTGATGAAACAAGATTAATCAACTGTGAGTTGTCTTGTAGATCAAATGACTCAACAGGTATAAGCAAAGGAATGGACAAGCTCTCCATTGCTGAAGCTTCAAGGGAAGATGGAGTATTGGAAAATGAAGGATATTGTCCAGGGGGAGTACCAGACACAATAGAAGATGAAGAAAACCAAGAGGTTCAGCATAATGAAGGAGCTGGAGATGTTCAACCAGAAGGGAATCTTCCTCCAGCTACCAGACACTTAAGAGACCATCCAACAGATCAGATAATAGGTGATCCAAGACAGGGAGTGCAGACTAGAAGCAGAAGTCAAAGCACAGTTCTGCATTCAAGTTTCCTATCATAAATGGAGCCTAAGAAGTTTGAAGAAGCCATCCAAGACCTGCACTGGACTGATGTTATGCAAGAGGAGCTGAATCAATTCAGAAGATGCAATGTCTGGGAGCTTGTTCCTAAACCAAGAGGCCACAATATAATTGGGACAAAATGGATCTACAGGAACAAGTTGGATGAGAATGGAGTAATAGTGAAAAATAAAGCAAGATTGGTTGCTAAAGGATACAGGCAGGAAGAAGGGATTGACTTTGATCAAACCTTTGCCCCAGTAGCAAGGCTGGAGGCAATCAGAATGTTCCTTGCCTATGCAGCCTATCAAGACTTCAAGGTATACCAGATGGATGTGAAGTCAGCATTTCTGAATGGTGATCTTAAAGAAGAAGTATATGTAGAGCAGCCATCAGGTTTTGTAGATCCTCTTAAACCTGATTATGTTTATAAGCTTAGAAAAGCTTTGTATGGGTTAAAGCAAGCCCCAAGGGCTTGGTATGAAACCCTGTCTACTTTCTTTATTGAGAATAAATTCTCAAGAGGGAAAATTGACAAAACTCTATTCCTTAGGGAATCCAAAGGCAAGATCATCTTAGTTCAGATCTATGTTGATGACATAATCTTTGGATCTACTGAAAACAACCTTTGTAAAAAGTTTGCCAAACTTATGCAAGGGAAGTTTGAGATGAGCAGTATGGGGGAACTGAAGTTCTTCTTGGGACTCCAAGTAAGACAGACTGATGATGGCTTGTCCATATCCCAGTCAAAGTTTACTAAAGAATTAATCAAAAAGTATGGTATGGAGTCATCCTCCATCATGAGAACTCCTATGGGGACAAGTATGCCTATATGTAAAGATGATGCAGGTAAACCTATTGATGAGACTTTGTATAGAGGAATAGTTGGTTCTCTACTATATCTCACAGCTAGTAGACCAGATATTATGTATGCTACATGTGTCTGTGCTAGGTACCAAGCCTGCCCTAAAGAGTCTCATTATACTGCAGTCAAAAGGATTCTGAGATATCTTAAGGGCACACCTAATCTAGGCCTTTGGTACCCTAGGAATAGAGATTTTCTACTAACAGGTTATTCAGATGCAGACTTTGCAGGCTGTAGAGAGGATAGGAAGAGTACAACAGATACTTGCCAATTCTTGGGAGGAAGATTGATATCTTGGAGTAGTAAGAAGCAGACCAGTGTGGCTATATCTACAGCTGAGTCAGAATATGTTGCTGCTGGCAGCTGCTGTGCACAACTATTGTGGATACAACATCAGCTTAAAGATTATGGTATTCAAGTAAGTAGAACACCTCTTTTGTGTGATTCTAAGAGTGCAATTTCTATTGCTAATAATCCTGTTTCTCATAGTAGAACTAAGCATATAGAAATTAAATATCATTTTCTTAGAGAACATGTAGAAAGAGAAGACATCACATTGGAATTTGTTAAAACAGATTATCAAATAGCAGATGTATTCATTAAGCCTCTGGATGAAACAAAATTCAATAAATTTAAAATTGAATTAGGCATGCTGACCATTGATTAGATTATCAACAAACTTATAAATAACATATTAAATTATCAAATGGTCTTAAGTGGTGTAGACAGAAACAGAAATTGGCTAAGTAAAATAGTGTTGACACATTCAGTGATAATGTGTCGACTCAGTGATGTAATGTCGACAAGTCAGAAATATTGTGTCGACACAGAGAATATGTGTCGACACTTAAGAATTAAATTGTCGACTTATCCAGGAATGTAGTGTCGACTTCACCAGAATAGTGATGTCGACACTTACAAATTTTGTGTCGACGCTTATCCTAAGAGTCGACACAGATTTACTGATACTCCACTATATCTCTCAGGTGTCGACATATCCAAGTTTGGTGTCGACACATAGTAGACAGATTTGTTATCGAGACAATAGAAGTTTGTGTCAACACATTCCATCTGTGTCGACACATATAGACTGTTTTTGCCCGCCTTTTGATCTTCTTTCAATAGAAGGTATAAATAGGTCAAAAACTTATTCAGTCGACACGCTTACAAGGTTTTCGAGACTGAAACCCTGTGTCATCTTTCTCTTTCTCTCTCTCTCTTCTCTCAAGCTTTCTCACCTGAACAATGGCGCCGAAGATTGAAGACAACATCAATGAAGGTTATGAGTTAGTAAGGAATGCCTTTGCCGAAGCCCCAACAGATGTTCAACGAGTTATCTCTCTTATTTCCGAATCGGGATTAGAGTTCATAGTTTCTGAACCATCCAAGATATGGAAGAAGGAGGTGCATGAATTCTTTACCTCTGCATCAATAGGTTCAGATGTTCTCAAGATAAAGTCCACTGTGCATGGGTCGACAGTGAAGATTACCCCAAGAAGTCTAAGGAAAATTCTACAATTACCAATAATTGAGAATGAAGAAGAAGTCCCTGCTTCTAAGTTAAGGGAGGCTATCCAATGGTGCAGATTGGATCCCACTCTGAAGATTGGAGCTGCTTTCAATAGGAAAGGGATGAATCAGCAAGGGAAATTTCTGTCAGAAGTAGTTGGCAAGGTGATTCTGTGCAAACCAGAGGGACATGATAGGATTTCAGCCTATATGTTCAGCCTCATGACTAGAATTGTGTTTACAATTCCAACTGATTGGTCAGCTGTAATCTTTGAAAAGATAAAGGAAGGAATAAAGAAGCCAAATCTGGCTAGAATCATGAGTTTATATCTGAATGGAGTGATCCCTGAGGTAATGCAACATCTGCCAGGAACAAAGATCAATCACATGAGAAAGATGGACATGAGATTGTTTTCTAGGTGGGACAGGGTGCTGTCTAAGGATGTGCCTGATGAGAGCAGGCAGGACACCCTAGTGAAATCCTCTTCTCATGCTCAAGATACTGAGCAGCTTCAAGAAGAATAAGAGAGGAAGCAGGATGAAGATCACCTTGTATCTCCTCCAGCCCAGCAAGACACTATACCTGCACAGATGCAGGGGGAGCAAGCTCATTCTCCTGCCCAGATTGTATCTACTCCTAACCAGGTGCAGGGGGAGCAAGTACACTCACCTGCCCAGGTCATTACCAATACTGAACAAGTACAGGGGGAGAAGATATCTGACCCAGTACAAGAGGAAGTCCAAATTGATATCTCCAAAGATCTAAATATAGAAGATCTAATTGATACATCTTATGTTCAAGCTCAGAAGGAATATACTCTAGATGAGTTATTTCCTAATGTTGATGTGGCTACTGATAGAGTGGAAGAGGGGCAAGAGATTAAAAAGGCCCTTGACATGGAGATAGAAATAGAGAAGGAGCAAATGGTTGAGGGGGAGTCTGTGCATGTTGAAGCTGAACAACATGGCACTGAGACAGATATTCCTCCTCCTCCTCAAGAAAGAGTTCAAGTTGATAGTTCATCTAAATCTGAGACTGAAGAATCCAGAGTGGCTAAGAAAAGAAAACTTGTAGTCTTCAAGAGAAGGAGCAAAGGTTATAAGCAGGCTCTACAGACTACAACTCAATCATCTCATTCTGAATTTAATTATAACAAGTTTATGGTTGATTTGCAAGTTAAGTTAGATGATCATAGAGTGGCAGTTGAAAAATATGTTGATGAGAGCAATAAGGCCCTTCAATTTGACTTGGCTCAGGATATTAAGTCAATTCGATTTGAAGTCAATATGCATAAGAAGGAGATGACAGATTGCTTCCATAAGGGAGGTAATGCTGTGGTGTATTTGGCAAAACAACAGCAGTCCATCATCCCTAAAGTGGATGATATTGCTTTAAAGCAAAGCTATGTTTTGGAAAATTAGCTAAGGATGAATGACAATTTAACTGAATCTCATCATGAGATTATTGCTGAATTGAAAAAGAATACTCTAGGCCTGCCTGCAGCTAGAGCAAAGGAGATGGAAGAATTTGATAAGACATTTCAAGCTGCTATTGAATCTGTTAAAACTGCTATCACTGCCTCTCAAAAGGACATATCTGACAAGCTTCAAAAGTTAAAACCATTTTTTAAAGAGGGTGTGAATTATCTGGATGGACAGATCAGATTTCAGAAGGAAGATCTAAGAGATCATATTACCAGAGAAGCCATAAAGGGGGAGAGGTTGTTAGTTTATGCAGGCTCAGAGCACACTAAATGGGTGACCAATAGTATTCGAGCCACATTGGGATATCCACCTTTGTTTGATGATGCTATGGTGGCTGAGTCAAGAATACAAACAGGTCTACTTGAAGGCAATCAACCTGAGGTTGCCCAAGTCATTTACCCTCCTCCAGATTTTGATATGGTTGATCAGCAAGTTCAAGAAATGTATAGTCCTCCAAAGGAGGTTAACAGGGTTGTTATTGAGAAAGTGGATAAGCCTGAGGCCACCTTGAAAGAACAGCAAGATGCTCTACTATCTAAGAAGAGATTTAGAGAGCAGGCTGAACTTAAGCAAGATTTTGAGCAGTGGAGCCTTACTTCAAGAAATATTATACTCACTGCATGGAAGGCTGTGAAAGACCAAGTTCATGAAAGAGGAAAGTGGTATAATGAAATAGAATGGCAAAAGCATGAAGCTAGGCAGGAGGCAATAGTACAGTTCAGAAGAAAAGCCAAGCTGGGTAGGCTGCCACCAGAAGCTCAGGAGCCGAGCAAGTACTTTCCAAAGCCCCTTCATTACTTTGAAAGGCAAAGGCTCAAGGAAGAAGCAAAGAAGAAGGCTGATCAAAAAGGCAAGAAGCCAGCTGAAGATGCTGAAGCTCCTATGGAGGCTCAAATCCAATCTGGCAAAGGGATTGTCATAAGAGAGCCTTATCAGTCTTAATTTTAAGTTCTTTCAAAAGTATTTTGTAATGTTTTGATTAAATCATTCAATGTAAAACTATGTAATCAAACATTATCAAGTTATAAATAATATTTTGTTTGGAATCATATAATGTTCACTCTGTGATGGATTGTTCATATTTTGTTTGGAATCATATAATGTTCACTCTGTGATGGATTGTTCATATTTTGTTTATATTAAGTATTCCTGTTATGTCATATATCATCATATTATACTTTTTATAAATGGTGTATATCATTGGCTTTAAGGGTTATGACTTCTCCAAATAGGGGGAGATTGTTGGGTACATTGGAAAATGTGTACCTGATTTGAAGAAGCCCAACTTAGCTCAATGATATACATCAAGGTGTATTTGATGTTGTTTTAAGTTGACATGTGCAGGTGAAGAAGTGTTAAAGAATGCAGAAAAATATTCTAAGTCCATGTGTCGACACCTGATGAAACAGTGTCGACACTTCAGAATATTTGTGTCGACACTTGAAGGAAGCTGTGTCGACACAGAGAAAGATAGTCGACCACATTTGTGTCGACACTGGGAAGCAGTGTCGACTCACAGAGAAAGATAGTCGACCATATTTGTGTCGACACTGGGAAGTAGTGTCGACTCACAGGAAGATAGTCGACCACATTTGTGTCGACACTGGGAGGCTGTGTCGACACAATGAGACAGAGTCGACACACATTGGCAGAAGTTGATAATACTTGTGTCGACACCAGAAGACTAAGTCAACACATACTGAGTTCTGAATCTACAACAACTGTCATGTGTGTCGACACACTGCAAAGTCAAGACCAAGTTATTCTCTAATGAAGCTGTGTTGACTTAAAGGCAAACTTGTCGACATCATCAAAGGCTGTGTCGACACCAAAGTTACTTGTGTCGACACATACAGACAGTTGATCTCGACACTTCCTGACAGACTGTCTCAACACATTGCTGACCAAGACTAAGGCACAGGATCTGTTTGAAGACTTGACAGCTGTGGGTTGCAGCCAGTTAACTGATGTTGTCAGACTTGTCAGAAGACAGTTATAAACCAGATCAGCCGGTTACCATTAAGAAGATCTATATATAGACAGATTCAGAGAGAAGTACACACACGATAAGAAGATTGAACTTTGGCAATCAAATTTAGAAATCAAATCAAGAAGGTGTAATACACTAAAGAAGATCTTCATCAGAAGATCTAAGAAGACGATCTCAGGATCGATCTAAGAAGAGTTCTAACAAGAATTCAGAAGTATCATCAAAGGTGTTGGATAGAGAGGGATCCATCCATTTTGAAGAATAAGAAGGAAGCCATCAGTGGTTTCTCAAGAAGCTGTTTGGAAATCAACTCAGCTAAGTTCAGATTCAAGAAGCTTTGAAGAAAGCTCAGATTCAGTTGATTTCATCAGCTGATCAAGAATTGTCTTGTCCTCTTCTCTCTCAACAAAGGCAAGACATTAAAACTTCTTTTCTAAATTTCTGTAGGATCTGTTTTACACAGATCTGAGTTGTAAGCCTGTGATATAAAGGCTGAGTGTAGGAGAGTTGATCTCTGAGTGGTAGGGCTGTTTGCCTGAGTGTAGGAGAAGGTTCTTCTCTGAGTTGTAGGCCTTGTGGCAAGGCTGAGGTAGGGCTGTTGTGCCTGAGTTGTAGGAACCTATCCAGGTTCTGAGCTGTAGGATCTGAGGATCTGGGAATAGTGGAAGTTTGGCCGAATCTAGCATACTGCTAGATAGGTGAAGGGGGAAAGTGGATGTACCCAGACCTTGGGGAACCACTATAAAACATTGTGCAATCTGTGATGATTAAATGTCTGTGAATGCTGTGCTGGATGTTTTAATTTATGTAACTGAATTCTGCCTAAAAATTTGAACAAGCAATAAGAACCTATTCACCCCCCCCCCCTCTAGGTGTTTAGGTTGTCTTGAAAGTAAAACTATCAAGATAGTTGAGTTGATCTTCTTCAGCTGATGGATAGGCATGCCCTTGGACATATCAAACTTATCTCGGTCCATTTGATTTAGGTATAGACTGAGGATCCGTCCAAAGTTAGGTGTGTGGAGGCTGTCTTTGATCTTCTCAAACAGCAGAGCACCCCAATCAAGTCTCTTTCTGCAGATGACGGTTACCAGGATCTTGAACATCTCAATAGATAGGTAATCATGGGAACCGGTTTTACACAACAACACTTTTCCCATGATGTCCAATAGAAGATTGCCTTCTTCGTTCATTACTTTGCGCTTAACAATTTCTGTACCTCGGGGCAGTCCATAAAATAGTAATGCTCTAGTGAAGTCATCCTCGTCTAGTTAGTTGACTTCTTCACAAGTAGGAAGCCACA
Source organism: Platanthera zijinensis (assembly GCA_039513925.1). Classification (NCBI taxonomy): domain Eukaryota; kingdom Viridiplantae; phylum Streptophyta; class Magnoliopsida; order Asparagales; family Orchidaceae; genus Platanthera; species Platanthera zijinensis. The sequence continues at coordinate 269,261,422 of CM077078.1, forward strand.
AGTACCTTAAGAGGAGTGACTCTTTCACTTTGCTTTTGTCTTTAGAACCTTGCTCTTGATGACTATATCTTCATGACGGAGCTTGGCATTATGGAAGAATTCGAGAACTTACTTGTCCAAAACCTTGCATGGATGTTCTAGGACAAAGGAGAGTCCGACGGTCTCTGACATGAGGATAATATTGCGGAATTCATCGGAAGCTGAGACAAAACCTGTGCGAACTAGTTCTCCGCCCCCTAGCAAACCACTTGTGCCTCGAGGAGCCATGGAGAATCAAGAAAAATATAATCTGGATTACTGTGTTGTTATAGCTTGTCAGAATTGGCGAGAACATGGTGTCGGGATTTCAAGCTGTTGGAAGAACAATCGCGGGAAACTGGTTTAGGGTTTAGGTCTACTGGAACCTTCGGATCACACTTGATTTCAGTCACTAAGCCCTAGTGATGACGATCGAGAGCAAAAACCGCAGGAGGAAGAAGATGAAGTGTCACGAGAGTTGAATTGTCCGGAGGAAGTTTGCAGCGAATCAGCTAGTTTTGTCGAGTGTTGTCGGTTATGCCCTTTAATTGTTATATATATAATTCTAAAACTTGACCTCAAAGGCGCGTAACTGAAATTTGCGGCTCTTCGGATCCAATATAGAAATATAGACTTTTGCCCTGAGTGAAATTCGACAAGTTTCGCTGGAGGTCGAGTTAGATTCGGCGAGTATCGCATGAATATCCGACGAACCATTGACTTGGGCTCCGATACTCGATGAATTTGCCCCGGGATAAATTTCTTCCTTTGTGTAGCATTTCCTAAGGGAGTTCCAGCTTGCTTGGCCTTCTTCATGAGTCTATCTATAAAATGCCTAGTTCCGTTTTGAAGAACGAGAAATTGGCCTCGTCCAACGGCTTTGTAAAAATATCTGTGATCTGCTTGTCCTTAGAGACATAGTTGAGGGCTATATCCTTGTTCTCCGCATGCTCCCGGATGAAGTGATATCACATCTCGATGTGTTTTGTCCGACTGTGAGAGACTGGATTGTTCGCGATCGCTATTTCAGTGGATGAGTCACAATACATTAGAATCTCTTTAAACTTCAAGTTGTATTCTTCAAGTTGATTCCGGATCCATAGAAGTTGTGCGTAACAACTAGCCACGTAGATATACTCTGACTCGGCAGTAGAAGCTGCCACACAATTCTGCTTCTTACTGCTCCATGAAATAAGCCATTGTTGAAACCGAAAATCGGTCTCTTGTGGAGTTCACCCTTGGGGAAGGGGTTGTCGTGCACCTACTTCGCTCCTACAAGAAAAACAATCAAGGAAAAGAGAGCAAAGGACTAGACCAAGGGCCCGGCTCGGAGGTCCCACCACAAACCCGAAGGATCACTGAGCGCTTCCCCTACTTAGCCAAATGTCAGGCTAAGGTACCTCAGAAAGCGCTAGAAGACTGGGGGACAAGTAAGCCTGCCTTCTGAGGTACCCCTTGGGTCCTATTTATAGATTTCCGAAAACGGTCTGCAAATAACTAACCTTTGCTTGCCTGAAATTACTGAAAACCCCTTTGCGCTGGCCTGCCAACAGCCAAACTCCGCTGTTCTGAATAGCTATGTGCAGCCCACCTGGGTCTGCCAACAACGAGACTCCGCTGTTCTAACGGGCTATGGGCAGGCCAACGGGGGCAAAAGGGTGGAAAACACATCACAACCAAAGGGGGCGAGCTACCCCGTAATGGCCCCTACTCGGCAAAGGCGATGAGTATCAAGGGAGCTCGTGCTCGCAGGCCTCGGCTCGGTAGTAGGCAAGCTTAGTCTTGGCCTGCCTTACTCTTCTACCGCGAGTGCGAGCTGGCAAGTGCGAGCTGACGGGTGTCGGGATGTACCTCGATGCCGAGGTCAAAAGGCGTTGACAAAACTCTCCTCACTCGACGCCATGGCCGAAGGCGTTGAGTGAGCTCGCCTCACTCGGCGCCTTGGACGAAGGCGTTGAGTGAGATCGCCTCACTCGACGCCATGGCCGAAGGCATTGAGTGAGCTCGCCTCACTCGTCGTCATGGCCGAAGGCGTTGAGTGAGCTCGCCTCACTCGGCGCCGTGGCCGAAGGCATTGAGTGAGCTTGCCTCACTCGGCGCCGTGGCCGAAGGCGTTGAGTGAGCTCGCCTCACTCGGCATCGTGGACTTGGCTCGCCTAGGTTCTGGGCTAGACTTGGCCAATCTGGCTCCTACCGGCCCCACTCGCCGGATACGGGGTGGTACACAATCCCTGCTCTTTGTGAGGTTGGCACAAACTCAGAAAGAAACATCCAACCCCGCAGGATTCGGCGAGTGGGGCAGATCCTGAGGGAATCTCTCGGTGGGGTCAACCGGCGGCTATATATATCTGCGCTTGCATGTCGGGCTGACCATTGCCCTTCCCTTCACTGCTGTCTTGATAAGATGTCGCTCCCCAAAGAGGTTCTGGAGCGATTGGCGCGATCACGGGCGTAGACTGCGGCTCGCGTCGAGGGCCTAACCGACCTCAGCGTCCCGCCCCGCAATCTGGCCGAGTTCGGCTCGCCCAAAAGGGTGAAGCCACTGCCAAAAGTTGCTGAGCCCATCTATCATGATCTCCAGACTGTCCTGAACAATTGGGCCGACTCTTCCATGCGGCCGACCCCGTCGCGGGAGAAGGAGGTTGTTGCTTCTCTCGCCGCTCAGACCAGCCAGGGTTGAAGTGGGGAGAATTCTGTGCCGCAGGTCAAGAGCCCTCTCAGTAACCCGCGGGATCAGGCGTCCGACGCGTGCTTGCGAGTCTCGTCCTCTAACTTTGGCATGACGGGGCGAGACCTTCAAGAGCCAATGTCGCCGACTCGCAATCCCTCTCAGCTGCTTTTCACCTCCGCACCCCGGGGGGAAGGGACCGAGATCATCCCTACCCCCGGGTTTGTTCGCCTTTCCCCGGAGATTCCTCGCTATGGCCGCGGCAAGGTTCTAGAGGGTCCGCCCCCTCACCGTGTCGGTCTGGAAGGGGGAGTGCATGGTAAGCTTTCTCGAACTGTTTCTGATCCTGACGGTGCTCGCTTCATCTTGCTGAACCTCGGCATGGTTTGCGCAGATCTTACTGTGGACTCAAAGGCTGACGAGTCTGCAGGTCAGACTCGGTACTCGCCTCTTCCCTCCCCACGCACTTTGGACGCCTTTCTGGATTCCGAGCTGGAGGGCCCTGAACGATCGAGGCGAGAACAGCTGGTTCTCAAGAAGTTGGTGCGCGAGTTTCATGAGGTGCGGAGGGACAATCTCAGACTGTAGCACGAGTGCAAGCAACTTGCTCTCATGGAGGGGGTCAGCCCGACGTTGGAGGAGGCGTCTTCTTCCATGCTTCTGGATGAAATTGACGAGAGTCTGCAAACAGTCCACCGAAACCTGGGGCGACTTCGCGAGCTCCGCGCACGGCGATCCAGGGCATTAGGGTCGCGAGACTGGGGTAGCTAGAATTAGCCCCCTGACGGGCCTACCGGTACTCGCCCCTGTTCACCCCTAGCCCGCGCGGGTGGGAGGATTTTTCATTCTTCTTTCTTGAACGCTACGCGAATCTGGCCTGTAAGAATCTGAACATTTCGTTCATTATTGCTAATACGTTTAATTCATAATTATTGGAGCATCGCGAGTCTCGACTCATCTCAGCGAAGGTTTGATCCGCGACAGTTAGTAAGGCTAAATCAGCGAGTAGGCGAGCTGGATAGGCGAGTTGGGGTGATCGGGCCAGGGTGGTCCCGAATTCTTCCCCCTATAAATAGGCCTCCTTACCAACCCCTGTCACGCCTTTATTGCTTCCGTACTCTCTTCGCTTTCGTTCCCTACCGTGAGTGCTTCCACATCTTCGATCCTCGGCGAACATGGGCAAGGGCAATCCTGACTCGGATTGGAGGGCCAAATGTGCTCGGCATTTCGCCAAGCATTGCTTCTTTGAAGGGAACACCACAGCGGAGGAACTTGTCGAGTGCGTGGCTGACTACATTCCCTCTGGTTTCGCAGCCCGCCTTCCCGCCGAACACGAGGCCATCAACTCATTCTATCCTGACGAGCTCGCCTTCCCCATCTCGCATTTCGAGATGGGGTTGCGCCTTCCCCTCTGGCCGGAAATCCGCCAGGTGCTAAAATACTATGGCACAGTGCCCGCGCAACTAAACCCGAACGTCATCGCCATGATGGTGGCATTCACCTGCTACCTCCATCGCGAGCGGATTGAGTTCAACTTGGCGGTCTTCCGCAAGTTGTTTTCTTACAAGGCCACCACCGACGGGGTCACCTTTTTCGGTGGTACTCTCATCAAGGTTCGCGAAGTCGCGAACAAGCATCATAATTGGATGACCAAGATCGTTTTCATTAAGGGCAATCTCGGCAACATCCCCTTATCGCCCCAACAGAAGGCCGAGGAGGTGTACCGCCCCCCGTCGGTGTCGGTCAACGATGCCGAGCTCCACAAATTCTTCCTCCACAAAGAGTTTGAGGTCGCCTTCCTCCACCGAGGCCTCGATTCCCTTCTCCCTATCATCCCTGGTGAAGGTATGTTCGGATTTCCTTCCGCTTTTGCTGGGCTCGGCGGGGATAGAGTTGGCTAAACTATCTTTTCGGTAGGGGAGCGACTCATCCCTGAGAATCCGCCCTTCGCGGACCCGGGTATTTTCAATGACCCTCTCGAACTCGCCCGAGCGGCATCGCTGGCCTGCCGAGATGATGTGGCGATGTCTCGGCCTTCTTCTAGCAAGAAGAGGTCGGCACCTGGGGGACTAGGCTCGTCTCGCCGGCCCCCGGACCGCAAAAAAAAGTCTAAGGTCGTCTACCTAGGGGGAAGGCGATCCCCCCAATTCATGGACCTGCCTGAGACCCCTTCAGACGCCTCGCCGGGGAGCCCGCTACAGGATACGTCCGGGAGGGATCGCCAAAAGCACGAATATCTGGTTCCCAACATCGTTGGGGAATTCGCGCCCCGCGAGTTGGGCCTGCCCAAAGGACATCCCCACTTCGGCCTGGGGGAGAAATGTAAAGATTCGGCCGGCGAGCCAATGATTAAGTGGGACGAGGCGGCCCACCGAGTCACGATCTCCACTCGCCACCCTTCCTGGGGTGCTCGCCAGCCTAGCACCGACCATGCCTACGCGCTCGGCTTTGGCCTCTATGGTCGCGACGGGGCAAATGCCTACAAGCACATGACCCCTCGTCAGCTGGGTCGCGAGGTCCTTCAGGCTCATTTGAGGTCTTTCGAGCAGCACCATATGATGGTGCGGCGCAGCTTCAACCTTAGCAGGCTTCTGTCAAAGGCCGAGCAGGAGCGCAATGTTGCGAAGGATCAGGCCACCGACGCAGGGAGGTGGTGTGGTATTATCGAGGATCTACTCGCAAAGGCCGCGGGCGGGCTGGTAAGCGTCGGTCGTCCCTCTCCTTTTTTACTTAGATGATTTTTTGATACTGACGCTGCCTTGGGTCTGCAGGATGCCGAGGATGCGCGCAAGTTGCAGGACCGCGCCTCTGGCATGGAGGAGGAGGTCGCCCGATTGCGGACTCGCCTCACCGAGCAGGAAGTTTGCTCAGGCGTGCAGGGGATGCACGCCGCCGAGCAGGGGGCTCGCGCCTCTTAACTAGAGGCAGAGGTGGGGCGGTTGCAAGAACAGAACCGCGGGCTTCACGCCGAGCTCCTTTGGCATGCGGAGCTTCTCGTCCCTGCGGGGGGTGGTGAGCCTCTCTTCCCCTTCCGGCAGCCATATTTTTTCGGCGAGAAGGAGGTCACGGAGTGGCTACGGGTCAATTCGATCGAGTCTGCCGAGTGCCTCCTAGACATCATGATAGGCACCGGGATACTGGCGGTCGGTTGCGGGGAGGTCGCGGTTCGTGACCTAATGCCAGGCCTGTACCCGCCGAGTCCACCTGGCGATAAGGAGGATAGCTTTGCCTCGTTGTTCGGGGACACGGACAAGGACCCAGGGCGTGGAAGCGAAGGAGGTCGTGCTTCTGGGGAGGAGGGCGAGAGCTAAGCTGGATCTATTGTTCCATTTTGTTTTCCATTTTTTTGTATCCTCGTGAAGGTGAGTTCCAGATATGTAATGGACTACATCTTTTGCAAGTAAAATTTTTTTCTATCTTCTTTGGTATTTGACTACTGTGACGCGCACTTTTTCCCTTTCCCCCCCTTTTTTGTTTGGTGATTTCTGGCCGAGTTTGCCGCCATTAAGAGTATGCCGGGTTAAGAAATTTTATCTCCGTTAGTCGGGGAGTGTTGGTAGTTGCTAAGTCTACGAGTTGGACTCGCCGGTGGGTGCTCGCCTTGCCTAAGAGTACTTAACTCGCCCGCGAGTCCTCGGCTCGCTTGCGAGCCCCCACTCGCCTATGACCGCCTGATTCGTCTGTAAGCGCTTAACTCGCCTGCCGGCAGGTGTTGAGGGCCTTCCGGGCCAATCCCCCGAGCAGCTTCCAACCCTGCCAGCTTGGCGGGAGCCTGGCAGCGGGACCTGCTCGGGGTCGAGGGCAGACTCCTCCGAGTGACTTCCAGCCCTGCCAGCTTGGTGGGAGCTTGGCAGTTAGATCTGCTTGGGGTCGAGGCCAGACTCCTCCGAGTGACTTCCAGCCCTGGCAGCTTGGTGGGAGCCTGGAAGAAGGATCTTCTCGGGGTCTGGGGCGGACTCCTTCGAGTGAATTCTAGCCCTTCCAGGTTGGTGGGAGCCTGGCAGCGGGATCTGCTCGGGGTCTAAGGAGGACTCCTTCGAGTGACTTCCAGCCCTGTCAGCTTGGTGGGAGCCTGGCAGCGGGATATGCTCGGGGTCGAGGCCGGACTCCTCCGAGTGACTTCTAGCCCTGCCAGCTTGGTGAGAGCCTGGAAGCGGGATCTGCTCGGGGTCTGAGGCGAACTCCTACGAGTGACTTCCAGCTCTGCCAGCTTGGTGGGAGCCTGGCAGCGGGATCTGCTCGGGGTCGAGGCCAGACTCCTCCGAGTGACTTCCAGCCCTGCCAACTTGGTGGGAGCATGGTAGCGGGATCTGCTCGGGGTCTGAGGCGGACTCCTTCGAGTGACTTCCAGCCCTACTAGCTTGGTGGGAGCCTGGCAGTAGGATCTGCTCGGAGTCGAGGCCAAACTCCTCCGAGTGACTTCCAGGCCTGCCAGCTTGGTGGGAGCCTCGCAGCGGGATCTTCTTGGGGCCTGAGGCGGACTCCTTCGAGTGACTTCCAGCCCTGCCAGCTTGGTGGGAGCTTGGCTGCGGGATCTGCTCGGGGCCGAAGCCAGACTCCTTTGAGTGACTTCCAGCCCTGCCAGCTTGGTGGGAGCCTGGCAGCGGGATCTGCTCGGGGTCTGAGGCGGACTCCTTTGAGTGACTTCTAGCCCTATCAGCTTGGTGGGAGCCTAGAAGCGGGATCTTCTCAGGGTCGAGGCTAGACTCCTCCGAGTGACTTCCAGCCCTGCTAGCTTAGTGGGAGCCTGGCAGCAGGATCTGCTCGGGGTTTGAGGTGGACTCCTTTGAGTTACTTCCAGCCCTGCCAGCTTGGTGGGAGCCTGGCAGCGGGATCTGCTCGGGGTTGAGGCCAGACTCCTCCGAGTGACTTCCAGCCCTGCCAGCTTGGTGGGAGCCTGGCAGCGGGATCTGCTCGGGGTCGAGGCTAGACTCCTCCGAGTGACTTCCAGCCCTGCCAGCTTGGTGGGAGCCTGACAGCGGGATCTTCTCTGGGCCTGAGGCGGACTCCTTCATATTCCACTTGCACAAAACATGTGATGATCATAAGAATCTGGAAAAAATTTTATTCCATAACACAGGACTTACATGACTCAGGGGTAAAAATGCTTCAGGTCATCACCACTCCAGGTGAGACCTAGGGTCTTGCCTTCCGCATTCTAAAGACGGTACCCTCCCAACCTCAGGACCTCCTGTACTATATATGGTCCTTCCTAGTTGGGGTCCACCACGACTGACCTCCCTGCGGCGTCCACCTTTCTTAAGATCAAGTCTCCTTCTTTGAACTGTCTGACTCTGACGTGCTTGTCAAAGTATTTGGCCATTATTCTCTTCATCTCCTCTTGCCGGAGGGCAGAGAGGTCTCTCAGCTCTTCAACCATGTCAAGTGAGTGCCGTAACTCCTCCTCATTCTCGATCCTCCATCCTTCCTTGCCTTCTTCTGCCTCGGTCACCCGAAGAGTTCGGACCTCGAACTCCACTGGTAGCACTGCCTCGCATCCTTGGGAGAGTTTAAATGGAGTCTCCCCAGTGGCCATGTTTGGCGTGGTTCTAAGGGCCCAGAGGACCGAAGGGAGCTGCTCCACCCAGCTTCCTCTCAAATTTTCTACCTTCTTTTTGAGGAGATTAATAATGATCTTGTTTGCCGCCTCCACCTTCCCGTTACTCCTGGGGTGATGGATCAAGGCAAATCTAAGATCGATCCCGAGCTGTTCACAAAAGCTGATGAACTCAGCGCTGACGAACTGAGGGCCGTTGTCCGTAACAATGGCCTGAGGCAACCCATGACGGCAGATAATCTCCCCCCATACGAAGTTTCTGATGACCTGGGAGGTCACTTTTTCCAGTGCCTTAACCTCCAACCACTTTGAGAAATAATCAATAATCACGAGCATGAACCTTCTTTGACCGCTGGCCTGTGGGAAGGGCCCGACCAAGTCCATTCCCCAAATTGCAAATGGCCAGGGGGCTGTGATACTTCTGAGACGTTGGGTAGGTTGCAGCTGGAGGGGAGCGAACAGCTGGCACTTATGACACTCCTTTGCAAACTTTGCCGCATTTTGGCCCAGGGTTGGCAAGAAATATCCTTGCCTGATGATTCTTCCTTCCAGCGTCCGACTCCCAGAATGACTTCCACACTCCCCGGAATGGACCTCCTCCAGAACCCTCGGGACCTCCCCCTCGGCCACGCAACATGCCAAAATCCTTGAAAGGGTCTTCCGGTATAACTGGCCATCTTGCATGAGATAGTATGCCGACTTGTATTTGAGCTTCTTCCGGTCCATCCCCTCAGGATACTCCTCGGTCGACAAAAAGGTCACAAATGGGTCCATCCATGAGGGGTGATGCTCCACCACCATCAGTTCCCCCTCGTGGATGGATTGGCGGAAGAGATCTGTGATGATACCCCCCACCCGGGGACCGTGCTTTGCCAGTTGGTCCACCTGTTTGTTCTCCCCCCTAGGCACGTGCCGTATAGAAAAAGCCTGGAGGGTGCCGATGATTCCTTTCACCTTTGCCAAGTAAAGTTGTAGGGTTGGTTCCCTTGCCTCAAACTCCCCATTAATCTGGGAAGCCACTACCATGGAGTCAGTGAGGACCTCCACGTCATTTACCCCCAATTCTCTGGCCAAGCACAGACCTGCAATCATAACTTCATACTTAGCTCGGTTGTTAGTGACGGGAAAATGCATTACTATTGTCTGCTCAATCCTTGTCCCCTGGGGGCTTTCCAAGATGACCCCTGCCCCCAGGGAATGCCTTCCCGAGGCGTCGTCCACCATGAACCTCCAAGGTACCGAGCGAGTGAGTTCCTCCTTTGTCACCTCGACTATGTAGTCAGCTAGGAAGTCGGCCATTGCTTGGGCCCTGATCGAGAGGCGAGGGACAAAGGAGATGTCGAAATCGCTCAATTCCACCGACCATTTAGCCAATCTGCCTGAATGCTCCACCCCCTCGAAGATGTTGCGGAGGGGGTGGTCAGTCACCACCCGGATCGAGTGTGCCTGGAAGTAAGGCCGAAGTCTCCGGGCCGAAACGATCAGGGCAAAGGCCAGCTTCTCGATTATAGGATAACAGAGCTCAGCCTTCCTCAGCACCCTACTCACATAGTAAATTGGGAGCTACTTCTTCCCCTCTTCCCAAACCAAAACTTAGCTAAGGGCTTCCGCCCCAACCCCGAGATACAAGAATAAGTCCTCCCCCTCCTTTGGCCCTTGGAGCAAGGGGGACTGATTCAGCTGCCTCTTTAGGGACTGGAATGCTTCCTCGCACTCCGGGGTCCACTCGAACTTCTGGCCTCCTCTCAAGGTTTTGAAGAAAGGGGAGCACTTCTCTCCGTCCCGGGAGAGGAACCTGCTTAACCCTGCCAGCTTCCCTGTCAGCCACTGTACCTCTTTGGCATTATGTGGCGACCCTAGTTCCATGATCGCTCGGACCTTATCCGGGTTGGGTTCTACGCTGTCGCGGGTGAGGAGATGTCCCAGGAAATTCCCCCTACTTGCCCCGAAGATGCACTTCAGGGGGTTTAGCCTCATCTTGTATTTTCGCAGGGTGGCGAAGGTTTCCTCCAAATCCTGGAGGTGAGAGTCGACATCCTGACTCTTGATCATGAGGTTGTAAACATACACCTCCAAGTTTCTTCCCCTCTGCTCTCGGAAGACCCTATCCATCATCTTTTGATAGGTTGCGCCTGCATTTTTCAGCCCAAAGGGCATCATTTTGTAGCAGTAGCACCCATCCCCAGTGATGAAGGAGACATCCTTGATGTTGGGAGGGTGCATCCTGATCTGGTGATAACCTGAAAATGCATCTATAAAACTCATTACAGGGAAACTAACGGCTGAGTCAACCAGCGCGCCGATCCGAGGCAAGGGGTAACAATCCTTGGGACATGATTTATTAAGCAATGAGAAATCAACACACATACGCCACCGGCTGTCTCCTTTTTTAACCATTACAACATTGGAGACCCAACCAGGTATTGAATCTCGGATACAAAACTAGCCTCGAGGAGCTTGGCCACCTCCTCTCGGATTGGCTCGGCCAACCTGTCCGCCGTGGGCCTCTTCTTCTGTTGGATGGGACGAGCCTCCGGATCCAGGTTGATGCGATGGCAGGCCACGTCCGCATCGATCCTTGGCATCTCCGCGGCACTCCAGGCGAAGATATCCACGTTCTTCCGGATGCACTCCAGCACCCTATCCTGAGCCTCCGGGGTCAGTCCTCCGTTGACGCGGACCTTCTCAACCTTGCCTCCGAGAGTGAGGACCTACATCTCCACCACCTCTTCTGCCGCCTCCAGACGAGACTGCTCCCCCCACTCTTCAGCATCCCCTCCTCCTAGGGCTAGGTCCTCTTCCTTGGCTTCTTCCACGGCCATTGCCTTGGCTGGCTCCCAAAATTTCTTCACCTCCTCCTTCTGGGCGCAACTCTCCTCCACCTCCATCTCCTCCGGGCCAACCCCCTGCTCTCCCTCCTCCATCCTTCGCCCCATCTCTTCAGCACCCTCTTGCCATGAGATGGAGTTTACGGCGGTGACATAGCATTCCCTTGCCATTTTAGGGTCTCCGCGGACCCAGACCTGGACCCCCTCAACATTGAACTTTAGGTATTGGTGGAAGGACGAGGGGACGCAGCGGAAGGCGCTGATCAGTGGCCTCCCGAAGATGGCATTGTAGCTGCTAGGGCCATCCACAATGACGAACTTGCAATTACGGGACTGCCCCCCCGCCCCAGAGAGACTTGGAGTCCAACCCCTCTTTCGACTTCCTTCCTCTCCCCCGAGAAGCCAAACAGGGGCCCATCTGAGGCCAACACCCTTCTGGCCTCCACCTTCATCGCGTCAAATGCCTTCTTGAACATGACGTTGACGTAGCTCCCGTTGTCGATGAGGATCCGAGAGACGGTGAAATCCTCGATGTCCGTCTGGATGACCAGCGCATCGCAAAAGGGGTCTTCGTGACCCGGCATGTCCTTGACTGTGAAGGTGATCCTTTCTTCCGGGGGCGGGGTCTGGGATGTGGAGCCAACACTCCGTCGGTACATGGTATGGAGGCTCGCCTTTCGGGAAGCCTCGATCCCCCCCCCCATGGATTGCTTCGATCCGTCCCCGGGTTCCCACATCTGCCCGATCTTCGCACCTGTCCTCCTCTACCCGGGGCAGGACCTCCTTAATCCGTAACCCTTGGCGGTCTTGCTACTGCTGTTGTTGCTCCCTGTTCCCTCTCATCTCAAGGAACTCCAGGAACGTGGCTGTGGCGTGCCCTTCCTCCCGATGGAAGTCACAGTAGGGTAACTCCACCCTAACCTTCCTTCTTCTCCTCTGCGCTGCTCTTCTCCTTTCTACCATGGCTACGGCCATAGCCTCCTTTTGATCGAGGAGGGGGCCTCTGGCCGTGCCACCCACCTGGAGGGTAGAAATGGCCCTGGCCTCCTTGGCGGTTATCTCCTCTGCGGAACCCTCTCCTCGCCCCTTGCTCCTACCATTCGGGCCTCCACCCTAGCCGCTGATTCGGCTCCTAATGCCCCCACCTGGGCTGTGGCTGCTCCCTCTGTCGGGGCTCAGCTCTTCTTTCTTCCTGACCTCTGCCTCCTCTGGGCCTCTCCTCCTCCGTAGCCAACTCGGCTAACCTCCGGGCAAACTCCGGGTTCGACGCCTCCCCGTCGACTTCTCTCACCACCCTCTCCATCAACTCCTCATAGGAGAGGGGGGGAATCCTCTTCAACTCCATTCGGAAGAAACCCTGCTGCAGCCCCAGGGTGAAGTCCATCATCAAAGTATGGCCCGACATCTCCTGAACCTGGGTTACCTCCTCCTGGAAACGATCGACGTAGCTCCCTAGGGTCTTATTCACCCCCTGGTTGATGCGGAACAGGGACTCTGATTCCCTCTTCCTCTTCTTCGAGGTTGTGAACCTCAGCATGAACCCCCGGTGGAGGTCCTCGAAACAGTAGATAGAACTTGCCGGCAGTTGGTGGAACCACTCCCTGGCCTTCTCTTTCAGGGTGATGGCGAAGAGCCTGCATTTGAAGCCATCCGACATCTGCCGGATCGAGACAACATCCTCAAACCATTGGACGTGCTGGACCGGGTCTCCCTTCCCGGTGTAGTAGGACATGTCGGGCTCCCTGAAACCATCTGGGACTTGTGCAGAGGAGACCAGCTCGCTGAAGGGACTCTCTCTCCCTAGTGGGCGAGCAGGAGGGTCTCGCGCTCCCAACTCGCCAAATCTTCCGCCGCCTCCCGAGCCTGGGAAAAGCACTCGCCCGGGGGGCTCGGCGCCCCGGCCTTCCTCGGCGACCTCCTTCCCTGCTCGTCGGGCGGGAGCGGCCTCACCGAGTACCAGATCCGCGAGAACTGGGACAACTGGAGTCGAGCACTCGGCACGCGCGCCGAGTGCGAATCGAACCATGTGAGTACCTCCTGCCTGAAGTCCTCAAACATCCCCTTCGACGCGAGAGGGGGAAAGGGTGGCGAGTCGGTCCTGTCAGATCCTTGCCCTTCTCCTCCAGTCATTGAGCTCGCTGAAGGCTTTCTATGCTAACCACTTTCCACGCTCACCGCACCAAAATGTTGAAACCGAAAATCGGTCTCTTGTGGAGTTCACCCTTGGGGAAGGGGTGGTCACGCACCTACTTCGCTCCTGCAGGAAAAACAATCAAGGAAAAGAGAGCAAAGGACTAGACCAAGGGCGCGGCTCGGAGGTCCCACCACAAACCCGGAAGATCACTGAGCGCTTCCCCTCCTTAGCCAAATACCGGGCTAAGGTACCTCAGAAAGCGCTAGAAGACTGGGGGACAAGTAAGCCTGTCTTCTGAGGTACCCCTTGGGTTCTATTTATAGATTTCCGAAAACGGTCTGCAAATAACTAACCTCTGCTGGCCTGAAATTACTGAAAACCCCTTGGGCTGGCCTGCCAACAGCCAAACTCCGCTGTTTTGAATAGCTATGTGCAGCCCACCTGGGTATGCCAACAGCGAGACTCCGTTGTTCTGACAGGCTATGGGCAGGCTAACGGGGGCAAAAGGGTGGAAAACACATCACAACCAAAGGGGGCGAGCTACCCCGCAATGGACCCTACTCAGCAAAGGCGGCGAGTATCAAGGGCGCTCGTGCTCGCAGGCCTCGGCTCGGTAGTAGGCAAGCTTAGCCTTGGCCTGCCTTACTCTTCTTCCGCAAGTGCGAGCTGGCGAGTGCGAGCTGACGGGTGTCGGGATGTCCCTCGATGCCGAGGTCAAAAGGCGTTGATAAAACTCTCCTCACTCGACGTCATGGCCGAAGGCGTTGAGTGAGCTCGCCTCACTATGCGCCGTGGCCAAAGGCGTTGAGTGAGCTCGCCTCACTCGGCGCCGTGGCCGAAGGCGTTGAGTGAGCTCACCTCACTCGGCGTCGTGGCCGAAGGCGTTGAGTTAGCTCGCCTCACTCGGCGTCGTGGTCGAAGACGTTGAGTGAGCTCGCCTCACTCGGCGCCGTGGACTTAGCTTGCCTGGGGTCTGGGCTAGACTTGGCAAATCTGGCTCCTGCCGGCCCCACTCGCTGGATACGGGGTTGTATAGCCGTCTTCTGAGGAATTGGCACATCCTAGAAGTGCTTTTCCTGTAATCCATGCTTCCTGCAAAATCGACATCTGAAAAATCAATTAGCTCGACATCATTATTTCTTGGGTACCATAAGCCAAGATTGGGTGCACCCTTAAGGTATTTTAAAATTCGCTTTGCAGCGACGTAGTGAGATTCCTTTGAGTTCACTTGAAATCTAGCGTAGACGCATGTTGAAAACATTATATCTGGTCAACTAGCAGTGAGGTAGAGCAAGGATCTGATTATGCTTCTGTACTTGGTTTCATCAAAAGGTTTCCCTTCCTCATCCTTTTCTAGAGATATAGTTGAACTCATTGGAGTCCTCATAGAGATTCCGTTCTCCATTCCGAATTTCTTAAGAAGCTACTTGGTGAACTTCGTCTGAGAGATGAAAATTTCATCTTCAGATTGTTTCACCAGAAGTCCTATGAAATACTTCAGCTCCCTCATACTGCTCTTTTCAAACTTCCCATGCATAAGTTTGGAAAACTTCTTGCAAATGTTGTCTTCTGTAAAGCCAAAAATAATATCGTCGACATAGATTTGCACTAGCAGAATCTTGCCTTTTACTTCCCTAAGAAATAATATCTTGTTTATCTTCCCTCTTGTGAACTTGTTCTCAAAAAGAATGCTAGACAACATCTCATACCAAGCTCGGAGAGCTTGCTTTAAATCGTATAGAGCTTTATTTAGAAAGTAAACATAATCAGGGTGAGTTGAGTTTATAAAACTTGGGGGTTGCGCTACGTATACTTCCTCTTTTAGATTCCCGTAGAGGAATGCTAACTTCATATCCATTTGGTAGACAGTGAAGCCTTTGAGGGCAGCATACGCGATAAATAACCGGATCGCCTCGAGCCTAACCACTGGAGCAAAGGACTGGTTGAATTTGATCCCTTCTTCTTGTCTGTATCCTTGAGCTACAAGCCTGACTTTATTCTTGATAATGACTCCATTTTCATCCAGCTTGTTTCTGAAGATCCACTTGGTGTCGATCACATTCTGTCCCTTAGGCCTGGGTACCAACTCCCAGACTTTGCAATGTTCAAACTAATTGAGCTCCTCTTGTATTGCTAAAATCCAAGAAGCATCCTTGTTTGCCTCTTAAAATTTCTTTGGCTCAACCTGTGATAAAACTAAGATGCATAATCTCATTAGCTGTACTTCTTCTGGTTCTAACACAGTCGCCTGGCTATCAAATTATTTGATCAACTGGGTGATCTCTTAGGTGTCTAAACCCTATATTTCTTCCTCTCCCACCAGTTGGCTCTGCAGTATTTGGTGCATCCTCTGGAGGTTGAAGCAATTCTTTATCTAGAGGTTCTACATCCACCACTCCTGGATAGACAATCTTGACTGAGATTGGAGCTTCTTCCTTGACAGCTTCATCCAAGCTTAGTTCCTTGAGCCTGGTACCTGCATCTGCACAGATAACACTAGACGAGCTGCTTTGGAGAAGACTTTTCCTATCAAATACAACATTGATTGACTCTTCTACCACCAGAGTTTTCTTATTGAAAATCCTATATGTCTTACTATGACTACTATAACCTACAAAAATACCTTCAAAATATTTTTCACTAAACTTTGTGCGGTAATACTTCCCATTATTAAGTATGAAGCATTTACCTCCAAAGATTCTAAAATAGGACACAGTCGGTTTTGTTGATAAGTGATCTGTTTTGCACGTGACAAGCTGTGTTGAATGCTTCAGCCCAGAAGTATTCCGGAACTGAAGCGTCATTCAACATAGTTGTGCATGCTTCAATTAGGGTTTTATTCCTTCTCTCTGCAACTCCATTTTGTTATTGAGTGCGCGGAAGGAAAACTCATGAAAGATATCTTGACTTCACAAAATTTTGTCATGGCACCAAACTCAAATTCTTTTCCGTGGTCACTTCAAATTTTGACCACTAAGTAGCTCAATTCGTTCTAAATTTGCCGGGAAAAATTTGTGAATGTGTCAAAGGTATCTAACTTGTGTTTCAGAAAGAACGCCCAAGTAAACTGCGAGTAGTCATCATCAATTACTAACGTGTAGACCTTACCTCCTAAACTATGAATAAGCATAGGACCGAATAAGTGCATATGAAGTAAGTATAAACTTCTTGAAGAATCTTTTTCAGCGATGCCCTTGAAGGTAGCCCTTGTCTGCTTACCCATTTACCATGAGTGACACAGACTCTGTTGAAATTTGTTAAGTGAAAGTGGGTGATCAGGCAGTCTGGGCGATCTGGGCAGACTGTCCGTGCAGACTGGAGCTGGAGTTCGACAGTCTGGTGTTGGCGGCCTGTGGTCCTGTTGGCTATTTTTGCGGATTGAATTTCGCGAACTACGCGGACTGGTTGAGTCCGGCAGTGGCTGGCTGAGCAGTGCAGGATGGTGTCCGTGGTCTGTGCGGACGGAGGCTTGGAGACCGCACGATCAGCGTTTGGTCTGGAGTTGCGGTGAGCCGTAATCTGGTAGCGATCTGGCCTTGGAGCTGGCGGACTGTCTTGGTGTCCACCGAGCTCGCGCAATCTTGTTGTCTGGACTTGCAGTTCTATGAAGTCCGGGGTTTCTGCATTGTCCGCTGTGACCGGGCGGTTTGCCTGTGGTCGTGGACATTGCGAGCTGGGTTGGTGTCCATATAGTCCACTGTGACCGGGTCATTTGCCAGTGGTCGTGGACTTGTGCGTGCGGACAGAAGCTGTGTCCTCTCTCCGTGCGGACTATCATGGTGCTCAGCTGGTGGCTCTCTTGCGGATTTGGGGATCTGTTCGCGAGTCCGTCTTGTCGGTGCGGACTCGGCGGACTGGCAGTGCTAGCTGCGATCAAGGGGCGGTTAGCCTATCTAATAGGGTGGTGATCACACTCCTCACCCCGCCTATAAATAGGACCCCCGGGCTCGTCATTTGACAACATAGTGAACAGTAAGTTGGACTTGGGTTTAAGGCTGCGGACTCAGTTTTTTGTATCTGTGCGGGTTGATTAGTCTTAACCGGTTGTTGTGTGTAGGTGGCGCGGCTAGCATTATGAAGCCAGGAGATTGGTTTTGACATCGGTCAAGCTCAGTGAAGTTAGCGGACTGCGTTCAGCGGTTACCAATTTTCTGCATCAACTTTCCCAGTTCAATAACCTGTCCGCGCGACCTCGCGGTCTCAGCGGGTAGGCGGTCTGTCCCTCAGTTTGGAAGCAGCAGGCAGTTCTGTGAATAATGGCGTGTCCGCGCGACCTCGCAGTCCCGGCGGACTCCGTGTTCAGTTCAGCTTCAACTCAGTTCGGGCGGTCTCTGCGGGCAAATGGTCTCGGCGGTCTCAGTGTTTATGTCTGCCCGAATTGATTGTAGTTTCTGTTTTTCCTGTACTAGCGAAATCATGTCTCGCCACGTATACCTCGCCCTGTAAAGAAGATTGATAAATATTTGATCTGCTTGTTTCTGTCAATGCACTCTGGTTGCTTGAGTATTCTTCCTGTTTTTCGCTTGGTCAAGTTGTGATCTGGGTAGTTCCATAGATATTAATTTGGCGTTTGGGCTATCTTGCTGAGCTTCTTGAGAAAATTCAACATGGTATCAGAGGGAGGTTCAGTTGCTTGAGCGATGATCAACAAGTTCTGTTGTTGCTCTGTGCTTCTGAAAGGTTGACCAGGATAGTGCCATGGACGGAGGTTTTGCAAGAGGTCTGGGAATTGAGATTTTAACGCCGACTAACTTCAAGAAGTGGAAATCGTGTAAGAAAAGCTATCTTTTGGGCAGGAGCTGTGGGAGGTTGTCGGTGGTGATGACCAAGTAGAAATTACAGTTGTGTTTGGAACTGCCGAGCAGGTGAGAGTGTGGAGGAAGACAAATGCTAAGGCTGAGTTTGCTCTCAAGCGGGCAGTGTCACCTGAGCTCTTTGATCTCATCTTAGGATGTGAGTCTGCTACTGAGATATGGACTTCCCTCGATGGATTGTTCAACAGAAAAATGTAGCTAGACTACAGTTCTTGGGAAATGAGTTGGCTAAGGCAACTCAAGGAGACCTTTCTATCTCTAGATACTTCTTGAAGATGAAGAGCTTGTGTGCTGAGCTTTCAGCACTCGATCCTGATGAGCAGATCTTTGAGGCTAAGCTGAAAAGGCACATAATCTGCGGTCTGTAGAAGGAGTATGTAGCCTTCATCACTTCAATTCAAGGATGGGTGACTCAGCCTTCTCTTCTGGAGCTGGAGAAATTGCTTGCTTCGCAGGAGAGCTTGGCTGGGCAAATGGCCAGAGTGACTGTCTATGAAGGAGGAAGTGAATCTCTCTTCACTGAGAAGAAGAAGAAGATATGGGAAGGGAAGAAGAAGAAGACTGCGGCTGGAGATGAACCTTCATCTTCTAATCAGCAAGAGGGGGGCTTTGCTCCTAAGAAGGATTGGAAGAAGAACTTGAAGTGCTACAGGTGTCATCAGCCGGGTCACTTCAAGCATGACTGTAAAGTCAAGCTGCAGCCTGGGCATGCTGCAGGCAAGGAGGAAGCTTCCTCTAGCAATGAGGAAGTTGGTTGGGGTGGAGCCTTCATGACAGGCACTTGTGTCCGTGCCTTGTCCACCATTGA
The DNA here is from genome assembly GCA_039513925.1 of Platanthera zijinensis. Classification (NCBI taxonomy): domain Eukaryota; kingdom Viridiplantae; phylum Streptophyta; class Magnoliopsida; order Asparagales; family Orchidaceae; genus Platanthera; species Platanthera zijinensis. Next base: position 269,280,249 of record CM077078.1, read on the forward strand.
CTTTAAAGATGACTAGATCGTGGACTGCGGGTGTTGTCATCACCTCACCGGAGACAAGTCGAAGTTCTCCTCGCTGCAGGCTTACTCAGGTAATGAAACCAACATCACTACTGATAATACTGTTCATACTGTATAGAAGGAAGGTGTAGTGTCCATAGGTAGTGATCAGGGTCAACTCACATTAAGGAGTGTCTATCACGTACCAGGCATGAAGAAGAATCTCTTCTCGGTTACCAATGCAGTAGATGCAGGATATCAGGTTCTGTTTGATAAAACAAAGGTGAAGTTTCTCCGCAACGTATCAGCAGTTAAGGTTGATGTTGCTTACGTTGGAAGGAGAGTGAAGGACTTGTTTGTTTTATCAACAAGCTCCTATGTTGATCGCATGAGGGCCAATGATAGTGCTTCTATATGGCATGAGAGGCTGGGGCATGTAGGGATGGATAAGTTGAAAGCTATAGTAAATAGGAGCCTGGTGAGAGGCTTGCCTAAGATATCATTCTTCGGTGATGGTCACGTTTGTGCAGGATGTCAGTATGTTAAGTCTCACCGTCTTCCATTTGATAAGTCACAAACGAGAAGCAAAGCACCATTAGAGGTTATCCATAGTGATCTGATTGTACCAACCGTTACTGCTAGCCTTGGCGGGAGCAGGTACATGCTAGTCTTGATTGATGACTACTCAAGATACACTTGGGTGTATTTCCTGAAGGAGAAGTCTGAAGCCTTCCGATTATTTGTGGAGTTCAAGGAGCTGGTGGAGGGCCAGCTTAACATGCGGATCAAAAAAATTAGAACTGACAATGGCATAGAGTTTGTCTCCTCCGAGTTTTCTAATTTTTGCAGGAAACACGGGATACAGAGAGAGCTTACTTGTGCTCATACTCCACAACAAAATGGAGTTGCAGAAAGGAATATCTGTCATCTGATGGAGACTTACAAATGTTAGCTTCATGCAAAGAGTATCCCAAGGTCCTTTTGGGCGGAAGGAATTTCTTGTGCAGCTTATGTCATCAATTGGATGCCTCTTAGTCCGATCAACATGAAGTCTCCCTTCAAGATGTTGCTGAAGGAGAAGCCAAGTGTTAAACACCTTCGGGTGTTTGGTTCAACTTGCTACGTGCATATCCCGGATGCTTTGAGGATAAAGCTTGATGCAAAGGCAAGGAATCTTGTCTTTGTTGTCTATGATGAGCGGAATAAGGGATGGAGATGCATGGATCCTGCGATGAAGAAGTTCGTTGTGTCAAGAGACGTGGTCTTTGACGAACTGACATCATATGGAGGAAGCTCGGTTGAGCTACCGGAAGGCAAGGTTGATGAAGGGCAGGAGGTGACTGCTGAAATTGTCCAAGAGGAGCTTGTTGTTTCACCAGCAGCTCTTGTTGCTTCTAGCTCTGGGGCAGAGGCTTCTGGTTCATGAAGCAGGGGGAGAATTGCTCAAGGATTGCCCGAAAATGGAGCTTCTAGTCCTAGTTCTGTTGTACGTGGATGACATGATCATCACAGGGAATTCCAAGGAGGAGGTAGCTAGGCTCAGTAAGAAGCTATCTATTCGCTTCAAGATGAAAGACTTGGGGGAGCTTCATCACTTTCTTGGTCTCGAAGTGGAAAAGAAGGAGGGCGGGATTCTTGTTTCCCAGAAAGGTTATGCGGATCGGATTGTGAAACGATTCGGCATGGAAAGGGGAAAGAGTTGTTCTACTCCTTTTGATTGTGGCTTGAAGCTTCGACGAGATGAGGGTAGGATTCTTCCTGATCCCTTGGTGTTCCGAGCTCTGGTGGGGAGCTTCATTTACCTGACAATTATAAGGCCAGACATTTCTTACGTTGTTGGCCGAGTAAGTTGGTTTATGGCAGAGCCAAGGAAGTCTCATCTGATGGCGACGAAGAGTATTCTGAAGTATGTGATGACGACTTCTGATTTGGGACTCCTTTATAGGAGGGACTCGGGTTTTTCCTTGCTATGTTACACGGATGCTGATTATGGTGGTGATTTGGATTACCATCGACTTCAGGTTATGTGTTCACCTGTGGATCAGCGGACATCTCGTGGTGTAGCAAGAAGCAGGATTCAGTGTCCGTCTCTACTACGGAAGCAGAGTACAAGGCTTCAGCCTTGGCAGCTCGGGAATCCATTTGTCTAAGGAGACTTGTAGAGGACATCCATAAGAAAGTACAAGGTCCCACTCTGCTCCGAGGTGACAATGAGAGTGCTCTCAAGCTGGTGAACAATCCAGTTTGTCATACAAGGACCAAGCATATTGAGATAGAGCACCATTTCATTCGGGAAAAGGTGTTGGAGGGATCTCTAGTGGTTGGGCATGTTCAGAGTGAGGAAAATCTTGCTGACATCTTCACAAAGCCGCTATCGAAGGGGCCTTTCCAGCGAATTCGAGGTTTACTGGGTTTGATCACCACTTCTCACTTCAAGGGGGAGCGTTGAAATTTGTGAAGTGAAAGTGGGTGATCAGGCAGTCCGGACGGCCTGGGCGGACTGTCCGCACGGACTGGAGCTGGAGTTCGGCGGTCTAGTATTGGCGGCCTGTGGTCCTATTGGCTGTTTTTGCGGATTGAATTCCGCGGACTGCGCAGACTGGTTGAGCCCGGCAGTGGCTAGCTGAGCAGTGCAGGATGGTGTCCGCGGTCTGTGCGGACTGAGGCTTGGAGACCCCACGATCAGCGTTTGGTCTGGAGTTACGGTGAGCTGCAATCTGGTAGCGATCTGGTCTTGGAGTTGGCGGACTGTCTTGGTGTCCGCCGAGCTCGCGTGATCTTGTTGTCTGGACTTGCACTTCTGTGAAGTCCAGGGTTTCCGCATTGTCCGCTATGACCGGGCGGTTTGCCTGTGGTTGTGTACATTGTGAGCTGGGTTGGTGTCCGCATAGTCCGCTGTGATCGGGTGGTTTGCCTATGGTCGTGGACTTGTGTGTGAGGACAGATGCTATGTCCTCTCTCTGTACGGACTGGCATGGTGCTCAGCTGGTTGCTCTCTTCCGGATTTGGGGATCTGTTCACGAGTCCATCTTGTCGGTGTAGACTCGGCGGACTGGCAGTGCTAGCTGCGATCAAGGGGCGGTTTGCCTATCTCATAGGGCGGTGATCACACTCCTCACCCTGCCTATAAATAGGACCCCCCGACTCGTCATTTGACAACAGAGTGAACAGTAAGTTGGACTTGGGTTTAAGGCTGCGGACTCAGTTTTTTGTATCCGCGCGGGTTAATAGTCTTAACTGATTGCTGTGTGTAGGTGGCACGGCTAGCACTGTGAAGCTAGGAGCTTGGTTTTGACCTTGGTCAGGCTCAGTGAAGTTAGCAGACTGCATTCAGCGGTTACCAGTTTTCTGCATCAACTTTCCCAGTTCAATAACCTATCCGCGCGACCTCACGATCTCGGCGGGTAGGCGGTCTGTTCCTCAGTTCTGAAGCAGCAGGCAATTCTACAAATAATGGCATGTCCGTGCGATCTCGCGATCTCGGCGGACTCTGTGTTCAGTTCGGCTTCATCTAGGTTCGGGCGGTCTCTACGGGCAGGCGGTCTCGGCAATCTCAGTGTTTCTGTCCTCCCTAATTGATTGTAGTTTCTATTTTTTCCTGTACTGGCAAAATCATGTCTCGCCACGTATACCTTGCCCCGTAAAGAAGAATGATAAATTTTTGATCTGCTTGTTTATGTCTATGCACTCTGGTTGCTTGAGTATTCTTCCTATTTTCCGCTTGGTCAAGTTGTGATCTGGGTAGTTCAAAAGATATTAATTTGGCGTGTGGGCTATCTTGCTGAGCTTCTTGAGAAAATTCAACAGACTCTCTTTAAGGCACTTAATGTTGGGGGCATCTCGCACTAAGTTACGAAAAAATAACATATTTATGGTTTTGAAATTAATATGTCCTAATCTCTTATATAATTGGTCACAAAGAGACGCACTATCTTTTGCAAGAAAATAGACTGGTTTAGAATTGTCTAAGCAAAGGAAATTTAAAGCGAAGATATTTCTGCTCCGAGTGCCTGCTAAGACCATCTCCAATTTTGTAGACGACTTTATTAAACACTTGTCCTTGCAGAACTCAACGATGTAGCCTTTATCACATAATTGACTTATGCTTATAATATTATGATGTAATCCTTCAACATAAGCCATGCCTGTGAAAGAGACTACTCTGTTGGAAATTATACCATAGCCTTTTGTAGTTCCCATGTTTGACCATCCAAAGATGACTTGTGGTCCGTCTTGGACTGGGGTGAAATCAAGCAACAAGCTTCTTGTCCCGGTCATATACCGAGAGCATCCACTGTCCAAATACCAGATGAGATTTTTGTTGGCCTTTGGACATACCTGTAATGACAAATCACTTTACCTTAGGAACCCAAACATATTTGGGTCCTTGGTTCCTGGTCAGCTTAACACCACTAGTAACATTAACTTTGCGAGTGGTCGGTCTCGCATGGTTAATTTGTGGAGTTACAAAATTAGCAGGGTTAAACCAACAATCTACGCCAAAATGACCAATTTTGACACAACACCAACAGTCAAACCTATTTTACCTTCTCTTGTACTCTTACTTTACCTTTTAAACGAGAGTTCTAGTAGGGGAAACATACTTGGAGGTGGAAGCCTTCTGATTACAGCATACACATGGCTTCTCCATCGCTTTTGCCTTAGGTACAGAAGTTTTGGCTTTTGGTGTCCTCTTATGGTTATATCCATGAACATAAAGACCATAACTCTTGAGTTCAATCTCTTCGTAAGGTGCTTTGAAGACACTGACACCATAGTCTTGGGGACGGGTCCATCCCTGGTATCGCTTATTGGGCTCTACATGAGTAGGCCTAGCAAGATGACCGTAAGATGACTCAAGGTCAAACTTGTTCGTCGGGAAGATTACCTTCCTAAACAAGGGTTGACCTAGAGGTGCATTCCCCTTTTCTTTGGCACTGGATTTCGTGGAAGCCTTATCTTTTCCAACTATGTGGATAAGATCACTACCCTTCTTCGGAGCTGAGAACTCATCAATGAGAGGGAGAACAGTCTTCGGCTTGGAGTAACTCTCAATAAGTTTTCTCTCCACCAAAAGCTTTTCTTCCAGCTCATCAAAATATTTCTCTTTTAGACTTAATATTTCAGCCGAGCTTTTCAATTCCTCTTGCAAGGAGTGAACTTCACTTCTGAGAGGAGTCAATTCTGCAATTTCCTCCCTCAGGCTTGATTCCACTGCCTTGAGAGAAGCAATCTCTTTTGCTTGTGTTTTGACTACCTTTCGGCATTTGTCAAAAGCCTTCAATAGGTTCTCATGCTAAACACTTAACTCAGACTCGCCCTCTTCAAAAGAATAGCCGTCATGACCATTAGTGGACGTTTCTGATTCCGAGAGTATTGTGTGCGAGTTTACCTTCCTGCGATACTCAAAGTCACCAACTTCCTCATCTTAATGAGTCATGAGCCCAAAGTAGGCTTCCTCATACTCTGAGCTCGACTCACTTGAGTCACTGTCGCTGAGATTCTTGGACTCCTTGGAGACGAAGCTCTTTTCTTCTTTTCTTTTGCCCTTGATGGATCTTTTCTCCTCTTTCTTGAAGCCCTCCTTTTTCTTATATGGGCATTCAGCAATTATGTGACCTGTCTAGTTGCAATAATAGCACACAATGTCAGAGAAAGAGTGTTTGTTCGGTTTAGATCTATACTTGTCCTCTCGATTGTAGCTTTTTTTGGAACGTTCACAATCACGATGAGATTTTCTAAAATCAGATGAGGATGACTGATTTTTCATCTGTCTCCTCTTGTTGAGCAGTTTCTTGAACTGCTTAGATACTAAAGAGAATTTTCCATCTGATAGCTCAGAGCCAGATATGCTGGGCTCGAAGTCTTCTAGGGTGTCAGGAGCACAAGTTCTCACAGGTGAAATAGCTTTGGACTTTCTCGAACCTTCGGCCTTTAGAGCTACCGAATTCTCTTTGCTGGAAGTCCGGTTGCTTTTCTCCTCCTTCTTTCTGGTATTCATTTGTAGTTTATAGGAGAGCAATTTCCCAAAGAGGGTCTGAGGGTCGATTTCAGGCAGCTTTCCACATTCTCTAATGGCTAGGACTTTGGTGTCCTAGTGCTTTATCAGGGATCTCAAAAAATTGTCGTTGAGCTCGCCATTAATGAAAGTACGACCATAGTTCCTGAGGCCATTTACAATCTTAAAGAACTTCTCGAAGCTGTAAGCAATACTATCACTTGATCCTTGCTTGAATGCTTCATATTTCTGATTCAGAAATGATCTGTGGTCGTCTCTGACTTCCTTTGTCCCTTCCATCAGCACAACTAGACAGTCCCACATTTCTTTGGCAGATTTTTAGTGGAATAGATTCTGAAGTATTAAGTCATCCACTGCACTGGTGATGATGTTCTTTGACTTCTTATCAAGAGAGACTAAGGCAATTTCATCCTTGGTCAAGTCGATCATCTTCTTGGGGATCATGACTGCAGGATTCAGAGCTGATGGTTGCATCGATATGTGGGGTCCTTCTTCAACAATCTGGAATATTCTGGGATCAGCAGCTTCCATATAGAACCTTACTTGTTCTTTCCACATAGGAAAGTTTTTTTTTGTGGATACCAGAAGCTTTATAGAAGACATGTCTCTACTTCTGTCCATGGTTACTAGACGGAATCTCTTAACGCTAGAACAGGGATCTTGTTCAAGGTGTTAATCTTATATCGAACAGAACCTCCCTCTGATACCAATTGAAAGTATCTAGCGGCTACCTAAATCACCTAGAGGGGGTGAATAGGTGATGTCTGTGTCTTTTCGCGGAATAAAAATTACTTAAAAATCATGCACACAAACACCGAGATTTATAGTGGTTCCCCGAGTTGGGTACATCCATTTTCCCGCCTCGCCTATCTACCACAAAGGGCTTGATTCGACTACTTCACCAAACTCAGATTTCCAAAATCTTATACCTCGTAGCCGCAACTCCTATAACTCGGAAACAAACCTCCTACCACTTGGAGAACAACCTCTCCTACAACTCGATCCACAAACGGATCTAAGACTCGATCCACAAACCGGATCTACAACTCGATCCATCAATCGAATCTTCAACTCGGAGAAAAATCTCCTACAAAAGTTAATGAATATTACACAAGAATATTACAACAAAACTTAGACAAGATTTGAGATCTTCAATCTGTAATTCTTCGAGAATAGTAGATATTGAAAACACTTGGAGAACACGGAATATATAGACTTGGAAGATCGTGAATCTTGACTTGAATCTTCGATTGACTTGATCTGGAGAAGTATAGATCTCTAGAGAGAGATATAAATCCAATCACGTATGTCGAATAAGATTAATCGTGCACAACAGTTCGTTAGCGGCCGATCGAAAATCAGCAATGCGTACAGGAACCGAGCGACGAACGGGCGAAATACCGATTTGGAAAGATTTTTTAGGTTGAAAAGAGATCAATAGGACAATTATATGGAAAGGAAATATCCCCTAGGTATTTATAGAGATATCCTTTCCAATGGTTACAAGAAAATTTCCAAAAATGAAACCTAGAAAGTACTGTGCATGGCCGACCGAAACCAGAACCAGAGATTTGAAAAATTCAGAAAAATGTCCTAAATAAAATTCGTCGATTATTGCCGAGTATCACTAGTATACTTTGTCGAATGAGTCTTAATATATGACAAATTAGACTTAAACAAATCAGCACAGGCCAGTCATTCACTCAATGCCAAAGCGGAGAATCATACTCGATGAATTCATCGAGTATCAGCTAGTATACTCGACGAATTCGTCGAGTATAGGCTGAATGACTCAATGCTCTCGACGACATGACAAGTAATATTCAACGAATGAGACTTAAAAATTCAGAGAAGTGGCATCAAATGGACTCAGCGAATTCAGCGTGTATCGGTTAGTATATTCGACGAATTAAGCGAGTATCATTAGATACATTTGAAAAATTTGACGAGTATACACGATGATACTCATCGAATTTTACTTGGCGGATTTTCCGATTCTCATATAATTTTCCCTAAGTACAAATGATGAATTCAATGAGTGTTGGAAGGGATATACGACGAATTCCACGAGTATTAACGAGTATACTCGACAAATTCGACGTGTTTTCCTAACCATACTCGACGAATTATACTTAGGTGAATTCCTGTCCTTCTGATTCCAAGCCGTTGTCCTTCCTTGTTCCTTCTCCTGTACTTGGGATAGAAGTACACCTCAATAGAGAGATTACATGTGAGTCAATACATTGCCCTACACAATGAGAGATTATATTATATAACCTTGTGTTTACTGACCCATTATAACCTGGCATTGGCGTGTACTCAGTAATGTAAACATGCAAGTACATAACTACAATAATAGCATCAAATGTAATATCCCTCAAACAACTAGACCCCTATGAGTGCTTTTGTCATGACTAGGTCATGACAAAATCCTAGGAAGCCCAAGAAGACCAAGTGAATTTAGGAATGAAGGTGAGTTCACCATGGTCTGCAAATAACACATTCTAATTACCTAACTTAGGATTTGACTTTAAGGCCTCACCTTGTCTATTTGACCCCACCATAACATCCCCGCGCTTTAGGAGGTTCATAGGGTCACAAAGGACCTATTGGGGTCAACCAGAGTGGTCAAGTTGACCAAAGTCAACCCTAACCCTAAAATGGTCAAAGTGACCTATCTAGTGCCAATGAACCTCCAACTTACCAAGATGACCCCACCTAAACCTCCCTAACCCTTTAAGAGGTCTATTGGGTCACTAAGGACCCATTTGGGGCAACCAAAGTGGCCAACTTGACCAAAGTCAACTTAAACCCTAAAGTGGTCAAAGTGCTTTAAATAAGGGTCAAGTGACCACCAAGGTGTCAAACCAACCCTACTCAAGTCTCCCTAGACTTTAGGAGAGGCCAATGGGTCACTAAGAACACATTGGGGTCAACCCAAAAGGTCAAATTGACCAAAGTCAACTCAACCCTAAAATAGGTCAAACTAACCTAAATAACCTAACCAAGCCCAAGCCACTTAGGCTAAGCCCAATTTGAGTGGCCCATTAACTTTAGGAGGCTAATATTTATGTGGAATGCCACCTAAATTTTGGAGGGGGTGACTAGGAGAGAGAAAATGGGAGTTTTCCCCCTTAATGGAGGAGAGAGAAAGAGGAAAAGAAAGAGAGGAGTTATGGAGGGAGACCATGAGCCACCCCATTCACCTCCCCAAGCCTCCATTCATTCCTCCTGACCCTTGGGAAGAGATTCCCATCAGTTTCTCATCAGCCACCATCAATGGAGGAGCCCAACCACCATGGTCAACCACCCCCTTCATCTCCCCTCCCATGAAAAATATAAATCTCCCAACACATCCCCCTTTTCCCACTTTTGATCATCTCATCACATTCAAAACATCCTTGTCAGTCAAAATAATATATTGGATCAATGGTTTTGGTGGAGGATCGAGGAATCGGGCAAGCTCGTCGGAGAGGAAAAAAGCCATGGCCGACCGCCGCCGCCATCGTCGTCGAACCCCAAACAAGGTCCACTTCTCCTCCTCTCCCCTTATGCTAGTATCTAGATCAAATTAGGTTGAGAAATCGGGCTCAAACTAGCCGATCCAAGTGAGAAAAAATGGAGTTTTTCCGAAAAATCATGGTGACGGGTTCGCCGAAAACCACCACTTCCGGCGGCCAAACCGCCGCCGGACGATAGCCACCATCTCGACGAAGGTGGTGGTGGCGGTGGCTGGCCAAGGAGGTGACCGGGTGGCCAGCGTTAAGCGTTGGAAATGCTACAGGGAAATGTGTTTTACGGTTCTGTTCAGGTTTTGAGGAAGATGAACAGTGTTCATCATATTTTATTATATTTATAAATATTGTATAGTGATTTACTTAACCCCTTTATTGTGCACCTTTTTAAAACAGAAAGATAATGCCCTTAGGGGCTAAAACTTAAAAAGTGACCAACATGAAAGTTGCAGCTCTTGAAGTGTACTTTAATTTAAAATTAACTTCAACTCATTTGGGTAAGTGGTTTGACCACAGCACGCAAATGGTGCAGCCTATACACAGACTTGACCAGAGACTAAATTGAGTGCCCCTATCAATACATCCACCCAAATGATTTGAAATTTGGGATGGTGGTCACTCTTACCTATTCTTATAATATATTCAAAAATGGGAATTTTTGGAAAACATTTTCCTAAAGTGTTTGTAGAAATTTAATAAACCTTGCATGAATTATTTATGGGGTCTAATGAACTCCAAACCGACCAAAATTTTGGTGTATTACTCTTAGGGTCATGGAATGACTATGGTAAAAATTTTAGGTCAATTGGATTTAAGTTGGATAGGTTTTGTTGTGACCAAAGTTTGATCCCTTAAGGGTAATTTAGAGCAAAAGAATGTTTGGGGCATAGAGGGGCCAATTCTCACCAAAAGGGGTTGGGACTTTGGCCAGAGCTCCATGGTTAGTTAAAACACCCTCTAATGGAGTTGGAGGTGGTTTGAGGTGGATTTTCCCTAGGACCCTAGTTCAAATCCTAAGGTTGAACTTTGGGGGTTTGTGAAGAACATGGGGTGATATGTCCTTGTATGGACTTGGAGTTTAGTCCATGTTATCTTAGGGTGATAAATAACCCTAGGAAGGAATTTGGTGACATTTAGACTTAGGCACACAACTTAAAATAGTTAGGAATAGTTTAGGCCTATACATTTTATGGAAATATTGAAGGGTCATATGACCTTGGATCCTTATGATATTTTGGTAGGAGTAATTTTATTGTATTATTAATCAATGAAATTTATTATAGGATGTTTAGAAAATAGTAGCATATACTTGTAGTTATAACCACCATCTTGCCCCTAGTGATGATTTTGGAGTAACCATGATTAGAGTAACTTATAATGATATGAAACTATGGCAAGGTTAATTAAATATCATTCAGAGGCACTAGTGAATTATTTGGATCATTTGGGCATTTCCTCTTAGTGCCTAATGTGTTAAGTGAACTAGTGCACCACATTTTGTTAAATAGAAAATAAATGTTATATCTTGCTAAAAAATTGTGTTACTTGGCCAGAGAATTTTTTAGGGCATAATAAAGCCTAGTAAATTATTACATATTATTTGAATGAGTTTATGATAATGTTTCTTCACAAAGTGCACTTGAATGGATTAACTTAAAGTATTTTCCTATATGACCTACTAACCTTGGAATTGCATGAAACTTAGAAAGACGTGTTTTATGATCATTATAAGGCTCTGTTAATTTTTATGTAATTTTTGGACTATGAATTATGGTACTCCCTTCTTTAACTCCAAATATTTGAATTACTTTGAATTAATTGTTTAGAGGTTATTACATTTATAAGAATCTGTGAAATTTGGTATTCACTGATATTTTGCTTTCATATAGAGTTCATAATTTTTGGGTGGCCACAACTTAAGGAAATCTAGTACTTCATGTTCAAATTTACCCATGGCCAAACTTTTGGGAAAATTTAATAAATGCTAAATTAATTAGGAAAATTACAAGTTTCTAGATTTAAGCTAAATGTGTCATGATAGACCCTCATTAATCATCTTAGGGCATTTGGATGAAATCTCGGAGTATCACATGTCATGTACATTATATAGCTTAGGTTGGTCTACATTTAGTAAAACTATAGAATTTGTGATGACACGTGGAATGGACATAGGGAGATGGGTTTATTGGTTTACTGATCTTGGTAAAGAGAAAAAGTGAGCTTCATTAGAAGTCATGATGAGGAGAGTATTGTGTTGACTAGTGTTAAGAGGTGATCGGGATCGACGAAAGATCGTCTATCCTATGAAGAGAGAGTCAAACGCACTAGGGTTAGATCCAGAATAACATTAAAAGGGATCTGGAATTGGGTAATAACCAATAATAGTAAATGACTTGCGAAAGGGAGCTTTGGGCTTCAGCCCATCGTAGTTCCTAGTGCCCCCGAGAGACCTTCACAAGGAATGCCCTAGGCAGTCCAAGGTTAACGTAAGCCGTAAGACTAAATGGAATATAAGAGTAATTAGAAATATTTTAGGATTATATTTACACTCACACTCCCCGGTGTTGTGGGAGTTAGGTTGGGTTTCACGAGTGGTAGGCTCGGTGGTTTGGTGATGGGCAGGTTAGCCCGGCGAGCCGATGGCTCGGTAGATATTTGTGTCGGACGGGTTAGCCCAGCGAGCCAATGGCTCGGTAGATATTTGTGATGGGCGGGATAGTCCAGCGAGCTTTGGATCGGTGGTAAAATGTATTAATGTTGCATGTGAATAAAATAAAAAGGTGGTGGGTCTTCGGTATTGGTGAGTCGTTGCACCGACACTTATACATTGACTCGACAAATGTGGTTTAGCACTTGGCCAAATAAAGTCTGGTGCGTCATCCGGCAAGAGTATGCAGAGGCTCCGCTTAGTGCACCAGCGTTGAGGCGTACGATAGGTCTGACTGGTTGTGTTAATACCAGTTTAGAGGTGGGGGAGGCCAAACCCACCGCTTCCATTTGCCACTATAAAGGTATCTTGGGATGTTAGGCTCCAGAAAGTGGGAACTAAAGGTCTGTGTGCACAGAGTCAGGTGTGTGTGTATTGCACTTGCATGCTCTTATCATAGCATACTTGTATGACATAGCATAATCATTGCATATAACCCTTGACACATATTGTATAAATTGGTACGAGACTCTTTATACAATGGGCCTTGCAAAACGACCCCTTGGTCTATAGGTTTGTATGAGCATTCCTATAGGTCATGGTTACTTATTTCATAGTTTATTTTACATGTTCTTATTGTTTTACTTTACTTGTTTACATTATTGCTTTTTCATTATAGAACTTCTAGTCGGCTTTTCCTTTTATAGTTTTTGTACATACACCTGCTAGGGTGGTTATCACCTGCTTATTTCACTTTGCTTTGTTGTCCTCCGCTTTTATCCTCCCTGCACTATGCATAGGAGTCGCGGGGGTGAGGCGAGGATGATAGTGGCTTAGTCATTATGACTAACGGTCGGTGGACCACATCATTTTAGGGGACCGATGAGCAAGAGCATCAGCACCGGTAGGACAAGGAGGTAGGATATATGGAGCAGTTGTTACACGCTACCACTACTACATGACGACAGGTCGAAGATGTTTTTGAGTTGCTTCCGCCAGATGTGTGATTTGTGAGAGAGAGATTATTGTATTAGACATGTACCGGGCCTAAGCCCTTTTCTTTTCTACCATATTTCATACGGTATACTCATTGTGGACTATAACACTTATATATATATATATATATATCTATATATATATGTGGTGATTTTGAGGACTTGTCTTGTATGTACTTCTACTTCTTTGGTGATCGTCAATGCCGACAGGATCGACATTTTGTAGTGACGACCTTCTCGGGTGTGTTGGTGTCACCGCAAAGTGGCGGTTTTGGGCATAAGACCCCGGTTGTTTAAAAGAAAAAAAATAGGGTCTTACATCAAATACAGTCACATTTCATCTTAACTTAACTGAACCCTTCTTCAAATCCGGGTTATTGTGGATATAATACCCAACAAAGAACAAGGTGGAAACAAGCGCTATAAGGCAAGTCTTGTGGTGAAAGGGTTTCAACAAAAGGAGGAGTGAATTATACTGAAATCTTCTCCCCTATGGTTAAAATGTCTGCCTTCCAGGTTGTTGTAAGCATGGTTGCAATGGAGAATTTGTACATGGAGCAAATGGATGTGAAAACAGTGTTCTTGCATGATGATTTGGAAGAAGAGTTGTACATGCTACAACTAGAGGGAACCATTGAACCTGGAAAAGAAAACATGGTCTGCAAACTTAATAGAAGCCTATACGGTTTGAAGCAAGCTCAAAGGCAATGGTATAAGAAATTTGACCAGTTTATGTCAAATAATGGGTACTCGAGATGCGAGGCAGATCATTACTATTATCTGAAATACTTTAACAATAATTACATTATTCTCCTTTTGTACGTTGACGATATGTTGATTGACATGGGAGAGATCAAGCATTTGAAGGGTCTATTGTCTAAGGAATTTGAGATGAATGATTTGGGAAAAGCTAAGTAGATCCTAGGCATGAGGATCAAACGAGACTGGAATGCAAGACATTGAAGTTGTCCCAAATAAAGTATATTTAAAAGGTGCTTCAAAGATTCAACTTGAAGGATGCAAATCCTGTGAGCACTCCTTTAGCTGGTCACTTTCGGCTCTCCAAATAGCAGTCACCCAAACTAGGAGAGGAACAAACGCTGATGGAGAGAGTCCCATATGACTCTATCGTAGGGAGTCTAATGTATGCAATGGTTTGCACTCGCTCAGACATTGCACCTGTGTGAGAGTCATCCTAAGATTCATGAGTAATCCAGGTAAACAACATTGGGAAGCAGTGAAATGGATGCTCAGGCACTTGAAATGAACTTCAGACTTATATCTCTGCTTTAGATGTCCAAAGATCTCACTACATGAATATATACACTCAGATATGGCTGGAGACATTGACAGTAGGAGGAGTACCACTAGGTACGTCTTCACTTTAGGGAGCGCAGCAGTGAGTTGGATCTCCAAATTATAGAAGATGGTTACTCTTTCTAGCACTGAAGTTAAATACGTTGTCATCACTAAAGAAAGCAAGGAGATGATATGGTTGCAACGCTTTATGAAGGAACTTGGCAAGGGGAAATGTTGGGTCCATTGATCCCAATGGCCCTGATTTAATGATGTCAAACATGTCAATGAGATAGACATAGTTGTATTTGATGTATGTTTAAGTTCATGCATACAGGTTAGTCTTTGTCATAATGATTGGACAACTTGTTCAAGAGACAATGATAGGTGGACTCAAGGTGATAGGCTGGAAAGTCAGAAAAATGCCTAATTCCAAATGTGTTGAGTGAAGCAAGCTCACTCAATGTCATTCAGCTAAAAGCGCTGAGAGAAGGCAGGCAGTCAAAGATGACTGAATTGCAAAGGCAGAAATTTGGCTAAGTCCAAAAGCATTGAGTGAGCTCAACTCACTCAACGCCATATGGCCATAACCGTTGAGACAAGGTTATCTTGCCAAAGCATAAACAGTGAAAGCCATAATTTTGACTAAGTCCAGAAGCGTTGAGTGAAGCTTCGTCACTCAACGCCATGCTAAGCCTGTCAACGCCAAAACTTAAGGAGACAGAAAGTTTAACTAAGTGAAGTAGCGTTGAGTGAAGCTCACTCACTCAATGCCAAGTGAAATGGCTCTGAGTCTAGCCTTGCTTTGAAGAATCCAGAAAATCGGCTAAGTCCAGAATCATTGAGTGAGGTCAGCTTACTCAACGCCATCAGACAGATAGCTAAAGAATGGGCTAAAGGGAAAATAGCGTTGAGTGAGGTCAACACAGTCAACAATCTCAACGCCATCTAGCAAGAGCTGAAGAAATTTCTAAGTCCAGAACCGCTAAGACTACCATTCATCAAACTGAGCTTAGCTTTCGTCGAACGCAATTCAGATTTCGTGGAACGAATTTCAAAATCGTCGAACCATGTTTTTTAGCTGTAAGAAGAAATAAGCTATCAGAATTTCGTCGAGCGGAGTTCAGATTTCGTCGAACTCAGCTTTTATTTGAAGGAAGAACTCAGTTGGGAGAATTCGTCAATCTCAGCTTCTCTGTTTCATCGAGCTGAGCTCAAGTTTCATCGAACTGAGTTCAGATTTCGTCGAACATAGAATTTCAGAAATGTTAGTTGATTTTGGCTAAGTCTAGAAGGATGCTGACTCAGCAAAGTCAACAAAGTCAACAAAGTTCAGATTCGATACAAATCGACATTAACGTCGTCATTAGTCTACAGTGGATCTCGATTTAGTTAAGCTGAGGTTTTTACCACCATTAAAAACTGGGACACGTGTCGATCATCTCAGTATTTTAACGGGATTATAAATAGAAGAAGTGATCGAGATCTGATTAAGTTTTTCGAATTAAGTTTTCTGATTAATTTTCTGAGAAAACGAGAAGCAGAGTTGTCGTCTTTATCCTCCATTCTTGTAGAAGCCAAGAACTTCAAGTTCAAGTCAGAATGGCTTCTGAGTAAGTTGTTGCGATCATCATATTCTACAGTAAGTTCAGAGTAATTCTCTAAGAAAGACAAATCAGCCTAGGTGTTCCCTAGCTGAAGTTAACTTTTCAATCCAAGTCAAGCCAGAATCTGAAGATCAATTCGTTGGATCAAAAAATAAGAAGGAAGGACTGATAACTGCTTAGTCCAGATCGGGAGACATTCCTGAAGGAGAAGCAAATTGATCTACTACTTGATTCCAGAACAAGCCAAGCTAATAATTCAAGATCGTTGTATCATCTTGTTGTTGGGAAGACAAAGTTAGGGCTGAAATCTGCTCAGTCCAGATAGACAGATACATATACTTTCCTCTATTGTCTGTAATTCAATTTTATTGATTAATTTTGTATAAGATTCATTTTGAATCTGAGTGGTAAGGCTAAGGCCTGAGGTGTAAGCCTGTTGTTATAAAGGTTGAGGTAAGGCAGGGATTGCCTGAGTTATAAGCCTGGTTATAAAGGCTGAGATAGGACATGATTTCCTGAGCTGTAGGAGTGTGGATTCACTCTGAGGTAGAGTTCTTGGGAAGAACTTGAGCTATAGGATCTTGGAGATCTGAGTGGTAGGGCTTGCACCTAAGTTATAGGAGCTAGTTGGGCTCTGAGTTGTAAGATCTGAGGATCTGAGAAAGTTGAAGAAAGTTTGGCCGAATCTAGCTTATTGTTGGATAGGTGAAGGAGGAAGTGGATGTACCCATCAATTGGGGAGCCACTATAAATCATTGTGTGTTGTGTTGTGTGTGCTGTGATTACTGTGTATGATGTGGTTGCTATGTTAAGATAATCTATAAGCTGCCAAGAATTTTTAAATTGGACCTATTCACCCCCCCCCCTCTAGGTGATTAGTGTTCTTGAAATCAAGACTTTTAAGTATTATCAGAGGGAGGTTTCTTAAGATAGACTTAACAGTCTGAGTTGATCTCCAGGGGCAGCTATCAGAGGGCCAAAATGGGTTCAAGTGAGAATCATAAAGAACTTGGATCCATGAAACTTCCTCTTTGCAGGAAGGAGACCTTTGGCATCTGGAAGGAAAGGGTCAGACTTTTCATGGAAGCTTCTGATCCTATGATATACATCATAGTACAGAAAGGGCCCTTCATCCCAATGAAGACATCAGTCCTTAATGCAAATTCGAAGACTCCAAAGCAGTATTCTGAGATGACTAAAGATGAAATCATCTTAGCTACATTGGATAAGAGGGCACAAAACATTATTGTTAGTGCCATAGATGACTCAACATTCCAAAACCTAGTCCACTGCAAGACATCTAAGGATATGTGGGACACACTAGTTGTCTACATGGAGGGGACTGAAGAAGTGAGGGAGGACAGGAAGTACATGCTCAATCAAGAGTATGAAAGCTTTAGGAAGGATAAGTCAGATGGCATTGTTGTGTGCTGTGAGAAGTTTTTCAGAATTATGAATGAGCTGATGACATATGGCAGAGTCTTCAGCACTTATAAATTGAATGACAAGTTCCTCATGTATTTAACTAAAGACTAGGACATAAAAATCTGTGCCATCAGAGAAGTGGCCAGACTTGCAGTCACTCCTCCACCAACCCAGTTTGGAAAGCTGCTGTATTATGAAATGCAGTTGGCTACTAGAAAGAAGGAGAAGAAAATCAGCAAGCCTACAGTCAAAGACAAGTCAGTGGCCTTCAAAGCTGAAGCCATAAGGAAGACCAGCAGAATGATTCCTTCTCCACCAAGGAGAGTTGTTGATTATTAGTCAGAAAGCTCAGAAACCAGCACATCAGACTGCCACAGTTCTAATGAAGACTTTGTTGCCTTCTCTAGGCAATTTCAGAAATTTATGAAGAAGAAGTATTAGAGAAGCAGGCCATCCTCTTCTTCTTATCCCAAGGAATATTACTACAAGGGCAAGAAGAAATCCTCTAAAGAGGACAGGTATGGCTCTAAACCAAGTAAACATACTTCTTCTAAAGTGGTGTGTTATTGATGCAGCAAGCCAGGGCATGTCATAGCCGACTGCCCTGTCAAAAGAAAGGATGTTGGTGGAATGAAGGAACATCAGCAGAAGGGCAAGAAGGAGAAGTCCTTTATTACCAAATAACAAAAGAGCTGGACTGACTCCTCATCATCAGAGTCAGAAGAGGTAGATGAAGCTGAAGCTTACATTGAGCTATTTACTACTGAAGAAAAGTCTGTAGAAGTAGAATTCTTAGAGATGCTGGTTGCAATCACTGTAGAAGATGATGATGCTACTAGATCTGAAGAATGAGAAGAAATCAGTCATTGTAATGGGTTGATGGCTTTGATTGAGGAAGGACTCAGCTAGGAGAAGCTTGGCCCTAGTAAGGTAAGTCCAAGTGGTCATACCCCTATATGGTACTTACACAGTGGATGTTCCAGGCACATGATTGGAACAAGGAGCATGTTGAAGGAGTACACTCCAGTTGAAAATGGACCCAATGTCATCTTTGGTGGTTCAGAAAAAGGAGTAACCAAAGGATTTGGTAAGATATCTAATGACATAATCACTATCACACAAGTAGCTTATGTGAAAGGTTTGCAACATAACCTGGTAAGCTTAAGCCAACTATGTGATCTTGGCTATGATATTTTTTTCCTCAAGGATGAGTGCCAAATTAGGAGGTCAAGTGACCAAGGGCTCATCTTAACAGACACTAGGAGAGAAAATGTCTATTGTCTCAATTTTATTTGTGAGAGTAAGGACTCTCCTTTATGATTAGTTGCAGATGAGAAAGCTTCACATTGTGTCCAATGGCACAAGAGGCTAGCTCATCTGAATTACAAGACCATAGGCAAACTCTTTAGTGAAGAGTTAGTGAGAAATGGTCCTAAGGTGAAGTGCATCAAGGAGGGTATCTGCTCAGCATGCTAAAATGGCAACCAGACCAGGACCTCCTTCCAGAGCCTTGATACCAAAGACTCGGTGAGTTGTTTATACCTCCTGCATATGGATCTATTTGGTCCTATGCAAGTTCATAGTCTAGGTAGGAAAGTCTACACCTTGTGGTTATTGATGACTTTTCTAGATTTACCTAGGTGTTCAATCTAAGGAAGAAATCTGAAACCTATGATGTCTTCCAGACATTTGTTAGGCAAATTCAGAATGAACTTAACGGTACTGTGGTCAAAATCAGAAGTGACCATGGGACTGAGTTTCAGTCTGAATGCATGACAAGATTCTGTGAAGGGCTTGAGATTCATCAAGAGTTCTCCTCTCCTAGAACACCCCAGCAAAATGGGATTGTTGAGAGGAAAAACAGAACTCTCATAGAGTCTGGTAGAACCTTGTTAAGTGATACATTTCTCCCAGAATATTTTTTGGCTGAGGCAGAAAATACTGCATGTCATGACCTTAACAGGGCTTCCATCACCAAAAGCCACAAGAAGACTCCCTATGAGATTCTAAAAGGCAGAAAACCAAACTTATCCTACTTCAGGATTTTTGGTAGCAAGTGCTATGTTCTTAACAATGGTAAGTCCTATGTGACTAAGTTTGCTGTCAAGTCCCAAAAAGGGATATTTTTTGGGCACAACAATAATAGTAGGCCATATAGGATATATAACTTGACTACTCAAACTATAGAAGAATCAGTACATGCTGTCTTTGATGAGTCAAATCTAATTAACTGTGAGATGCCAAGCACCTCTTCTAGTTCTATAGGTTTAAAAGATGTGATGGACAAGCTTACCATCAGGGAAATGGATCCAGCAGGATAAGATAAGGAAGATGATGGGTGTTGTCTAGGGGGAGCTCAAGACTCACAAGCTGAGGATGAAGAACAGTCAGCTGAAAAAATGCAGTACAGTCAGATGAAGACAATAAAGTTCAGCCAGCTGAGAACAATGCAGAATAGCATGCTGAAGCAAGGATGCCTCCAGCTGAGAGACATCTGAGGTACCATCCAGCACACCAAATTATTGATGATGCAAGACATGGTGTCCAAACAAGGAGCAAGAGCATCAAAACAGCTCTATGTTCAAGCTTCCTATCACAAATAGAGCCCAAGAAGCTTGAAGAGGCTATCAAAGACTCTCACTGGATTGGAGCTATGCAGGAAAAGCTGAATCAGTTCAAAAAGTGTAAAGTCAGGAAGCTGGTTGCCAGACCAAAGGGACATAATGTCATATGAACTAAGTGGATCTACATGAACAAGCTAGATGAGAATGACATTATTGTCAAAAACAAGCCAGATTGGTGGCAAAAGGATACAAACAAAAAGAAGGAATAGATTTTGGCCAGACCTTTGCCCCAATAGTAAGGCTAAAAAACAATAAGATTATTCCTTGCTTTTGTTTCCTATCAAGGATTCAAAGTCTTCCAGATGGATGTGAAGTCAGCATTCCTGAATGGAGACTTAAAAAGGAAGTATATGTGGATCAGCCACCAAGTATTGTAGATCCTCACTTTCCTAATTTTGTTTACAAGCTTAAGAAAGCTCTATATGGGTTGAAGCAAGCCCCTAGAACATGATATGAAACATTGTCTACTTTCCTCATTGAGAACAAATTCTCAAGGGGGAAAATAGATAAGACCATATTCCTAAATGAATCTAAGGGCAAGATCATCCTAGTCCAGATATATGTCGATGGCATTACCTTTGGATCTACTGAAAACAACATTTGCAGGAAGTTTGCCAAACTTATGCAAGGGAAGTTTGAGATGAGCAGCATGGGTGAGCTAAAATTCTTCTTAGGACTCCAAGTAAGACAGACTGATGATGGCTGTCCATATCCCAGTCTAAGTTCACAAGAGAGTTAATTAAGAAATATGGTATGGAGAATGCCTCCACCATGATAAATCCAATGGGGTCAAGTATGCATGTAGGCAAAGATAAGGCAGAGAAACTTGTTGACGAGTCTTTGTATAGAGGGATAATTGGCTCCCTTCTATACTTGACTGCTAGTAGGCCTGACATCATATATGCTATATGTATCTATGCTATGTATCAGGCATGCCCTAAAGAATCTCATTATTTTGTTGTAAAGAGAATTTTAAGGTATCTCAAGGGGACACCACATCTTGGTTTATGGTACCCTAGGAATAGAGATTTTGAGTTAACTGGATTTTCAGATGCATATTTTGCAGGCTGCAAGGAAGATAGGAAAAGTACCACTGGTACATGTCAATTTCTAGGTGGAAGACTGGTGTCATGGAGCAGCAAGAAGCAGACTAGTGTTTCTATCTCCACTACAGAGTCATAGTACATTACAACAGGTAGATGTTGTGCTCAATTGCTGTGGATACAGCATCAGCTTGAAGACTATGATATTAAGATAAGTAGAACTCCTCTATATTGTGATTCTACTAGTGTAATTTTTATTGCTAGGAATCCCGTTTCACATAGTAGGACTAAGCACATAGAAATTAAGTATCATTTTATTGGGGAGCATGTTGAGAAATAAGACATTTGCCAAGAGTTTGTCTCGACTAACAAGCAAGTGATTGATATCTTCACTAAGTCACTAGATGAAGCCAAGTTCAATACCTTCAAAATTGATTTGGGTATATTGAACTTAGAATAGCTTCAGGTACTCCCTAAGGTATTATGTTTGGTACAAGCTTGTTCTTTTTGTAGGTGTTGTAGACCTAGTGGAAAGCAAGACTTGAGAAGATGCTTCTTCTCAAGTGGTATCAGCAGCTGTAGGACTAGAGACTTTCAAGTAGTCTTTTCAAGTGGTGTAGAGAATTTCCAGTGATACTGAATTTCAAGTGGTATCAAGTGATATACAAGTCAGCCCTGTATAAGGGGCATGTTGACAGCTGCAATCCTGACTTCATCTACATCAGCTAGGGGGAGAACACAATGGGAGAAAAAGACCTGATTCTCCTTCCTAACTATCTGAAGAGGTAAAAAAGGGGGAGAAGTAGAGGTCATGTGTACCTTTGGTTGATCAAGCTCAAGGGGGAGAGATAGAAGATGACTTCAGAAAGGATCAAGCTCCTTCATGAAAGAAACACAAGGGGAGAAAGTCATGGGGAGACAAGGTTGATCAAGCAAGGAAGGATCAAGCTAAGAGGTAATCCTCTAAGGCGTAACTCACCCTACAGCAATCCAGGGGGAGTAGGTAAAATTCATTTCACTGAATTTAATATTAATATGCTTTTATTGCCTGTGTAATGTGTATCTCATTGACTAAGGTACTTGATCAGTGGTTTTGACATATTCAAATAGGGGGAGATTGTTGGGTCCATTGATCCCAATGGCCCTAATTTGATGATGTCAAACATGTCAATGAGATAGACATAGTTGTATTTGATGTATGTTTAAGTTCATGCATACATGTAAGTCTTTGTCATAATGATTGGACAACTTGTTCAAGAGACAATGACAGGTGGACTCAAAGTGATAGGCTGGAAAGTCAGAAAAATGCCTAAGTCCAAAAGCGTTGAGTGAAGCAAGCTCACTCAACGTCATTCAGCTAATACCGCTGAGAGAAGGCAGGAAATCAAAGTTGATAGAATTACAAAGGCAGAAATTTGGCTAAGTCCAAAAGCGTTGAGTGAGCTCAACTCACTCAACGCCATATCGCCAGAACCGTTGAGACAAGGTTATCCTGTCAAAGCATAAACAGTGGAAGCCAGAATTTTGACTAAGTCCAGAAGAGTTGAGTGAAGCTTCGTCACTCAACGTCATGCTAAGCCTATCAACGCCAAAGCTTAAGGAGACAGAAAATTCAACTAAGTGAAGTAGCGTTGAGTGAAGCTCACTCACTCAATGATAAGTGAAATGGCTCTGAGTCTAGCCTTACTGTGAATAATCCAGAAAATCGGCTAAGTCCAAAATCGTTGAGTGAGGTCAGCTCACTCAACGTCATCAGACAGATAGCTGAAGAATGGGCTAAAGGGAAAATATCGTTAAGTGAGGTCAACACACTCAATGCTCTCAACCCCATCTAGCAAGAGCTGAAGAAATTTCTAAGTCCAGAACCGCTGAGTATACCATTCGACAAACAGAGCTTTGCTTTCGTCGAACGCAATTCAGATTTTGTGGAACGGAGTTCAGAATCTTCGAAACCAGTTATTTAGTTATAAGAAGAAATTAGCTATCAGAATTTCGTCGAGCGGAGTTCAGATTTCGTCGAAATCAGCTTTCACCTGAAGGAAGAAATCAGCTGAGAGAATGCGTCGATCTCAGCTTCTCTGTTTCGTTGAGCTGAGCTCAGGTTTCGTCGAACTGAGTTCAGATTTCTCAAAACACAGAATTTCAGAAATGTTATTTGATTTTGGCTAAGTCCAGAAGGATGCTGACTCAGCAAAGTCAACAAGTCAATAAAGTTCAGATTCGATACAAATCGACATTAATGTCGTCATCAGTCTACAGTGAATCTCAAGTTAATTAAGCTGAGGTTTTTACCACTATTAAAAACTGGGACACGTGTCGATCATCTCGTTATTTTGATGAGAATATAAATAGAAGAAGTGATTGAGATCTGATTAAGTTTTTCGAATTAAGTTTTTTGATTAATTTTCTGAGAAAACGAGAAACAGAGTTGTCGTCTTCATCCGCCATTGTTGTAGAAGCCAAGAACTTCAAGTTCAAATCAGAAGGGCTTCTGAGTAAGCTGTTGCGATCATCATCTTATACAACAAGTTCAGAGTAATTCTCTGAAGAAGACGAATCAGCCTAGGCGTGCCCTTGATGAAGTTATCTTTTCGATCCAAGCCGAGCTAGAATCTTAAGATCAATTCACTGGATCAAAGAAGAAGAAGGAAGGGCTGATAATTACTCAGTCCAGATCAGTAGACATTCCTGAAGGAGAAGCATATTGATCTGCTAGTCGATTCCCGAACAAGTCGGGCTACAAATTCAAGATCTCTGTATCATCTTGTTGCTGGGAAGACAAAGTTAGAGCTGAAATCTGCTCCGTTCAGGTAGACAGACACAAATACTTTCCTCTGTTATCTGTAATTCAATTTTATTCATTAATTCTGTGTAAGATTCATTTTGAATCTGAGTGGTAAGACAAAGGCCTGAGGTGTAAGCCTGATATTATAAAGGCTGAGGCAGGGCAGGGATTACCTGAGTTGTAAGCCTTGTTATAAAGGCTGAGGAAGGGCAGGATTGCCTAAGCTGTAGGAGTGTGGATTCACTCTGAGGTAGAGCTCTTGGGAAAAACTTAAGCTATAGGATCTTGGAGATCTGAGTGGTAGGGCTTGCGCATGAGTTGTAGGAGCCAGTTGGGCTCTGAGCTGTAAGATTTGAGGATCTGAGAAAGTGGAAGGAAGTTTGACCGAATCTAGCTTATTGCTGGATAGGCGAAGGGGGAAAGTGGATGTACTCATTAATTGGAGAACCACTATAAATCACTGTGTACTGTGTTGTGTGTGCTTTGATTGTTGTGATTGTTGTGTGTGCTGTGATTGATATGTTCAGATAATCTATAAACTTCCAAAAATTTTTAAATTGGACCTATTCACCCCCCCCCCCCTCTAGGTGACTAGTGTTCTTGAAATCAAGACTTTCAGGCAAGAGAATGGAAGGTTGCATAGTAACAGTATGAGCGACATTCATCTAGCAAAGAATGTTGCTTTTAATTCAAGTACAAAGCACATTCAGTTAATGTACCATTTCATCAGGTCGCTTTTGGAAGATGAGGTTCTAACATTGGAGAAGATTCACACTTCGGAGAATCCAGCAGATATGTTTATAAAATATGTGAATTAGGACAAACTGAAGCTTTGCTTAGCTTCAGTTGGTCTTCAAGGTTGAAGATAAGGTGGAGCCACCCGCCACCATTCACCGTCACTGCCATGAAGATGTTTTATGGAGCTACTCTTGGAGGATCATTACTGGTCAGTCTCCAAGTAGGAAATTGTTATTTTATGGAGCCTAATTGTGTATGAGAGTACTGGGCACTCGCC
This sequence comes from Platanthera zijinensis, assembly GCA_039513925.1. Classification (NCBI taxonomy): domain Eukaryota; kingdom Viridiplantae; phylum Streptophyta; class Magnoliopsida; order Asparagales; family Orchidaceae; genus Platanthera; species Platanthera zijinensis. Next base: position 269,305,217 of record CM077078.1, read on the forward strand.
ACGATTTTGCCAGTCATGGGCATTTATGTAATTTTCCTTGTCCTGTTTGTTACGTGTATAAAAGTCCTGTTTCGGCCTAGGGTTGCGTACACATATACGAAAACTGAAGAAGAGGAGCGGCGAAATAGAAGAGGTGTACTCTTGATCTCTTTATATAGTGGATTTTCTAGGCTTGGGTGGTTGTGGTTTTTCCCCGATCTTGGGGTTTTTCAACGTTAAATCCGTGTGTGTTTTGCTTGTTAATTTTTCTGCGATTTCTTACGTGTTCTCTGGATCTCGTATTTTCTAACAATTTGCACCCCCCAAATCAAGCGGTCCTTTGGCTTCCTGGTTAGGATGGCCTCCCTCACTTCCCTAACCAGGCGATAGTCTTGTCGTCTAATTCTCCTAGCGATTCGCTTGGGGCAGGGCTGCCCGAAAGCAGGCGGTCCTTTCGCCACCTAGTTGGGGCGTCCTCCACACTACCCTAATGGGGAAGCAATCTTGTTGCCGCTCAGCCCCGTCGGTGCCCCGACAGGGGCAGGGCTGCACAAAATCTAGCGGGCCCTTTGTCCGCCTAGTTGGGGTGGCCTTCTCGCAGCCCAAATCGGACGGCAGTCTTGCAGCCCAACCTTGTTGTCACCCCGGAAAGGGTATGGACACCCAAAATTGGGTAGCCCTTTGGCCGCCTGGTTGGAGAGGCCTTCTTGCCACCCAAATAAGGCGGCGGTCCTGCTGCCCGGCCCTGGTCGAGGGCTACCTCACCCCGTCTTCTGGCCTCGTTGGACCGCCCCTCCCCTCGCGGGAGGTGTGGTTGGCTTTTCTGTTGGGCTTAAATCTCCCGTGGGCAAAGTCTTCATTCTCATAAATTTGGTGATCTGCCCATTTCAAACATTCCTATTCGTCTATCTGGTAGTTACCGGGTAAAATTACTGGGTCGCCCCTCCTAAAATCTTTAAATATGACTCGATCGTCCTTCATTTGTATTCTCTTCGGGCCTTGGAAAATCTTTCAATGGATTTTCTCTCTCCTCCATTTCTCCTCCCTCGTGCGTCCTTTTCTTGCGTGCTCCAGTGTGCCCCTTTTGTGCGCGCTCTTCAGCACGCCTCTTCCCCCCACGCGTCGATTCCTCACGTGCTCCCTCACGCACATCTTCCTTTCTCATTCACGTGCGTGCATCTTCCTTACGTTCTCCCGCACTCGCCACTTTCGTGTGCGCCTCTGCGTGCTCCTACCAATTGAGCCACCACGCGCACCACTCCCTGTGCGCCACAGCACACTCCCTCTATGTACGCCCCTGCACGCTCAACTCCAAGTGCGCCACTGCACGCTCCGTCCAAGTATGCCCACGCGCGCTCTGTTCCAAGTATGCCCCCGCACAATCCGTCCAAGTGCCCTTCTGGCCATGCACTCTGCTCCAAGACCATGTTCAGTATGTCTGGCTCTCCAAAAAACCTCCAAGATCACACTTCAAATCCAGCAGTTTAAAAGACCAACTTCGGAGACCGCCACAATCCGCTTGGACCGCCAAAGTCCGTATGGACCGCCATAGTCCGTCTGGATCGCCAAAGTCCGCATGGATGACCAAAGTCCGTCTATACCTCCAAAGTTTGTCTCGACCGCCAAAGTCCATCTCGACCGTGAAAGTTCGTCTTGACCGCCAAAGTCTATCTCGACCGCGAATGTCTGTCTCGACCGCCAAAGTCTGTCTCGACTGCCAAAGTCCGTCTTGACCGCTAATGTCCGTCTGGACCGCCAAAGTCTGTCTCGACCGCCAATGTCTGTCTTGACCGTTGAAGTTCTTCTCAACCGCCAAAGTACGTCTTGACCGCAAAAATCCGTCTCGAGCGTCAAAGTTCGTCACGACTGCCAAAGTCCATCTTGACCGCCAAAGTCCACCTTGACTGCCAAAATTTGTCTTGACAGCCAAAGACGCCTGCAAGATTCATCAAGCACTTTGAAGGTCGCAAAAAGTCCAATAATTGCCTTTTGCCTTTCGGCTGTCTGCGTGGCGACCGAGCAAAATACAAACCTCCTCAAGCCCGCTAGTGCTCCCAAGTTCGTTTGCCATACACTGTGAGCAGATGCACGACCGCAGTACTCTCAACCCCTCAACTCTGTAGTGGGCCCATCAGTCAGCAACAAGTCGACCTTTACATGCTCCTCTAATTACAATAGAAGACAAGCCGCAGAGGATAAGGCGCTCAGAGCACATCACACAGACATCTAAGCCGCAGATACTAGGACGTGCAAAGAACATCGCTTCCGCTTCCAAGCACTAATAGAGATCTTCACAGTACAACGAGCAAATCACTCCCCACAACACACGAAGAAATACTCAGCTCTGTGAGCGGTGTCCTGTCACCCTCCGAGCCTTGCTTTCTCTCTTTCTCCAGTAAATGTTACAAGAGGCGGTATGTCACCCTCAATTCTCTTAAAAGCCTACTACAAATCGTAAATAGTGGAAGTTTGGTCGGCAAAGATCCTGACACATTGTTTTTCACCCAGTTGACGGTTTTTCCACGTTAAAAAATTTTTCTTGTCAGTTGTCTATTTTTCTGTGACTGTTTGCGCGCTCGACCACTTTCGGACTAAGACGGTTCAATTTAATCCGATTTACCGGAGCCTTGAGCGATCCCTAACTGTGACAAATACATGTGACGCGGAAACTCTCCAAGAGGTTAAAGATAAAATAATAGAAAATTAGAGAGTGGAGAGTCTATTAAAAGATCATAATCTTACTTTGGAAACGACGGAGGCACCGTAGATTATGGATGATTAAAATGTTAAATGAGATTAGTGTTTATGGTGGAGCAGTGGGATGATTAAAGTAATATAAGAAAGAGGAAATATGTGATTGGTCACTAAAGTTTGACCCAACCCACCATAATTTTGAAGTAATATGACCAAAATTTAATTTAAAAAAAAGTGAAATTACCATTTCACCCTTTAACAAGGTCAGCCAAGGGTCTAAATAAAGAAATCACAATTTGTCAACGTGTTCTAAACTTCAAAATAAGTTCACCCTCCAAATTTCATAATTTTTGAAATTGGCTTAATATTTTACAATAATTAAATCCATGGCAAGTCAATGGTACCCGTTCGGCAACTCGGGGTATCGTACTGTTATAAGGGGCATGCGACGGTTCAAACCACCTCTAGGTATTCGGGCTGTCTTTCTTAAACTCTCTTAGAACACGAACTCTGTCCAATTTATAATAATCAGCAACCAATGTTCACTAGTTCATGAGGAGGTTCATGATGTCAAAAACACATGAATGGATCACGGTAATTCCAAATTGATTGGGATAGCTCACAAGCTAAAATGCCCTATTAAGCTTGACTTGGGTCAAATTCGTGCACAAAAATTTTAAGGGTCCGTTCGTTTGTACGGAATTGAAATTCGATATTGAAATTGAATATTTGTGAATATTATAGAATTAAATGTTGGTGACTAATTCTAATTTCAGCATTCGCCTAATAAAAAATATTATTGAATATTGTGTAATTGATCAATTCTTTTGTTCGTTTATAAAATAAAATTCAATATAAAATTTGAAAAATATTACAAAAAAACTAATATAAACAAATGTGTGTTATGATCGCGACTTTTTTGCTCGGGAGTGATTTTTGTCCGCGGACAAGTTTTTTACACCCGGGTGCAATTTTTTCACCCGGACGCGATTTTTTCACCCGGGCGAGATTATTTTCGCCCGACCGTGATTTTTTCTCACGGACGCGATTTTTTCACATGGCCACGATTTTTTCACCCGGTCGCATTTTTTTTTCCCGTGCGTGATTTTGTCGCACGAGCCCTTTTTTCGGACGGGCGTGTTTTTTTCGCCCTGGGAAAAAATCGCGCCCGAGCTAAAAAAATCTCCTAAGGGGAAAAAGGGCGCCACAGCGAAGATTCGCACCTGGGCGAACAAATCAGCTCGGTCGGAAAAATATTGCTCGGGCATAAAAACGCGGTCGGGCAAAAAATTTCGCGATCCGACGAAAAAATCGCGTCCGAACGAAAAAATAGTGCCCTGGAGAAAAAATCATGGCAGGGCGAATAAATTGCGCTCGGGCGAAAAAATTTGCGCTAGGGTGAAAAATTAGTGTCCAGTCGAAAAAATCATGTTCGTGCAAAAAAAAGCGCGACCGGGCAAAAAATTCAAGGCATGGTGAAAAATTTGCGCCCATGCAAAATAATCACGCCTGGGCGAAAAAAGAGCGCTTGAACGAAAAAATCGCGTCTGAACAAAAAAATCGCCATCGGGAGAAAAATTACGGCTGGGCGAAAAAAATCGCGCTCGGGCGAAATAGTCGCATTCGTTCAAAAATAATAGCGCCTGAGTTAAATAACTTGCGTCAGGACAAAATACGCCGCCCTGAAAAAAAATGCGCGCCTTGGCAAAAAATTCGCGCTCAGGCGAAAAAGCGCGGTCGGGCGAAAAAATCACGTCTAGGAGAAAAAATCGCGCCCGGACAAAAATCACGCCTGTGCGAAAAAAATCGCGCTCCGGCAAAAAAAACGCCTAGGCGAAAAATATAGCTCATTGGGGAAAATCGCGCTCCAACGAAAAAATTCGCGCTCGGGGAAAAAACTCCGTGCCCGGACGAAAAAATCGCGCCCGGGCGAAAAAATGCGCGCCCGGGTGAAAAAACGTGTGCCTGGCCGAAAAAAACGCGCGTCCATTTGAAAAAACACGCGCCAGGGTGAAATACACCGCTCTGACGAAAAATGTGCGCCTCAGAGAAAAACAAGCTCACTGGCAAAAAAACACGCGCCTGTGCGACAACAGGCGCTCCCGGGAGAAAATCACACGCTTAACTTAAAAATGTGACTCGGCCGGAATTGTCCAATTCTTATATAGATCGGAAAAAATTGTCTTTAGTTCAAAATGAATTACACGGAATTCATTAAAATTCAAATTCCAACGTCATGCGTGCAAACGAACGACGGAATTGGAATTAGACATTGAATTCCAATTCCAAGAGTTCAATTCCAAGCAAACGAACGGAAGCCAATTGGTTAGCTCAGTGTGTTCTATATATCACTATTGGTATAGAGATACTAATTTTGACTCATTAGGCTCACTTTAACCTAGGTTGTTTGATTGTACTAACACTGGGTCGATGCGGGTTTAGTGTCCGATAAAGCACACAATGGAACAAGTGATAGAGTTCAAAAATTGGGATGTTACAAAACCCTCAATCCATGAAGTTTCTCTAGGAGAGTATCTAAAAATCATCAAAACCAAGTTGCACTTCTAATAGAAGTGTTTCTCCATCCATAAACATGAAGTGTAACTTGCAAGCATGATAATCTCTTTGTTTTCATACTTAATCTCATATTTATATTATGCATGAGGGGCCCTCTGTTGAAATTATTGAAGTGAAAGTGACAGTTTGGGCGGTCTGTTCGGGCGGACTATGCAGACAGTCTTTGCGATGTCGGTGGTTAGACCGGGCGGTCTGTGCAGACTGAACTTGGCAAATAGCTAGGTCAGCCAGTGTTCCACGGCTTGTTCCCCAGGTTGGTTTTAGGCGGATAGGATGATTATCCGCTCAGTTGCCGGTTTGAGCAGCTGTCTCTGGAGTTCGTCGATTTGGTGCGGACTAGTTTTGTATCCACTAGTGTTGTGCTTGCACCAGGGATGCCTGGTGGTGTGGACTTGGTTTGTTTTGGGACCAAGTCCAGGTTGGCTTAGTCCGAGTGGTCGCGTGGCCTGCGCGGGTTTATTTCTATATCCGCCGAGCTCGGTAGTGTTGGAGTTACCATGGTAATCTAGAAGTGGTCAAACATGTAATCTCACTGCCAACGCGATATGAGCCTGCAGGGTCGCACATAAGAGATGTGGAGAAGTTGATAGATTGACTATGTTGGTAAAGGTTACCAATCACCGACTTGAATGGGGTTATGGGCAAAATGTTGCCTTGAAGGATCGACGGGTTGGGCAATTGTTGCTTTGAAGGATTGACCAAAATAGTCGACCGAGGGTCGACGATCATCGACCGCGGGTCGACGAGGATCGTCGACCGCGGGTCGACGAGGATCGTCGACCGCGGGTCGACGATCGTCGACCGCAAGGTCGACGATCGTCGACCGAAGGTCGATGATTATCATCAACCCATGTTCGACGTGAATCGTCGAGTATCGTACTCTGATTCTCGCCGATTGATTCTCGCCGACTGATTCTCGCCGATCCTATGTGTTCGTCGCCGAATGATTCTCACCGAATCTGGAAGGTGATTCTCGCCGATTCTGAAACCCTAATTTTCTTGTGGTCTGCGGATAGTGATTCTACCTAAGTTTATTTATGCCTTGCGTATAAATAGATACTTAGGGTTTTTTTGGAATGGCAGAGATTGTCGGCTTTTCTCTTTTGACCGAAACGAAACCGACGGAAGTGTTCCGCCGTTCATGTTCGCTCCGCCGATTCCCGAATCCCGCCGGACGGAAGTGTTCCGCCGCCGTGTTCGCTCCGTCGACCTCCTCCTCTCTGGCGATTGTCGCTGGTGTTGCTATTCCTGGCGTGGACCTAGCAGTCCGTGGAAGAGCAAGGTACGGTCGATCTCCTTCCCGATTATCCGTATGACGGAAAGGTCGGTGTTCTCCCGCTCGTGTGGATTTCTGCAGAGACGTGGACATCATTCCACGTAGAACTCGCCATCGACAGGGACACGAAGCTTGGAGCATCTCCGTTGAGTTGTGACTCAACGCCACTGAGGTAATTTTTGCCTAGTTATTTATTAACTTCTTGATTCAATGATCATGGCTTGATCCCATCTCTTTTGGGTTATTCTTGATGTTTCATTCTTCCGCTGCGTGCACAAGTGTTGTGTCATCCTCATAGAGAAACCCAACAAGTAGCAGTCTGTATTGTGCGACTTTGCTGCGAGCTCGCTTGTTGCGGTCTGGAGCTGTTCACAAGTGGGGTGGACTAGGTTGGTTCTCGCTGAGTCCGCCTGTTTGGTGGTCTTGTCTGGATAGGCTTGGAGGCTTGTTAGAGGCTTGGTTTCCGGCCTTGGAGGTTCTACCGTAGCGGATTCACTCTTGACTAGTCGCAGTAGTCTGGTGTGTATCCGCGGCCTTTGCGGATACACTTGGTGCTCGCACTGGATAGTGTGATTATCCTATCATCTAGGGCGGTGATCATATTCCTCTCCGCGCCTATAAATAGGACCCCCTATCACATCAGATGGTACCGAGTGAACAGTAACTCAACTCGCGGAAAGTTGCTGCAATTAGGGTTTTCTATCCGTGCGGTTTGAAAAAGTTTGACCGGTTTGTGTTGTGCTGGTTGTGCAGATAGCGCTGAAGAGCCATGAACTTGGTTCTGACTGCGGTCAGGGATAGGGCGGACTCTGCGAGTAACAACAAGTGGTTTATAACAGGTCGCGACTTACGACTTAGCGGTTTCTCTTTTGCAACTTCTTCCCAGTTCAAATAAGTTGTCCGCCTCTAGGCGGATTGTTCAGTTCGGTGGCAGCAGTCGCTTGATCTGGAGGTTAGGCGACCTCGCGGTCAGGCGGCTTGTAGTTGAACGGCTAGAGTTCTTTCTTCAGCACGGGAATAACAGGTAGTCCGCGCAGCTTGTAGCGGTCTTGCGACTAGGTGGCTTCAGGGGACTCCTTGGCGGTTAGCAGCAGAGCCGGCGGTTACTCCTTGATGCCGCGCGATTTATTTTCAGCTTGTAATTTTCTTGCTCCATCTGATACATTAATAATCATTTCTCGCCATGTATGCCTCGATATGTAAAGTTTTTTTTGATTAGTACAAGACTCTTGCTTTTCTAGTTGTTTTTTCGGTTTGCTTGAACTCAATATGGTTGAGTGCTACTGCACCTGGTATCCTGTTTTCGCTGCAGCTCAATTGGTGATGGGAAGTGAAAGAACTTTATAGTTAAGCGTGCTCCGGCGAGGGTAGTCCTGGGATGGGTGAACTCCTGGGAAGTCCTCGTAGGGTCGTTTAATTGGATCACTTCTCATCGAAAGGAGGTCGGGGGATCGAGGCCGGGCAAGCGCAACGCCTCGCTGACCTCAACAACCCGCCACAAACAAGTTAAAGGGAGGTCAGCCCGGTTTGGGAGATTGACCGCACGCGGTTGTGTGGAGAGTGGGTTGGGGCTGGTGGACTGCAGTCCAGCTGAGAGCGGCCCGGGATACTCACATGAATGTGCCGACTCCCTTTCAACACCCTCAAATGGATCATATTCAACATTAGTATTTGAAAAGCTCACTTGGCCAACTCAACAGTTTATATGGTAGAAAACTACTCGAACATGAGTACTCCATAGAGTTATTAACAAAGGCTGCGTTTGGCGCAGCTTATCGCGACTTATTTCCTCCGATGAGGTTGGACAAAAATGTCATTGTCATACCAAAATTTTATGTCTCAAACTAGTTTCTTTTTTGTAACGTTTGAGATACCAACATACATTCTATGACAATGACATTTTTGTCCAACCACACCGGAGCAAATAAGTTGTGGTAAGCCGCGCCAAACGCAGCCAAAGTCTTCGCCAAGGACACTCGAAACCAATGAGTGAAGTGCTTGGCAGAATAAATCAAATAGCAGCAAGGTTTTTGTTATGGACATCCACATCTTTGTCAATATTCCCGCAAAAAGCGAATAAAATAAGGGTGCTGATATTTATACACCAGAAATGGCTATTCACACTCCATTCAAACAAAAAAAAAACTCCTCTTTTTTAACCGCATAAAAGTATATTTGTACCCCCAATCCCGATTTCATTCCAGTTTCCCTTGTCTCTCCCGTGCCCTAACCCGCCGACCCTATCCCCGCGCCCTTCGTCGCAGCATCCAGGCCGCCGCATTAGCTCTTCGGTGAATCCCTCCGACCGCCGCCTCCTCCTCCATTTCTCATCCTGCTTTCATTCCAGGTTTCCCTAGTCTCTCCCGTGCCCTAACCCGCCAACCCTATCCAGGCCGCCGCGCTCTTCGCTGAATCCCTCCGGCCGCCTCCTCCTCCTCCATTTCTCATCCTGCTTTCCATACCCTTCCCGACCCCGACCACCCTTCCGCATTTCTCCTTCCGCTGGCTGGTATTTGGTGTTTCCCGACCCACCAAGCATTCCGACGAACTTCCCAGGCTACCGCCACCAAGCTCCAGTAATTTTTGTGAGTAGCTTCTCCTTCCATCGTACTTCTCAGACCATCGGGTTTTTTCTCCAAATGAGGCCGACGGCCTTCTCCAGGAACTTCCCATTTTTTTTCATTTTTGGTTCTAATGTACTGCTCATTTGGCTAGGATTGGCCAGGCTGCAGTTTTGAGAGGGGCCAGAAATTCCTTGTACTAAATACTTTGGTTTCATTTTCACCTTCGACTCTAAGGTATAACATTGCAATGTTCTTCATTCTTTTTTGTTATAATGTAGAGTGTGGAATGAGTTAATTATTTTTTGGATTGAATGAGCTCATGTTTTTTTGTGTTATTATAGTGTAGATTGTGGAATGAGTTCATGGTTTTTTGGAGCTCATGATTTTTTTTATTTTTGTGTAGATTGTTGAATGGGTTCACAAAATATGTTGTTGTTGTGTAATGACGAGTTCTCTAAAGACACCGAGTTAGATGTTGGAATGCACTTTTGCACTAATCAGAGTTTTGAAAGTAAAGAATCATTAATTGAATGGGTTCGGAAAACAGCCATAAATTTGGGGTTTGTTATAATTATTTTGAGATCCGATAACATCACATCCAGAGCATCACCAAGAGTAACATTAGGTTGTGATAGAGCTGGGTTACCTAATGACAACAAAGGATATGTCAAGAAAAACATAAGAAAGTCAAGTTCGAAACGTTGTGGGTTTAAGTTTGCATTAAAAGGACAACGAGATGCGAATGATGAATGGAAACTTATAGTTAAATATGGTATACACAACCATGAGTTCGTTCACATTGAAGCACATCCATATGCCGGTAGATTAGACGACAATGAGTACAAGATAATGGAGGAGATGTTCAATGCCGGATGTAAGCCACGCAAAATTTTAACCGCATTGAAGAGAAGAAATCCGGAAAATTCAACATCACTTAGAACAATATATAATGTGAAAGCAAAGTTGTACAGAACACAACTTGAGGGTGGAACTCCAATCCAACATTTGTTTAAGTGCATTAGGGAATCCGGATATATTAGTTTCATGCAAGAAAATGAGAGTACTATGCATTTGGAAAATTTGTTTTTTGCGCATCCTACTTCAGTTCGGCTAAGCAATATGTTCTCAAATATATTTATGATTGATTGTACGTACAAGACCAACCAATACCGTTTGCCACTACTTTCTATTGTTGGAGTCACATCTACGAATCAATCTTTCTATTGTTGTTTTGCATTTATGTCAAGTGAAAACGAAGCTAACTATAAATGGGCTCTTGAGTGCTTCAAGCTTATATTTGATGGGAATGTAATGCCTAATGTTATTGTAACTGATCGAGAGATTGCTTTGATGAATGCAATTGATCTTGTTTTCCCAAATGCTAAGAATGTGTTGTGTCAAGTGCATATACATCGTAATATTTTGGCTCATTGCAAAAAATTCTTTACAAAAGGAAAAGAATGTGATGCATTTTTGAATGTTTGACAAAATGTCGTTAATTCAGTATCCGAGAATGAGTTTCATTTGCGGTTAAATGAAATGATGATCGAATATGCTACAAGTTACCCTGATGTGATTGCTTATGTTACAAAAACATGGTTAGAACCTTATAAAGAGATGTTTATTTCTACATGGGTTGATAAATACTTGCATTTTGGAAACACATCCACCAATCGTGTCGAGGGGGGCATAGTCAGTTGAAATTTTTTTTAGAAGTTTCAGTTGGAAATCTTACTACGGTTTGAAAAACATTTGATAACATGATCAACTTACAACATTAAGAAATCAAAAAAATGTTTGGACAAAGTAAGATGCATGTTTACCCGAGTTTTAAAACTACATTCTACTCAGAGTTAGTTGGGAACATCTCAACTGCAGCATTGGAGATGATAAAAAAGGAAGAAGAAACAATAAAATCAGGGTATGTTGAGCAGGCCCAATATGCACATAAGAACAGATATATGCTTGGATTGCCTTGTGCACATGAGCTTGCTATGTACATTAAAGAGGGTAGTGCATTTCTTTTATGGATGATCCACAATCATTGGAAACAGTTAACACTATTAGACAAACATGAGTTCAAAGTGAAGGAAGAATCAAATGAGTGTGTTGACATAGAGAACGATATGGAAGGAATATTGAAAAAATATAACACCATTACAGATCTACAACGAAAGGAGATTAAAAGGAAATTGCGCGATCTCATAAATCCGGATGCAAGTCAGACGAAGGAACCAAAAATGCCAAAGAAATTGAAAGGTCGCCCGAAGGGAAGTTCGAAAAAATTTATGGAGGATTATAAATCCACAAAAAGAGAGCTCTCACATTTTGAGCATGTCCTAAAAGAGGAACAACAAAAACAACAACAACTTGATAAGGTCAAATTGATTAAGACAAAAAAACAAACAGTTACAAGAGGTGGTTTCCTTGAAAATGTGCGCAAGCAAATGCCCCCAAATGTGCGTACACATATCATTGAGGCCATTGATGTTTTGGGAGATGGGCATTGTGGATATAGAGTGATAAGTCTTGCTCTAAATATGGGAGATAGTTGGATGCAAGTACGACATGATCTGGCGGGTGAGCTACATAATATGTCAGTGTTGTACACGAAAATATTTGGGACAACAAGGAGATTTGAATTACTAAAATCAATAGATTGTTGGAATGTACCAGCACCACTAGATAAGTGGATGACAATGCCTGACATGGGGCTAGTAGTTGCATCATGCTATAACATACAACTAGTTCAATTCTCGAGTCAACAATCCTTCACATTTCTACCACTACATTCAGCTCCACCAGATATTAGAAGGGTTGTTTATATCAGATATATAAATGACAACCACTTCATTGAATTGCGGGTGAAAGAAGAATGTCCACAACCGCCAATATTTCCAGTGTGGACAAGATATCATGAGGAGGTGGCGGAGCAATGAGAAGTTCCAAATATTACACGACTATTTTGACCATAGGTATGTAAATATTGTACATTTTTATTTTTAATAACTTAAAATTTTAGCAATGTCTTAATCTGATATTATTGTCATTTTGCAGAGGCACATTCAAAAAATTGAGGTTATTTCATCATTTTGGATCTTCAAATATATCACAACTTATTAAGTAAGTACAATGTAACAATTTTTAAGTGTAGTTGTTGTAATTATTTTATTAACTTAACAATTTGACGTGACTTTATTGCAGGGATAAAACATTATCAACGGGACCATACGGATGTTGACTGAATTTTGAAGAAAATATATGGATGCTGACTTTTTCAGCGCCAAATTATGATCATACGGATGCTAACTTTTTTGCCTATTACTTTTATGTAACAAGCTATTTTGAGAACCATATAGTAATTCTTCTTTTAATTATTCTTTTAGTGTTAGTTTTAAAATTTCAAAATTTGGGGTATAAATAGCCACTAGGGGTACAAATATAATTTTTGAGTGTACGAATATCCATGGGGTGTGAATAGCCATTTTTGATGTATAAATATCAGCATCCTAAAATAAACCAGATTGATATGGGTGAATGATTATGTTGGTTTGTGTCTTTTCAGACTCATAACAAGTATGTGTAAATTTGATTTACGTGAATAGTTAAACACATGATATGTGAGCAAAACAATTGTAAACCTTAATTGTGCGAACTTAGGCTTCGTTTTGGGGGACTTATTTTCACCGGTCAATCGGTCATGACCGCATGAACCAGACTTTAATTAAGTCCCGATTCATGCGATCATGACCGCTTGACCGGTGAATTTAAGCGGAGCCTTAGACTTACCGTTGGCACAATCACATTTAATTTGTTCTTCCAATTAGTTGTATATGTGGGAAGGTTGCAATTAAAATGGGGTGAATTGGTAGAATGCAAGTTCCACCAACTAAAACCTACTCCTCTGCCATTAAAAGAGAATATGGATCCAGTTTTCCAATGATTCGTGAACAAGGTCGATACAAGTCTTGTTCTTTTCATCTCAACCCTAGCTACTATTTTGATATCAAGGATTAGAAGTTGTTGTCATTCACTTGCCTCCACTTTATCAAATTATAACAATCTCTATGTTTGATGTCAGGTTACAAAAATCTCTTGCTTCTCAAGTAAACTTCTCTTCATTCTACAAATCAGGTTATTTTCAATAACTAATTTACTCATCATTGTGACGAGTGAGAAATCTAAGAGACACTACTCCATATTTTAACGTAGAACAACACTTTAACATAAATGCAGAAACTACTCCTAGTTTTAACGCTTATAAGTTCTCCACAGAGATGCGATCAATGACTTATTCGATTGCACTACATGTATGATGCTTAATTAATTTGTTCACGCCAATGAAAAATGTGTCGTAGGCCCCTATATATTCTAGTTAGACACAGTCGAATGCCGAGCTTCAATCCCCAAAACTACAAATATCTTGCGTGGAACCGTAGACCTAGCTTGCTTCAAAATGATTGGTCGATTCGAAGCCCGCGGTCTTCATTCGTAGTAATCATACATCTTTTAATCCCAACTTCCACCTTTTTAAATAAACATATTCAAATTTTTTTTTTGTTATTTTAATATGTAATTATATGCTTCTTCAAATAGAATTTTTTTTAAAAAAATTGATTATTTCAAAGCTAATGAATCTCCTCTTGTAACACCCGATTTCAATTTTCTAAACATTAAAAATGACTTATCCCAGAGAGCCCGAATTGTTAAAAACGATAGTAATATAATAATAATCTATCTAATTCTTGTTAATAATTAATTCATAGAGAGGCAAAATGGTCCAAAGAAGGGGAAGGGTGTGTGAGGGGGGTAATGTTTTGTGAAGGCGGAGAGATACAGAGAGGGGCAGCAGGCAACGATATGATCAGCGCTGGTGATTGTTTGCTTATAAAAGAGAGGGGAAGAAGCCCAATCCACACGAGCGGTTCCCCTTTTGATACTCTGAATGCGTCTCCCAATGTCCCCCTTACAGGCAAAACATATCAGTCTCAAAGTAAGAGAGAGAGAGAGAGATAGAGAGACGATCCTCGTGAATGTTGTCATCATCTCCAACGGCGTCTGTTTCTTCCTCGTTCTACTCTTTCCCAAGACATTCTGATCTCCTCCTATTTCCTTTACGATCTCTCTGCGTTTAATAAGAAGTGGGGGGCAAGGTTCAAGTTCAGATTTCCTCTTTTTTTACTCTCTGAAACTTTCAAGGACTGGAAGAAACCATGGAGTTCTCTCCTCCTCCTCCTCCTTCTTCTTCTTCTTCTCTCTTTCCGCCGGAAAGACATGGAAGAAGAGCAAATGGCAGCGGCATGGCACTAGAGAACCAGCCGCAGCCGCAGCAAGTTTGGGGCTTTGAAGGTTTGAGTGGCGGTTCAGGGTCTTATGGAAGTGAGAAGAATGGGCAGAGTGAAGAGCATGAGGAGAATGAAAGCGGGCATTCAAATCTCTGTGCGAGAGGCCACTGGCGGCCGGCGGAGGATTCCAAACTCCGGGAACTTGTTGCACAATATGGCCCTCAGAACTGGAATCTTATTGCCGAGAATCTTGAAGGAAGATCAGGTCTATAGATATATATTCATCTCTCATTTCCTGCATTGTTTCCAATCCTGCTTTTTTCTTACTCTTTTTTGATCTTTTGTAGGGAAGAGCTGTAGATTAAGATGGTTTAACCAGTTGGATCCGAGGATTAACAAGAAGGCATTCACAGAGGAAGAAGAAGAAAGGCTTCTATCTGCCCACGGACTATATGGAAACAAATGGGCACTAATTGCCAGGTATTTCCCTGGCCGAACTGATAATGCCGTTAAGAATCACTGGCATGTGATCATTGCGAGGAAGCAGAGAGAGCAGACAAATGCTCATAGAAGGAGAAAGCCCTCAAACTCCATTCCCACGCAGGCAGCCATGGCATTTGATGAAACTGCTCGCATTGTCGAATCCACCATTTGCGGAAACAGAGAGGAGCCTATGTCCACCTCCACCGATCTCTCCCTCAACTCTTCCACCAGATATATTAGCTTTCCCGGCCATGGATTCCTCACCGGATATAATCCTCGGGAGCCGCCCCCGCAGCCATTTGAGTACCTCTCCGGTATGTATGCTCCGCCCTCTTCTTCCAAACCTGCAAAAGTTCTCTTTTTTTTCCCCTTTCTTTACCATCTTCATTCTCCTATTTCAGGCCCTGATGAAAAGCTGGTGAATGGAAGAAATGGCTGCTCTCAGATACTTTTTTATTCTGAAAATGACTGCTTTCCGCGTGCTTTTCCCCATGCTTTAGTGCCAGGGGCTGATCGCTCCGGCTTCTTTGATTCTTCAAACTCTGAAGCTTCCGCATTTGAAGCTGCGGGGAATAACGGAGGCGACGCCGTTATCGTAGAAGACACCGACAGCGAAAAGGAGAAGATTAGCTTGCCCTTCATTGATTTCCTTGGCGTTGGGGCCACTTAAGTAATAAGTGGCTCTACAAAATGTGGAGATTTTCACCACTGTCACCGACTTTTGCTTCAGTGTTTTCAAACTTCGATGGATAATTTGTTGCCTCATCAGGAATCAATCGAACCAGAGTTGTAGATCCGTGATTTCTAAATGATGCTTTTTTAAATACTTCTTGTTCTTGACCAAATTACATAAAAAGTCAGCAGATTCCGCAAATGTTTAGTAGAATAATCAAAAATCTGATATTCTTTCAAGGAATTTTCAGTTCGAATCATATAAACAATGCGCTTCTAGTGCTGGATTGACAGCTCCATTCCTTCGTGATCAGATAATATTTAATTAATCTCCCAACAGTTTTGAGAGAAGCAATCCTGTTTTTTATTTAACCACATTTCCCCAAATTTGTGACCGAAATGCTTTGTTCTTCGCAAACTATTATAGATGGGGCAGAGGCTGTCATAGTGTTCTGCTAGCGCGAGGGCTTGCGGTAGTGTGAAGAGTCCTGAAATCTGTGGAGTTTTCCTTCTTCCATTGGTGAATCAGAAGCAGTGATCTATTGCAACGTTTCTCTAGTTCTCTTCTGCATCTGGCTCACCTGTCTTCGAGAGCAAGGGGAAAAATTGAAAGCTGTTCCCGACTTGGTAAAACTTGTGATGATTTTCAAAATGGTTTGAAGTTTGTTCCGGCTTTAGTAAAGTGTCAAGCAGTTGCGGGATGATACTATAGGCAGTAGGAAAAGAGTCTCAGAGGCAAAAACAGCTTCCTTCTCTAGGAGTCAAACAAAGAGTTAGACAGCTTTTTTTGCAGGGAAATTTGTATTGAGTTGTTATGATTGGGTTCCTCCTCCTAAGAATTTTTGAGTCAAACCGGTAGGATTTCGACCGAAATGTTCAAGCAAGCCGATCCGGCAGAGGGAACCGTGCGCGTGAGCCGATCCCGGTAGAACGGATCTAGATCACCCTAAAAGCGGGGACGAAACCAAGCACGCACTGACACGCACGGGCACCTGTGCATGGCCCCACGCGCGGCTAGCGCTGGCGTGCAGCTCCCGCGCGCGAGCCAACACATGCAGCCGACGCGCGCTGCACCAGCCGCCGGCTTGCAGCGCGCCGCCGCCACTTTCACTTCCTTTGCCGCTTCCGGACGCCACTGTCGCTTGCTCGGAACGCCCAGGGAACATGTTCGTCATTTCTGAAAAATTTGTGATCCAGGTGACCGGAACGGAGCAACGTCACTCGTCAGCTCAAGATCCAACCTGACGCAATTACCATCACGTCTCTTTAACAAAAATATAAGGTCCCTTTGTTTTCATTTGAAAACAAACAACTAGAGAGACAAGAAAGAGCTCTGAGATTTTCCGGCGAGTACGTGAGATTTAGATCGTTCATTCGCTCCAAATTCGCCCTGCTTGCTCTCAACGCTCGCTGGAATGCTCCAACAAGCACATGAGAATGCATAGAAATACGCTTTCTTGGACGCTCCAACTCCGTGGACTTAGCTCCATCTCTCCCTCTTTGCCTTCGAGGCTTGTAAACAGAGATGTGACATTAGAGCTGTCACGGTTCCGATTCGGTTTCAGTTTTACTAAAACCGTGAACCGAACTGCTAAGGTAATTTGCCAAAATCTTATTTGTTTGACCGGTTCTGATTCTGGTTCCGATTCCAATATAATTTTTGGAACTGCCGTGTCAACGGTTCCGGTTATGGTTCAACAAGAACAAAAATCAAACTGGTACTACTAACGGTTCAGACCGGTTCTATGTGGTTTGGTACGGTTTCAATCGGTTCCAATAAGAATCAAAATCAAATTTGGTGGAATGAATGAGAGATGTCAAAAATAGAACACCTGAGAGGAAAAGTAAATCCGTTAGATTTTTTTTGCAAGAGGAAAATTGAAGTATGGGGTCTGGATGTAGGAATTTCACGTTATACTAAGAGGGAGTATTTTTTTTGTGTAATATAATACGTAGAAATGAAGGTTAAAAATCAAAATCGTAAAATCACAAAACCGCACCAGACCACACCGATTTTAAATCACACTGAACGATTTTGTTGTGGAGAGGTTTTATTCGTTGCAAAGCTGCATAGTTTGTGGTGCGATTTTTTGTGGTGCAAAATTTACAAAACTGCGACACACCGTTGTCATCATTCATACCAACTTCTTCGAAAGAGCCCGACATTCTACATATTGCCAATGAATATAAGTTACCTTCATTTTTCTGTAACTTTGTCGTCTCTTTTTCGGTTAGTGGTTCCTTCCTCTTCGACTTTTCCTAAACATTGATTGCAGATATGCATGTTAGAAACAATTTTTGTATTATTCTTCCTTTTCGGCTCTTCCTTGACAGATATAAAAATAATATTTAGAATTTAAATTTCCGACTCCTGAGGACTGAAATGAACCGTGAACCTTCAATCTCCATTCAAAAATTTAAAAATAACGACCGTGTAATGTTGATGTAATGTTTAAACTACACCGCACAGTTTTGGTGCAGTGCGATTTTGTTCAGTCCAAAACCGACCCCCTTTGGTACGATTGTGGTTTGAGTTCTAACTGCACAAATCGTACCACGCGCCGAGAGCAGAGACGGTTCAAGTAAAAGTGATCCCAACCTGTCCAGCGACACGCAAAGAACCGTAAGCACCCATGAAGACCAAGCGAACGCGCCAGGCCCGCGCCCGGGCACGCACGGCAAGTGCACGCACCCGCGTGGCCAGCGCTCGGACAAGGCGCGCACACGGCCAGCCAGCGCGTTCCCCAGGCCGCTCCCCGCACGGCCGCGCGCAACCCACGATCGCACGCCGCCAGTTGCCCTCGCCGCCGGCGACCTCAGCCACTTCCGGCCTCCGACTCCTGACACCTTACCCGGGCCGCCCGAACTACACGGGGGGAAGGGTGGCACTATTATCATTTTAGCGAAAGTGGTGATCTGCGTGATCGAAACGGAACGACGCCATTCACCAACACAAATCACTCTCGGGGGAAATTACTGACGCGCCCCTCCCGAAAACTATAAAAAGGCCCCCAGACCTTCATTTCAAGCCAAGCAACTCCAGAGGCAAAGTGAGAGTTCTGAGATTTTCCGGCGAGATCGTGGACCTAGGACGATTCTCCGCTCAAGAATTCGTCTACTCTTCTCCTTACACTACAGTTCTCTCACACGTAAAGTGACGTTAATTGCCTCAACGAAAACGCTCTCATCTAGGCTCCACATCAACGAGAGCGCTACCTCCAGACTTCTCCTTGCGCTACGATTCTGTCAAGCCTCAAGTGACGTCAACCGCCTCCGCGAGAGCACTCCCATCTAGGCTCTGCGTGTTACAAATGCTCCTACCAAGGTTCCGCAAGCTCAGTATCATCTTAAAGCCGGAGCGCTTCCATAAAGGCTCCGAAGACTTAGTTATTTCACCCTTTTATCGTACTTGTAACGGAGTAGCAGTCTGTTGCCCTCCGAGATCAAACTAATATTTGTAACTCCAAGAAGCTAGTGAATTTTTGCTCGTCACAGTTCCACCCACGTAGTTTTTCACCCTTTTCAGGTTTTTCACGTCAAAAACACCTTTTGTCCATTGCTGTTGTTTTCTTTAACTAATTGCACGTCCGACTCGACTCCGAGCTAAGGCAGTTCAATTCTTCGGTTTAACACCCCCATCCATTACATAGGATATAACAGAAGGTCCGGCCGGGGCCACATGCCATATTCTAAAGACAGTTAGCGGAGTTACGTATTGAGACCATAATCCATTAACGCATCCTAACTCAGAGTGCATTCTAGCGGAAGATAATTTAATTGATTATAACCCAACCAAACGAATATCCACTAAACCCAAGTAGAAATGATAATATTAGTACACAAATCATTATGGCCTTACAAAAGTTTCCTCATATAAAAGTGTTTTACATACTTTCTCACGCAGGCTGGCAACACATGAAGCAATAAACACTAAACACAACTTTGTTTTGGCCTTTGAGGGATGTCATATCAACCATGGGCTTCAACCCGCTATTTCCCGCTCGACTCGGCTGTACCTGCACGAAAGAATTCCACCCCAATGGTCGCAAATAAAGCAACGGTAAGCATTAGCTGACAAAATTATAACGACACCACCCCTCACTTGGGGTGGCGGTGCTCCTTCCATGCATTCATTTAACATAAGTATATAATGGCAATCATCACGTGCAATATAAGCACCATTCACCACAGACGTTGACACTACCGACCACACGCCCTGTGCACTCAGGGCACATTAACGGTGTACTAGACCTAACCAGAGTCACACCCCCGTACTCAGCGACGATCAGAATAATTTAAGCATTAACTAGTCTTTTTGGGCCGAAGACAAAGACTCGCTCCTATGGCTACGATAAAGTCAAGGTGATCTCCTCGATTCACTCAATGACTCACTCCAAGTCAAATGACATAGGGTTGGGTACGGTTCAACTCCTTCCCAATGCTCAAATCGTCGGGCGTAACAAACCGCGACACGGGTTAGCCTCCCCTTTCCCATTCGCATGATACATAACTCTGTTATGTTCTAAGGATGGCACTCATGGCCGCCTAAGCTGGGCCCCCGGGCTCTCAGCTCTACACAATGGCCCACAGGTCTCCAAGAGACATACCTCACAATCACAATGGCCCCTAGGTCTCCAAGAGAAAGGCCTTACAATCACAATGGACCCCAGGTATCCAAGAGACGGGCCTCACAAAACATTGCTCACTGGAAGCTACCACCGGCGGTAGCGCTACCGCCGCGCAATAGGGGATAGACTATCGATTCTTCCCCCAAAATGAGTATTTTCCTAGAGGCACTTCCAGTACTCTCACTACAGCATCCGCACAACCTGTAACTCTGAAAATTACACTTTTCCATGGAGTCTTCTTCGACATACAAAACAATCATCACCAATCCAGACCAACCTGTCTGGATGGGCTTCACACAACATGCCTATTATGTACTTCGATTCCGGAGTCTAAATGCAAAAATAACAGGGATACAACCGATCAACCCGTCGACAGAACAAATTCCACGTGCTCGTGGAGCGTCTACCCTCACATGCCAAAACAAAGGACTTCACATGTCCAAGGAGGAAGATCATTACTCTTGCCGTTTGTTTCGGTGCTATGGGAGAGAATCTAGCCGGATGAAAATGACCGCTACGGACTTGCCTCCGCGGATCTGAGCTCGGCTTGCGACACGGAGCTCCGAAACTCCAATGGCGACGGGATCTCCTTCCTATTCCTCACTCTCCTCTCTCTGCCACTCAGAAGAAGAAATCTACGAGAGAAAATGAAGTGGAACTCAACAGCTTTTCCTCCTTCTTTCCCGGCCTTCAGCCCAGGAAACCGAGCTACCTTTAAGAAAAATGAACGGCCGTGCGATATCTATCTACTGTTGCACGGTACGACAAGTGTTGGCTTTTTCCGCAAGCCCATCGCCCAAAACCTCCAATCACACGATGATACGTAGCATTCCGTAACTGTCCTGCTACCGGCGCGCAGTAGACGATGAGTCCTATCAACGCGCCGTTCACAACAAACATGTACTACTGCCCCGCAGTATCGCTACTACCGTGCGATAGCTCACATAGAGGAACTCCAAACAAATCGGCCACACTATCGCTAGCATTAACATTACCTCCGGGCAGTAGCTCACTGATAGCTTTGTCGACTAATTCGACCATGCTACCGCCGCGCGGTAGCAACCTACCGCCGCACGATAGCAACCTACCGCCATGCGGTATCTCACAGAGAGCACATTCACCAATTCCATAATACTAACGTCGTCGCTAACCCTACTGCCGAATGGTAGCTCACATAATCAATCTCCTGGCTACAGGAAACTTGGGGCGCTACAAATATCCTCCACTTAAAAAAATTTCATCCCGAAATTACACTTTGTAGGAAAACACAGAAGTATCAATATCACAATGTATATCTTAAAGAAATTGCTCGGGGAACTCCACTCTTATGGTTTTCTCGCGCTCCCATAATAATTCTTTATGGCCACAGTTGTCCCATCGGACCTTGACCATCCCGATCGACTTGTTCCATAGTTGCTTGACTTCCAAGTCTTCGATTCGAATGGGCTTGACCTTCGTTGTCAACCCACTATCAATCGGCACCTGATCCTCAACAACCACTTGCGTAGGCTCTTGCACCACCTTCCGTAACATCGATATGTGGAATACATCGTACATACCACTTAGTTCGGTCGAAAGCTTCAATCGAAAGACAGCTTTCCCACTGCGCTCCAATACCTCAAACGACCCAAGGTACCTCGGACTTAGCTTTTTCAAGCATCGAATCCTTGATATACCCTTGAATGATTTGATCTTCAGATAAACCAAATCGCCCTTGGTTAACTCGACATTTCTATGCCTTGCGTTATAATACTTAGCCTGCCTATCCTGAGCGATCAGCAACCGCTCCCGGATTGTACAAATAGTCAAAGTAGCATCTTCAACTTCCTTTCGCTTGAATAACTTCGTTTTGCCCGTTTCCAACCATGACAAGGGAGTATGACACTTTCAATGATAAAGGGCCTCGAAGAGTGTTATCTGAATGCTTGTCTGGTAGCTATTGTTATAGGAAACTCGATCATATATAGGTGGTCCTCCCACCTCTTCCCAAAATCTTGGGAGCATATGCGAAGCATATCCTCCATCGTCCTGCTTACTCTCTCGGTCTGACCATCCGTCTAAGGATGAAAGACCATACTAAACTTCAGTTTGGTACCCAATAATTGATGAATAAGCCTCCAATCATTAGACGTGAAGCACCCATCTCGATCACTAACGATACTATGGAGCACACCGTGCAATCGTACAATATTGTAAACATAAAGCTTCACCAGCTTTTCCACTAAATCGTCCTTCCTATTCTGAATGAAGTGCGAGACCTTCGTTAAACGATCAACGATCACCCAGATGGCTTCATTCCCCTTCTACGATCTTGGCAAACCGTGCATGAAATCCATAGATTTGCCGTCGAACATCCACTCCGGTATAGGTAATGACTTCAGAAATCCATCGAGCTTCTAACATTCGGCCTTTACAAGGGCATAGGTCTGACACTTTGTCACATATAGAGCTATGCCCTTTTTCAATCCTGGCCACCATAACAACATTTTCATGTCCTCAAACATCTTTATGCTCCCGAGTGGATTGAGTACTTTGTGAAATATGCCTCATACATTAACTCCTCCCGTAATTTTCCCAAATTTAGGATGCACAATTGACTGTTCTTCCACAAAAGGCCATCAATAATAGAAAACTGGGCATTTGACCCATCCACAAACTCCGCCAAGTAGCGCTTCATACAGTCATCCAGATCCAGCGCTTGCCGAATCAAATCTGCGAGGCCATACTGTACTTCTGTCCAGTTCAAATATGCTTCAACACTAGACCTCCTATAAACACAAGAGATCTCCAAGGCCTCCAAATCTCGAATAAGATGCTCATCATGCATCTGTATCCAGTTGGCATGTGCAGGTGCCCTTCGACTCTGCTCATCCGTAACAACATTTCCTTAGCCAGGAACGTAATGCATCTTTAAGGTGTAGTCCCTAAGGAACCCCATCCACCTTTGTTAGCGCATATTCAAGTACTTCTGATCTAACAAATATTTCAGGCTCTTATGGTCTGTAAATATATCGACATTTACGCCATAAAGGTAGTGCTTCCAAAGCTTCAGAACGAATATCACGACCGCTAACTCCAAATCGTGGACCAGATAATTCCTCTCGCGTAATTTCAATTGGCGTGAGACATATGCTATCACCTTCTTGTGTTGAATTAAAATGCAGCCTAAGCTGCTCCCTAAGGCGTCATTATAGATTTCATAGCCCTTTGAACCACATGACGAGCACAAAATAGGTGTCTTGGTCAGACAACTTTTCAATTCTTCAAAAGCTTGTGCACACACCGGCGACCAAATAAATTTCTGATCCTTCCTCATCAAGGTAGTGAGGGGTAATGCTATCTGCGAGAAATTCTCTACGAAGCGCATGTAGTAGCCGACAAGCCCCAGAAAACTCTGGACTTCCGCTATAGTAGACAACACAGACCAATCCCGTATCGCAACTATCTTCGCCGGATCCACCACAATTCCCTCTCCACTAACTACATGACTAAGGAACGCTACGGAATATAACCAAAACTCACACTTAGAGCACTTGACGTACAGATGACTCCTTCTCAGGGTCTCCAAAACAGTGCGTAAATGATCCACATGTTCTTCCTCAGACTGAGAGTACACCAGGATATTGTCAATAAATACTATCATGAACTGGTCCAAGTACTCTCTGAACGCCCGATTCATCAAGTCCATAAACACGGATGGCACATTCATTAGCAAAACGACATGATAGTGAAGTCATAATGCTCATAACATATACTGAATGTCATCTTGGGAATATCACTTTCCCTGATTCTCAACTGATAATATCCAGATTCTAGATCCAGCTTCGAGTATACAATAGAACCAACTAGCTGATCGAACAAATCATCGATTCTCGGAATCAGATACTTATTCTTCTCTGTCATCTTATTCAACTCCCGATAATCTATACATAGCCGCAAACTTCTATCCTTTTTCTACACGAAAAGGACCAGTGCGCTCCAAGGTGATGGACTTGGACGCACGTAACCTTTATCTAGCAATTTTTGAAGCTGCACTTTCAATTCCCCCATCTCCCTTGGTGCTAGACGGTACGGAGAGCGTGACACAGGCTTGGCACCTAGAACTAGCTCAATGGTGAAATCTATCTCTCTAAGGTGGAGCTCTAGGGAGTTCTTCAGGGAAAATGTCAGCAAACTCCGATACCACAAAAATACTGATCAAACCAGGCTTTGGATTCTTATCCTCTAATAGGGTGAGGAATAAATCCGCACCCTCACGAACTACTTTGATTACTTGGAGAGCGGACATCATCGTCCTTCTCGATCCCTTTATACTAGAGAAGGTAGTTTCATAACCCTTATTCAGCCCCAGTTTGACCATCTTGAGACTGCAATCGATGTACGCACGTTGCTCCGAGTGCCAATCCATGCCAAAGATCACATCAAACTCTACTATCGGTAGTAGTGATGCTTCCAAATCAAACTCTTGACTTCCTATCCGCACCTTTACGCAACAAACTCTATCCGCATGCATTGAACATCCGTTAGGCAGCAACACATCCAGCCTATCCTTAGCCACAGAAGAAGGTAATCCAATACGCGACACGAAGTCCTCAGACAGAAAGGAGTGCGAAGCTCTTGTATCAAACAATACTTTCGCTGGACATTCCAAGATTAATACAAAGCCTAATACAAGACAGTCATATAACCAATGCATAGGGCGTAAGATATGGAAAACAATAAAGCTAAAGTCTAAACATACTTATAACCACATCGCCTTGCTTAATGACCACCTGCTGGCCAAGGTTGTAAACTCTAGGTTGGGTTAGAGCATTATAGGGCATGGTTGACTCCACCATCTTCCCTTTCTCAACATTAGATGCTCCTGCCTTTTTCTCCACCTTGCCACTCCAGCAATCACGGGCTATGTGTCCTGGCTTGCCACAATTATAATAATGAATTTGGCCTCCACACCCAAACGTTACCCTAGAGGCAACAGATGAAGAAGCCAGTCCAGCAGATTTGGGCTTCTTGTTCCACCTTCGATACCCAGTTTTGATGAGCTTGGTACTTTAAATTCTGGCATCTTTAATGCCAAGTGATTTTTATGTTGTACGTGCTTCATATCCTGCTTTAAGGATTGAGATATATTGACCAAGGTCAAAAAACCCTGCGTCATTGGACCTGAGAGCAACAACCTCAGATTGTCGCGCATTCCTTCTTAGAACTGGTTGGTCTTGCGCTCCTCATCAGTAAAGATAGAACCCATATATCTCCCCAACCTAATAAACTCATGTAAGTAGTCGTCAACACTAATATTTCCCTGAGTTAACCTCTGGAATTGATTCTCCATAGCAATTTTCTGCGCTAAAGAAATATACCGAGCCAGAAACAATCTCGAGAACTCATCCATCGAGATATTTGTGAGCTGTCTTCCAGCAAAGTGATGCAACTCCAATTCCTCCAACTATAACCTTGCCTCTCCGTCCAGTAGGAAAGTGGCTACGGTGACTTTCTTCCACTCCTCCGTTTTTGTTAGCGTCATGTCTCTCTTAATCCAAAAGAGCCAGTATTCGGCTTGCGTTGGGGTTCCAGTCCCCATAAACACTAAAAGATTGAAGCTCATTACATGCTTGAGCTGCTTCTCAGTCGCTCTTCTTTACACTACAGGCCCTGCAGATCTTGATCTGGTACAATAGGCTTAGCCACACTATGCGGTACTTGGCCCAGTTCAAGGACATGAGGCTGCACTTTCCTCCCTAGCTGAGCATTTGTCATGGCGAACATAACTTCAACCACCCGCCTTATAGTTTCAGCAGGTCGAGGGGTTGCAGGCATGTCATTCGACACACCACTCTATGCAGAGTGCTGATGTTGGGATTGATCTACACAATTCCTAGTCACCTATAATCGTGTAACACACCATTAAGCGACTAAACACATTACCAAAAAGCAATTACAAGAATATTCAGGTTCCTCAAACATGTGTATTTTCATTACTAAGTAGACATTCATGGGTTCTTTCATGATATAAAGGTAGCGCACATACACATGCTCACCACCCCTTAAAATAATTCGTCTATGAATTCAAATAAGAAAGACCGACACCAGCCTCTGATACTAAATTGTAGCACCCCCATCTGTCACATAGGATATAACCGAAGGTTCGGTCGGGGCCCCACACAATATTCTATAGACTGTTAGTGGAGTTACGTATTGAGACCATAATCCATTTACGCATCCTAACTCAGAGTGCATTCTAGCGGAAGATAATTTAATTGCATAAAACTCAACCAAGCGAATATCCACTAAAACGAAGCAGGAATGATAACATTAATACAGAAATCATTATGGCCTTACAAAAGTTTCCTCATATATAAGTGTTTTACATACTTCGACACACAGACCGGCCACACGTAAAATAGTAAACAGTAAACAGTAAACACAACTTCTCTTTGTCCTTCAAGGGCTGGCATAGCAACCATGGGTTTCAACCCGCTATTTCCTGCTTAGCTCAGTTGTACCTGCACGAAATCATTCCACCCCAATGGTGGAAAACAAAGCAATGGTCACTAATAAATGACCAAATTATAATGACCCAACCCCTCACTTGGGGTGGTGGTGCTCTTAACCTGCATGCATTTAGCATAGATATATAATGGCAATCAACCCGTGTAATATAAGAACCATTCATCACAGACGATGACACTACCAGCCACATGTCTCGTGCACTCAGGGCACATTAATGGTGTACCGGACCTAACCAGGGTCACACCCCCATACTCAGCGATGATCAGCATTATTTGATTATTAACTTGTCTTTCTAGGCCAAAGCCCAAGACTTGCTCCTATGGCTATGACAAAATAAAGGTGATCTCCTCGATTCACTCAGTGACTCACTCCAAGTCAAACGACATAGGGTTAGGTACAATTCAGCTCTTTTCCAATGCTCAAATTGTCGGACGCAACAAACCGCGATGCGTGTCAGCCTCCTGTTTCCCATTCGCACGATACATAAAATAGTTATGTTCCAAGCCTGGCACTCACGACCTCCTAAGCTGGGCCCCCTGGGCTCTCAGCTTTACACAATGGCCAACAAGTCTCTAAGAGACATGCCTCATAATCACAATGGCCTCTATGTATACAAGAGATAGGCCTCATAATACCAATGGCCCCGAGGTCTCCAAAAGACAGGACTCAAAAAACATTGCTCACTGCAAGCTACTGCCGGTGGTAGCACTACCGCTACATAGTAGGGGACAAACTATCGATTCTTCCCCCGAAATGGGTGTTTTCCTAGAGGCGCTTCCAGTATCTCACTACAACATCTACACACCCTGCGAATCCGAAAATTACACTTTTACTATAGAGTCTTCTCAAGCATACAAAACAATCATCACCAATCCAGACCAACCTATCCAGATGTGCTTTACATAACATGCATATTCTGTACTTCGATTCCAGAGTCTAAATGCAAGGATAACGGGGATACAACCGATCAACCCATTGGAGAACCACTTCCACGTGCTCGTGGAGCGTCTACCCTCACATGCCAAAACAAATGTCTTCATATGTCTAAGGAGGAAGATTGTTACTGTTGGGTACATTGGAAAATGTGTACCTGATTTGAAGAAGCCCAACTTAGCTCAATGATATACATTAAGGTGTATTTGATGTTGTTTTGAGTTGACATGTGCAGGTGAAGAAGTATTAAAGAATGCAGAAAAATATTCTAAGTCCACATGTCGACACCTGAAGAAATAGTGTCGACACTTCAGAATATTTGTGTCGACACTTCAGAATATCAGTGTCGACACAGAGAAAGATGGTCGACCACATTTATGTCGACACTGGGAAGCAGTGTCGACACATAAAGAAAATCGTCGACCTCAGCACTGGGAAGCAGTGTCGACACAGAAGAAGATAGTCGACCAGAGAAAAATAGTCGACTAGTGGAAGATAGTCGACTAGTGAAAGATAGTCGACCAGAGAAAGATAGTCGACTCACAGAAGAAGATAGTCGACCTCTACTGTATCGACACTGGGTGGATGTGTCGACACCTTGAGATTGAGTCGACACATATTGGCAGAAGTCGACTATGCTTGTGTCGACACCAGAAGACTGAGTCGACACATTTTGGCAGAATTGAAGATTGATGTGTCGACACCTGAAGGCTGAGTCGACACATACTGAGTTCTGAATCTACAACAACTGTGTCGACACACAGGACTTGTGTCGTCACACTGCAGAGTCTAGACCAAGTTATTTTCTGAAGAAGCTGTGTCGACTTAAAGGCAACTTAGTCGACATCATCAAAGACTGTGTCAACACCAAAGTCACTTGTGTCGACACAGATAGACAGATTGGTCTCGATACTTTCTAACAGACTGTCTCGACATTTTGCTGTCCAAGGCTAAGGTACAGGAACTGTTTGAAGACTTGACAGCTGTGGGTTGCCACCGTTTAACTGAAGCTGTCAGACCTGTCAGAAATCAGTTAGAAACCGGATCAGCCGGTTACCATGAAGAAAGTCTATAAATAGACATATTCAGAAGGAAATAAAGAGCTAAGAAAAAGAACAGAAGAAGATCTAAGAAGAAGAAACAAAAGGATTACGATCCTATTGAAGTTTCAATTCAAGAAAGTGCTAAGCTCTAAAGAAGATCTTCATCAGAAGATCTAAGAAGAAGAAGTCTGAAGTATCAGAAAAGGTGTTGGATAGAGAGGGATCCAGTCATCTTGAAGAAGAAGAAG
Organism: Platanthera zijinensis; assembly: GCA_039513925.1. NCBI lineage: Eukaryota > Viridiplantae > Streptophyta > Magnoliopsida > Asparagales > Orchidaceae > Platanthera > Platanthera zijinensis. Next base: position 269,334,109 of record CM077078.1, read on the forward strand.
GAAGCCATCAGTGGTTTCTCAAGAAGCTGTTTGGAAATCAACTCAGCTAAGTTCAGATTCAAGAAGCTTTGAAGAAAGCTCAGATTCAGTTGATTTCATCAGCTGATCAAGAAGTGTCTTGTCCTCTTCTCTCTCAACAAAGGCAAGACATTAAAATATCTTTTCTAAATTTCTATAGGATCTGTTTACACAGATCTGAGTTGTAAGCCTGTGTTATAAAGACTGAGTGTAGGAGAGGTGATCTCTGAGTGGTAGGGCTATTTGCCTGAGTGTAGGAGAAGGTTCTTCTCTGAGAGGTAGGCCTTGAGGCAAGGCTGAGGTAGGGCTATTGAGCCTGAGTTGTAGGAACCTATCCAGGTTCTGAGCTGTAGGATCTGAGGATCTGAGAATAGTGGAAGTTTGGCCGAATCTAGCAAACTGCTAGATAGGTGAAGGGGGAAAGTGGATGTACCCAGACCTTGGGGAACCACTATAAAACATTGTGCAATCTGTGATGCTTAGTTGTCTGTGAATGCTGTGCTAGATGTTTTAATTTGTAATTGAATTCTGCCTAGAAGTATAAATAAGAAATAAGAACCTATTCACCCCCCCTCTAGGTGTTTAGGTTATCTTGAAAGTAAAACTATCAAGTGGTATCAGAGGGAGGTTCCTCAGAAAGGACTTAACAGTCTGAGGTAGATCTGAAAGGCAGAATCAAGATTCAAAAAGATGGGTTCTGGTGAGAATCATAAAGAGCTAGGGTCTATGAAATTACCCATATGCAAGAAAGAAATTTTTGGAATTTGGAAAGAAAGAGTCAGATTGTTTATGGAGGCATCTGACCCAAGGATTTACATCATAGTACAGGAAGGCCCCTTCATACCAATGAAGGTATCAGTTCTTGATGCAAATATCCAAACTCCAAAGAGTTATTCAGAAATGACCAAGGATGAAATCATCATGGCAACCATGGATAAAAGAGCTCAGAACATTATTGTTAGTGCCATAGATGATTCAACATTTCAGAATCTGATTCACTGCAAGACCTCCAAAGAGATGTGAGACACATTGATTGTCTACATGGAGGGATCTGAAGAAGTAAGGCAGGACAGGAAATCTATGCTCAATCAGGAGTATGAAAGTTTTAGACAAGGAAAATCTGATAGCATAACTGAGTGCTACAAGAAATTCTATAGAATTGTGAATGAGCTTATGTCCTATGGAAGAGTCTTCAGTACTTATGAACTGAATGACAAATTCTTGAGATCCTTAACAAAGGATTGGGACACAAAGATCTGTGCCATAAGAGAAGTGGCTAAATTGGCAGAGATATCTCCTCCCACCTTGTTTGGAAAGTTGCTATCCTATGAAATGCAACTTATGGTGAGGAAGGAGGAGGAAAAGAATTCAAGAGGAGAGCATAAAGAAAAGACTGTGGCATTCAATGCAGAAGCCATTAGAAAGAATAGGAGGAAATCACCATCTCCTCCTAAGGAAGTTGCAGAAGATAGTTCTGAAAATTCAGATAAGGGTTCAGAAAGCTGTGATTCAGATGCAGACTTTGCTGCATTCACAAGGCAATTCCAGAGGTTCTTGAAAAAGAAGCAATGGAAGTCTAGGCCTTCCACATCACAGCAAGTTGATGACTATTATCAGAAGAAAAGGTCATCAAGGAAAGAGAAGAGCAGATTAAAGCCCAGCAAAGCCACTACTTCAAAGATTGTCTGCTATTGTTGCAATAGGCCTGGACATGTAGTGGCTGACTGTCCTGATAAGAGAAAGGAGTCTTCAGACAAGAAGAAGACTCATCAGAAAGGCAAGAAGGAGAAATCCTTTGTTGCAAAGAAAGATAAGAGTCTAACAGACCAGTTAACTTCAGAGTCAGAATCTGAAGCTGAAGCATATATTGGACTATATGCAGCATCTGAAGAAGAGGAGTTTCTGCAGTTGCTAGACTCCATCAATGAACAAAAGGATCATCAGTGTATGGGGCTGATGGCAGGATCAGAAGAGGACATATGCCAGAATCAGTCTGGTCCTAATAAGGTACAATGTCCTTCTATTACATCTGTTTGTTGTACAAGTGAAGAATCAGCTACATCTGCATCAAGTGATGTAGATGCATCTGAATCTGAAGGAGATGTCTATCAATTGATAGACAAGTATGGGGACTTATTGCTGGCCCTTAAGAAAAGCAAGAACCTGGTTAAATCTCAGGCTCAGGAAATTGCTGAACTAAGGGTTGCTACAACTGAGTTAGAGAAAGTTATTGATCAAAAATTAAATGAAATTGCCAAGCTGAAGAATATAACTATTATTCAGATGGGCACAATTAATTATACTAATGATCAAGTGAAGAGTCTGAAGGCCAAACTTAGAATTGAAAGGGATTTACTGGCTAGTTACTCTAAGCCAAAATCTGTCTTACCCTTGATAGATGAATTTGTCACTCAAAAGGGTAAGGCTGGATTAGGATTTAAAGGTAACTCCAGGGCTGGCAGATTCAAGAGGAAAGGCAAAGCTCCTGTTCAGCCACTAAATCTTTCAGTCCCCATAAAGTTTAGTAAGGTGGAAGTGCTTTCTAACAAATATGATCATGAAGATATTCAAGGTCATATTAAGACTAATGTTCTGAAGAACAAGGGTGTAAATGCAAGCAGGCCTACGTATGGTCATAAACCCAATGGTTTTAAGAAATCAGTAGGTGAAGTTGCTGCAGCACCAGCAATGAACAGAAATTCTTCTGACAAGGATGTATCTAGATCTAGATACAATAAGCTTGAATGTTGGTGCTGTGGCAAGAGAGGCCATTTTGCACTAAACTGCTGGTATAACCCAAGTGTTATAAAGAACAATAGTCTACCTGTTAGAAGAAATTATGGTAGCTTTATTAATGCTAATCTGAACCAAGGACCCAAGACTTACTTGGGTTCTAAGGGTAAGTAATTCTGTGTTGCAGGTGAATCCAAGTAACCATGCCCCTATATGGTACTTGGATAGTGGTTGTTCCAGGCACATGACTAGAACAAAGGGGCTGCTGAAGGAGTATTCATCTGTCAAAGATGGACCTAAATTGATCTTTGGTGGATCTGAAAAAGGAGTCATCAAAGGGTTTGGTAACATTTCTTCTAACCTAATTACTATCACTCAAGTGGCTTATGTAAAAGGTTTGAAACATAATCTAATAAGCATAAGCCAGCTAAGTGATTTAGGATATGACATTTCATTTGTTAAAGATGGATGTCATATCAAAAGGTCAAGTGATCAAAAGATCATATTGACTGGGTATAGGAAGAGAAATGTATATTGTCTTAATTTTGAATGTGAGAATAAGGCTTCTCCCATCTGTCTTGTAGCTGATGACAATGCTTCTCATTGTGTTAAGTGGCACAAGAGACTGGCTCATCTAAACTACAAGACAATTGGCCAACTCTTTAGCAAAGATTTAGTGAGGAATGGACCTCATGTTAAGTGTATAAAGGAAGGGATATGCTCAGCTTGTCAAAAGGGCAAGCAGACAAAATCCTCCTTTCAAAGCCTTGAAAACAAGGATTCTGTGAGGTGCTTATACCTCCTGCATATGGATCTTTTTGGTCCTATGCCAGTTCACAGTCTAGGTAGGAAAGTCTACACTTTTGTGGTTGTAGATGACTATTCAAGATTTACATGGGTGTTCTTTCTGAAACAAAAATCTGAAACCCCAAGTGTATTACTTAATTTTGTAAAGCAAATTCAGAATGAACTAAATAGTACAGTGGTCAAAATCAGAAGTGACCATGGTACTGAGTTTCAATCTGAAAGCATAACAAAATTGTGTAAAGACTTTGGGATTTTCCAAGAGTTCTCCTCACCTAGAACACCTCAGCAAAATGGAATTGCTGAAAGAAAGAATAGAACATTAATTGAAGCAGGTAGAACTCTGTTGAGAGACACCTCTCTCCCAGAATATTTTTGGGCTGAGGCAGTTAACACTGCTTGCCATGTAATCAATAGGGCTACTATCACCAAAAGCCACAAAATGACTCCCTATGAGATTGTGAAAGGCAGAAAACCAAATCTATCTTACTTTAGGATCTTTGGTTGCAAGTGTTATATACTTAACAATGGCAAGTCATATTTGACTAAGTTTGCTGCCAAATCCCAGGATGAGATATTTGTTGGTTACAGCACAAATAGTAAGGCCTATAGAGTTTTCAACTTGATTACTCAAGTTGTTGAAGAATCTGTGCATGTTGTGTTTGATGAAACAAGATTAATCAACTGTGAGTTGTCTTGTAGATCAAATGACTCAACAGGTATAAGCAAAAGTATGGACAAGCTCTCCATTACTGAAGTATCAAAGGAAGATGGGGCATTGGAAAATGAAGGTTTCTGTCCAGGGGGAGAACAAGACACTATAGAAGCTGATGAAAACCAAGAGATTCAGCTAAATGAAGGAGCTGGAAATGTTCAACCAGAAGGGAATCTTCCTCCAGCTACAAGACATTTAAGAGATCATCCAGCTGATCAAATAATAGGTGATCCAAGACAGGGGGTGCAAACTAGAATCAGAAATCAAAACACAGTTCTACATTCAAGTTTCCTGTCACAAATGGAGCCTAAGAAGTTTGAAGAAGCTATCCAAGACCAGCACTGGATTGATGCTATGCAAGAGGAGCTGAATCAATTCAGAAGGTGCAATGTCTGGGAGCTTGTTCCAAAACCAAGAGGCCACAACATAATTGGCACAAAATGGATCTATAGGAACAAGCTAGATGAAAGTGGAATAATAGTAAAGAATAAAGCAAGATTGGTTGCAAAAGGATACAGGCAGGAAGAAGGGATTGACTTTGATCAAACCTTTGCTCCGGTAGCAAGGCTGGAGGCAATCAGAATATTCCTTGCCTATGCAGCCTATCAAGACTTCAAAGTATACCAGATGGATGTGAAGTCAGCATTTCTGAATGGTGATCTTAAAGAAGAAGTATATGTAGAGCAGCCATCAGGTTTTGTAGATCCTCTTAAACCTGATTTTGTTTATAAGCTTAGGAAAGCTCTGTATGGGTTAAAGCAAGCTCCAAGGGCTTGGTATGAAACCCTGTCTACTTTCCTTATTGAGAATAAATTCTCAAGAGGAAAAATTGACAAAACTCTATTCCTTAGGGAATCCAAAGGCAAGATCATCTTAGTTCAGATCTATGTTGATGACATAATCTTTGGGTCTACTGAAAACAACCTTTGTAAAAAGTTTGCCAAACTTATGCAAGGGAAGTTTGAGATGAGCAGTATGGGGGAACTGAAGTTCTTCTTGGGACTCCAAGTAAGACAGACTGATGATGGCTTGTCCATATCCCAGTCTAAGTTCACCAAAGAATTGATTAAGAAATATGGTATGGAGTCATCCTTCACCATGAGAACTCCTATGGGAACAAGTATGCCTATATGCAAAGATGATGCAGGTAAACCTGTTGATGAGACTTTGTATAGAGGAATAGTTGGCTCACTACTATATCTCACTGCTAGTAGACCAGATATTATGTATGCTACATGTGTCTGTGCTAGGTACCAAGCCTGCCCTAAAGAATCTCATTATACTGCAGTCAAAAGGATTCTGAGATATCTTAAGGGCACACCTAATCTAGGTCTTTGGTACCCTAGGAATAGAGATTTTCAACTAACAGGCTATTCAGATGCAGATTTTGCACGATGTAGAGAGGATAGGAAGAGTACTACAGGTACTTGTTAATTCCTGGGAGGAAGACTAATATCATGGAGTAGTAAGAAGCAGACTAGTGTGGCAATTTCCACAGCTGAGTCTGAGTATGTTGCTGCTGGAAGCTGCTGTGCACAGCTATTATGGATGCAGTATCAGCTTAAGGATTATGGTATTCAAGTAAGTAGAACACCTCTTTTGTGTGATTCTAAGAGTGCAATTTCTATTGCTAATAATCCTGTTTCTCATAGTAGAACTAAGCATATAGAAATAAAATACCATTTTCTTAGAGAACATGTAGAAAAAGAAGACATTTCATTGGAATTTGTGAAAACAGATTATCAAATAGCAGATGTGTTTACTAAGCCCCTAGATGAGACCAAATTCAATAAATTCAAAATTGAATTAGGTATGTTAACCATTGATTAGTGTAATCACAATATTATCAACAATGAAGTTGAAGTGGTAACAAGACATTCAAGTGATATAAAGACACATTGAAGTAGTATCAAGTACTCTGTAGTACTTATAAGTTGTGATGAACAAACAGAAATTGGCTAAGTAAGATGGTGTCGACACATTCAGTAATATTGTGTCGACTCAGGGTAGTAATGTCAACAAGTCAGAGATATTGTGTCGACATAGAAAATATGTGTCGACACTTAAGAATCTTATTGTCGACTTATCCAGGAATGTAGTGTCGACTTCACCAGGATAGTGGTGTCGACACTTACAGATTTTGTGTCGACACTTATATTAAGAGTCGACACAGAATTTCTGATGCTCTTCTATATATCTCTGGTGTCGACATAACTGCAAATTGGTGTCGACACATAATAGACGGACTTGATGTTGAGACAATAGAAGCTTGTGTCGACACATTCCATCTGTGTCGACACTTATAGTCTGTTTTTGGCATCTTTTGATCTTCTTTAAACAGAAGGTATAAATAGGTCAAAAACTCATTCTGTCGACACGCTTACAAGGTTTTCGAAATCCTGTGTCGACATTCTCTCTCTCTCTCTCTTTCTCTCATCTTTCAAGCTTTCTCGACTGATCAATGGCGCCAAAGATTGAAGATAATGTGAATGAAGGATATGAGTTGGTGCGCCAGGCCTTTGCTGCTGCCCCTCCAGATGTTCTCGGGGTTATCTCTCTCCTCTCCGACTCAGGATTAGAATTTCTGGTCTCTGAACTATCTAAGATATGGAAGAAGGAGGTGCATGAGTTCTATACTTCTGCATCTGTAGTCTCTGAAAGTCATGAGATAAAATCAACAGTTCATGGGTCACCAGTGGAAATTACACCAAGTAAGTTAAGAACAATTCTACACTTACCTATAATTGAGAATGAAGAGGATGTCCATGCTTCTAAATCAAGGGAGGCTCTTCAATGGTGTGGATTGGATTCCACCATGAAAATTGGAGCTGCTTTTAATAGGAAAGGAATGAATCAACAGGGCAAGTTTCTATCTGAGGTGGTTGGAAAAGTTATTCTGTGCAAGCCAGGTGGACATGATAGGATTTTCGCCTATATGTTCAGCCTAATGACCAGGATTGTGTTTACAATTCCAATGGATTAGTCAACTGTAATCTTTGAAAAGATTAAGGAAGGAATCAAGAAGCCAAATCTGGCTAGAATAATGAGTATATACCTAAGTAAGAAGATTCCTGATGTTATGCAACAACAATCTGGAACAAAAATTAATCACATGAGAAGGATGGACATGAGATTGTTCTCCAGATGGGATAGGGTGCTGACCAAAGAGATGCCTGAAGTGGAAAGGCAGGATTCACCTGAGAAATCCTCAGGTCATGCTACCAGTACTGAGCACCCACAAGAAGAACAAGTAAGACAAGAGGTTGAAGATCAGCCTACTTCTACACAAGTTCAGGATGCCACAATATCTGCAATTCAAGAAGAAGAAGTAAGAATACCAGCTCAGCAAGTTTATTCACCTACACAGACTGTATCTACTCATGACCAGGTACAGGTGCAGGGGGAGCTGGTGTATTTTCCTACAAAAGACATTTCTAATATTTCTATTTCTGCACAGGTCCAGGGAAAGCAAGTGTCCTCACCTGCCCAAGACATCACCAATACTGAACAAGTATAGGGGGAGAGACTGTCTGAGCAAGTGCAAGATGATGCTCAAATTGATATATCTCAAAATTTGAATACTGCAGATGTTCTAGCCCAAAAGGAATATACTCTAGAAGAGTTATTTCCAGATAATGAAATAATTACTGATGGAATGGAAGTGGAGCAAGAAATTGAGGGGGAGCCTGTGCATGTGGAGACTGTACAACATGGCACTGAAGCAGCTGTTCCTCCTCCTCCCAAAGAAAGAGTTCAAATTGATAGTACTTCTGATTCTGAGAATGAAGAAGCCAGGGTGGCTAAGAAGAGAAAACTTATGGTCTTTCAGAGAAGGAGCAAGAGCTATAAGCAGGCTCTACAGTCTACAGCACATCACACTCCTTCTGTCTTTGATTATAACAAGTTTTTGGTCGATTTACAAGTGAAATTGGATGAACACAGAGTGGCTATTGAAAAATATGTTGATGAGAACAACAAGTCCCTGCAATTTGACTTAGCTCAATATATAAAATCTATTAGGTTTGAGGTCAATATGCATAAGAAGGAGATGACAGATTGCTTCCATAAGGGAGGTAATGCTGTGGTATATTTGGCAAAACAACAGCAGTCTATCATCCCTAAGGTGGATGATATTGCTTTAAAGCAAAGCTATGTCTTGGAAAATCAGATAAGGATGAATGAGAATTTAACTGAATCTCATCATGAGATCATTAATGAATTGAAAAAGATTGTTCCAGGCCTGCCTGCAGCTAGAGCAAAGGAAATGGAAGAATTTGATAAGAACTTTCAAGCTGCTATTGATTCTGTTAAAACTGCTATCACTACCTCTCAAAAGGAAATATCTGACAAGCTTCTAAAGTTAAAACCATTTTTTAAAGAGGGTGTGAATTATCTAGATGGCCAAATCAGATTTCAGAAGGAAGATCTAAGAGATCATGTTACTAGAGAAACCATAAAGGGGGAGAGGATGTTAGTTCATGCAGGCTCAGAGCACACCAAATGGGTGACCAATAGCATTCGAGCCACATTGGGATATCCACCTTTGTGTGATGATGCTATGGTGGCTGAGTCCGGAATACAAACAAGTCTACTTGAAGCCAATCAACCTGAGGTTGCCCAAGTCATTTACCCTCCTCCAGATTATGATATGATTGATCAGCAAGTTCAAGGAATGTATAGTCCTCCAAAGGAGGTTACCAATATTGTTATTGGGAAGGTTGATAAGCCTGAGGCTACTTTGAAAGACCAGCAAGATGCTCTACTATCTAAGAAAAGATTTAGAGAGCAGGCTGAACTTAAGCCAGACTTTGAGCAGTGGAGTCCTACTTCCAGAAATATTATACTCACTACATGGAAGGCTATCAAAGACCAAGTGCAGGAAAGAGGCAAGTGGTTCAATGAGATGGAATGGCAGAAGTATGAAGCCAGGCAAGAGGCCATAGTACAGTTTAGAAGAAAAGCCAAGCTGGGTAGGCTGCCTCCAAATGCTCAGGAGCCGAGCAAGTACTTTCCAAAGCCCTTTCATTATTTTGAAAGGCAAAGGCTCAAGGAAGAAGCAAAGAAGAAGGCTGATCTAAAAGGCAAGAAGCCAGCTGAAGATTCTGAAGCTCCTGTGAAGGCTCAAATTCTATCTGGCAAAGGGATTGTCATAAAAGAGCCTGATCAGTCTTAATTTTTAGTTCTTTCAAAGTATTTTGTAATGTTTTGATTAAATCATTAAATATAAATCTCTGTATTCAAACATTATCAAGTTATAAACAAAATGTTGTTTGGTATCATATAATGTTCATTCTGTGATGAATTGTTTCTATTTTGTTTATATTAAGTATTCCTGTTATGTCATATATCATCAGTTTATACTTTTTATAAATGGTGTATATCATTGACTATAGGGTTATGACTTCTCCAAATAGGGGGAGATTGTTGGGTACATTGGAAAATGTGTACCTGATTTGAAGAAGCCCAACTTAGCTCAATGATATACATTAAGGTGTATTTGATGTTGTTTTGAGTTGACATGTGCAGGTGAAGAAGTATTAAAGAATTCAGAAAAATATTCTAAGTCCACATGTCGACACCTGAAGAAATTGTGTCGACACTTCAGAATATTTGTGTCGACACTTCAGAATATCAGTGTCGACACAGAGAAAGATGGTCGACCACATTTATGTCGACACTGGGAAGCAGTGTCGACACATAAAGAAAATCGTCAACCTCAGCACTGGGAAGCAGTGTCGACACAGAAGAAGATAGTCGACCAGAGAAAAATAGTCGACTAGTGGAAGATAGTCGACTAGTGAAAGATAGTCGACCAGAGAAAGATAGTCGACTCACAGAAGAAGATAGTCGACCTCTACTGTGTCGACACTGGGTGGATGTGTCGACACCTTGAGATTGAGTCGACACATATTGGCAGAAGTCGACTATGCTTGTGTCGACACTAGAAGACTGAGTCGACACATTTTGGCAGAATTGAAGATTGATGTGTCGACACCTGAAGGCTGAGTCGACACATACTGAGTTCTGAATCTACAACAACTGTGTCGACACACAGGACTTGTGTCATCACACTGCAGAGTCTAGACCAAGTTATTTTCTGAAGAAGCTGTGTCGACTTCAAGGCAACTTAGTCGACATCATCAAAGACTGTGTCAACACCAAAGTCACTTGTGTCGACACAGATAGACAGATTGGTGTCGATACTTTCTAACAGACTGTCTCGACATTTTGCTGTCCAAGGCTAAGGTACAGGAATTGTTTGAAGACTTGACAGCTGTGGGTTGCCACCGTTTAACTGAAGCTGTCAGACCTGTCAGAAATCAGTTAGAAACCGGATCAGCCGGTTACCATGAAGAAAGTCTATAAATAGACATATTCAGAAGGAAATAAAGAGCTAAGAAAAAGAACAGAAGAAGATCTAAGAAGAAGAAACAAAAGGATTACGATCCTATTGAAGTTTCAATTCAAGAAAGTACTAAGCTCTAAAGAAGATCTTCATCAGAAGATCTAAGAAGAAGAAGTCTGAAGTATCAGAAAAGGTGTTGGATAGAGAGGGATCCAGTCATCTTGAAGAAGAAGAAGGAAGCCATCAGTGGTTTCTCAAGAAGCTGTTTGGAAATCAACTCAGCTAAGTTCAGATTCAAGAAGCTTTGAAGAAAGCTCAGATTCAGTTGATTTCATCAGCTGATCAAGAAGTGTCTTGTCCTCTTCTCTCTCAACAAAGGCAAGACATTAAAATATCTTTTCTAAATTTCTGTAGGATCTGTTTACACAGATCTGAGTTGTAAGCCTGTGTTATAAAGGCTGAGTGTAGGAGAGGTGATCTCTGAGTGGTAGGGCTATTTGCCTGAGTGTAGGAGAAGGTTCTTCTCTGAGAGGTAGGCCTTGAGGCAAGGCTGAGGTAGGGCTGTTGAGCCTGAGTTGTAGGAACCTATCCAGGTTCTGAGCTGTAGGATCTGAGGATCTGAGAATAGTGGAAGTTTGGCCGAATCTAGCAAACTGCTAGATAGGTGAAGGGGGAAAGTGGATGTACCCAGACCTTGGGGAACCACTATAAAACATTGTGCAATCTGTGATGCTTAGTTGTCTGTGAATGCTGTGCTAGATGTTTTAATTTGTAATTGAATTCTGCCTAGAAGTATAAACAAGAAATAAGAACCTATTCACCCCCCCTCTAGGTGTTTAGGTTATCTTGAAAGTAAAACTATCAGTTACCCTTGCTGTTCGTTTTGGTGCCTTGGGAGAGAATCTAGCCGGATGAAAATTACCATTATGGACTTGCCTCCTCGGATCTGAACTCAGCTCACGACTCGGAGCTCCTAAACTCCAACAATGATAGATCTCCTTCCTCTTCCTCACTCTCCTCGCTCTCTCTGCCACTCAGAAGAAGAAAGCCACGAGATAAAATGAATTGGAACTCAACATTCCCGGCCTTAAAACGAGCTACCTCCGTGTGGTAACTATCTACCTCCGCACGACACCTCAAGCATTGGCTTGTTTTGCAAGCCCACCGCCCAAAACCTCTAATCACGTGCCGACACATAGCCATGCCTTAACTGTCCTGCTACTGTCACATAGTATATCACTACAGCCGCACGGTAGACGATGCGTCGTATCAACGTGTCGTTCACAACGAACAGGCACTACCATCCCGCAGTATCGCTACCGCCGCGCTATAGCTCATAGAGAGTAACTCCAAACAATCAGCCATACTACTGCTGAAGTTAACATTATCGCTAGGCGGTAGCTCACTGAGAGCTTTATCGATTTATTCGACCATGCTACCGTCGCACGGTATCAACCTACCACCAAACAGTATCTCATAAAGAGCACCTACACCAATTCCATAATACTATCGCCGACTCCAACTCTACCGTCGGGCGGTATCTCACAGAATAAATCTATTGGCTACGACAAACTTGGGGCATTACATCTAGATTGGGGAAAAAGCCTGGTGACCCGCAACAGTTTGGCGCCGTCTGTGGGAAGGCGATCCATAAACTCTATAACTCTTTAGAAGCAACGCTTGTCGTGCACAAGCACCTCAAACCAGCAGCAACGCAACGGAATACCTAATGTTTTTGTCAGTCTACGCGAAGCTCCACAGGGCCCGGTGTGCACTGAAAGTCCTTGATTTCAAGGGAAGCTAAACCCTAGGGGGTGAATATGTCCACTATCCCTCCCATCTTTCTAACAGTGTGTTAGACAAGGCACTTCACCAAAAACTTGACTCCGCTAAGAGCTTACAACACGATCCCGCAGGACCACTCAGTCTCCTCCAAGACCTACAGCTCGAGCACAAAGCCCTACAACTCAGTGATCAAAAGATCACCTACCTCAGGCCAAAAGGCCCTACCACTCAGGCTAAGAGGATAGCCCTACCTTAGATCTAAAGGATCCTACAACTCAGATTCACCCTTGAATCCTACCACTCAGGCCAAAGCCATACACTCATATTTTTAACAGAATCCTACCACTCAGATCTATACAAGATCCTACACTCAACCTTTATAATTAGGCTTACAACTCAGATCTAGAAAGATCCTACAAAAAATAAAGTTTGTGGATGTTGAATAAACAACAGAGAAATGATCTTTGTGTCTTCCTCCTTCTGTCCTAAGAAAAATCAGTCCAGATTCCTTCTTCACAGCTCAAGGAAATTGTCTTCAGGATAAGCTATGCTTGTGCTGTGAAGTATCTGCATCAAGAGTAGGCCTTGACTACTTTTCTCTCATAGAAATATCTCTGATCTTACTATTGCTGGTGGTTATCACAGCATATAACTTGATGACCTTTTGGGTTCATTCGATTTTTAACTTCTTCTACGAGCTCTACAATAATGGCGAGGAAGAAGACGAAGTTTTTCCTCTTTTTCGAAAAGACAAACCCTAGCAAAGATACTCTATTCTCTCCCGGTCTCATTCCTTTTATTATTCTTTAATGGCTCTCTTGACCCGTGGGCCCATCATTAATTGCAGATCTATAGCCTTCATTTTACAGAATAAATCTTACAGTAGGCCTTCGGTGCTATTAGTGGTTGACTGCAGCTTTCCCGCAATGAATTTGAATTCCGTTGACTTGTTCACTTTTGCTGGCGTCAGCATCTGTGGACATAGCCAAATCTTTAGATTAAATCCATGTGTTGAGTGCGTTAAGTGAATGGCCTTCACTCAATAAATTTGGACTTAGCCAATTTCTCTGCATCATCAGGCATTGAGTGTGTTGAGTTAACTGGCTTCCCTCAACGAATTTGGACTTAGCCAATTCTTTTGCCTTGCTTAGGCATTGAGTGCGTTGAGTGAACTGGCTTCACTCAACGCCTCTGTACTTGGTCAATTTCTTTTACACTGCTAGACGTTGAGTGCGTTGAGTGAATCTTCATCACTCAACACCCCTGGACTTACCTGCAACTTTATTTATCTATTAGGCATTGAGAGCATTGAGTGAGCCTTCATCACTCAACGCTTTTGTCCTTAGACACTTCTCTGCAGTCTACCAGCTTACTGAGGTGTTGAGTACATTAAGTGAGTTGTCCTCACTCAATGCATCTGGACTTAGACAGAATTTTCTATCCATCTTTCGTTGAGCTTTGACATCACATGATGCTTTCTTCTCTGGCGTTGAGTGAGTTGTATTCACTCGACGATTCTGGACTTAGATAGAATTTTTATATCCATCTTTCCTTGAGATTTGAAATCACACGATGCTTTCTTATTTAGCATTGAGTGAGCGGTATTCACTTGACGATTCTGGACTTATCCAGAATTCTTGATAGAATCTTCAACTGCTTGAGCTTGACTGAAGTAGCTTGATTCAACGCTTCTTTCTTCAGGCATCAAGTGAGCTATCTTCACTTGAAGCTTCTAGACTTAGTCAATTTTCTGCTTACCACTGTTGAAGCTTTGACAGACTCAGCTATACTCGATGCCTCTTGTTATATGGTGTTAAGTGAACTGCCTTCACTCAACGCCTGTGGAATTTTAGCCGTATTTCTGTCTCGCAAACTGCTGGGCTTTTACTGTCCACACCTTACTCAGTGCTTTTAGGTATCTGGCGTTGAGTGAATGGCTTCACTCAGCGCCTGTGGAATTAGGGAATTTTTCAGCTTGCCAACATCCATCTTTGACATCTAGCGTTGAGTGAACTGGCTTCACTCAATACCTATGGACTTAGACATATTTCTGTCTCTCCACTTCTCTATCTTGGGACCACATATCACAACCACTTGGAATACCTATCTAATCAATGTGACAAGGACCAACCTGCATGCATGAACTTGAACATACATCAAATATAACTATATGTATACCATTGACTTGTTTGACTTCTACAAATCTGAGACATTGTGAGCAATAGACCCAATAATCTCCCCCTATTTGAAGAAGTCAAAACCCTCAAACAAAATTCTTAGTCAATGATATACACTAACATATGCAACAATAAACATTAAATTGGAATACTTCAAGAGTATCAAGTTATAGGTTACCACACTTTCCTTGCCTACAGGGTGATCATCATCACTTCCTACTCCCCCTATTTTGCTACTACCTGGACTTGGTCATTTCCTTGATCATTCCCTGCTCTCCCTTTTTGACTTCTGTAGAGTAGTCAGGGAGGTGCTGGCCTCTGATTATCTTCTCCCCCTTTTTGAGTTCAGATAATCAACTTTTGCAGCTGCTTGCTTCTTCTCTACAAGAAGCTGAGTCTATTCTTGTATGATGGACTTGCTCCCCCTCAATAGGAGCATCAGTACTTGCTCCCCCTCAACAAGAGCATATTCTATCATTTTATCTGATAGACACTCTAGTCCATTCAAGTCTTATAATCACTTGTTGTCTTCACACCCTGCAAGAAGTAGTAATTCCTACAACCAAAAACAAAGTGAAGAGCAATTGAATCTATACCAAGTTCAACATGCCCAACTCAACCTTGAAGGTGTTGAAATTTTCTTCATCTAGTGACATGTTGAAGATGTCAGCCACTTGCTTGTATGTAGGGACAAACTCAAGACTGATATCTTCATATTCCACATGCTCTCTTATAAAGTGATACCTAATCTCTATGTGCTTAGTCCTGCCATGTGAGACAGGATTCCTAGCTATAGAGATTGCACTAGTAGAATCACAAAATAAAGGACTTCTACTTATCTGAAGGTTATAGTCCTGGAGATGACGCTGGATCCATAACAACTATGCACAACATCTCTCAACAACTATATATTCTAACTCTGCAGTTGAAATTACAACACTTGTTTGCTTCTTGCTGCTCCAAGACACTAGTCTTCCTCCCAAGAACTGACAGGTACCTGAAGTGCTTTTCCTATCCTCTTTACAGCATGTAAAATCAGCATCTGAATAGCCAGTTAGTTCAAAATCCCTATTTCTAGGGTACCATAGGCCAAGATCTGGTGTGCCCTTAAGATACCTCAAAATCCTCTTAGCAGTAGAGTAGTGAGATTCTTTAGGGCAGGTCTGATACCTAGCACAAACACATGTAATATACATAATATCTGGCCTACTTGCAGTAAGGTATAAGAGGGAGCCAATTATCCCTCTATACAAAGTTTCATCAATAGGTTTCCCTGTCTCATCTTTGTCTATAGGCATACTTAACCCCATGGGATTTTTCATGGTGGAGGCATTCTTCATACTAAACTTTATGATCAACTCCCTAATGAACTTAGTTTGGGATATGGATAATCCATCTTCAGTCTGTCTTATTTAGAGGCCTAAGAAGAACTTGAGCTCACCCATACTGCTCATCTCAAACTTCTCTTGCATAAGTTTGGCAATCTTTATACAAAGGTTGTCATCAGTAGATCCAAAGATTATGTCATCAACATAAATCTGGACTAGGATGATCTTGCCCTTGGATTCCCTTAGGAATAGGGTCTTGTCTATCTTCCCCCTTGAAAATTTTTTCTCAATGAGAAAGTTAGATAATATCTCATATCATGCTCTAGGGGCTTGCTTCAGCCTATATAGAGCTTTCCTAAGTCTATAAATAGACTCAGGTGAGTTAGGAACAATAAAACCTAGAGGCTGTTCAACATAAACCTCTTCCTTTAAGTCACCATTCAGAAAGGATGACTTCATATCCATCTGGTAGACTTTGAATCCTTGGTATGCAGCATATGCAAGGAATAGTCTGATGGCTTCCAATCTGGCTACTAGGGCAAAGGTTTGATCAAAGTCAATACCTTCTTCTTGGTTGTATCCTTTAGCCACTAGTCTAGCCTTGTTCTTAACTATAATGCCATTTTCATCATATTTATTCCCGTAAATCCACTTGACTCCAATGACATTATGTCTTTGTGGTTTGGGAACCAGCTTCCAGACCTTACACCTCTTAAATTGGTTCAATTCCTCTTGCATTGCTATAATCTAGAACTGGTCTATGTTGGCCTCTTCAAATCTCTTGGGCTCAACTTGTGACAGGAAACTAGAATACAAAGCTGTATTCAGACTTTTACTCCTTGTCACCACTCCTTGATTAGTATTACCAATAATCTGGTGTCTTGGATGATACCTTAGATGCCTGACTGCTGGAGGCAATCTTGCTCCAGCTTCCTGATCTTTATTGTCTTCATTTTTTTGATCTTCATACACAACCTGTGTGCCTTGTGCTTCCTCTGGAATGCACACTTTGTCAGCTTCATCTTGAACTATTGGAGCAGCTTCCTTGATAGTCATCTTGTCCATCATCATCTTTGTACCTATAGGGCTAGAAGAGGAGCTTGTCAACTCACTGTTAATCATAGTTGACTCATCAAATACTACATTAACAGACTCTTCTACAACTTGACTTGTCAAGTTGTAGATCCTATAGGCTTTACTATGATTGTTGTACTCAAAAAAATCTCTTCATAAGACTTTACAACAAACTTAGTCACATGGGACTTCCCATTATTTAGCACATAACACTTGCTACCAAAGATTCTGAGATAGCTCAGATTTGGTTTTCTGCCCTTCAAGATCTCATATGGAGTCTTCTTGTGGCTCTTGGTAATAGAGGCTCTGTTAAGTACATGACATGCAGTATTCACTGCCTCAGCCCAGAAATATTTTGGGAGAGATATGTCACTCAACAAGGTCCTTCCAGCCTCTATGAGAGTCCTATTATTCCTCTTACCAATCCCATTTTGCTGGGGTGTTCTTGGAGAAGAAAATTCTTGGTGAATCCCTTGATCTTAACAGAACCTTGTCATGCTATCAGACTGAAATTGAGTCTCAAGGTCACTTCTGATTTTGACCACAGAACTGTCCAATTCATTCTAAATTTGCTTGACAAATGTCTTGAAGACATCAGGGGTTTCAGACTTTTTCTTCAAAAAGAAAACCCATGCAAATCTGGAAAAGTCATCAACAACCACAAGGGTGTACACTTTCATACCTAGACTATGAACTGGCATAGGACCAAACAAGTCCATATGCAAGAGGTATAAACACCTCACAGAGTCTTTGATCCTAATGCTCCTGAAAGAAGCTTTGGTCTACTTGCTCTTTTGGCATATAGAGCAAATGCCTTCCTTAGTGCATTTCATTTTAGGACCATTCCTAACTAGCTCTTCACTAAAGAGCTTGCCAATTGTCTTATAGTTCAAATGTGCTAGTCTCTTGTGTCATTTGACACAGTATGAGACTTTCTTATTTGCAACTAGGCATATAAGAGAGTCTATATCTAAACACATAAAATTTAAACAATAGAGATTCCTACTTCAAGTGCCTGTCAAGATGACCTCTTGGTCACTCAACCTCTTAATATGACACTCATCCTTATGGAATACTATGTCATAACCAAGATCACAGAGTTGGCTTATGCTTATCAGGTTGTATTACAACCCTTCCACATTAGCTACTCTTGTGATAGTGAATATTTCATTTGTGATCTTACCATAACCTCTGGTGACTCTTCTGTCTGATCCACCAAAGTTCACTTTGGGTCCATCCTTCACTGGAGTGTACTCCCTCAAGTTGCTCCTTATTCCAATCATGTGCCTGGAACATCAACTGTCCAAGTACCATATAGGGGTATGAGCAGTTTGACTAACCTGTAAGACATGATTTAGTTTACCTTAGGACCCCAATAGGTATTGGGTCCTAGGTTCTGATTAGTCTGAAAAGAGACTTGTCTACCAGCAGCTTTTCTGACTGGTGGACTAACTATTGCTTTAGCCACACTGGTATTATGCAAGCAATCTATGGCATAGTGGCCCACTTTCCCATAACATCAGTACTCATGAATGTTGTACCTTATTTTTTGAGCTGGTCTACTAGCTGTGCTGACAACAGCTCTCTGTCCAGAAGGAACAACAACAACCTTTCTCAGGTTCCTTTCAGCTAGGATCTGACTAAAGGTAAGTCTTCTAGTAGAATTATTTGGCCTGCTCTGAATGCCATCAACAATAGTTTTCTTTGCAAAAGACATGATCTTGATAGCATCAAAAATAGCCAAAGCAGGCTTGCTGATAGGCTGACCCTTGGTCAGAGTCTTTGTTGGATGGCCCTAAAATTTAGTTGTAGTCACATTCTTGAGAGTGGGGGATGGAGCATCAAAGACAAATGGTCCATGATGGGCCATTTGAATTTCTTCATGGGCTGCTTTGAAGGCACTCATCCCCATTCCTCTTCTCCTTCCATTGGAAGGTACACTTGTATTCTTCCAAGAAGAATTCCCATTCTTTCAATGACCATACATGGAGTCCTGGTCATACTTGTTAGATGGGAGTATTACCCTTTCAAAGGCAATGGGTGACTGAACTAGAGCTTTTCCCTTTCCTTTGAAAGGGGCAGCCCTTGTGTTTCCCTTGAATCCTAAGCCCCACTTATTTTTCTAAGAGGAAAAAGAGTTAATGATGGGCAACACAGAATTGGGCTTAGAGTAGCTAGCCATATTCCTTTTCTCCCTCTAGAGTTTTTCTTCCAGATCTCTAATGAGACTGTCCTTGTATTTAATGGTGCCAATCTGAATGATGGTGATGTTCTTCAGTTGGCTAACCTCCCTTGTTTTCTATTCCAGCAAGGTTGCTGACTCAAAGTATAGGGAAGCAGCATGCTAAAGGGAGATAATCTCCTCAGTATGCTTTTTGGCCAGCTTCTTGCTTTTCTTCAAAGCATTCAGGAGTTCACCATACTTATCATTTAATTGATTGATGTCTTCCTCAGATTCAGAGTCTCCTTCATCCCTGGATGAATATGCTTCAGAATTGGGACAAGTCTCATATTCTGACTTAGATGATGAACTGGACAAAGAGTGTACCTTAACCAGACCAGGCTATTCCTGGCAGGATTCCTCATCAGACCTTGCCATCAACCCATAACAGTTGATGTTGTCTTCATCTCTTTCATCCTCCTCTGAGTCACCGTCTGACTATGACTGAGGGGCTCTAATCCCTATCCTGGCAGCAGGATAGTCTTCAGCTTCTTCTGCCCCCAACAACAACTAGCCCTATGTAGGCTTCTTCTTCTTCATCTTCAGACTCTGATGAAGATGAGTCAGTCCAGCTCTTATCCTTCGTTGTAATGAAGGACTTCTCCTTCTTTCCCTTATGCTGGTGAACCTTCTTCTCACCAACTTCCTTTCTCTTGACTGGGCAGTCGGCTATAACATGCCCTAGCTTACTACAGTAGTAACACACAACTTTAGAAAAATATGTTTACAAGTTTTAGAGTCATACTTGTCCTCTTTGGAGGGTTTCTTCTCAATTATTTAGTGGTACTTCTTGTGATGAGAGGAGGAGGAAGGTCTGCTCCTCCACCCCTTCCTCTCTATCAGCTTCAGAAATTGCCTAGAGAAGGCATCAAATTCCTCATCAGACATATTGTAGTCTGATGTACATGGTTCTGAGCTGTCTGACTCAGATGTCCTTCTTGGAGGAGAGGTAATCCTATCCTTGCTCCTCTTTGAGCTCTCTACCTTGAAGGCCATATCCTTCTCCCTGATCAGTGATCTACTGCTTGTCTCCTCCTCTTTCCTGGCAGTCCGTTGTATTTCATAAGACAATAGCTTCCCAAATAGAGTGGGTGGTGGAGTATCAGCCAACTTTGACACCTCCATGATAACACAAATCTTGGTGTCCCAGTCTCTAGTTAGAGACCTCAAGAACTTGTCATTAAGTTTATAATTGCTAAATACATGACCATAGGTCCTTAGCTCATTTACTATTCTGAAGAATCTTTCATAGCAGCTAGCTATGCCCTCTTCCTTGGACTGCCTGAAGGCCTCATACTCTTGGTTGAGCATGAACTTCCCATCATCTCTGACCTCTTCTGTGCCCTCCATATAGACCACCAAAGTGTCCCACATCCCCTTGGAGGTCTTGTAGTGAACTAGGTTCTGGAAGGTAGAATCATCAATATCACTGACTATGATGTTCTGGGCTCTCTTGTCCAAGGTGGCAAGAATGACCTCATCCTTGGTCATCTCTGAATATGTCTTAGGTGTCTGTACATTGGCATCCAGAGCTGAGACTTTCATAGGGATGAGCCTCTTTGACTATCAATAAGTTCCTTGGGTCAGATGCTTCCATGAAGAGCTTGACCCTCTCCTTCCAGATTCCAAATAATTCTTTTCTGCAGATAGGAAGCTTCATGGAACCTGAACCCATAAGTATACTTTGAATGCTACCCTTGGAGATCTACTTAGACAATTAAATCTTTCTTGAGTAACCTATCTCTGATACCACTTGAAAGTCTTTGATTTCAAGGGTAGCTAAACCCTAGGGGGTGAATAGGTATTTAGGTCTTTTTAAGATTTTTCTCCTCTTAGTGTGATGCGATTAGTTAGTAGTGCTTTCAAGATTATCACAAATAGTACAAAAATGGTTTATAGTGGTTCCCCAGAGTATGGGTATGTCAACTGTCCCTCCCGCCTTTCTAACAGTGTGTTATACATGACACTTCATCAAAAACTCGGCTCCTAAGAGCTTACAACACGATCCCGTAGGACCACTCAGTCTCCTTCAAGACCTAGAGCTCCGGCACAAAGTGCTACAACTCAGTGATCAAAAGATCACCTACCTCAGGCCAAAAGGACCTACCACTCAGGCTAGGAGGATTTCCCTACCTCAGATCCAAAGGTCCTGAGAAAACTCAGTCCAGATTCCTTCTTCACAGCTCCAGGAAATTGTATTCAGGATAAGCTCCACCTTGGTTGTGAAGTATCTACAGCAGGAGTAGGCCTTGGCTACTTTTCTCGTAGAGAAATATCTCTGATCTTGCTGTTGCCAGTGTTGATCGCAACAACTAACTTGATGACCTTTTGGGTTTAGTCGATTTTTAACTTCTTTTTCGAGCTCTGCAATAATGGTGAGGAAGAAGACGAAGTTTTTCCGCTTTTTCGAAAAGACAAACCCTAGCAAAGATACTCTCTTCTCCGCCGATCTCATTCCTTTTATTATTCGCTGTCCAACGGCTTCTTGACCCGTGGGCCCAATATTAATTGCAGTTCTATAGCCTTTCTTTTATAGAATAAATATTACAGCAGGCCGCCGACGCCATTAGTAGTGGACTGCAGGTTTCCCACAATGAATTTGAATTCCGTTGACTTTTGTTGACTTTTGCTGACGTCAGCATCTATTGATAGCAAAATCTTCAGATTCAATCCATGCATTGAGTGCGTTGAGTGAATGGCCTTCACTCAATGAATTTGGACTTAGCCAATTTCTCTGCATTATCATGCGTTGAGTGCGTTGAGTGAACTGGCTTCACTCAATGAATCTGGACTTAGCCAATTCTTCTGCCTTGCTTAGATATTGAGTGCGTTGAGTGAACTAGCTTCACTCAATGCCTCTGGACTTGGTCAATTTCTTCTGCACTGCCAGCCGTTGAGTGAATCTTCATCACTCAACACCCCTGGACTTAGCTGCAACTTTCTTTATCTGCTAGGCATTGAGAGCGTTGAGTGAGCCTTCATCACTCAACGCTTTATTCCTTAGCCGCTTCTCTTGAGTCTGCCAACTTGCTGAGGCATTGAGTGCGTTGAGTGAGTTATCCTCACTCAACGCATCTGGACTTAGACAGATTTTTCTGTCCATCTTTCCTTGAGCTTTGACATCACACTACGCTTTCTTCTTTGGAGTTGATTGAACTGTATTCACTCGACAATTCTGGACTTAGCCAAAATTTTTTTGTCCATCTTTCCTTGAGCTTTGACATCACATGATGCTTTCTTCTTTGGCATTGAGTGAGCTATATTCACTCAACGATTCTGGACTTAGCCAGAATTCTTGACAGAATCTTCAACTACTTGAGCTTGACTGGATTAGCTTGATTCAACGGTTATTTCTTCAGGCGTCAAGTGAGTTGTCTTCACTCGACGCTTCTGGACTTAGTCGATTTTCAGCTTGCCACTACTGAAGCTTTGACAGACTCTGTTATACTCGACGCCTCTTGTTATATGGCGTTGAGTGAACTGCCTTCACTCAATGCCTGTGGACTTAGCCGCTTTTCAGTCTTGCAAACTGCTGGTCTTTGACTGTCCACACCTTACTCAGTGCTTTTTTCCTTCTAGCGTTGAGTGAACTAGTTTCACTCAATGTCTGTGGGCTTAGGCGATTTTTCAGCTTGCCAACATCCTTCAAGAGGATCCTCATCTACAATGAAAGCTCAGTGGACGTCTTGTTCATGGTCGCAGTCCGGAAGTTAGAGTTATGCAAAAAGTCTCTCCATCCCGCAGGCTGGCCCGTCTTCAGATTTAACAATCAACCAGTCCCCGTGTGAGGGCATGGTCTCCCTACCGGTGACTATGGGAGAATACCCAAGGCAAGCAACCCACCATATCCAGTTCCCGGTCATGGAATGTGAATTTGCCTATAATGGTATCTTCGGCAGGCCCCTGCAAGCTGCATTCGGGGCAATTCCCTCCATACCCTATATGATGATGAAATTCCTAACACCCGGCGGTATAGGCACTATTCGGGGGGATCAGGCAATGACACAAATTTGCTAGCTCAACCAAGCCCAACTGTTGCATGAGATGGCCCAGTCCATCGAAAGCTTCGATTTGCGGGATAAAACCTCAATACAGAGGGTCACTCCAGTTGAAGGCCTAATCGAGATCTCGCTCCGTGAGAGGGATCCCTCCTGCACAGTGCTACTCGGGTTACTCTTATCCCCGACGAAGCAAGGGGAATACATGAACTTCTTATGCGCCAACGAAGACGTATTCGCTTGGAGTCTTGAGGACATGCTCGGGGTCGACCCGCAAGTCATCACCCACTCGCTAAACATCAACCCAACATACAAACCAATTATCCAGAAAAGCGCAACTTCATGCCAGAAAGGCTCCACGCCATTGATGAGGAGGTAGACAAGCTTTTGGTTGTGCGATTCATACAGGAAGTGGCCTACACCTCTTGGCTTGCCAATGTGGTCATGGTAAAAGAGGTTTCTGGGAAGTGGAGGATGTGTGTCGACTACAACAATGTTAACCATACTTGTCCAAAGGACAGCTTCCCCCTCCCCCGTATTGGTTAGCTCGTGGGCGCGACCGCCGGGCACAAATTTCATAGCTTTATGGACGCCTATTTGAGATACAACTAGATCCAGATGAACCCGACAGACGAAGAGCACGCTGCTTTTTGTATAGACAAAGGACTGTACTGCTACAAAGTAATGTCATTCGAGCTAAAAAATGTTGGGGCTACCTACTGAAGGTTAATGAATCACGTATTAAAAAGTCTCATCAGGCAGTTCATATAAGTTTACGTGAATGACATGTTGGTTAAAAGCATTCAGCAAGGTCATCACCTAGAATACTTTGACAAATGCTTCCAACTCCTCCGCCATTTCCAGCTTCACTTGAACCCAACCAAGTGAGCATTCAGGGTCACTGTAGGAAATTTCCTGGGCTTAATGGTAATACAATAGGGGATAGAGTCCAACCACGAAAAATCAAGCCATTGGAAGACATGCCGCCAGGGACAAGTACCTCCCCTTCTTCAAAGCGCTTCGAGTAACTCACCATGTCGGTTTCCAGTAGACGGACGAGTGCCAAGCTGCCTTCAAGCACCTCAAGCAGTATCTGGCAACTCCCCCACTGCTTTCTAAGCCCGTCGAAGGGGAAGCCCTATTCCTATACTTGGCAATCTCTCTTCATGCGCTTAGCTTGGTTCTAGTAATGGACGAAGGGGGATCCAGTGCCAAATCTACTATCTTAGCAAGGTCTTATCTGATACCAAGATCAGGTATCCCGCAATAGACAAAATAGTCGTAGCGCTGGTATACTCGGCCAGAAAGCTCCACCCTTACTTTCAAGCCCATGCCGTCAAAGAACTCACACATCTACCAATCCGGGAGATCCTGCAAAAGCTCGAGGTGTTAGAAAGGCTAGTCAAATGGGCAGTGGAGCTGGGGGAGTTAGACATCCAATTCCTGCCAAGGTCCGTCATCAAGTCCCAAGTCTTGGCAGACTCCTTCATAGAATGCATGCTCTTGCCAGAAGAGACCCCCCAACTCTGTCAACCAAGTTCCAACGTCGTGGACCCTGCACATTTATGGAGCCTCAGGTACTGTATAAGCAGGTATAGGGTTGCAACTGACAGGCCCCAAGGGGACCACCCTTGAGTTCGAGCTTTGGATGAAATTTCCTGCCATAAAAATCATCGCGGAGTACGAATCCCTGATCGTAGGCCTTCACTAAGCGATTAATTGTGGGGTAGAAAACTTGACCATCAACATTGATTCTCAGCTAGTGGTCTCGCAAGTTGAGGGGGACTATGAGGAAAAAAATGACAGCTTGCACACAACCTCCAGCTGGCCATGAACCTCCTCGAGAAAATCAAATCTCATCAGATACTCCACATTCTTTGAGAGTAAAATGCCAGGGCGGACAAACTATCCAAGCTCGCCAACTCCCCCATAGGATACCAAACTTTGCACTGATGAATCGAGGATTTACTCGTTCCCAGTATCTCGGGCCCCTGGGAGATCACCACCATCGCAGAAGGGGAACCCTACTGGATGGACCCCATAATCGCCTACCTTAAAAGTGGGCAACTACCGGCGGACCCAATAGAGGCCTGACGGCTTCAAATGCGTGCAGCCTCGTTCTCTCTTATCGCTGAAGAACTCTACAAACGCACATTCTCGGAACCGTACCTAAAATTCATATACCCCGCCAATGCAGACCACACTTTACGGGAGGTGCGTGCTGGCATATGTGGCAAGCACTTGGGAGGAAAGGGTTTGACCATAAAAATCCTGCGGCAAGGCTTTTACTGGCCCAAATTGAAAAAGGATGCCATAGAATTCACTCAGAAATGCAAAAGCTGTCAATTCCACTCTAAGATTCTGCATCAGCCTCCCATCGGGCTCACCCCTCTCCGGAGCACATGACCATTCGCCTAATGGGGAATCTACCTACTCGGCCTATTTCCGCCAGCCTTTGGGTAGAGGAAGTTCATCATTATGTCTGTCGACTACTTCACAAAATGGTTCGAGGTAGAACCGTTGGCCAAGATTACCAAGGTGAACGTGACGCGATTTGTCTAGAAAAACATTATCTGTCACTTCGGCAGCTAGCCACTATCATCGCCGACAACAGGACACACCAGAAGGGACTTCACTAAAATGTGCGAGGACTTGAAGATAGAGCTCCGCCATACGGCTGTGGCTCATCCTCAGGCCAATGGGCAAATTGAATTCACCAAACTGCACAATCTTAAAAGGCCCAAAGACCCACCTTCAAGAAGCCTGGGGGAAATGCTTAGAAGCCCTACCCAATATCCCGTGGGCTTATCGGACAACGACAAGGATGCCCACCAGGGAAACACCCTTTGACCTTTATAATGGATTAGAAGCGGTCATATTTGTATACATTGGGGCCCCAAGTCCTCGAGTCCAAGCTTTCGATCCAACAAAGAACAAAGCCCTCCTGAGGAGAAATCTAGACTTGGTCTAAGAAGTTAGGGACGAAGTAGCACAAAGGATCACCGCATACTAGGGTTTCATGACAAGCTTCTGCGATAGGTGGGTAATGCCAAGACCCATTAATATCAGGTACCTCGTCCTCCGAAACCTTGAAGCAATAGAGAAAGGACTTTAGAAGGAAGAGCTCTCTCCAACTTGGGAAGGGCCCTTCATCATCATGTTAGTAGTAAAGCTTGGAACTTACAAACTGAGAGCTCCAGACAAAAAACACTCCCCCGGCCTTGGAACGCGTAGAACCTGCACCTCTTCTACCAATAAACCAAAGCATGGTGCATAGCTGGGGCGCTCCATCATTGTATCTTCTTCAACATCAATACAACCCTTCTTGTTCGAATCCAACTGCAAGTCCCAGGCAAGACTGGAGAAAGCCTTTCGTCATCTCCCATATGAGACTGGCAAAAACCTTTCTGCACCTCCTAAGAGAGACTGTTGAAAGCCTTTCTGCACCTCCCAGACGAGACTGATGAAAGCCTTTCTGTACCTCCCAGACGAACCCCGATCCTCCCAGGCAAGACAGACAAAGGTCTGTTTGCACCTCCTAGGAAAGATGGACAAAGTTTAATCTGCACCTTCACTTGGACGAAGCCCGGTTCTCCTGAGGTGTGAAGGAACAAAGGTTCTTCGCCACCTCTACCTAGATAGACCCCGGTCCTCCATGGCGAGATGAATAAAGGTTCATCTGCACCTTTACATGGGAAAACCCTGGTTCTACAACATTGGTCTGGTGGTTAGCTGCAATAGCAGTATGGTGGTTAGCCAGAGCAGCGGTCTGGAGGTTAGCCGTAGCAGGTGTTTAGAGGCTTCCCAGGAGATTGTATATGTTGTATAGTTTGGCGGTTTGACAAAGTCAAACCGCTCTGCCCGCCCCGCTTATTTTTAGCCCCACGTCGCTTATTGTATTCTCTCATCTCCTCTTTTTTTATAAATAAGGGGGCATACCTATGTATTATTTATCCTTTTGAAGCAATAAAATTTGCCTTTATTTAGCACTTTTTTACAAAGCCGACAGTTCACATATCCTTAGTTTGATAATATCAATTCCCATATAGTATTTGATCATATTTTGTGTTTGGTATAGTGTACAAGTTTATAGGTTCAAGCGAAGCGAAGAACTACAATATGTGACCTATCATCGCGCGCTAGAGCTACTGCTGAGCGCTAGCCTAGTTTCAGCCCAAATAAGTGCTCTAGATCCTACCGCATGGTGCTAGCGCTACCGCCCGCGCTAGCTTCTAGATTTATTCTGAACAGGCGCTCTAGAAGCTACCACGCAACACTGGCTTCCTACCACGCAGTGCTAGATTACTCAACAATCGTCGAGTAGGGTTAGTAGAGATGCTTGAGCTAATGCCAGGCGATAGCAGGGTACCGCATCGCATTAGCATGAAAAAGCAAAAAATAATCTTTTTGAATATTTTTCCAAATACACAGGACATCTGTCATATCAATGCGTAATTACCTACCGCCGTGCACTAGCCTTACCTCCGACAGTAGCTTGTTTTTATAAAGACGTATAAAAGGCTTTCGTTTTCTTGTTCCTTGGACGAATCAAGACAGACATGAATTCTTTCTACTGTTCGGGAGCCACCTCTATGCACCGTTTCGCCATCTCCATAAAAGGAAGAGAAAGCTGCCTCCCTCACATCCGCGCACAAAAATATCCGGCGAGCCAAGGAATATAACGACTACGAGGAGTTTATCGACTGTATCCAAACGAAGATCGTTAACACAAGTCATATACCGCTCAACGGAGAAATCCTTTTTGAGGGAGATTCAACTATAATTCTTCTTTAATATTTTTTGTAATTTTCTCTTTTTGTGTGATTGTGGTGAGGAAAATTGACTGGTGAAGGTCGTAGAAATCTGGGGAGGATTCCATGAGAAATCGACCCGGGGAAGGGACGTTTAGATCGGGTGATCTAGCGGGGCTCTAAGACACTTCCTTGCATGAATATAAAGAGCTGACTTGAAAAACTTTCTTGGAGGGAAAGGGAGAGAGCCAACTGGTCTAGGTAGTGGGTCGGTATAGAAAACCAAAAGATATTCGTCTTTCACCACCTCCGATCTCCAGCGTCACGAAGATCAAACTTTTGTAATTGTAAAACACATTTGATTTTGATTGAATAAAATTATTTGTGTTCTTATTTATACGTGGAACATCCTGGGTGTTATCCGGTAGATATTTGAAGGGTGTGTATTTCTCCAAGAAGAAATTTGCCCAGGAAAACAAGGTCTGTGACCTACCGCCGCGTGCTAGCAAGCTAGCTCCCCGCGGCAGCTTCCAGAACTAGTTTTTCTGAATCAAAATATTTCTAATTTTTAATTAATGCATTAATCCTTATTCACCCCCTCTAAGGTTGGCCACACGATCCAACAAGTGGTATCAGAGTGAGGTTACTTCAAAAAAGGGATTACAATCCAGAAGTAAGATGGCCAATATGATTCATGCTTTCCCTGAGGGACAAGGTGTGAGTAGACCTCCACTGTTTATGGAGAGTGACTATAGTCACTAGATAACATGCATGAAAATTTTCTTGATGATGCAGAACATGGACACGTGGGTCATGATTAAAATGAAATACATTGTACCCACTATCACTGTAGGTGATACAGTATTAATCAAACCACAAGATAAATGGGATGATGCTGACAAGCTGAAATGCACTAACAATGCAAAAGCCATGAACTCCTTATTATGTGTTGTAACATCCCATTTCAAACAGGACCCCTAATATGGTTTTGTCATTACTAGGTCATGACAAAACCCTAGGAAACCCAAGAGACCCAAGTGAGCTAAGGCATGGAGGTGGATATCACCTTGGTTTGCAAATAGCTCAACCTAGTCACCAGGCCTAGGGTTTGGCTGTAGGGTTTCACCTTAACTCCATGACCCCACCATGGCACCCCTAACCCCACGGGAGGCCAATGGGTCACCAAGGACCCATTGGGGTCAACCAAAAGGGTCAAGTTGACCAAAGTCAACCCAAACCCTAATTAGGTCAAACTTAGTTCACACATGGTCAATTGACCACACCTTAGCCAAAGGGACCCATCTTGACCTTCCTAAGCCCTAAGTGAGGCTATTGGGTCACCAAGGACCCATTGGGGTAAACTAAAGAAGCTAAGTTGATCAAAGTCAACCCTAGCCCTAAAATGGTCAAAGTGCCCTAACTAAGGCTCAAGTAGCCTCCAAGGTGCCCAACCAACCCTACCCAACCCTTCCTAGACCTTAGGGGAGGCCAATGGGTCACCAAGGGCCCATTGGGGCCAACCCAAACGACCAATTTGACCAAAGTCAATTCAACCTAGGTTTAGGTAAAACTAGCTCAAGTTGGCCTAACCTAGCCCAATCCACTTAGGCTAAGACCAATTAAGGTGGTCCACTAGCCTCATGAGGTTTAGAATTATCCAAAAAGCCACTCATTTTCTGGAAGTGTTGACTAGGAGAGAGAAAACTCCATTTGCCCTTTAATGGAGGAGAGAGAAGGAGAGAGAGAATGATGCCATCAATGGTGGGGAAGATGAAGCCCCTCAAGCTCCCCATTAATGACTGGATTAAAATCCCCTGGGGGAGAGGAGGAGTTTCTGGCCATTTACCATCCAGTTAAACCTAGATTCACCCCCGCCCCCACCAAGCCATGGCCGAGAACCACCATTCATGACCAATAATGCATTGAAGCCATACCCTTCCTCTTCCCCAACTGAGCATTTTAAAAGCTTTCCTAGACCCCCATCAGCCATTTCCACCTTTTTCGTGAAGAATTCGAGCCCTTCTGTTGTACTGTTGTAGAGCACCTGAAGCTTCAAAATCCGGCAATGGCGTCCCGTCGATCGGCAAGGCTTCACGCCTCCCAAAAGGTCCTATCCTCCTCTCCTTCTTCAGTGGATATATCTACAACTCTTGGCCACAACGTTCGGGTCCAATTGGCCCCAAATCAAGTAGGCCAAAAGCATGTTTTTCAAGCTTTCTCCTCCACTCACAACTCACTGTTCCGGCCACCTTCGGTCGGCCAACCACCGTAAATCGCCAGCCACCACCTCAACGAAGGTGGTTGTGGCGGTGGTCGGCAGGGCGGAGCGGGTGGCTGGGAATTCGCCAGCCGAAACGGCCCAGGATGGGTTAATCCGGGTCGTTGGCTGTTGTGGACGATGACCAGATGACGTCGGATGGTGCATCAAGATTCGTGCAACGCATTTTATTTGATAAGATCAATATGATTAATATTTTATTTCTGTCACACATTATGCAGTAGATAGATTGAATTATTAAAAGTACTTATGGGCCTTTTCTTGAAAAAAGGTCAACATGAAAGTTGTAGCCATTGAAGTCTAGTTTATTTTAAAATTTCAACCCATTTGGGTCACTGATCTGACCACAACACACCAAATGGCGCAGTCTATACTTAGGGATAACCAGGGATTAAATTGAGTGCCCCCACTAAACCACTTGTCCAAATGACTTGAAATTTAGGATGAGATTCACTCTTACCTATACTTATAACATAACCAAAAATGGGATTTTTTGGAGAATGTTTTTCTATAGGTTTTGTAAAAATATAATAAAATAGGTATGAATTAATTAAGGGGTCTATGGACCTCAAAATCGACCAAAATTATGGTGGATGGTCCATAAGGTCAATATATGGCTCTGGTAAAAATATCAACCCATTTGGGTTTTATTTGAATAGGTATTGGTATGACCAAAGTTTGGTTCCTTAAGGATAAATTAGGGCAAAAGGGTACTTGGGGCATGGAGGGGCCAATTCTCACCCAAAAGGGTGGGGACTTTGGCCAGAGCCTTAAGGTCAGTTAAAGCACCCTCACTTGGAGTTTGGGGTGGATTAGGGTGGATTTGCCCTAGGACCCTACTTCAAACCCTAAGGTTTAACTTTGGGGGTTTGTGAAGGACATATTGTGATATGTCCTTGTATGAACTTGGAGTTTAGTCCATGTGATCTTAGGACGGTGCATAACCCTAGGAAGTAATTCTAAGACTTTTAGAGTTTGCATCCCCTTGTATCAACTTTGGATTGTTTAGGGCACTCTTACACTTGATTTTATTACTGCATCATATGACTTTTTATGATCTTGAAATTTAGGTAGTGGCCAAATAATGTTGCTATTAAGCTCTGGAAATTTTAGTGTGAATTTTAGATTAGTATTTGAGATACTTCATTCACAATGCTTATAGTTGCTCAAATCATTAAGGAATTTATTATTAATATCTACTCATTAAAAACTTATGCAATTTGGTAAGAGGAACTTTTAAGTCATTCATGGGCTCTATGAATATTTATAGAATTATTGGAAACTGTCTATATGGGGTTGCTTCACAAGATGCCTAATATTGATTTGTTTTAAATGATTTAATTATGTGATCAAATAAGCTTGGAAAATAATAATCATTGGTCAATAATCTCTACCACTTGTGTTTGTCATCTGGTAATTTTCCTATAATTTTTGGATGAATAATTCTATTTTCCCACTAAATATCCTAATATTGCAGCTGTTTATTCAATAAATTATTGATGGTCAAATTCATCTTGAAAAATTGAGATTTTTGGGTATTTACTATTATTTTGATGGTATTAACCTATCATAATTTTGTCAAGACTATGACTAGTCAGAAAACTGTACTTGATGTTCAAAAGTATTGATGGCTTAATTTTCAGGGAAAATATAATAAATGGCAAATAAATTAGGAAAAATGTTATCTTATGGATTTAACCTTAAATTATCATGATAGACCCCCAAAAATAATCTTAGGTCATTTGTATGTATATGTAAATAAGTCATCATCCCTACTCATCATATAGCTTAGGTTGGTCAGCACATAATAAAACTGTAGAATTGTGTTAGCATGTGGGAAGGATATAGAGAGTTGGGTTAATGATATAATGATTTGGTAAGGTGAAATTGAGTTCATCATTAGGAGTCATGATGGGGAGGGTGTTGGTCTGACTAGTGTTAAGTGGTGCTCGGGATCGACGGAAGATCATTTTTCCTGTAGAGAGAGAGAGTCAAAATACACTAGAGTTAGATTTAGTATAACATTAAATGAGATTGGGACCTGGGTAGATACCAATAAAAGTAAGTGCCTTGTGAAAGGGAGCTTTGAGCTTCAGCCCATCGTAGTTCCTAGTGCTCTCGATAGCCCTTCACAGGGAATACCCTGGGCAGTCCAAGGTTAACCTAAACCATCAGAATAAATGTTAAAGAGAAACTAGTAAAGAAAAACTAGGACTTGACCTTCACTTACCCCGATGTCTCGGGAGGTTAGATTGGCTAGGTTATCCGAGCGGTAGGCTCGGTGGTTGTGAAAAGTGGCAGGTTAGCCCGACAAGTCGAAGGCTTGGAAGGTAGATGTAACAGACAGGATAGTCCGGGGAGCTGATGGCTCGAGAAATTCATGATTGCATGTGCATAAAGTGGTGGGTCTTCGGTATTTGATGATCGTTCACACCGACATCGATACGCTGACTTGGCGGGTGTAGTTTACACATAACCAAGGGAAAGTATGGCGGTGGGTCAGCATAGTACGTGGAGACTCTATTGTGTCCTTCAGATGCGTATGTAAGGGCTAGGCCTGGTAGTGTGAATACCCAGCTAAGAGTGGGGTGGCCCGACCCACTATCTCGGTTGGATACTACGGAGGCTCCTGGGAGTGAAGCTTGCTTCCAAAATAGGGAAACTAAAGGTTCATGCACATAGAGTCGTGTGCGTGTGTTGCACTTGCGTGAATCATAGCATAACATATCACTACACACATACTTGCATATAATCCTGATACCCCATCATATAAATTGGTATGAGACTTTTTATACTATGACAGCCTTGCAAAAGACCCCTTAACTTATAAGTTTGTATGAGCATTCATATAAGTTAAGGTTACTTATTTCGTGGTTTACTTTTCATATACTTACTGCTCTACTATACTTATTTACATTACTGCGTCCTTGTTATAGAATTTCTAGCTTACTTTTCTTTTTATAGCTCTATAGATGTTACAATTTACCTGCTAGATAGTTCCATTGTCACCTGCTTTGTTCCTTCTCTCCACCATCATAGATTTCCTATCATTCCTCCCGCACGGTTCCTAGGAGCCATTAGGGGAGGGGGTGGGGAAAATTAGGCTTAGTCTTTTGATTAACGGTCGGTGAACCAAACATTTCAGGGACTCCAGATGGGGGACAGGGAGCAATAGCAGGAGATGCGACACCAACGGAGTACGGTGCACTTGGAGGTGGTCCAGTCTAGTACAGGAGCACCACCCTCTGACTCCCTGAGTGATTAGTTTTACTTAGCTTCCTCGAGAGTGATGTAGTGAGTATTTGTTGTACCGGGCATAAGCCCGTTTATATTTCTATTATACTGATCTATTTCGGTACTTATATTACTATGTGGACTTGTTGTGATTTCTGTTTCATAGATTATATGTGATTTGTGGACATGACTTTATTGTCTTCTCGCACTTGTACATCTACTTCTTGATGTTCATCATTGCCGGCAGAATCAACGTCTTGTAGTGGTGACCCTCCCGAGTGTCGGTGTCACCGCAAAATGGCGGTTCTGGGCGTAAGACCTGGTAGCGTAGCAAAAAAATGGGTTTTTATATGTGCATTGGATAAAACTGAATTTAATAGGATCTGTAATTGTGAAACTGCTTATGATATATGACGTTTACTTGAGCCTACTCACGAAGATACCTCGCAGGTGAAGAGTCGAAACTATTCCGACTTGAATCTAAATATGAACAATTTTTGATGGAGATCGACGAGGAGGTGGACAACATGTACACTCGCTTCACCAAGATTATCAATTCCTTTAGATATCTCAGGAAGTGTTACTCAAATAGAGATCTAGTGAGGAAGATCCTGCGATATTTGGCTCCATATTTCAACCCGAAGGTGACGACTATTTCTGAATTACACGATATCAGCACCCTGGAGATAGAGAGGCTCATTGTAAACCTAAAGACCCACGAGCTCAAACTAAAGATACAAGCTGAGGAATATCCCAAGGAGATGAAGAAGAAGGGGTTAGCACTGAAGGGTGCAAGGGAGAGGAAGTCTGCTAAAGAGTGTGAATATGATGATGAAGAAAGCCTCTATGTTCGAGAATTTAGGAGGTTCATGAAAAATCCCAAGAGAAAGGGAAAGTTAAAGAAGTTTCTGAAGAGAGGCACTGAAGAAACAAAGAGATGGAACAAATCATGAAAGGAGATGGAGAGTGATGATGAGAAGTCCCTACAAAAGTGCTACCACTGCCACAAGCCTGGGCACATAAAGAGGGAGTGTCCAAGGCTTTAAAAGGAGGAAAAAGAGAAACATAGCCGACACAAGGGAAAGAAGAAAGTACTGAAGGCCTTAACATGGTACGAGGATGGATCTGACGAGTCAAGCACTTCTGACTCAAGTAGTGAAGATGAGGCGAATATGTGCCTCATGGAGAAGAATCATGATGAGTCAGATGATGAGTCTAGTGTCCATAGCGACACTGTGGTAACCCCACCCTCTTATAATGAACTTCTTGAAATTTACGAACATCTCTGTGATACGATAGATAGTGTAATACTTGAGAAAAAGTCCGTTAGAAATGAAAACAAGAAAAATAAAAAAAGAATTAGAAAATATAAAGAGTGAATTAATTAAATGCGCCAAATAGAAGATTGAGTGTCTATAGTGCCCTCACTCAATGACAACGATCGAAGAGCTAAAATTAAGTCTCTCAAAGGCATCTTTGAAAATGAACAATTTTATTAATGAAAGGAATGTCTTGGAGAAAAGAATTCAAATATCTCATGCTAAATTAGAAGAAGGTAAAAAAAATAATTCGCAAATCGGTGTGTAATGCTAGTCACGGAAAACACCGCCCTAAAGGCGAGGATCCATGATATTAACTGTGCTATCCAAAAATTTGGAATATGGAAAATATCTTGGATATGCTATTGGGAGTACAGTGTCACGGATCTGAAAAAGTTTGGACTAGGATACGTAAGTCCAATGCTACCACCAAGAGGTAACTGATTTCCTACCAAGACTAAAACTTTCTATGAAAAATCACAAAATAAAAGAAATAATTTTGGGAAGTTATCCCCATCCTCCAGCACGAGCTCTAGGAACACAAAAAAGGCAGCATCCACTACTTATACCTTATGTGCAAACTGTCAAAAGTTTGGTCACACATCCGGCTCGTGTCTGAGGAAAGGTGCCAAGAAAACAATGCATGTCTTGCTACCAAAGTCTTCTACCTATCATATGGGTGGGACAACTTGGGTAACCAGATATTTACCCTCATCTTCCTTTTAGGTGTGTTGGCAGGCTAAGGATAAGAAGAAACTGTGGTAGTTGGACTCTGTGTATTCCAAGCACATGGCAGGTAATAAAGAAAAGTTTCTTAGCCTGGAGAAGAAGAAGGATGAATGGTGACATTCAGGGACAACAACAACGAGCATATTCTTGGAATCAGCACTATAGGTAACAAAGTATTTTCAATTTCAAATGTATTGTTTGTAGATGGACTTAAGCATAACTTGATTTCAATTAGTCAACTCTGCAATAAAGGCTTGAACGTACTATTTGAATCTTCTACAAACACTTGCAATATTATAGAGGCTAAAACTAATAGTGTTTTGCTTACTGCTCATAGGACTCATAACATTTACACTGTTAGTTTTGAATATATACTTATGATTTGAAATGCTTAGTTACCAAGAATGAGGAATTAGATTTTTTGCATAGGAGACTAGGAAATTCAGGTAGTAAACTAATTGTCAGACTATCAAAACATAAACTTGTTCGTGGACTTCCTAAATTAATCAGTAGTTTGAACTCCTTATACACTCAGTGTCAAAAAGGAAAATTTGTCAAAACCTCATTTAAAAGCAAAATTGACATTTCCACGTCTAGACCATTTGAACTCATACATATGAATCTATTTGGTCCTCTTAGTACATGTAGTTTAGGTGAAAAATGATACACGTTCGCTGTTATAGTTGACTACTCCCGTTTTTGCTGGATAATTTTTCTTACAAATAAATCTGACACATTTAGTGAATTCACAAATCTATGCACTAGGCTTCAAAATGATAAGAAACTAAAAATATAAGGCATAAGGTCAGATCATGGAGGAGAATTTGAGAATGAAGACTTCATGAACTTCTGTAACAATATTGGAATTAAACACAAATTCTCTGCTCCATGCACTCCAAAATAGAACGGGGTAGTAGAAAGAAAGAACCGTACACTTTAAGAACTAGCACGCACAATGCTCGCCGAGTTCGGCCTACCTTGATATTTTTGGGCTGAAGTAGTTAACACAGCAAGCTTTGGGATTAATCGGGTCATGCTTCGCCCCATTCTTAAGTGAACTCCTTATGAGCTATACTTCGATAAGAAGCCTTCTATATCATATTTTAGAGTCTTTGGTTGCCCATGCTTCATTCTAAACCCTAGGGATCATTTAGAAAAATTCGACGAAAAATCAGACCATGACATCCTCTTAGGATATTCTAGTGCGAATCGTGCCTATAAGGTTTATAATAAAAGAACCATAGTTGTTGAAGAATCGGCTCACTTTCACTTTAACAAAAATACACCAACTGAAGAATCTAGGTTGAACGAAGAGGAAGTTGATGACGACATGTTGTTAGGAGATAAGGGTGAGGAGAGAGAAGTGGTGGATGGTGTTCCAACTCACGTAGAAGGATATAGGCCTCCAAGCACTATAAATTTTTCAAAATAACATTCACGAGAACTAGTAATAGGAGAGCCTTCACATGAAGTTAGAACTCGGTCGGCCCTGCATGAGTCCTTATTGAACCAATACTTTATTTCTTAAATTGAACCCAAAAATATCTCAGAAGCTTTAAAGGATGAATAGTGGATGCTCACTTGATCGCAAGAGCACAAGTGGTACTTGTAACTTCCTAGGTCCGGCACTAGTTTCATGGTTAGTAGAAAATAGAACTCAGTTGCCCTCTCTACTGTTGAAGCCGAGTATATTACCTTAGGAAGTTGTTGCGCACAAGCACTTTGGATTTCACAAATGTTAGAGGACAAGGACTTTGGCATAAAATTTCAGAACGTTAACCTTAGGTGCGATAACAAGAGTGACATATACTTGATGAATAATCCAGTACATCACTCTCGTTCAAAACATATTGATGTTTGTCATCATTTCATCCGGGACCACGTTAAGAAAGAGAACGTGAGAGTGAGTTTCATTGGAACCGACGATCAACTAGCTGATATCTTCACAAAATCTCTCCCAGATTCACGTTTTTCGTTACTTCGATTAGAATTGGGAGTTTTGGATCTCACTACTTGATCATACTGAATCATCTACTGTATTTGATTTGATTTGTTTTGTGTGTTTTTGCTTTTGGTTCTATTTCTTGTCTAATGTTTTTAAAAAAACAACCAAAAAAAAAATGAAAAATTTCAAAGAAATCCAAAAACATGTTTTTTGTTTGCTATGCTTATTTTTTAAAAAAACATAATTTTTTTTAAAAAATATTGATAAAACCCAAAAAAAACACTGTGGATCGTTCATTCTTAGGACACACGTGGATAGAACCTAACACACAAAGATTACATGTAATGTTTGATTTATGATTATTAATCCCTGTGAACATTGTCTACTTTTGTCATGATGTGTCAAATCTATAGGTGCTTTGCTACTGAGTGCGACTAGACATGATAATATCTATTGAATATGCCTCTAGGTATGTGTGAGGATTTAGGTAGCGTAATGACTTTACACTGTTCACACATCCCTAGACGAAGCACTCATGTAGAAACTCTATGCTTACATATTATAACTCATGATGTTGTGTCTAATACATTAGAAATAACTTAAATAATCAATGTCACGATAAACATGTGCTTGTGTAAAAGTTAGAACTTTGGGCAAAATCTCTAGTGATCATACCTTTTATATACAAGTTAAAGTGCATCTATCTATGTGGGTAGATTTCGATCGATTCGAGGTCCTTGAATTGAATGCTATAATCACGGTAGTATGAAAAATAAATGAAAAAAACAAATATGCACGCTATCAAATCATGTGTCAAGGATACCCCTCAAGAACTACTCACTCCTTCTAATAAGTCTCCATAAGCATTATGAGGATGAACACCTTGGTTAAATGAATCATTTCGATCTTAGGCAAATACTAAACCTTAAGTATAGTGCCCCTTGTTCTAGTCTTCGTATGAAGTAGATAGAACCGTGATGTAATTTTTCACTTTATTTCTTTCATGATATCATATTGACTTATTGAGATAAAACATGTACGAAATGTTAGGTTTACTTGATGTTTTTTCTTTTGATGTTACACGTACACATGTCATTGCTCTATCTAGCGCTTCAATGCATAAGAGTTAGACTGAAACTGCACTATATGTCTACAACACATAGATACTAGTATAAGATTTATATTCCTGACTTTTACAGTGTTCCAATGTGTCAACTCTATAAATCTATATGCATTGTACTCCAACTCATTGTGTACCTAGTTTCACCTGTGTTGTCTAATTTTTTTACACAAAAAAACTCATATGATTTGCTTCTGTGTACTCCACTCGTATACGTGACTCATATGCATTATATTCTCTAATTTATGTTTGGTCACCCCTACTGTGTTTGCTTCTAGATTTACTTTATAACATGCATTATTTGATCTAGTCCTGTTCATGCATATAGTCATCTTTCGATCCAGCCCACCCCTTTCATTAATATCAAAAGGGGGAGAATAGAATATTCTTGAGTCATGAGCTAGGGAAGATCACATGTAGGGGGCTTGTTGAACTTTGTGCATGTGGATAGGGGGAGCGAATAGAGCACGTATATAAGGGGGAGCGCGTGTGAGGGGGGAGTTACAAGTAACCTGGAACCTGACTATTTAAATCTTATTTTTTAGTTGCACTACATCATGCATCTCTAATATTATATCTCATGAACTGGATTTGATATTATCAAAAGGGGGAAGTTTGTTGGAGCCGACGGTTCACATATCCTTAGTTTGATAATATCAATTCTCATGTTATATTTGATCATATTTTGTATTTGGTATAGTGTGCAGGTTTACAGGTTCAAGCAAAGTGAAGAACTCCATTTTGTGACCTACCCCCGCACACTAGCGCTACTACCACGCGCTAGCGCTACTTCCGCGCGCTAGCGCTACTGCGGAGCGCTAGCCTGGTTTCAACCCGAATAAGTGCTCTGGATACTACCGCATGGCGCTAGCGCTACCGCCCTTACGAGCTTCTGGATTTAATTTGAACAAGTGCTCTAGAAGCTACCGCGCATCACTAGCTTCCTATCGTGTAGTGCTAGCTCACTCAACGATCCTCAAGTAGGATTAGTCAGAAGCTTGAGCTAATGCTAGGAGATTGCTGGGTACCATGCCGTGCTAGCATGAAAAAGCGGAAAATAATCTTTTCAAATATTTTTTTACCACTGGCGGTAGCCTGTTTTCCAAAGACGTATAAAAGGTGTTCGTTTTCTCGTTCCTTGGACAAATCAAGACAGACATGAATTCTTTCTAGGGTTCGGGAGCCGCTGTTGGGTACATTAGAAAATGTGTACCTGATTTGAAGAAGTCTCACTTAGCTCAATAATATACATCAAGGTGTATTTGATGTTATTTTGAGTTTATATGTGCAGGTTAAGGATATGCTAAAATGAAGGAAAAAGTTTCTAAGACCATATGTCGACACTTAAGAAAGCCTGTGTCGACACTTGGAAAAGCTGTGTCGATACCTGAAGCAACTGTGTCGACACACATAATTTATTAGTCAACATCAACTGTGTCGACACCGGGAGGCAGTGTCGACACACAGAAATATTAGTCGACATCAACTGTGTTGACACCGGGAGGCAGTGTCAACACATAGATGTATTAGTCGACATCAAATGTGTCGACACCTAGAGGCAGTGTCGACACACAGAATTCTGTGACTACATCAACTGTGTCGACTCACAGGACTTGTGTCAACACACAGTAGAGTTTCAATAATGTTGTTTGTTGTGTAGTAAAGAAGGGTCTGTGTCGACACAAAAAAGCTGTGTCAACACACTCTATAGATGCAGTGTCAAGAAGCAGTGTCGACACCAAAGGAGCTATGTTGACATCACCAAATCCTGTATCGATACTTAATCTACTTGTGTCGACATATAATGACAATCAATCTCGACGCTTTGCTGATAAAGACAAAGGTTCAAGAACTGACTGGAGACTTGACAGCTGTGTATTCCAACAAGTTTACTGAAGCCGTCATACTTATCAGAAGTTGGTTAGAAATCGGATCAGCCGGTTACCGTGGATAAAGTCTATATATAAATGGATTCTATCAAATCAACAACAACGTGAACAACAATAACAACCACACGAAAAACTATTGAAGTATTGATCATTGATCAAGGAAGTGCACGTCACACAGAAGAAGATTTTCGTGAGAAGATCTAAGGAGAATTCAAGCAAGAATTCTGAAGAAACTTCAGAAGTTCTGGAGAGAGAGAGAGAGATCTCCAATTGTTGAAGTAAAGGAGGAGACATTTACAAGTCTCTTAAGAAGCAGATCTTGAACTAATCTGCTAAGAAGGATTCAGATATATTCTGAAATCTAAGAAGGAAGCTACCAGCCAGTCAACTTCAAAGGAGATCAACCCTACTGAGTTCAGATTCAAGAAGCTTTGAAGAAAGCTAAGAACAGGTTGATTTCAGCCATCAGTTTTATCAAGAAGCTGATCAAGAAACCTTTTATCCCTTCTCTCTCAATAAGGGTAAGAGTCCATCTAAAACACTTATCAAATTTTGTAGGATCTTTTCAAGGATCTGAGTTGTAAGCCTATATTATAA
Source organism: Platanthera zijinensis (assembly GCA_039513925.1). Classification (NCBI taxonomy): domain Eukaryota; kingdom Viridiplantae; phylum Streptophyta; class Magnoliopsida; order Asparagales; family Orchidaceae; genus Platanthera; species Platanthera zijinensis. Next base: position 269,375,170 of record CM077078.1, read on the forward strand.
AGGCTGAGTGTAGGAGATATAGATCTCTGAGTCGTAGGGCTTTTGAGCCTGAGTGTAGGAGAAATTATTCTCTGAGTTGTAGGCCTTGTGGGAAGGCTGAGGTAGGGCTGTTAGCCTGAGCTGTGGGAGTGTGGTTACACTCTGAGTTATAGGAACCTTTCAGGGTTCGGAGCTGTAAGATCTGTGGATCTGAGAAGAAGGAAGAAGTTAGGCTGAATCTAGCACACTGCTAGATAGGTGAAGGGGGAAAGTGGATGCACCCAGACCTTGGGGAACCACTATAAACCTGTGTGCAATCTGTGATGTATGTGTGATTGTGAATTCTGTGCTGTAATTGCAGTAGAATAGTTAGATTCTATTTTAAGATCTGAAAAATTATTCTGCCTTAAGTAAAAAAAGAAAAGAACCTATTCACCCCCTCTAGGTGTTTGGGTTATCTTGAAATCAATTCTATCACCCGCCTCTAAGCACCATTTCGCCATCTCCGTCAAAGGAAGAGAAAGTCGTATCCCTCCTGTTTGCGCACAAAAATCTCCGGTGAGCTAAGGACTATAACGATTACGAGGAGTTTATCGGCTGCATCCAAACAAAGATCGCTAGCACCGGTCATGAATCGCTCAACGGAGAATCCTTTTTGAGGGAGATTCAAGTTTAATTCTTCTTTAATCTTTTTTTTGTAATTTTCTCTTTTCTATATGATTGTGGTGAGGAAAATCGACTGGTGAAGTTCGTCGAAATCCGGGGAAGATTCCGTGAGAAATTGTTTCGGGGAATTGACGTCTAGATCAGGTGATCTAGTTGAGCTCTAAGACACTTCCTTACATGAAGGTGAAGAGCCGGCTCGAAGACCTTTTTTGGAGGGAAAGGGAGAGATCCAACCGGTCTAGGTAGTTGGTCGGTATAGAAAACCAAAAGAGATTCATCTTTCACCGCCTCCGATCTCCGCCGTCACGGTGATCAAACTTTTGTAATTATAAAACACTTTTTGATTTTGATTGAATAAAATTATTTGTGTCTTTATTCCTGCGTGTAACGTCCTAGGTGTTATCCGGTAGATCTCTAAAGGGTGCGTATTTCTCCATGGAGAAATTTGCCCAGGAAAATGAGGTTTGTGACCTACCACCGCTCGCTAGCAAGGTAGCGCCCCGTGGTAGCTTCCAGAAATAGTTTTTCTAAATCAAAATATTTTGAATTTTTAATTAACGTGGTAAACCTTATTCACCCCCCCCCCCCGAACTAAGGTTGGCCACACGATCCAGCAAGTGGTATCAGAGCGAGGTTACTTCAAAAAAGGGATTAAAATCCTGAAGTAAGATGGCCAACGTGGTTCACACTTTCCTTGAGGTACAAGGTGTGAGTAGACCTCCACTGTTTATGGTGAGTGACTTTAGTCACTGAAGAACGCGTATGAAAATTTTCTTGATGACGGAGAACATGGACGTGTGAGCCATGATCGAAATGAAATACACTACACCCACTATCACTGTAGGTGATATAGTATTAATCAAACTGCATGATAAATGGGATGACGCTGACACGTTGAAATGCACTAGTAACGCAAAAGCCATGAACTCCTTATTCTGTGCATTGGATAAAATTGAATTTAATAGAATCTGTAATTGTGAAACTTCTTATGATATATGGTGTTTACTTAAGCTTACTCACGAAGGTACCTCGCAGGTGAAGGAGTCAAAACTATTCCGACTTGAATTTGAATACGAACAATTCTAGATTGAGATCGACAAGGAGGAGGATAGCATGTACACTCGCTTCACAAAGATTGTCAACACCTCTAGATCTCTCAGGAAGAGTTACTCAAATAGAGATCTGGTGAGGAAGATACTACGATCTTTGCATCTACATTTCAACCCGAAGGTGACGGCTATTGCTGAATCACATGATATCAATAGCCTGGAGATAGAGAACCTCATTGGAAACCTAAAGACCCACAAGCTCTAACTAAAGATAAAGTTGAGGAATATCCCAGGGAGATGAAGAAGAAGGGGCTGACACTGAAGGCTGCGAGGGAGAGAAAGGCTGTTGAAGAGTCTGAGGATGATGATGAAGAAAGCCTCTATGCTCGAGAATTCAAGAGGTTTATGAAAAATCCCAAGAGGTAAGGAAAGTTTAAGAAGTTTCTGAAGAGAGTTGCTGAAGAAACAAAGAGGTGGAACAAATCATCAAAGGAGACAAAGAGATGATGATAAGTCCTTACCAGAGTGCTACCACTGCCACAAGTCCGGGCACATCAAGAGGGAGTGTCCAAGGCATCAAAAGGAGGAAAAAGAGAAACAGAGCCGACACAAGGCAAAGAAGAAATTACTGAAGGCCTTAACGTGAGACAAGGATGGATCTGATGAGTTAAGAACTTCTGACTCAAGTAGTGAAGACGAGGCGAATCTGTGCCTCTTGGGGAAGAATCAGGATGAGTCAGACAATGAGTCCAGTGTCCAGAGCAACACTGAGGTCACCCCACCCACTTATAATGAACTTCTTGAAATTACAAGTATCTCTATGATAAGTTAGATAGTGTAATACTTGAGAAAACGTTCGTTAGAAATGAAAACAAGAAAATAAAAAAGGTCTTAGAAAATATAAAGAGTGAATTAATTAAATGCGGCAAAGTGAAGATCCAGTGCCTAGAGTGCCCTCACTCGATAGCAATGATCGAAGAGCTAAAAGTAAGTCTCTCCAAGACATCTTTGAAATTGAACAATCTTATTAATGAAAGGAATGTCTCGGAGAAAAGACTTCAAATATCTCTTGCTAAAATAGAAGAAGGTAAAAAACAATTCGCAAATCAGTGTGTAATGCAAGTCATGAAAAACACCGCCCTAAAGGCAAGGATCCATGATCTTAACTGTGCTGTCCAAAAATTTGAAATAGGGCAAAAGTCTCTGAATATGCTACTGGGAGCACAATGTCACACATCTAGAAAGTTTGGACTAAGATACGTAAGTCCAACACTACCACCGAGCGGCAACAGATTTCCTACAAAGACTAAAACTTTCTATGAAATATCACAAAATAAAAGTCATAATTTTGAGAAGTTATCCCCATCCTCCAACACGAGCTCTAGGAACACGAAAAAGACAGCATCCACTACTTATACCTTATGTACAAACTGTCAAAGTTTGGTCACTCATCCGGCTTGTGTCTGAATGTCAAAGTCTTCAACCTATCGTATGTACGGGACACCACAGGTAACCAGATCTTTACCCTCATCTTCCTTTTAGGTGTGTTGGTAAGCTAAGGACAGGGAGAATGTGTGGTACTCAGACTCTGGGTATTCCAAGCACATGACAGGTGATAAAGACAAGTTCCTTGGCCTGGAGAAGAAAAAGGGGGTCATGGTGACATTCAGGGAAAACAACAAAGGGCGTATTCTCTGAATCGGCACTATAGGTAATAAAACATTTTCAATTTCAAATGTATTGTTTGTAGATGGACTTAAGCATAACTTGATTTCAATTAGTCAAATCTATTTGATTAAGGCTTGAACGTACTATTTGAATCTTCTATAGACATCTGCAATATTATAGAGGCTAAAATTAATAGTGTTTTGCTTACTTCTTATAAGACTCACAACGTTTACACTGTTAGTTTTGAAGATATATCCTTCTGATTTTAAATTTAGTTACCAAGAATGAGAAATTAGATCTTCGACATAGGAGACTAGGACATTCAGGTAGTAAACTAATTGTCAAACTATCAAAACATAAATTTGTTTGTGGGCATCCTAAATTAAGCGGTAGTTTGAACTCCTTATGCACTTTGTGTCAAAAAGGAATATTTGTCAAAACCTCATTCAAAAGCAAAATTGACATTTCCACGTCTAGAACACATGAACTCATACACATGAATCTATTTGGTCCTCTTAGTACATGTAGTCTAGGTGGAAAATGATACACGTTCATTGTTATAGTTGAGTACTCCCATTTTTGCTGGACAATGTTTCTTAAAAATAAATCTAACCCATTTAGTGAATTCACAAATCTATGCACTAGACTTCAAAATGAGAAGGAACTAAAAATAAAATGCATAAGGTCAGATCATGGGGGAGAATTTGAGAATGAAAAATTCATGAACTTCTTAACAATATAGGAATTAAGCACGAATTCTCTGCTGAATGAGATAGTAGAAAGAAAGTACCGTACACTTTAAGAACTAACACGCACAATGCTCGCCGATTTTGGTCTGCCTCAATATTTTTGGTCTGAAGCGGTTAACACAACAAGCTATATGATGAACCGAGTCATGCTTCTCCCTATTCTTAAGCAAACTCTATATGAGTTATACTTTGATAAGAAGCCCTCTGTATTGTATTTTAGAGTCTTTTGTTGCCTGTGCTTCATTCTAAACACTAAGGATCATTTAGGAAAATTCGACAAAAAATCAGACCATGGCAACCTCTTAGGATACTCTAGTATGAGTCATGCATATAGGTTCTATAATAAAAGAACCTTAGTAGTTGAAGAATCGACTAACATTCACTTTAACAAAAATACACCAACTGAAGAATCTAGGCTGAAGGAAGAGGAAGTTGATGACGATGTGTAGTTAGGAGATAAGGATGAGGAGAGAGAAGTGGTCGATGATGTTCCAACTCACGTAGAATGATATAGGCCTCCAAGCACTCTAAATTTTTCAAAATAGCATCCATGAGAACTAGTAATAGGAGAGCCTTCATATGGAGTTAGAACTCGGTAGGCCATGCATGAATCCTTCTTGAACCTATGCCTTATATCTGAAATTGAACCCAAAAATATCTCAGAAGCTTTAAAGGATGAATCATGGTTCTTGGCTATGAATGAAGAACTAAATAAATTCGAGAGAAGTAAGGTCTGGGTATTAGTGGAGCGTCCTGATGACCATCCAGTTATCTGTTTGAAATGGGTATACAAAAATAAACTTGATGGTGAATCTAGGATAACTAGGAATAGGGCCCGATTGGTGGCACAAGGTTACTCACAAATATAAGGTATGTGTTGGGTTCATTGTTCCCAATGTCCCTGATTTATGAGAAGTCAAAAAGGTCAATGTCACACACATCAACTGTATTTGATATGTATTTGAGGTCATGAGTGCAGGTTAGTCCATATCACATTGATTGGATAAGTGGACACAACAATTGGCTACTATACATAACAAAAATCCACTAAGTCCACAGGCATTGATTGGAGCAAGCTCACTCAATGCCAGAGGTAAGGAATCAATATTATCTAGCTGGAAATTTTCCTAAGTCCATAGACGTTGAGTGAGTAGAGCTCACTCAATGCCATATAACAAATGACGCTGAGTCTATCTTAGCCAAACTGTAGATAACAAAAAAATATGGCTAAGTACACAGGCATTGAGTGTAGTCTTCTAACTCTACGCCATACAGTAAAAAGCTGTGAGTCTAGCTGAGTCAGTCAAAGCCTAGATACATAGGCGTAAAATGTGGCTAAGTCCACAGGCATTGAGCGTGGTCTACTCACTCAATGCCATACAACTTTTAGCATTGAGTGTTGCTATGTCTGTCAACGCCATAGAAAATTTGGGCAAAATTTTAACTAAGTCCACAGGCGTTGAGTGTATCTTACTCACTCAATGCCATGACAAAAAATCTGTATAAGTAGTTAGGCATTGAGTGTAGCTTACTCACTCAATGCCATGATAGAAAATCTGTCTAAGTAGTTAGGAGTTGAGTGTAGCTTACTCACTCAATGCCATGATAGAAAATCTATCTAAGTGGTAAGGCGTTGAGTGTAGCTTACTCACGTAATGCCATGAAGCAATAACGTTGACTGTATCCTTGCTTATGTGTTTTCAGACACAGATATTTGGCTAAGTCCAAAAGCATTGAGTGTAGCTTACTCACTCAACGCTATATAACATAGAAATTCTGTTAAGTAGTTTGGCTCAGAAAATCTGGCTAAGGAAATAAGCCTGGAGTTCATCGAACAGAATTTACACTTTCGTCGAACTGAGCTTGGCTTTCGTCGAACTGAGCCTGGTGTTTGTCGAACTGAATTTACTCTTTTGTCAAACTGAACTTGGCTTTCATCGAACTGAGCTTCGATTTCGTCAAACTAAGTTTTTGAGTAGAGATCATAGTTTGTCGAACGGAGCTCAGCATTCGTCGAGCTAATCGCTCCCAACGCCTAGACAGATAGAATTTTGTCTAAGTATTATGGCGTTGAGTGATGCTTACTCACTCAACGCCTTTGCTTCTAATGCTTGAATTTTTTCTAAGTCCACAGATGCCGAGTCATGCTGACGTCAGCAAAGTCAAAAAGTCAACCAAAATTTAAATGTTGCGGGAATGCTGCCAGAGGCGCAGGCGGCCAGCTGTCATCATCCTCTGCACTTGGAAAGAAATATTTTCATCTTTAAGTGCTGGGGCCCACATACAGCAAAGAGCTGTTGAATCAAGAGTAAATGGAAGGAATGTGATGTATGGCTAAATCTCAGCCGTCAATCCTGGTGGTGGACCTACTACTCGATTGGCCATCAAATAAAAAGAAGCAAATCAGCCAGAGCAATCAATCGAATCATTGTCTAGGTTTTCTGAAAATGAAAGTACGACCGAATTTCATCTTCTTCCTCGCCTTTCTTGTTGAGCCTGAAGAAGCTGTTCTGCACATAAAACTTAGTAGAGGAAAGAGATAGCTGAAGCAATCACCATCTGCAACAACAGGTTATGAAGCAATTCTGAGGTAGCAGATCAACAAGCTCTGCAAAGAAAAGATAGCTGTTTGAAGAAAGATTCAACTGCCGACTTCATTGTCTTCAACAAAAAAAACTTGGGTTGATATCTGCTCAGTCCAGGAAGAAGTAGACATAGAATTCTTGCTCTGGTGTCGAATCAAATCACCTTTTATTTCTTCTGTATAGATTCTTTGTGAGTTTGAAGTTGTAAGCATGCGTTATAAAGGTTAAGGTCTTTATGATATGTGCTTTGGCTTAGTGCCGAGTGAAAGGTCTTAGTGACCTGTGGTTTGGGTTAGTTCCTAAGTGGTAGGTCTGTGTGACATGTGAGGTCCTACGGGATCTGTGCTATAAGCTCTGAAAGAGCCGAGTTTTGGGGGAAGAGCCTAGTCTAACACACTGTTAGAAAGGCACAGAGGGACAGTAGACGTACCCAAGATTGGTGAACCACTATAAAATTGATGTGTCGTCTGTGATTGTTCTTGAAAGCTAAAACTAACCTAATCACTAAGCACAAAAATTGGCTAACTGTTAAGAAGATTTAAAAAAAGAGACAAAAACCTATTCACCCCCCTCTAGGTGTTTAGCTAGCCTTGAAAACAAGACTATCAAGTGGTATCAGAAGGAGGTTACTCTTTAAAGGCTTAACAGTCTAAGTAGATCTCCAAGGTTAGCTAGAAGTCTATCTCTATGGGTTCAAGAATGACCAATAAGGAGTTGAGTGCTGTGAGGCATTCAATCTATAGGAAAGAAGACTTCAACATCTGGAAAGCAAGGGTAAGGCAGCTTATGGAAGTTGCTGACCCTAGGATATATACTGCAGTCGAAGAGGGACAATTCATCCCAAATGAAGGTCTCAACATTGGATTTAAAGGTCCAAACACCCAAGAAATATGGTGAGATGACTAAGGATGAGCTTGTCCTGGCCTCAATAGACAAGAGAGCAAAGAATATAATTATGAGTGCTATTGATGACTTTACACTTCAGAACCTGATCCATTACACAACTGCAAAGGAAATGTTGGACACACTGGTGATCTACATGGAGGGGACAGATGAAGTTCGAGATGATAGGGAGCTGAAAGTATTTAATTCAAGGTTAGCTAGTCACATAGAGGGGGGGGGGGTGAATAGGTCTTTGAAAATTCTTAAGTCTTTTTGTTGTTTACTGACTAAGTGATATAGAGCTTGTCCTTAATACCTGCAATATAAAATAAGAACAAGCAACACAACACAACACACAAATATTTATAGTGGTTCCCCAACTGGGTACATCCACTTTCCCACCCACCTTTCTAACTTATGTTAGATAAGGCACAAGCTCCTCCAAAATTCTCCTCAGAGCTTACACCTTAGGCCCTCAGCCTTACATTCAGGTTCTCTTCAGAACCCTACCTTAGAAAAACAAAGGTTCCTACCATAGAGCCCTGCAGTGCTCCTACAATTCAGTGGTCCTCAAACCACCTACCTTAGCCTTATCTCTAAGGCCTACAGCTTAGGCTTCTCAGCCCTATAATTTCAGGCACAAGGCCGTACTCTCAGAGTGCTGCAGCACTCCTATAGCTCAGAACCTTTCCAGGTACCTACCTCAGTGCCCTTTCAGGCACCTACAGCTCAATGACACACTTGTCATCTACCTCAGGCAAAAAGGCCCTACACTCCGTCTTCTCCAAGACCTACACTCAGTGACACACTTATCACCTACAGCTTAGTTACTCAACAATCACCTACCTCAGCCTTATCTCTAAGGCCTACTACTTAGGCTGGGAGGATAGCTCTACTCTCAGATTCACACTTGGATCCTATCTTAGTACCCCAACAGGGCACCTACCTCAGTGACTAATTAGTCACCTACAACTCAGGCCAAAAGGCCCTACAGCTCAGATTCAGACAATCTGAATCCGACATGAATATAATCAGTAAATTTAAATACTGACTTAGAGATAAATCTCTGAGTCTACCTTGCTGGACTAAGAAGATATCAGTCCAACCACCTAACTATAGAAGGAATTAGTCCTCTTCTACAACTAGCTATTTCTCTACTGTACTGAAGACAACAACCTGCTGTTGAAGGCTGATGGCCCTTCACATAGTTATCACCTCTTGCTGATTGGATGAATCAACCACCTTGTTCTCCAAAGAACAATCTTGCTGAACTGGAAAAAGCTTCAGCTATCTTTCTTCACCTACTGGCATGCACTGCTGGACTTGGCTTTCAAGCTCGTCAGAGAAGATGAAGTCCAGCCGCCTTTATTTTTCATTTTCTATTCTCGTTAACCCTAATCCCCTTTTCTCTCTTCCTTTTTATATCTGTTGATTTGAATCAACGACACAATTTGAATGTGGGCCCCGCCAAGGATGGTGAGCGCCACCTCCCTCAGAAGAGGACAAATAGTACTTTCTGGCGCTGCTGTAGCTTTCCTGCAATGGCATGAAATGCTTTGATTGCGCTCGACAAATGGTGAGTTGGGTTCGACGAATTCTGAAATTAGTTCGACGAATTCTGAACTGAGCTCGACAAACTCAAAATCTCAACCTTTAACTTTAGCTCGACGAAAGGTTAGCTTTGCTCAATGAACTCAGAATTTAGTTCAATGAATTCTAAACTGAGCTCTTCTTTAGAAGCGTTGAGTGAGCCTGCCTCACTCAACACTTATGGACTTGGAGAAATTCTACTGGCTTTGTCTCAGCAGTTCCTTCTCAACTATCTCAGTGGTTTCTTCTTCACAGCTGTGACTATCTTCTGTCTCAGTGGTTTCTTCTCAATTGTCTCACTGGTTTATTCTTCACAGCTGAGACTATCTCTTGTCTCAGCAGTTTTGCTGAGACCAACACTTCTCTTAATATTTTGTGTTGAGCTTCTTAGTTGTATCAGCAGTTATGCTGAGACATTCTTCTCAGCTATCTCAGCTATCTCGACACTTTTGCCTTAGTCAAATTGTCTGACTTCTAGCTTACTCTTTTTGTTTACCTGTCCAATCAAGGAAAACCTTCATGCAGGAACTCAAGCATACATCAAATACATTATGCCCCTTAGCATGAATGGTGTTGCCTCTTCAAATCCTGAGGAACATTTTAGGGCACAATTCCCAACAGAAGTCCATGCATAAATAAGACTATGAGGCTTTCAGGCAATCAAAGGGGGACAATATAACCACCTGTTATGAAAAGATCTTTAGGATTGTGAATTAACTGAAGACTTATGGAAGGGTATTCTGTCACTATGAACTGAATGACAAGTTCCTTAGATCTCTCACTAGAGATTGGGACACAAAGATCTATGCCATCAGAGAAGTGGCAAAGCTGGGTGGTACTCCTCCTCACACCCTCTCTAGGAAGCTGCTATCATATGAGATGTAGCTGGTTGTCAGGAAAGAAGAGGAGAATAATAATAAGTCTCAAGCAAGAGACAAAGTTGTAACTTTCAAAGCTGAAACCTCCAACAAAAGCAGGAGAAAGTCTCCCTCTCCACCAAGGAGAGATGCTAAATCTGATTCTGAAAGATCAGAGAAAAGCACATCAGACTATCAATGGTCTAATGAAAATTTTGCTATCTTCACCAGGCAATTCCAGAAGTTCATGAGGAAGAAGCACTAGAGATACAGGCCTTCCTCCTCCTCTCATCCCAAAGATGACTACTACAAGGGCTGGAGGAAATCCTCTAAGGAGGAAATGTATGATTCCAAAACTAGTAAACAGGTTTCTTCTAACATGACTTGTTATCATTGCAGAAAGCCTGGGCATGTAATAACTAACTGCCCAGTCAAAAGAAGGGAACATGGTGAGAAGAAGGACCACCAGCAAAAAGGCAAGAAGGAGAAATCACTCATTACTAAGAAGCAAAGAAGCTGGACTGACACCTCATCATCAAAGTTAGAAGAAGAAGAATACATAGGGTTGTACTCTGCTGAAGATGGAGCTGTAGAAGCAAACTGCATTAAAAGGCTGGCTGCTATAGAAGAAGAAACTGAGAAGGTTCTTCCTGCTGCCAGGGTTGAAGTCCGGGCCCCTCCATCACAGTCTGATGGTGATTCAGAGGTGGATTATGAAGAAGATAGCTGCTGCTTTGGGCTGATGGCTAGGTCTAATGAAGAACTCAGCCAGGATCAACCTGATCCAAGAAAGGTAATATTAGTTACTAGCTCTTTTAGATCAGACCATAAATCAATTCTAGATTATTGTGCCTCTGCATCAAATGATGATGATGGAAAAGAATTTGAAGGAGACATCAATCAATTAATTGATAACTATGGTGCACTCCTGTAGGCTCTAATTGAAAATCAAGCTCCTGGCCAAACAGTAGGCTCAGGAAATTTCTTCTCTACAACTTGCTATTTCAGAATCAGCAAAACAGCTAGATCTGGAGATGCAACAAGTCAGCAAACTGAAGAATGTAACAATCATTCAGATGAGCACCATAACCTTCAAGAATAACCATATCAGGAATCTTGAAGGAAAGCTCCAAAATGAGAGGGAACTGGTGGCTAGCTACTCCAAGCCTAGCACAGTGCTGCCCTTGATAGACTCCTTCTCCTCCCAAAAGGGAAAGATAGGGTTGGGTTTTAAGGGAAGGACAAGAGCTACCAATCCCAAGGGAAAGGGGAAAGATCAAGTACAACCACTAGCCTCTAAGCCTCCTATTAAATTTAATAAAGTACAACTACCTTCTAACAGGCATGACCATGAGAATATTTATGGTCACTAGAAGAATGTTCCACACTATGGTGGTAGATACAGTAAGGGTGCAAGTGCCTTTAAGGCAGCCTATGAGGAAATGCAAATGGCCTATCATGGACCATTTGTGTTTGCTGCACAAACCCCTTCAGTAAAGGGTAAAGCTGTTAACTGTTCTCCAGATCTTCCAACCCACTCTAAGATAAAGGGCAAGGCTATAAGTAGACCAGATCTGGGCATCTCTGAGGCCATCAAGAGTATGTTTTCTGAAAAGAAAGCAACTACTAGAAGGGCTCAAGATATCCCAAGCACTTCTACTACCATACCCACCACTTGTCAGACTGGGGCTAGGAAACTAAAGAACAGGACTGCTGCTGCTCCTTCTAGACCAAGAGCTGTTGTTAACACAACCACTAAACCTTCTCTAAAAAGAAGGTACAATATCCATGAGTGTTGGTGTTGTGGCAAGGTAGTCCACTTTGCTGTTGATTGCTGGCACAATCATAGTGTGCAGAGAGCTAATGTTAGCTTGCCTGTCAGAATAGTTGCAGGCATGCATAGTCATTTCAGTCTAACATGCACTTAGGACCCAAGAAAAATTGGGGTCCTAAGGTTAATTGATTTGTGTCTTGCAGGTTAGTTCAAGTACCCATACCCCTATATGGTACTTAGACAGTGGATGTTCCAGGCACATGACTGGAACAAGGAGCATGCTGAAGGATTATGCTCCAGTAAGGAATGGACCAAAGGTTATCTTTGGTGGGTCAGAAAAAGCGGTGACTAGAGGATATGGTAAGATCTCTAATGACATAGTCACTATCACTAGAGTAGCCTATGTGGAAGGGTTGCAACACAATCTGATAAGCATCAGCCAACTCTTTGATCTTGGCTATGACATAGTATTCTACAAGGATGTGTGCCAAATTAGGAGGTTAAGTGACCAAGAGGTCATCTTAACAGGCACTAGGAGTGGAAATGTTTACTGTTTAGATTTCCCATGCTTAAGCAAAGACTCACCTGTATACCTAGTTACAGATGAGAAAGCCTCTTCCTTTGTCCTGTGGTACAAGAGGCTAGCCCATCTGAATTATAGGACCATAGGCAAGCTGTTCAGCAATGAGCTTATTAGGAATGTCCCTAAGTCTATATACACTAAGGAGGGTATCTGCTCTGCATGCCAAAAGGGCAAACAGACTAAGACCTCCTTCAAGAGCATGACACCAAAGACTCAGTGAGGTGCTTATACCTCATGCATATGGATCTGTTTGGTCCTATGCTAATTCAAATTCTAGGTAGGAAAGTCTACACTCTTGTTGTTGTTAATGACTTTTCAAGATTTGCCTGGGTGTTCTTTCTAAGGAAGAAATCTGAAACCTCTGATGTCTTCCAGACATTTGTCAAGCAAATTCAGAATGTATTCAACAGTACTGCGGTCAAAATTAGAAGTGACCATGAGACTGAGTTTCAGTCTGAGTGCATGACAAGGTTTTTTGAAGAGCAAGGGATTCATCAAGAATTCTCCTCTCCTAGAAAACCCCAGCAAAATAGAATTGCTGAGAAGAAAAATAGGACTTTCATAGAGGCTGGTAGAACCTTGTTAAGTGACTCATCTCTCCCAGAATACTTCTAGGCTAAGGCAGTTCACACTGCATACTATGTCCTTAATAGGTCTTCTATCACCAAGAGCCACACGAAGACTCCCTATGAGATCTTGAAGGGTAGAAAATCAAACCTGAGCTATTTCAGGATTTTTGGTTGCAAGTGTTATGTGTTAAACAATGGAAAAGTCCATTTAACTAAGTTTGTTGCCAAGTCCCATGAGGGGATCTTTATTGGGTACAACACTCATAGTAAGGCACATAGACTCTACAATTTAACTACCCAAGTTGTAAAAGTGTCAATGCATGTTATTTTTGATGAATCCAACATGATTAACAATGAGCTGCCTAGCTTCTCCTCTTATAGTATTGCAGGTATAGAGAAGATGATTGACAAGCTGACCATCAAGTAAGCTACCCCCATAGTCTAAGATAATGATGATGAACTGTCCATTCTAAGAGAATGGCAAGACATACTTAAAGAAATTGAAGACCAGCTAGTTGAAAACCCTGAAGATCAACAAGCTGCAGTTAGATTGCCTCAAGCTACTATGAATTTAAGGGACCATCCAGCACATCAAATCATTGGTAATGCAAATCATAGAGTCCAGACAAGAAGCAGAAGCATTAATACAGCTCTCTACTCAAGCTTTCTGTCTCAAGAAGAGCACAATAAGTTTGAAGAAGCAATCAAAGACTGGTTCTGTATTAGAGCAATGCAAGAAGAACTGGACCAATTTAATAGATGTAAGGCCTAGAATTTGGTTCCCAGGCCACACAGACAAAATATTATAGGGACCAAGTGGATCTACATAAACAAGTTGGATCAAGATGGCATTATTGTCAAGAGTAAGGCTAGACTGGTGGCTAAAGGCTACATGCAAGAAGAAGGCATAGACTTTGACCATACCTTTGCCCCAGTAGCCAGATTGGAAGCAATAAGGATATTCCTTGCATTTGCTGGCTATCATGGATTCAGAGTCTACAAGATGGATGTCAAGTTAACATTCCTGAATGGGGACTTAAAGAGGAAGTATATATGGATCAGCCACCAGGTTTTGTAGATCCTAACTCACCAAAGTTTGTCTATAAGCTTAGGAAAGCTCTATATGGGCTAAAGCAAGCCCCTAGGGCTTGGTATGAAATCTTGTCCAGCTTCCTCATTGAGAACAAATTCTTAAGGGGGAAGATAGACAAGACCCTATTCCTAAGGGAATCAAAAGGCAAGCTTATCCTAGTCCAGATATATGTTGATGACATTATCTTTGGATCTACTAATGACAACCTTTGCAGGAAGTTTGCTAAACTTATGTAAGGGAAGTTTGAAATGAGCAACATGGGTGAGCTCAAGTTCTTCTTGGGACTCCAAGTAAGATAGACTTATGATGGCTTGTCCATATCCTAGTCTAAGTTCACTAGGGAGCTAATCAAGAAATTTGGTATGGAGAATGCCTCCACCATGAGAACTTGCATGGGGTCAAGTATGCCTATAAGCAAAGATAAGACAGGGAAACCTGTTGATGAGTCTTTGTATAGAGGGATAATTGGCTCCATTCTATACTTGACTGCTAGTAGGCCTGACATCATGTATGATACATGTGTCTGTACTAGGTATCAGGCCTGCCCTGAAGAATCTCATTACTCTGCTACAAAGAGAATCTTGAGGTATTTAAGGGCACACCAGATCTTGGCCTATGGTACCATAGAAATAGGGATTTTGATCTAATAGGATTTTTAGATGCAGACTTTGTATGCTGCAAAGAAGACAAGAAAAGCACTACAAGAACCTGTTAGTTCTTATGAAGAAGGCTAGTATCTTGGAGCAATAAGAAGCAAACTAGTGTGGCTATATCCACTAGTGAGTCAGAGTACCTATCAGTCTACAGCTGTTGTGCTCAGTTGCTGTTGATCCAGTATCATCTCCAGGATTACAACCTTCAGGTAAGTTGAACTCCTTTATACTGTGATTCTACAAGTGCTATTTATATTGCTAAGAATCTTATCTCACATGGTCGGACTAAGCACATAGAAATTAGATATCATTTTATTAGGGAGCATGTGGAGAAGGAAGACATCAGTCTCTAGTTTTTCCCCACAGACAAGCAAGTGGCTGATATCTTCACTAAGTCATTAGATGAAGCAAAGTTAAATACCTTCAAATTTGAGTTGGGTATGTTGAACTTAGCCTAGCTTCAGGTACTCCCTTTTGCATTTTTTGGTACAAGTATTGTTCCTCTTGTAGGAGATAAAGACTCCTAGTAGTATTAGTTAACTGATGCTTCTATTGAGGGGGAGTAAGTTACTCTGGAAGGGCCAGCCCCTATCTGCCTATTCTACAGAAGTCAAAAAGGGGGAGAGAAGGTCATAGCTAGGGGGAGAGATAGAAAGGGGGAGAGAAGGACATATCCAGACATCCAGAGAAGGACATGTGGCAACTAAGGGACAAGGAGATGATCACTATCATGCAACAAACCCAAGGGGAGAAAGAGCTGTTCCCAAGCTGTTCCCATACAGGGTAAAAAGTGATCAAGGCACTCAATTAAGGACAAACACCTTGCAACAAAATAGGGGGAGTAGATGATGCTCACCATACAAGCAGGAAATGAGGTACACTTTCTTATGTTGTTATATCAGTATTAAATATTTATTTTGTTGTATATATTATGTGTGTCATTGACCAAGAAAAGGAAATAATTTGGATAAGAGTTTTGACTTCTTCAAATAGGAGAAGATTATTGGGTCCATTGTTCCCAATGTCCCTAATTTATGAAAAGTCAAAAAGGTCAATGTCACACACAACAACTGTATTTTATGTGTATTTGAGGTCATAAGTTCAGGTTAGTCCATATCACATTGATTGGACAAGTGGACACAACAATTGGCTGCTTGACATAGCAAAAATCCACTAAGTCCATAGGCATTGAGTGGAGCAAGCTCACTCAATGCCAGAGGTAAGGAATCAATATTATCTAGTTGGAAATTTGCCTAAGTCCATAGGCGTTGAGTGAGTAGAGCTCACTCAATGTCATAAAATAAATGGCACTGAGTCTATCTTAGCCTAACTGTAGATAGCCAAAAATATGGCTAAGTACACAGGCGTTGAGTGCAGTCTACTCACTCAATACCATACAACAAAAAGCTGTGAGTCTGGCTAAGTCAATCAAAGCCTAGAGAAATAGGCTGAAAATGTGGCTAAGTCCACAGGCGTTGAGTGTAGTCTACTCACTCAATTGCATACAACTTTTAGCGTTGAGTGTTGCTATGCCTGTCAATGCCACAGAAAAGTTGGGCAAAATTTTAACTAAGTTCATAGGCGTTGAGTGTAGCTTACTCACTCAATGCCATGATAGAAAATATGTCTAAATAGTTAGGCATTGAGTGTAGCTTACTCACTCAATACCATGACAGAAAATCTGTCTAAGTAGTTAGGCGTTGAGTGTAGCTTACTCACTCAACGCCATGACAGAAAATCTATCTAAGTGGCAAGGCATTGAGTGTAAGCTTACTCACTCAACGCCATGAAGAAATAACATTGACTGTATGCTTGATTATGTGTTTTCAGACTCAGATATTTGGCAAAGTCCAAAAGTGTTGAGTATAGCTTTCTCACTCAACGCTAGATAACAAAGAAATTTTATTAACTAGTTTGGTGTTGAGTGGAGCTTACTCTCTCAATTCCAAGGCTCAGAAAATCTGGCTATGGAAAAAAGCCTGGAGTTCGTCGAACTTAATTTACTCTTTTGTCGAACTTAGCTTGGTTTTCATCGAACTGAGCCTGGAGTTCGTTGAACTGAATTTACTCTTTCGTCTAACTGAGCTTGGCTTTCATCGAACTGAGCTTAACTTTCGTCGAATTGATCTTTTTGAGTAGAGATCAGTGTTCGTCGAACGGAGCTTAGTGTTCGTCGACCTAATCGCTCTCAATGCCTAGACAGACAGAATTTAGTCTAAGTGTTGTGGCGTTGAGTTATGCTTACTCACTCAATGCCTTTGCTTCTAATGCTTAAATTTTTTCTAAGTCCATAGATGTTGAGTCATGCCGACGTCAGCAAAGTAAAAAGTCAACAAAAATTCAAATGTTGCGGGAATGTTGCCAGAGGTACTGACGGCCAGCTGTCATCATCCTCTACACTGGAAAGAAATATTTTCATCTTTAAGTGTTGGGGCCCACACACAACAAAGAGCCGTTAAATCAAGAGTAAATGGAAAGAATGTGTTGTATGGCTAAATCTTAGCCATCAATCCTAGTGGTGGTCCCACTGATCGACTGACACTCAAATAAAAAGAAGCAAATTGGCCAGAACAATCAATCGAATCCTTGTCTAGGTTTTCTGAAAACAAAAGTGCGGCCGAATTTCATCTTCTTTCTCGCCTTTCTTGTCGAACCTGGAGAAGCTATTCTACACAAAAAACTTAGCAGAGGAAAGGGATAGTTGAAGCAATCACCATCTGCAATAGCAAGTTCAGAAGCAATTCTAAGGAAGCAGATCTACAAACTCTACAAAGAAACAATAGTTGTTTGAAGAAAGATTCAACTGCCGACTTCACTATCTTCAACAACAAAAGCTTGGACTGATATCTTCTTAGTCCAGGAAGAAGTAGATACAGAGTTCTTGCTCTGGTGTCAATCAAATCACCTTTTATTTTTTCTTTATAGATTCTTTGTGAGCCTGAAGTTGTAAGCCTTTGTTATAAAGGCTAAGGTATTTGTGACCTGTGGTTTGGCTTAGTGCCGAGTGAAAGGTCTTAGTGACCTGTGGTTTGGTTTAGTGCCTAAGTGGTAGGTTTGTGTGACCTGTGAGGTCCTGTGGGATCAGTATTATAAGCTCTAAAAGAGCCGAGTTTTGGGGGAAGAGCCTAGTCTAACACACTGTTAGAAAGGCACAGAGGGACAATGGACGTACCCAAGATTGGGGAACCACTATAAAATTGTTGTGTCGTCTGTTATTGTTCTTAAAAGCTAAAACTAACCTAATCACTATGCACATAAATCGGCTAACTATTAAGAAGATTTAAAAAAAGATACAAAAACCTATTTACCCCCCCCCCCCACCCCCACGCCCACCCCCCTCTAGGGTTTAGCAAGCCTTGAAAACAAGCCTTTCAGTATGGACTTTGAGGAATCATTTGAACTGGTTGCACATCTTGAATCCATTTGTATATTTTTGGCGTTTGCAAGTTATAAACAAATTTAGTTATATTAAATGGATGTTAAGAGTGCATTATTGAATGGAAATATCCAGGAAGAGGTGTATGTCGAGCAGCCACTCGAGTTCAAGAACGTTGACTATCCAAATCATATAGACAAATTGGTGAAAGCCTTGTATGGACTGAAACAGGCACCTTGTGTTTGGTATGATAGACTCACAACTTTTCTCCTAGAGGATGATTTAGGGATGGTAGTGCGGACACTATACTGTTTGTAAAGCACGAGAATCACGATCTAATTCTATTACAAATTTATATTGATGATATCATATTTGGTGCCACGGATGAAAGGCTATGCAATGAAATTATCTTCCTAATACAATATGAATTTTAAATGAGATTAGTTTGAGAGTTAACATATTTCTTAAGATTTCAGATTTCTCAACGAAATGATGAAATTTTTATGAGCCAATCAAAATACATAAAAGATATGCTTGGGCGATTCGACTTTGAAAATCTAAAACAGGCAAAAACTCCAATGAGTGCATCTCTAAAATTAGGAAAGGATGAAAGTGGCATTTCGGTGGACCAAACATTATTTAGAGTAATGATCAGATCACTTCTTTACTTAAGTTCTTCTAGACACGATATTACATTCGTGGTGTGTCTTTGTGCTATTTATCAAGCCAATCCTAAAGAATCTCACTTCAAAGCTGTTAAACACATCTTTAGGTATCTTATAGGCACCAAAAATCTTGGTATCTGGTACCCCCACACCACCGACTTTACGCTCTATGGGTATTCTGACTATGATTATTCTGGATGCTAACTCAATCACAAGAGCACAAGTGGTACTTGTCACTTCCTAGGTCCGACACTAGTTTTATGGTCAAGTAGAAAACAAAACTTAGTTTCCCTCTCTACTGCTGAAGCCGAGTACATTGCCTTAGGAATTTGTTGTGCATAAGTACTTTGGATGTCATAAACGTTAGATGACTTTAGCATAAAATTAAAGAACGTTAACCTTAGGTGCGATAACAAGAGATAGACTTGACGAATAATCAAGTACATCACTCTCGTTCCAAACATATTGATGTTCGTCATCATTTCATCCGGGACCACATTAAGAAAGAGAACGTGAGAGTGAGATTCATTGGAACCAACGATCAACTAGCTGACATCTTCACAAAACCCCTCCATGATTCACGTTTTTCGTTACTTCGATTAGAACTGGGAGTTTTGGATCACAACTTGATCGTGATGAATCATCTACTACATTTGATTTGATTTGTTTTGTGTGTTTTGCTTTTGGTTCTGTTTTTTGTCTAATTTTTAAAAAACCAAAAATAAAAAAATGAAAAATCTCAAAAAAGCTCCAAAAACATTTTTTTGTTTGCTTTGCTTATTTTTTTTATAAAAAAATCATAATTTTTTTTAAAAAAAATTATAAAACCCAAAAAAAACACTGTGGATCATTCATTCTTAGGACACACATGGCTAGAACCTAGCGCACAATGATTACGTACAATGTTTTATTTAGGATTGTTAATCCATGTGAACATTGTCTACTTTTGTCATGATGTGGAAAATTTATAGGTGCTTAGCCACTGAGTGCAACTAGACATGATAGTATCTGTTGAATATGCCTCTAGGTATGTGTGAGGATTTAGATAGCGTAATTACTTTACACTATTCACACATCCCTAGATGAAGCACTCATGTAGAAACTCTATGCTTACATGTTATAACTAGTGATATTGTGTCTAATACATTAGAAATAACTTAAATAATTAATGTCATGATATACATGTTCTTGTGTAAAGGTTAGAACTTTGGGCCAAATCTCTAGTGATCATGTCTTTTGTATACAAGTTAAAGTGCATCTATCTATGTGGGTAGATTTTGATTGATTTAGGGTCCTTGAATAGAATGCTATAATCCTGGTAGTATGAAAAACAAATGAAAAAAAACAACTATGAATGCTATCAAATCATGTGTCAAGGATACCTCTCAAGCACTACTCACTCCTACTGATAAGTCTTCATGAGAATTGTGAGGATGAGCACCATGGTTAAAAGAATTGTTTTGATCTTGTGCAAAGACTAAACCTTAAGTGTAGTGCCCCTTGTTATAGTCTTGGTATGAAGTAGATAGAACATTGACGCAATTTCTCACTTTATTTCTTTCGTGATAGCGTATTGACTTATTGAGATAAAGCAGGTACTAAATGTTAGTTCTACTTGATGTTTTTCTTTTGATGCTACACGTACACATTTCATTGCTCTATCTAACGCTTCCATGCATAAGAATTGGACTGAAACTACACTATATGTCTACAACACATAGGTACTAGTACATGATTTCTATTCCTGACTTTTACAATGTCCCAATGTGTTCACTTTATAAATCTCTTGTCATTGTACTCCAACTCATTGTAAACCTTGTTTCGCCTGTGTTGTCCAATTCTTTACTCAGAAAACTCATATGATATGCTCCTATGTACTCCGCTCATATATGTTACTCATACACATTATATTCTCTAATTTATGTTTGGTCACCCCTATTGTGTTTGCTTCTGGATTCACTTTATAACGTGCATTATTTGATCTAGTCCCATACATGCATATAGTCGTCTTTCGATCTAGCCTGCCTCTTCCGTTAATATCAAAAGGGGGAGAATAGAATGTTCATGAGTCATGAGCCAGAAAAAATCACATGTAGGGGGAGCTTGTTGAACTGTGTGCGCGTGGATAGGGGGTGTGAGTAAAGCATATATATAAGGGGGAGCACGTGTATAAGGGGAGTTACAAGTAACCTGAAACCTGACTATTTAAAGCTTATTTTTTTGCACTATATCATCCATCAAAGATATTATATCTCATGAACATGATTTGATATTATCAAAAGAGGGAGTTTGTTGGAGCCGACGGTTCACATATCCTTAGTTTGATAATATCAATTCCCATGTTGTATTTAATCACATTTTGTGTTTGGTATAATGTGCAAGTTTACGGGTTCAAGCAAAGCGAAGAACTCCATTTTGTGACCTACCATCGCGCGCTAGCGCTACCATCGGGCGCTAGCCTGGTTTCAACCTGAATAAGTGCTCTGGATCCTACCGCATGGTGCTAGCGCTACCGCCCACGCTAGCTTCTGGATTTAATCTAAACAGGCGCTCTGGAAGCTACCACGCAGCCCTAACTTACTACCGTGCAATGCAAGCTCACTCAACGATCGTCGAGTAGGATTAGTCGAGACGCTTGAGCTAACGCCAGGCATAGCTAGGTACCGTGCTGCGCTAGCATGAAAAAGTGAAAAATAATCTTTTTGAATATTTTTTCCAAATACACGGGATAGCTGTCACATCGATGCGTAATGAACTACCGCCGGCTGCTATCCTTACCGCCGGTGATAGCTTGTTTTCCCAAAGATGTATAAAATGTGTTCATTTTATCATTCCTTTGACGAATCAAGACAGATAGGAATTCTTTCTAGGGTTCGGGAGCTGCCTCTGAACACCATTCCGACGTCTCCATCAAAGGAAGAGAAAGCCTCCTCCTCCTATTCACGCATGAAAATCTCTGACGAGCCTAGGATTACAACAACTACAAGGAGTTGATCGGCTGCATCCAAACAAATTCTCTCCAGGAGTTATGGTGAGTAGATCAATAATCTCAAGGGCATATTTATTGAAGTTGTTAATCTATTTTTGAACAAACTCCCTCTGATAGCACTTGTAAGTTATGTGATGTTAATCTTCACCTAGAGGGGAAGGGTTGAATTGATGATGTCTTCTTTTTGAAACTATTTACGAAATTATAAAAGTATAAATGATACGATCACATAAATCAACATGGACTCAGAAAACTATAGGGGTTCCCCAAGTTGGTTACGCCAACTTTCCCCCTCAGCCTATTTAGCAGTGTTCTATCCTCGACCAAATTCAACCAAAATATGAGATCTGCATATCTTACAACTCAGTGTCAAAACTCCTTTCTCATGGATATGCTAACTAATCCCCTTCCTCAGAGACCCTAGATAAGGATCCTACACTCATATCACAAGGAACCTATCTCAGGTTCAAGCTAGAACCCTAACTTGGGTCATAAATACCTTACCTCAGGTCACACAGACCCTACCTAAGGTCACAAAACTCAACACCCTAATCTTAGAGAGATCATACAGAAGGAGTATAATTTTATTACAAAACTTTTCTTAGAATTTAAAAAGATAAATATTTTGAAGTAGAGTCTTCTTGAAGCTTAATGAAGATTAGCTTCTACTTGCTCTTCTTAACAGAGATCTTGAATGCTGATTTCAGTGAAAGCACTTCTTTGATCTTTAGAAGACAAACTGGCTTGCTATTGTAGATTTGGCTCTTGGAAAATATTAGCAGCCTTGAATCGATCCCTTCTTGAGAAAGATTTTAGAAATTTACTTAAAAATTAATCTTCTTCTTCCTCAGCTTTCAATCTGAAGAGTACAAAAAACTTGAGGCAGCAAAGTATTATGTTGAATTGATTGATTAGGGTTAGCCATCACTGTAACTTCCTTTTTATTATAAGGACACTTTTTCAACGGTCATAAGTGACCTTTTCTTGGAGGCTGACATGTGTCAAATATAGTTGTAGATGCCAGTATAAGGTATGACGTTAACTTTGACAAACAACAAATTCAAATTCAAAACCACATGTTTAGGTGATATAGAAGCTATCTGCATGATAAAAGATATCTGCATGATATGGCTTTTCTCTTTGCAATTCTGATTTTGTCTACACAATACAACCATGGTCAACACAATTTAGCATTTTCTGTGTGATTCATCTATTCTCTACACGATATGCCTATTGTCTGCACGATACAGCTTCTGTCTATACTATATAACTGTTGTCTACACGATACAACTTCTTTCTACACTATTTAATTATTGTCTATATGATACAGTTTCTCTCTACATATATAGCTAATGTCTACATGATTTATGCAATATTGGGTTTTCTACATGATACATCTAATGTTTGCATGATATAACTTATATCTACACGTATCAAACTTTCATAACCCCTTATATATGATAAAATACTTAGGATATTTTCTTTCATAAAAGCTTCAACATTATTCCCCTTCAATAGCTCTTTTAGTATACTGGGTCTAGTCGATCATCTAGAAGTTATGAACACTTCTTGATTTAGATGAACTTTTCTCTTTTGACATAGCTTCCTCCAAACTAAAGCTTCAAGGGATATCTAGGCGAATTGTCTTGATACTTCTCCACGATTTGCTAGATTTCTAGGAGATTCTTTACTTAGAGTCTTCATATTTTGGAAACATCCAATCGAGTCATCTTGATGCTTCTTTACGATCTACAAGCTTCCAAAGCAATTCTTTTCCAAATTATCTTGTTTTTCTGCATGACCAGCTTGATGTCGAGTCGATCGACTAGATGTCTAACCTATATTTTACTTAGAGATATTTTGAATTTCTGGAATCCCATTTCTTTTCTTTAACCAACCTCCTAGACTTTACTTATGGATGTTTATGAGTGAGTGACACGTCCAATATAGTCTATATCTTAGGTTGACATGGTGTTTTGCACATGGAGGGATTACATTGATAAAACTATGTCTGGTGACACTAAGAATAGACCTATGTTAGGCTTGCACAATTTAATATCTAAAATCAACATACCAAATTACATTATGTGTTCATCTACATTGTGAGGAGTTCTTAAAATCAGGAAAATTAGGGGCAATCTTATTAACATCAATGACAAGATACCAATCTACTTTCCAAGTTCACGAGATTGTAGAATTTGGGGCAATAAGAGAATCTAGATGGCATAAGGAAATCCCCACAGATGATCTCCTAGGCAAGCTAAAGCCATATATATAAGGTGCTACTCAAAAGTAGAGGAGAAAATGAGTTAAAGGAGAAGGTTATCTCCACCCCAAAAGAGAATTCCATTACTTTGAATTATACAAATGATGAAGGCTTAGATCTTAAACATGACATAAAAAGCCTAGTGGCTAAAAGATTCAGAATATGGATTAAAACTGAAGGCTTTGGAATAAGGAGTAGCAAATCCACGGGTAAGACAATGTTCGATAAAACTCATTCTAATGAGATTATCTTATAAAATTGTAGGAAAGTAGGACATATTGCTCCATAGTGCCTAGAAAATAGTAAGGAGAAGTTTTAAAAAGAAAGTATTTGGAGCCAAAAATGACTCTAAGAGAAAAGGAAAGAAGGGAGAAAAGGTCTTTGTTGTTTAAACATGTAGTGATGCAGATTTTGAGTCTTTTAGTTCAGAAAGTGATGTTAAAGAAAGTGAGAATAAATGTCTGATGACATTGGATCTTCCTATTCGAGAAAATGAGGTAATATATTTAGATAATTTTTGAAAGTATCTAGAGTCTACCTAAATCACCTAGAGGGGGTGAATAGGTGATGTCTGAGTCTTTTCGCGGAATAAAAATACTTTAAAATTTGAGAGCACATAGAACACAGAGATTTATAGTGATTCCCCGTATTGGGTACGTCCATTTTCCCGCCTCGCCTATCTACCATGAAGGGATAGATTTGGCTACTTCACCTTTCTTAGACTTCAACAAATCTTACACCTTATAGCCGCAAGTCCTACAAATCAGTGAACAACCTCTCCTACCACTCGATCAACAACCGGATCTACAACTCGATCAACAAAAGGATCTACAACTCGATCCATAAACAGATCTACAACTCGGAGATCCATCTCCTACAAATGTAAAGGAAAATTACACAAAATATATACAAATAAACTTTGACATGATCAAAAGTATTCTATCCGTAGTTCTTCCTTTAGGTCGAACTTGAAAATCTTGAAGAACACGGTAGAATCGCAAACTTTAAAGACTTTGAATCTTGAATCTTGAAAAGACTAGATCTGAAGGATTAGAGATCTTCAAAATACAAAGATCCAGTCCAATCGAAAGAGGGAGATCGAACCGTGCACAACTTGCGTCGGCCGAACGGAGGTCACGTACGTACATGAGTTGACAGTTTCTCTTTTTTGAATCTTTTACGATTTTGAATCTTTCAACAATTAGCAAGATTAGGGTTGATGAAAAATCCACCCTAAGTATTTATAGGCAACCTTGATAGCAACGATCATAAAAGAATTTCCAAATCAGACCTGCGAAATTTATTATACATGTCCGTCATCAACCCGAGCCGTAACTGAAAATCAGGCTAATAAATAACCCAAGTCTTTTTCATCGAGTATCGCCGAGTATAACTAAGTATACTAGCCGAACTAGTAGTGATATAAGATGAAATTGACTTCGAGAAATTCAGCTCAAACCAGCTAGCCACTCAATGCCTATGCTGAAGTCATACTCGATGAATTCGACGAGTATCGATTATATACTCGACAAATTCGACGAGTATCGGCTGACTGAATCGACACACTCGATGATGTCGACGCACTCGATGATGTCGACGCACTCGACATCATTGGTGCACTTGACGAAATCGATGTACTCGACAAAAATGCCTTGGAAAAAATCAGAGAAGTAGTGTTGAGATGATTCGACGAATTTGGCGTGTATCGATAAGTATATTCGATGAATTCGGCAAGTATCGTTAGATACATTCGACGAATTCGATGAGTATACTTGATGATACCCGATGAATTTTACTTAACTATTTTTCCACTCTCAGAAATTCTGCCACAAGTACCTATGAAAAATTTGATGGGTGCTAGTAAGGATATATAATGAATTCGACGAGTATCAACGAGTATACTCGACGAATTCGAAGAGTATCACTTACCATACTCGACGAATATTACTTGGGTAAAATTCTGTTCTTCTGAATATAATTCCTTATCCTTTCTTGATCCTTCTCATGCACTTTGGATAGAAGTACACCCCAATAGAGAGATTACACGTGAGTCAACACATTGACCTACATAATGAAGGATTATATTGTATAGTCCTGTGTTTGCTGACCCACTGTAACCTGACATCGATGTATACTTTTCAATGTAGACCTGCAGGTAAATAGCTAAAACAAAGCAGCAAATACAGACTCAATTCATCTTAGCTTAACTGGACTCTTCTCCAAATCAGGGTTATTATGGATACAATACCCAACAATCTTCCCCTATTTGAAGAAGTCATAATCTTATAAGCTAAGGTGAATTGCACAACAATAATAATAAAGCAAAACTGTAATGATATAAGAATAAAAGAAAATTAAACACGACACACATTCCAGTCAAAATGTTAAATAATATATATAAATAAATAAGAGTTCATATTTAGGGGGCAACCACAACCATACATAATTATCCATAACACATAAACCCATCAGCCCTGCTTGCCATGGCTCTTCTAAAGTTGTCTAACAAAATATGCCTTGGGCTTTGGATAGTATTTTGAATGGGCTGAAGGTGCAGCTGCATAATCGTGCTTGTGGTTCCTAAAGTGAATCCTTCTCTTAGCATATGCCAACTCATACTTTTGCCATTCATCTCTATCATAGTGGCTCTGTCTGTTTTCTCGCCCAGCATCGACTAAGGTGAAAGAGTCTAAGATAATTCCTCTTAATATTGGACTCCACACCTCAACCATCTCTCTAATTGGCTCTTCTCTGACAGGCTCTGACCTGATAGCAGAGGTGCCTTCACCATATCTTCTTCTCTTATACACTAGAGGAGGGATATCTTCAACCACTTGAATATCTGGGATCATGGCAGCAGCAACAACAACAGTAGATCTATCTTGAGAGAACTCCTATGTGTCTGTCCAATATTGAGAGTACTCCTCTGAAGGATGAACTTCAACATGAGCAGGCACAACAGGTACTTGAGTGCTAAATATCTGTCCATGTAGCCACACAAAATTTTCATAGTTGTAGTCATTGACTTGTTGGAAATTTGCAAGCATTGCAGCTTCAATAACTTCCACCTTAGCTTTAATAGCATCCTCCCCCTTTCTGTCTTCAGCTGCTACAACATTAGCATACGATTCCATTATCTCATCAAAATGAACCATTAAGCGAGTGTGAGCCTCAATCATTGTTAAATCATTCTTATCAACATTTTGAAGAACTTCTGCATTGCTCTTTAGCCCGGTCATATTATGAATGAGAGCTTGATGACCCAGCACAAACCAGGAGTCTAACCATTCATCTATCTTATCGAAACACACCTTGACAGCTGCAAGATCATTGCTCATGTCTTTCTCTATTTCCCGAACCTTTTTCAGAACTTTTTGCATGGAGGCTTCAAACTATTATTGTTGTTTTACCAATATGGCTTCAATGGTTTTCAGGATAGAACTATCAGCACTGGAATTAGGAACATCTGGAAGAGTAATACTGGGAAGAGAGGGCAGATCTTTACAGATTTCTATCTCACTGGAGGACTCATTTATTGGAGATAAATGAGCTTTGGAAATTAACCCTGAGATCTTCAGCAGCAGATTGGATAGGAGAATGCTATTCTGCATCTCCTTCCTCGTCAGAGATATCCACTACCTCTTATGGCATAGCTGGAGGAATACCAGATGCCATGGCAAAACTATTCTCTAAGTTGCGAATAAACCTATCAACTTGAGTAGCAATAGATATCAAGGACTGAGTCACCTCCCCCTCAGAACCTGAAGCAGGAGTAATCTCTGGGAGAGGGATAATCATGTTGTCTTCAAACACCAGCCCAGAAACATCATTGGCATTTTCAGCAGCTTTGGTCTCATCAATTACAACCATTTCCTCATCAACATCTATCTCATAATCATTCACAGTCAAATCATCCTCAGCAGTAGCAGAAACCTCTGCCTCATCAAGCACTATCTCATCAACAACAACATGAGCAATCTTAGTAACCTCTAACAGAATATCCTCTGTATGTGGAACTGTAATCTCAGTAGCTTGAACTAGAACTGGACTCTCTGCAATTGAAGCAACACTCAAGGGCACTGAATTTGTTGGAACCGAGATTTGGTTCAACCTAGAGTTTGGACCTAGGGTGCAGCTCACACCTACTTCTCCCAAGTTGTCCCTTGGTGAGAGACCTGAATTTAGGAAATGACCCTTGGCTCTAGCGTGGAGGTCCCACCTCACACCCAGAATACCTTTGAGATCTCCCCCTCCCTAGACAATGCCGAGCTAGATTTCTTGGAGGTTGAAACTTGAAAGAGGAAGATGAAGAGTGGTGAAAACGAATCCTCTTCAAGGCACCCCTAATGGTCTATTTATAGATTTCTGAAAATGGCCTGCAAATAGCCAACCTCCGCTGCTCTGAAATTACTGAAAACACCCTGGGCTGGTCTGTCAACATCCAAACTCCGCTGGTTTGAACAGCTATTCGCAGCCCACCAGGGGAAAAATAGCAGACCCTCGAGCTAGGCGAGTACTCCAGCTGGGCGAGTACTCCAGTAGGGCGAGTACTCTAGCAGGGCGAGTACTCCAGCAGGGAGAGTACTCTAGCAGGGAGAGTACTCCAGCAGGGCGAGTACTCCAGGCACTAGCAATCTAGGCAAATATTTCCTCCCCCTAATAGTTTATTATGCAGATCAGCCATAAATTGGCCTCTAGAAGTTCAAAACCCTCTAAAAGCTTAAAAATGTGTAGCGAGTCTTATGCCTTGCCTGGATGCCCCATTCCGCGAATACGGGGTTGTACACAATCCCCGCTCTTTTCTAGAGAGTTCCACGCTCGGAAAGAAACATCCAACCGAACGTATTCACTGAGTGTTGCGCTCTTGGCACCGAAAATACTTGGCCTCTCTGAGGGATCAACCTGCCATGCCAGCTAACGAGATCCTGGGTGGCAAGATCCCCTTTGGGTAGAATTCACTTAACCTCCCTGAGGGGTCAACCTGCCCTGCCAGCTAATGAGAGCCTGGGTGATGAGATCCCCTCTGGGTAGAATTCA
This sequence comes from Platanthera zijinensis, assembly GCA_039513925.1. Classification (NCBI taxonomy): domain Eukaryota; kingdom Viridiplantae; phylum Streptophyta; class Magnoliopsida; order Asparagales; family Orchidaceae; genus Platanthera; species Platanthera zijinensis. The sequence goes on from CM077078.1 coordinate 269,404,200, forward strand.
CTTAACCTCCATTAGGGGTCAACCTGCCCTTCCAGCTAATGGGAGCCTGGGTGGCGAGATCCCCTCTAGGTAGGAACTTTCTCTCTACCGAGGCATATTCGACCCATCCAGCAAGTGAGAGCCTGGGTGAGGAGATCCTCTTGGGGGTTGGAACCTTCTCTCCACTGAGGCACATTAACCCATCCAATTAGTGAGAGCATGGGTGAGGAGATCCTCTCAGGGGTTGGTTCCTTCTCTCCACAAAGACACATTCGACCCATCCAGCTATTGAGAGCCTGAGTGAAGAGATCCTCTCGGGGGTTGGTTCCTTCTCTCCACTGAGGCATATTCGACTCATCCAGCTAGTGAGAGCCTGGGTGGGGAGATCCTCTCGGGGGTTCGTTCCTTCTCTCCATCGAGGCACATTCGACCAATCCAGCTAGTGAGATCCTGGGGGAGGAGATCCTCTCGGGGGTGGAACCTACTCTCCACCGAGGCACATTCGACCCTTCCAGCTAGTGAGAGCCTGATTGGGGATATCCTCTCGGGGTTAGGACTTGCTC